>BROG01000291.1:137500-856103 GCA_030159075.1 Atrina japonica | reverse complement strand
CTGTTTATATAGGAAATCTGCAAAATTCAAGATAATGTTTTATAAGTTTATATATGTATGTAAAAGCGCTTACCCGTAATCCTGTCAACACTACAGACCATACTAGACTAATCTAAAATAACAGAAAAGAGCATACCATTTTATTTTTTTGTGTTTTTTTTTATCACACAATGTTGTTGTTTTTCCAAATGATTTTTTGTCTTATTATTATTGTCATTTTTTTTCCAGAATGATTTAATGCAACAGTTTCATAAAGGGAAAAGAGATAGATTCTTCAAGTTATGGAATGATAACCTTACACTGTCTGTTCGAGATGGAGATGCCGTGGCCAAAAAACTTGAATTTTACCTAAATATATACTTTGCTACATATCCAATAAAGTATGCCCGAGGACAGGTAATTATGTCCACGTTATGTTACAATGTGGGGCGGGTTTCCATGGCTTAGTCTTTAGAGCATTGATCGTTGAACCATGGAGTCTTTCACATCTTGTCAGTGCTTGTTCGAGTCACGCTGGTACCTAAGCTGATTTTGTGAGAAAGTTTAACAGTGTACTTGTGGGAGGCCGATGGTCTCTTCCCGCTTACATTGTAATTGGGTTCTCTCCTCCACCATTAAAAACTGGCTGCCACCATATAATTGAAAAATGGTTGAGTGTGATATAAAACAAAATTCAAATTCAAAATAGGCCAAATATTTTAGTTACTAACTACAAATGAATCACATGCTAATGTTGTAATCACATAATACTAAACAGAGGACAGGTAGGTACTATAAAGGTAGGTGAACAGGTAAATAGCCACATACAACAAAAGATAGACAGGTAACTAAATATCAAAGTCATCTACTTAGAAAAATAAAACGGAACAAGTGAATGTTTTAGTCACATATCTCTAAAACAGGGGACATAAATACAAAAATAGTTTCCAAAACAAGTGTTTTATTTTGTAAATGTAGATTTTCACCTGTAATTTTATACCTAAGGATGACGACACTTGTTTGAAATTTTATCTTTTAATATTTTTTAACAGATTATGCACTCATATACGAGTACATTTATTTCATATAAAACTTTCCGCAAAAATTCTATTGTGGAATTAGATTTGTCATCTTTGATCCAACTTTAAACTTCTTTTTTGCAGCGGGAAGCAGACAGAGCAATGGGAGATTTTAAGAAGTACCTTGAAACACGGGGTGCAACACTGAGTCAAACAACAGAATTTTTGCCATTTTATGCCTTACCATTTGTGCCGAGCGCTAAAACTCACCCCTCATATAAAGAGTTGTTTACTGTAAGTAAGCTGGAGTAATTTTATGTATAGGTATACCAAGGAAAAGTGTCACATCCAGGTTCTGTCAAAAACCAAACAATATAGTTTATTTTCCAAAAAATAGTAATACACAGAAGAAATGTGCCTTCAGGCATTACTGTCACAAGTTTGTTCCCCCTGTTGTGATTCAATTTAGACTTGTGTTTGTAAACATGTGCCAATTTACCTTGGTAGACTTATAGACGGGGTTTATTTAAATGTACATCGAAAGTTCCTTGTATATACATTTTGTTTTTGTCATATTTATGTGAAGTTAAATAATTCATCACATTTGATGGTACATAACACATATTGTATACCTGGAAATTTTCACTACTGTTTATTTTTGGCTATGTTTGTCCTTACATGAGAGGGTACATTTAAAATGAAAGCAAAATCTTAAAGCTAAGTAACTGAAGCACGACCGTACATGCTAACCTGGAGACTGGTTATTTAGGCTGAGTATACATATGCATATATGCTAGGTCTTGTTTTGTCTTTGCAGGATTCCTGGGTGAAAGATTTGGAGTTACGAGTAGAGAAATTTCTAACCTTGACCTTGAAATCACAGCCACAACCTAAATTGTTTGACCTCTATGTATCCTTGTTTCAGATAGTGAAAAATGTTACAAGTTGATGTAGAGCTATGTATGATGTTTGTATACTGATACACAAGAGACTGTGTCTTATTATCTAATGTCACTCAAGTCTTTTCATTTCAGTATCAGAATAGAAAAGAATATAAATAAGAACCTTGTAGGACCCCATGGCTAAGCTATGTTTGTTTGTTGTTTTATTAATGTTTATATGCCACACTCAACAATTTTTCAGTTTTATGGTAGTGGTCAGTTTTATGGTAGTGGTCAGTTTTATGGTAGTGGTCAGTTTTTAATGGTGGAGGAGAGAACCTGTTAGAACATACCCAGAAAGAGATCACTAAACTGGCAAACTTTCTCACAAAATCAGCTTAGGTTCCAGCACTGATAGTAGAAACTTCATGGTTTAAAGTGTGATGCTTGATCTTACCATGGAGACCCCGCTAAGCTATGTTCAACATTTAGTTTGATTTTGAATAATGTTTTATGCCATACTCAACAATTTCTCACTTATATGGCGTCGGCCAGTTTTTAATTGTGGAGGGTAGAACCGGGTCATGTATATACAACACACATTATATTGTATGCAAGATAATATACCTACTGTTTGGCACCCTTTTGACAGAGAATATAAGGAGAACCTTGGTTGAAATATATTGTCAGTTGCATTTGCCATCACTGGTTTGGGAAGGTTTGAGAGTGCGGACCTATAGGCACTCTTTTATATATAAAGTATATGTGCTTGATGAAACATTTGTCGGACATTATCCATTCTAGATTATATGGGCAAGCAGCATAATATCCCATATTATTATTTTTTTTATCTGCGATGTTCAGTGTGCTAATTAATCACTAGCCATTTTGATACAAAAATTGAGTATGTGTCTTTCATATTTATTACTATATCAGATTTAATCAAATATCAGTTCTACCTTTGTACTATACATCAATACATCATATACAGTCTGAAAGCCTAATTGTAATAATTCAATATGGCAGAAGTGAATGAATAAAATGAATTATTATAGGATAGTGATTTACATCCTTAACATGTATCTCAGAGAGGCAGCAAAGCAGGAGACGAAACAGGTACAACTTCTCTCTCTCTCTCTCTCTCTCTCTCTCTCTCTCTCTCTCTCTCTCTCTCTCTCTCTCTCTCTCTCTCTCTCTCTCTCTCTCTCTCTCTCTCTCTCTCTCTCTCTCTCTCTCTCTCTCTCTCTATTAGTAAAGTTCTTAATATGATTTCAGCGTTTAGCCCACATTTGTATTTTTTGTTCATTTATTAAATTCATATTATATTTATATTTGTCATTTTTAGCTGCTATTGTAATTTTCATTGTTATGGGTTAAGATGTGTTAGGAGTTACTGATTTACTTTTATTCAGATAAATGTGGGTGATTATATGTACATGTTTCTGGGAGATGCTGGGTGATTACATTTGTGTCATTTTTGGGTGATTACATGTTTTTGTGAGATGCTGGGTGATAACGTGTGTTGGAGGCACTGAGTGATTACATTTTGTACATGTGTGTTGGAGGTGCTGGGTGATTACATGTTTTTGTGAGATGCTGGGTGATAACATGTGTTGGAGGTGCTGAGTGATTACATTTTGTACATGTGATGCTGGAGGTAACGTGGTTTAATGTCATAGATAATTTTGACATTTTGTACATGTGTATATAGGTAATATGGGTGATTACATGTTTTTGTGAGATGCTGGGTGATAACATGTGTGTTGGAGGTGCTGAGTGATTACATTTTGTACATGTGTGTTGGAGGTGCTGGTTTAATGTCATAGATAATTTTGATGCTTGTATACTGTTATATAGATAATATGGGTGATTACATGTTTTTGTGAGATGCTGGGTGATAACATGTGTGTTGGAGGTGCTGAGTGATTACATTTTGTACATGTGTGTTGGAGGTGCTGGTTTAATGTCATAGATAATTTTGATGTTTGTATACTGTTATATAGATAATATGGGTGATTATATGTTTTTGTGAGATGCTGGGTGATTACATTTGTGTTGTAGGTGCTGGTTTAATGTCATAGATAATTTTGATGTTTGTATACTGTTATATAGATAATATTGGTGATTACATGTTTTTGTGAGATGCTGGGTGATAACATGTTGTTGGAGGAGATGATTACATTTTGTACATGTGTGTTGGAGGTGCTGGTTTAATGTCATAGATAATTTTGATGTTTGTATACTGTTATATAGATAATATTGGTGATTACATGTTTCTGGGAGATGCTGGGTGATTACATTTGTGTTGGAGGTGCTGGTTTAATGTCATAGATAATTTTGATGTTTGTATACTGTTATATAGATAATATTGGTGATTACATGTTTTTGTGAGATGCTGGGTGATAATGTGTGTTGGAGGCGCTGAGTGATTACATTTTGTACATGTGTGTTGGAGGTGCTGGTTTAATGTCATAGATAATTTTGATGTTTGTATACTGTTATATAGATAATATGGGTGATTATATCAGCTTAGAATATGCTTGTTCACTGTTCTTTATATACCGGTAATATAGGTGCTGACTTACTGTTATATAAATAATGTAGATGAGCACAGGCTCATGTGAGCTACATTTGTATTAACATGTTGAAGCTCAAAGACAGTATTGAAAGTGGCAAAATTTTCACTTGAACTAATTGTTAGTTATACATTTGTCCAGACCAATTCCAGCAAATTTCCGGACTGCAGCAACAACTTGTAGATTCTGAGAGAAAGACCATGTCATACATTAAACGCCATAATCGTGTTCAGGTATATACATATCCATTGTACACTAACTATGTTTATATGTGATAAAAAAATGGCTGCTTCAGTAGATGCAGAATTTCAGGCTATTGGTTTTTTTCTAAATTAATGTTTTATAAAAAAAAGTGTATCAAAGACATCTGTCAAAATTGGTTCTAAGAATGAATTATCTCTAATTTGAAAAGTAAAAACAAAAACCAAAAAATAAAACAAATAAAGATCTATCCTTGATAGTTATAATCATGTATTTCTGACATTTTGAATTCTACTTACCTGTTTGAGATTTTTTGTCAATGTATCGGGTATCCATGTATATGCCAGCTGGATGTCTAGATGAAAACACAGTAGCCATTTTCTGCTTACTGGAGCAGCTATTTAGCCTGCAGTACTAGGTCAACCATGTAGGTAACCAAATTATTACTAATTTTACGATTCTATACCATTCACTTTTTTGCATGTATGTATGTATGGAACAGTCAATTTTGGGGTAAGTAATGTGTATTTGTTTTTTTTAGTTGATGCATGTTAAGAATCACATTTTTTTTTTTTTTTGAAAAATGTATTGGTATTTACCAGTTTGAAGTCCCACCATAAGTATCAAGAGTTATCGTATCCCTAAATTGGGGATGTTATTGTTTTATGTTTTTGTTGTTGTTTTGTTTGTGTTTGTTACTTGTTTTTGTAGAATCAAATGTAGATGCAAGGTACATTCAAAATAAAAAATATCTAGGTTTGATCTAAAACCTGATGCTTAATTATAACACTGATAGACTTCATGGCTCAAAGCACGATAATCTAACCACTCGGCCATGGAGACCCCTTATTGACAGGAGTTCTACATTTAGATAAAATTGTAGATATAGACCAGCTAGACCTAGCTGATCTCTGAAAGTGATTAGAAGGAAATTAATGCACTTTCAATACAATTTCCAAGCTCAGAAACTGATTTAAAAAGAAAATGTTGCACTATAAATACACTCTGAGCTTTGAAGATTTGGAATATAGAAAAGTGACACCTTTTCCCAAGGGAATTCAGGGGAAATTGATCATGTTCATGACTTTTGTCTCAGTTTTCACCTGTCAGGTGATTACCTGTTACACCTGTCAAATAGGTGTTACATGTTATTATATTTACTGTTGGTTACACCTGTTATATTTCTATGTTACAGTTATTACCTGTAGATTATCCTCACATCTATTGTGTGTGACATTTATTTACCTGTTACATTACCTGTTGTAATTAGGTAGATGAATGCTTTCCTAAAAGAATTTTACTGAATTTTATTTTTTTTATTTTTTATGAATTTTTTAAGACTGCAAAAAAGAAAGGGGGTCAACTTTTCATATTTTTGGCTTCTTCTCCAAAACCGCTGAAGGGATTTTTGATGAAACTTTATAGGAAGCAAGTACTAAAGATCCTCTACCAAGTTTGTTCAGTTTGGCCAGATAGGCCCAAGGATGGATCCAGGGTGGGGCAAAAGAGGCCTCAGGGGTACCCCTCTTTGAAAATCTTCTTCTCCAGAACTATTGCATGGATTAAAAACTAATTGTATCCAAGTGATCTACATAGATGTATAATAAAAGGTTGTTAATTGAGTAGAAATCGGAAAATAATTTTTTGATGCATTTTTTACCTCTTTTTACACATTGTCATTTTCATTCATTTTTTGTTTAATTTCTTTGATTTTCTCCCCATTTATTCATCATAATGTATTCATGATTTATTTCATATCTATTAAGAAAAGTTGAAGAGACTGAATATTTATTGTCTTAAAAGTGAGGTGGTCTTTATACTATGTTCCAATGTTTTTGTAATATACCAACTCAGTTCCGGTGAGCTATCTGGCCCAAATGGGCCTCTTGTACTTGTGAAAGTGAACACATTGACACTTTTCTTAACTGTTACACATTTTATGTGTATCTGCTTTTTTTGTGCTTACATCATCATCACTTTGTTTGTACATATGTGCACCCCTCTCTCTGTCCATCAGATCCTTAACTTGAGGAAATACATGTACATCTGATTTAATATGATATT
Organism: Atrina japonica; assembly: GCA_030159075.1. Lineage (NCBI taxonomy): Eukaryota > Metazoa > Mollusca > Bivalvia > Pterioida > Pinnidae > Atrina > Atrina japonica. The sequence continues at coordinate 849,383 of BROG01000291.1, read as the reverse complement.
TATACAGGAAGTAAAGCAGATTTAGGACGATATCTATACAGGAAATACAGCAGATTTAGTATGATATCTATACAGGAAATATAGCAGATTTAGTACGATACCTATACAGGAAATACAGCAGATTTAGTACGATATCTATACACGAAATACAGCAGATTTAGTATGATATCTATACACGAAATAAAGCAGATTTAGTTTGATGTTTATACAGGAAATACAGCAGATTTAGTTTGATATCTGTACAGGAAATACAGCAGATTTAGTTTGATAGTTATAGAGGAAATACAGCAGATTTGGTATGATATCTATACAGGAAATACAGCAGATTTAGTATGATGTCTATACAAGAAATACAGCAGATTTAGTTTGATATTTATACAGGAAATACAGCAGATTTAGTATGATGTTTATACAGGAAATACAGCAGATTTAGTTTGATAGTTATAGAGGAAATACAGCAGATTTGGTATGATATTTATACAGGAAATACATCAGATTTAGTATGATATTTATACAGGAAATACAGCAGATTTAGTATGATGTTTATACAGGAAATACAGCAGATTTAGTTTGATAGTTATAGAGGAAATACAGCAGATTTGGTATGATGTCTATACAGGAAATACAGCATATTTAGTATGATATCTGTACAGGAAATACAGCAGATTTAGTTTGATGTTTATACAGGAAATACATCAGATTTAGTATGATATCTGTACAGGAAATACATCAGATTTAGTATGATGTCTATACAGGAAATACAGCAGATTTAGTATGATATCTGTACAGGAAATACATCATATTTAGTATGATGTCTATACAGGAAATACAGCAGATTTAGTATGATATCTATACAGGAAATACATCATATTTAGTATGATGTCTATACAGGAAATACATCATATTTAGTATGATGTCTATACAGGAAATACAGCAGATTTAGTATGATATCTATACAGGAAATACAGCAGATTTAGTATGATATCTATACAGGAAATACAGCAGACTTAGTATAATACCTATACAGGAAATACAGCAGATTTAGTATGATATCTATACAGGAAATACAGCAGGACTTAGTATGATATCTATACAGGAAATACATCAGATTTAGTATGATGTCTATACAGGAAATACAGCAGATTTAGTATGATATCTATACAGGAAATACATCAGATTTAGTATGATATCTGTACAGGAAATACATCATATTTAGTATGATGTCTATACAGGAAATACATCATATTTAGTATGATGTCTATACAGGAAATACAGCAGATTTAGTATGATATCTATACAGGAAATACAGCAGATTTAGTATGATACCTATACAGGAAATACAGCAGACTTAGTATGATACCTATACAGGAAATACAGCAGATTTAGTATGATATCTATACAGGAAATACAGCAGACTTAGTATGATATCTATACAGGAAATACAGCAGATTTAGTATGATATCTATACAGGAAATACAGCAGACTTAGTATGATGTCTATACAGGAAATACAGCAGATTTAGTATGATATCTATACAGGAAATACAGCAGATTTGGTATGATGTCTATACAGGAAATACAGCATATTTAGTATGATATCTGTACAGGAAATACAGCAGATTTAGTATGATATTTGTACAGGAAATACATCAGATTTAGTATGATATCTGTACAGGAAATACATCAGATTTAGTATGATGTCTATACAGGAAATACAGCAGATTTAGTATGATATCTGTACAGGAAATACATCATATTTAGTATGATGTCTATACAGGAAAATACAGCAGATTTAGTATGATATCTATACAGGAAATACATCATATTTAGTATGATGTCTATACAGGAAATACATCATATTTAGTATGATGTCTATACAGGAAATACAGCAGATTTAGTATGATATCTATACAGGAAATACAGCAGATTTAGTATGATATCTATACAGGAAATACAGCAGACTTAGTATAATACCTATACAGAAAATACAGCAGATTTAGTATGATATCTATACAGGAAATACAGCAGACTTAGTATGATATCTATACAGGAAATACATCAGATTTAGTATGATGTCTATACAGGAAATACAGCAGATTTAGTATGATATCTATACAGGAAATACATCAGATTTAGTATGATATCTGTACAGGAAATACATCATATTTAGTATGATGTCTATACAGGAAATACATCATATTTTAGTATGATGTCTATACAGGAAATACAGCAGATTTAGTATGATAATCTATACAGGAAATACAGCAGATTTAGTATGATACCTATACAGGAAATACAGCAGACTTAGTATGATACCTATACAGGAAATACAGCAGATTTAGTATGATATCTATACAGGAAATACAGCAGACTTAGTATGATATCTATACAGGAAATACAGCAGATTTAGTATGATATCTATACAGGAAATACAGCAGACTTAGTATGATACCTATACAGGAAATACAGCAGATTTAGTATGATATCTATACAGGAAATACAGCAGACTTAGTATGATATCTATACAGGAAATACAGCAGATTTAGTATGATATCTATACAAGAAATACAGCAGATTTAGTATGATATTTGTACAGGAAATACAGCAGATTTAGTATGATATTTGTATAGGAAATATATCATATTTAGTATGATATTTATACAGGAAATACAGCAGATTTAGTATGATAGTTATAGAGGAAATACAGCAGATTTGGTATGATATCTATACAGGAAATACCCCAGATTTAGTATGATATTTATGGAGGAAATACATTGGAACCTGGCCTAAAGACCACCTCACTTAGGAGACCACCTCACATATAAGACCACCTCACATATAAGACCACAAGTTTTCAGTCTCTTGATAAATATCTAAAAAGTACAGAACCTCACTTAAGAGACCACCTCACTAATCAGATCACTTTGAGTGAGTCAGTTAGGTGGTCTTAATAGCGAGGTTCCACTGTACATCAGATTCAATATAACACATTTAATTAGTTGTTTTTTGATAATATAATGTAAATTGTATCCACTGTATTGATTGTTCTGTGTGTTCTGTTTTGTTTTGTTTCTGCACTATTTTGTCAATAGTTTATTTGTTTGTACATATAACTTAATCTTAATCTTTTTATAGCGGATATCTGTAGCCCAGGGTTGTACCATCTTCCCAAGTCAAGGTTTTCTGTTCAACGTCGTTCCTCAAACACCTTGACAGATTACATTTCATATTTGGTGGTCACTATGGTGACATCTAGTGCCGATCTAAAATTTCACTTAAATTGACCCAACACTGATCCCTGACTTGTGGCATAGCCTGCACGTTGCCATTATTCTGTTTATGTACTTTCCCATCTATCATGTTGTAAATGCATTATTGATTGTTAAATGCGTTCTGATTGGTTCATTCAATGGTAGTTGCAACCCATGGAAATTGACACCTCAAAGTCACAATGTACAGGCCTAATCTTTTTCGGTGTGTGAGGAATGAAGTGAATCAGAAACTTTGACTTGGAAGGATAGTGTTGTACAAGTCTTGAAAACCCATGACTTTGTTGTTTATCTTGAAAACCTATGAATTTCAGCCTTGAAAAACAAAACAATCCAGAAATGAGTAAAACACCTTGAATAAACATTTAGGTTATTTTTTTTTTCATCTTACAATTAATAATCTACCCAGATGCAGTGTTAAAAGAATGTTGAATCAGAAAATAAATTATGGCATTTGACTGATTCAAACAGAACTGACCAAGACTTGAGTGGACAGCTTGCGGTGGTTTAGTGGTAGAGCGTTTCACTGTCAACCTGAAGGTCTTCGGTTTGATTCCCGGTACCGAGTCATACCAAAGACTTTAAGTATGGTAGTGACTGTTCCTTATACAAAGTGAAAGTCACTTGTCATTTTAGATCAGATGAAACTTTAAAGTCCATAGCACAGGTCAAAATTTATGGTACTTTGTCAAAAGCTGGTGACATCTCCATACAGGTGAACAATTCTTGGCAAGACGTGAAACCAATACAAAACAAAATCAACGAAAACTTGAGTGACATGATGAGGTAGATGAAATCCAGATTTATGATCCAGATTATATTTTTATGTTACAAATTGATAATTTTGTATTCAACAGTAAGTACTGTATTGTCAGATTCAGATAACTTGATGGGGTGGAGTCACCTTTTGATTTTGATATAGTCGATTTTACTCACTTTTCGATTATAACAGACTACAGGAGAATGTATTTTATTACCAACTGGCTAACCATACAGATGATGTCATGTAGGAATGATTACTCCTGCCAGTGTAATCTTAGTGTATTAGCTGATATTTAAACTTGTCCAGGTTAAGATAGGGTTCACAAAATAATTTTAGGGTATTACCCGATATTCAAACTTTTCCAGGTCAAGATAGGGTTCACAAAATAATTTTAGGGTATTACCTGATATTTAAACTTGTCAAGGTCAAGATAGAGTTCACAAGATAATTTTAGTGTATTACCTGATATTTAAACTTGTCAAGGTCAAGATCGGGTTCACAAGACTCGGCCTCGCCAGGTTATATGGATTTTACTGAATCACATTGAATTTTATTGAAGATGGACTTATTACATTGTGATTTATGAATGAATAGAATAATCATGGGTGTTACAGGCCAGTGAATATAAGATAAAGACTATGTGTAAAGTACGAAAAGGGGTATAAAATGTGTGACCTTTCGTTAAATGTAACCGATGTCATCTATAATTGTAGGCGGACTATCACAATTTGATAGGAATCACAGCAGATCTTGTTGATGCACTAGAATCGACAGTTCAAGGAAAGCCAGTAAGTTTTGTTTTTTCCTTGCCTTTTTCATCTGATTGATCATTTGAGTAATGATGTTACCTCATCTGCATTTTCTTCAACTGTGGCAAATATTCATATTTTGTAAGAACTTTGTAATAAATTATTTCTTAACTCATCAACCCCTGAAAAACAATGGACTCATCTGTAAATCATTGACTTAGACCAGTCCAAATGTGTCTTTAGGGGTGAATGATTTAGTAACTTATGTATAATAAAGTTTCTTTGATGTGATTTCTATTGCAGTGTGACAAAACTGCTAAAATCAATGAACAATACAGTCTAACACCACTTTGAGGGAGGGATGGTGAAATCTCAAACTGAGCACAGAAAAATGTGTCTATGACAAGGCATGGACATATAAAAATTTGTGCTCTCAAATGGGGATTTTTCCATCCCTCCCTCAAAGTTAGAAATCACTCAATATGTTTGGTGTATTCTATAAGATATCACACAATGTGTTCTGTAGTGTCAGATATCATTCAATATCATTAGATATCAGTTAATGTGTTCCATACTATCAGATATCACCCGATGTGTTGTATACTGTTAGATATCAGACATTGTGTTCCGTACCATCAGATTCATGTATCAATCAGAGTGTTCTATGCCATCATATATCATTCAATGTTTTCTATATTATCAGATATCACCCGAGTATCTACAAGAAATATGTTCACGTTTGTTCAGCCATCACATGCAAGGTTCTGTTGACTTTACGCGTCCAGGGACAGCCAGTCAGTTCCTACGCCAGTCCATTGCTCCACAAGTGTAAGTATATATGTTCTGCGTCACATTGATGGTTCTTGTCACATACTTGATGGTTCTCATCACATACTTGATGGTTCTCATCACATACTTGATGGTTCTCGTCACATACTTGACTAGAAACTTGATGGTTCTCATCACATACTTGATGGTTCTTGTCACATACTTGATGGTTCTTGTCACTTACTTGATGGTTCTCATCACATACTTGATGGTTCTCATCACATACTTGACAAGAAACTTAATGGTTCTCACCACATACTTGACAAGAAACTTGATAATGAATCACATTAAATAACTATAGTGGAACCTTACTATTAAGACCACTTACTGACTAAAAGTGGCCAGATTATCAAGGTGGTTTCTTTAGTGAGGGTCTATTCTTATTAAATATTTAATGGGAAATTTTCAAGAAGCTGTATATTTGCGGTGCTAAATGCGGTCTAAGCATTTTTTGGCAAGGTTACACTGTATATATAAGTCAACAGATTTAAATTAAATATGTTAAAGTGTTATATGATGAAATGAAAAATATAAATTAAAGAATATCTTAAAAATACATCTCTTGCTGTAGCCAGAAGTATGTAATGCTAAACCTGGCCTAAATTTCTATTTTCAGACAAAACCTCCAGGAGCCTGAAGCATACCCTCCACTTGATTATATCAAACTGAAAGATGAGCTATCTAATGCCCCAGACAAAAAGAAAGCCCTGATACTACAGGCTCTGAGATGGGTAATTTATTTTTTTTAGTTGTTGAAATCACTCTATGACTTAATGTAATGAATTAAGATATTATTTGATATGAGCAGACAAATTTGCAATATGAAATGTTTTGTTTTCTTTTAGAAATATCTTTCCTTATATTTTGTAATTACAATATTCAGTGACATATGCAGTGACTTGCCAAAGTCTATGCAACATTTAATTTTTCTATATATACATATGTGAAAATTGTATTGAAATTTAATAAAGATTTCTTTGTAATAGTTTTTTCGAAAACATGTGGTTTTGTGTGAAATTTATAGAGAAAATGGAGAAAAATAAAAAGTTGCATCAATTTTGGGCATGTCACTCTATCACTCTATGTGTGTGTGATTGTGTGTGTGTATATATATATATATATATAGCTTTGGGAATTTTACTCTATTCCTTGCTTTTCTTTTAATGTTGCCATTTTATATCTTTGTAAGTTTTTGATAGTTTTCAGACAATACAATACCACTAATTGAATGCATTTTTATTATGTTACTGGTCGTTGTGAGAGAATTTCATTGTAGCTATAAGTAGGCTATCACCTGTCATAGATATCTGTATTTCTATGTTACGGCTGCCTATAGTGTAATTGTTCAATATTTATTTCAGCGACTTACTCAATCTAACCCTCAACAAAGGGATGCAACCATGGTGTCATACAGAGACAATGATTTACTCGGATGTGCTAAGCCAGGACCACATAGGGTAAATATCTCAGTGACCACTGTCAATAACTGATGCAGACTTGCCAACTACTATAATTTAGACGTATTTTGTACTATTTTTATCTTGAAGAAATGTGCATAGGATTTCCATTTTCTGGAAATTCAAGAATTTGCACTGGTATTCGTTTCTTTTTATAACTGCATGTAAACTTATAAACATTTGATAGAGCTTGTGTCAAAATGAAGCATCTACTATACTCAGATGATTAAACCCATATACTCACAAAAGTGGAGAAAAGATACCATTCTCTGCAACTGGAAGGAGAAAATTTTCTTCCTTGCCTGCTAGAAAGGCAAGGAATAAATGTTTTTTAATGGAATACAGTCAAAGATTTGACTAAGTCATTGGTTTACAGAAGAGTTCATTGCTTTTCAGGGGTTGATGAGTTAAAAATTAAAGTTTCTACTACCTATGCACGTATATATCCATACATGTCAATTCTACATTTAAATAAGTTTAATTCAAGACTCAAGTATTGTGTTTGACTGGTCTGCTGATGTAATACTTGTATTATTTCAGAGATTGTCCATAAAAACACATAAAAAACACACATAGTTAAGACCTTCTATTGTGCTCAATGTACAAATGTGTATATGCCTAGAAACTCTAAATGCACATAATGCTGTATGCCAGTGGTCTTTGAAAGCAGTATGTTCATGGTTTGTGTGTGTTTGAGAAATGAAACTTATTTGACACAGATGGCAATCATTCCTTAACTTAGTGTTCCCGGCACCATATCTACCATAATAAGAGACCTCAATCTTCAGAACCATCGGACTGACCCAAAATATTCTTACATGTTGCTGTTGAAGTAGGGAATATTTATAACCTGTGTTTAGTATGACAAAATTTAGATTTGAACCCTGAAATGTCTTCTTGTGTGGCGAAGGCTTTATCATCATGTCACATTGAGCAGTTATCATTTAGAATTAAGTTTATAACACCATGTATAGACCTTCAAAGAGATTGAAGATGTTGTTATAATGAAAAATGTATGATGTAAGAAAGAAAAAGTACATTTACAAATGGTAGAAATGATAAACTGACTTAAGATTTATTTGTGTTTTCAGACATCAGTTCTAGCCTTATTAACAGCAAGTGATGAAATCGTCAAACAAACAGCAGCAAGGTTATTCAATGCATTTGCCTCCCTTTGTGCAGGTAAGGCAATATGTCATGTATATAAATTTTTGTATTGATATAAATCAAGACAGCTCACATAAAAACATATAATATATAGGAACCTTTTATCATTACATTGCTTTCTTTGACATTGTAGCTTTGACATAGGTTTTGAACTACTCAGACATTGAAATCTGCCAGCCACTGACACTGAACACAACCTACACAACCTATTATTACTGTATATCTAGACATTATTTGCCCCTGGATATTTCTTTGCCCTTTATGACAGAAAGCCTATACTACACTTTATCTTAAATTTGCCCTAAAACACCATAGATGCATGATGGTATGTATGTCCATGCTTTAATTAATTAGCTTGAAAATTTCACTTTCATTTTAAATTTGTCCTCTTGTCTAAGGATGAAAATGGCTAAAATGAAATAGGATAAAAAATGTCCAGGTATACAGTACTAGTAGGAGTTACCTCCCTTGTATATATCACACTCCAAGTAATTGCATACTTGCCAACCCCCCTGTTCTTAACGGAAACCTTCAGTCACATAGGACTATGGATTAATTTTGTACTTCAAGTAATGATTTGTCTGTATTAAGAGCTGAGTGTATCTTTATCTCACATGTCATAGAGAAAAATATACCTCTCAACGCTACTGGAAAAATTGGCAGTTTTCTCAAGTCTATGTTTTCAGATTCAAAGATTACTGCTAAGTAGTAAGTACGCATGTGGATAGGCCGAATTTCAGCCCCGATTTTAAGCAATTTTTTTTTTGCTAAAATAATAATAAAAAAATTGCTTAAAATTGGGACAGAATTTTGGCCTAGCATGTGGCAGAACTAAAACAGGTGCTATTGTTAAAGAAGCAGCAACAGAAACTTTAAGATCAACTTGTGAATTGATGAAGAGTGGACCATTTAGTATATCAAGAGATGGATCTAATAACAGTGAAAACAAATTATACCCAATAGTTTCAAGGGTTTTCAATTGTGCAACAAAACATGATGAAAAAATTTGCTGCCTCGCTCCGCTTGGCATTGCCTTCTTTTTTCACTTTAAAGGTTGGCAACTCTGTAATTGTAGTGGTCAGGTGTTTGGCATCCATGACAGAGACAATTACTGAATTGCATACCTTGTAAAAAAAAAAACTAATTAAATTATAACTTTTGTATTATTCACTTTCTGTACTCCTTTTCTTTATAAGAATGGCAAACGCAGTATATGTGCATTGTTCTTGTAAGCTAAACATGGTGTTCTGCATACCTTAAAATTTTTGGCTGGCATTTTCGTCCTTAGATGAGAGCAAAATTTTCAAGCTAAATAATTTTAGCATCGAAATACATGCCATCCATGAGTGGAGTGATCTAGGGCAAATTTAAGACAGAGTGAAAATGTTTTATGTTGTAAAAGGGTGAAAATGGCCAGGGACAAACATTTTGAAACAAGCTATTTTTACAAATTTGGTGTTGGATAGCACAGACTTCAACTCTTAAGAGAAGTTGAAATTGATATAACCTTTCCTATTTTTTTTATGATGACTTCTTAGGAAGGACATATCTAGCACAGAACCAAGATCTGTTTAAAGCTCTGCTAGACAATCTTCATAGTGAGGAGAGAGAATCAATCACCAGGGAGATGGTACTGGGAGCTTTACAGAAACTTAGTCTCAGGTAAGACATGTTACAGGTAAAATAATCAGTTCTTGTGTTTTTAATCCCTTTTAATCCTGATTTATCATCTACATTTTTACCTGACATATATTTGTTTTATTATACAGGCGTAACTTACAGACGGCTATGATTGATGCTGGGTTGATTGAATGGCTCGTCAAAGTTTTAGAGGACAATGATTCACTCTCAGATTATACACTAGAGTACTCAGTAGCTCTACTAATGAATCTCTGCCTTAGGACCTCAGGTAAATATCACACAGTGTAGCTCTACTATTGAACCTCTGTCTTAGGACCTCAGGTAAATAACATACAGTTTAGCTCTACTATTGAACCTCTGCCTTAGGACCTCAGGTAAATAACATACAGTTTAGCTCTACTAATGAATCTCTGCCTTAGGACCTCAGGTAAATAACATACAGTTTAGCTCTACTATTGAACCTCTGCCTTAGGACCTCAGGTAAATAACATACAGTTTAGCTCTACTATTGAACCTCTGCCTTATGACCTCAGGTAAATATCATGCAGTGTAGCTCTACTGATGAACCTCTGTCTTAGGACCTCAGGTAAATATCACATAGTGTAGCTCTACTGATGAACCTCTGTCTTAGGACCTCAGGTAAATATCATGCAATGTAGCTCTATTGATGAACCTGTCTTAGGACCTCAGGTAAATATCATACAGTGTACATCTACTGACTTAAATAAATAACTCATTTACTGTATATAAAACTAGGATTATTAAGTGTTGCAAAACTTCCAACATTTGATAAAGTTTTTCTTTTGTGCAGGAAAGAAGAGGTGTGAAGGAAGTGCTCACAAGACCCTTAAAGTACTCAGCGACCTTCTGGGTCATGAAAATCAAGAGGTAATGTTTCTAGATATAAATGTGATTAAAATCATTGGTTCTCTAGACTTTATACACAAGCTGTCAAATTACATACTCTTAGTCTTAAAAGTTGTAAATTTTATATCAATGGTAAATAACATGTTTGCTTGCTCTCAGAAATATCTTATCGGTCGGAAATTGAATGGCTGTCTGACTATTAACCATCAATGAATGTGTGAAGATTTTCTGATAATCAGAAACCACAGTAACATGGAATCAAGAAGATAAAGAGACAAAACCATGTACTTCGGATGGCCTCTTAAGAGGAGATGTACTTCAGATGGCCCCATAAAGGGAGATAATACATAGAATAGAATACGTACATAGAATGTTCACGTAGCATTCTATTATCACCAAAGGATGTAAGGATCTTGAGAGGACATGGGTGTCAAACAGCATTTTCATCAAGTAAAAATTTTAGAAGAATATTGAAATTTCCAAACATGACAATTGTTTTTCTTGTAAATTCTTGGTCTTGAATCAAACTTGTGATCTCTTATGGGTACATTTTCAACTTTCCAGCTCTTTTTCACATCATGTGTGTATTATACATGTACTATTAAAAATTAGTCTTGAGCTGTAAAAAAAATTATATTGCAGAATCGTTCACCTTTTTAAATGATTCCTGATATCTTATTTCAGATACGACCCTATGTTAATGGTGCATTGTACAGTATCTTGGCTATTCCATCAATACGAGAAGAAGCTAAAGCTATGGTAGGTGACAGGGCATGTGAAGTACAAATTTTGTAATTCACAAATTGTGATTGTACCATGAGCTTAAAATGTATGTAAGGATATTGAAGCTGTTTTAATGTATTTGTGGTAAGACACTGAATATGGATGTAAATAAACTTGCACTTCTAATTAATAATTGTGATACTAAACTAGGGATTTAACATGTATAAGAAAGGGTTCGACCATTGTATAGAACTTGCCTACATTACAGATTAATGCTTCCCGTACATATTATCTCCTTTTTCTTGTTCCGGCAGTGTTCCTGTTTCTACAGGTTCCAAAAATTGCACCCAGACCCACATTTTCATGCAGGCGGTGCGTGAAACAGTTTACAACTGGGTGTTAGCAGTCATGTTCTCTCTATACGATCCTTGAACATGCACACAGCCCCAGATAAGGACGGTTGAAATGCATGCAAGGCACCCAGATGTATATATGTTTTGTAGAAAAATATTTAGTGTAGGTGACTATAGTTGCACTCTAATTTTTTTTCATTTTAGTTGCCAAATGGTATCAATAAATGTATCAAGAATTAGGGTTTAGATGATCTATAGCCAATCTAATTAAATTTGGCTTGCCAATGTAGAAATTAAACTGAAAATTTTGACTCATATTTACCCATACATTTAATGATGAGTGGTGGCGATTTTGTAAAGGGAGGTAACTCTTTCTGACGTACCTCAAGATGTGATTGTATTTTTTTTTTTTACCTTTAATCTGTATATGTGTGTAGGAGTTGTCTTTCTTAGATGTTACTCTCATTTCAAGCTCTCCCCTAAACATAGAAGATGAATAAAAATAATGAAAAGGAATTTATTCAAATAGCAGTATGGTGTAACTTATTAATTTTGTATTAATAATTATTTTTAAATCTTATTTATTATTGCTGAAAAAATCTTCAGTCATGGCTTGGGTGCAGTACTTTCATGGAAATGTAAAAAAGCATACCATATTCGACCCATTAAGCTCCAGTTTTCCTAGAAGCACCCCTCCCCCTTTTTAAAAACAATCGAGAATATTTTCTGGCTGGTTGACAATGATATATAGACCTGAATAACCGATTATTTGTATCCTCCCCAGCAACAGAATTATATTTATAAGTGTCCTCTGTAATAGCTACACTAACTTTACCACTGTGCCTTATAGAAAATAAACTGTTTTACATCAATTTGAGTATTAATTGGTCCCATTAAGCACCCACCCCTAAGGCCCATTTTTACTGAATTTTGTAGTGCCCTGGGTGCTTAATGGGTCTAGTATGGTAAGTAATTTTAAATTTATTATTTCCTGACATCTAGTGTACATTTGATGGCAGAACTCACCAAATACTTTATAACAATTATTGTCAACAACAAAAATCTTGAAAAAAAAAAATTGGTTGATAATGCAATGATAATACTTTTGATAATATAATAAAAATGTAAACATGTGGGTAAACAAATAATTGTAAATAGTCATTATAAAAAATGAACAAAAAAAATCTAAGACAAAATATATCTAGTATGAGATACTAAAGTTCACACAGTCAAACACAGTCATGCTAGCATGAATGATTATATAATGTAAAACAAAGTGTGATAATATGTACACCAAGATAGTAGAATACACTTCTCTATTTTATAACACAGCTCTTTTTTATCATACTTCTCTGTTTTATCATACTTCCCAATTTATAGCTAATCTCTATTTTATACCACTCCCCGATTTATCACACATCTCTATTTTATCACCCTTCTCTATTTCATCACTCTTATCTATTTTATCACACTTTTTTATTTTATCACACTCCTCTATTTTATCACATTTCTCGTTTTTATCACATTCCTCTATTTCATCACACTTCTCTTTTATCACATGTCTATTTTATTACACACCTCTATTTTATCACACTATGCTTTTTATCACACTCATCTATTTTATGACACTTCTCTATTTCATCACACTTCTTTTTTTATGACACTTCTCTATTTCATCACACTTCTTTTTTTTATGACACCTCTTTATCACACCGCTGTATTTTTCCAGGGGATGGAGGAGATTTTGCGTTGTTTTATCAAAGATGATCAACCAGACATGAACAGACAGATAGAATTTATCATCAAACAACTAAACTCAAGTAAGTACATGTTTATAGGGTAAAGCTTACGTAGAAAATACTGGAAATTGGAATTTTTATCTGAAGGCATACAGGAAGTCATTTTGATAAAAAAAGTATATCCGGCAATTAGACCTAAACTGACTAAAAACTAACAAAAATATATTGCTGTAGAAATTTTTAACATATGCATATATTGCCTAGAATTAATGAAATATGTTGACAATTGATAAAATTTCCATCGACTCTGCCATCGTTCACATTTGATTTTTTTTCACAAGATTCGACATTGTAACATGTTTTTTGCAACTTGGGATTTCTGAAGAAAATAAAATATTTGAAACTTTTTAAACAAACAAAAGAATTCATTTTGACAGCTTGTATTCCTTTAACTTCTGAGGTCATATTCAGAATTCTGTATCTGGGTTCACCTATACTTGTTATCAAGCGTCACTAATAGAAGCTTACAGACCAAACTATTGTAGGCTTCAAATTAATCAATAGATAGGCATAATATTTTCTAACTTTTTCTCCAGGTTAAAAAACTTCTCTACAAAGTTGCTATACAAATCAGATAATTTCATTGTGGTTTTGATTTCATTTATTTCGTTGTTTTTAATTTATCAACGAAAAAATAGAAACCAAGACAAAATTTTACGTAATTTATACCTAGCAGTAGTAATAAGTTCCTTTACAGACAGGTTTTTTTTTATTTCAACAGAATTTAATGTCAATGAATTGTTTTATTTTTAAACAACTTAATTTTTACCTCTTGAAATTTTCATATTCTATGGTATTTCAGGGAAAAAGTTAACCCTTATCCTGCCACTCATCTTTAAGCTTACTCAGTCAGTCACTGCTGCACACATTACTAGTGTATACATACCACTGCCAGACTAAAAATGTGAATTTTTATCAATTTGAACTGGTCACTTTAACTTGTAATTGTGTGTCAATTTGTGTAAACTGACCCCTATATACATACATAATTTTAATAAGAATGATTGCTATTAAAGGTTTTGAAACTTTTTTTTTTTAGATCGGGTATTCATTGCAAATTAACAGTTAAAGTTTTAATTTCTGGGACCGTAGTTGCTTTCTATGACTCGGCATGAGTGTTGTTGATGTGGCCGGCATTGTATCTTTAGATGCTCGACGAAATTAATTAAGTTTGAGACAGCGATTTTTCTCAGAAACAAAAGATTCCCACATCATTTTTTTTCCAAACAATAAATAAATAAAATCTAAAAGATTACCTTTGCCAGGCACATAGGACGTAAGTCCTGGTGTCACAGTGAACTGAGCGTTTACCGGTACTAGAGAGTCAATGACAATGTTGATCCAGAAGTCCTCGTCAATGCACAGAATAATCCCATCTGTTGGTGCATTATCCATAAGAGTTTTCTGAGAACTTGTGTTGTATTTACATCTAAATCTCCTATTTTAAATCTGAGGAAATCGTCTTCCTCCTCCGAGTTGTAACTAATGAAATATAGCTTCAAAATTCCATTATTGTACAGTGAATAAAGTGATGCAGATGCCATTTGTAATACTTTGTTTTCTCCGAAGCAAAATTTTAAAGGTCGTGTAAGTCATTCAGACTTTAGTTTTAGTGATAAAAGTGTGTCAACCAATCAGATTAAAGACTTATCTTTGACGTGTCCGTATCTTTTTATATTCAACAAGGGTTTTTACATAGGATTCCTTAGTATTTATAGCGTTCATGGAAATCGTATATATACATGATTGTCAGTGAGTGCGATTCAGCGTCAATCGTATATCGTAGTGACAGTGTGTATACTTTAAAATCGTATATATACATGTTTGGCAGTGCGAGTATATCATATATATATATATATGTGTGTGTGTTTGGCAGTGACAGTGTGTATACTTAAAATCGTATATATACATTTTGTCAGTGAGTGCGCGTCAGCGTATCATATATGTATGTGTGTGTTTGGCAGTGACATATACTTAAAATATATATATACATGTTTGGCCGTGCGAGTATATATATATATATATGTGTGTGTGTGTTTGGCAGTGACAGTATGTATACTTAAAATCGTATATATACATGTTTGGCAGTGCGAGTCAGCATCAGTCATATATATATATATATGTGTGTGTGTTTGGCAGTGACAGTGTGTATACTTAAAATCGTATATATACATGTTTGGCAGTGCGAGTCAGCATCAGTCATATATATATATATATATGTGTGTGTGTTTGGCAGTGACAGTGTGTATACTTAAAATCGTATATATACATGTTTGGCAGTGAGTGCGAGTCAGCGTCAATCAGTGTGTATACTTTAAATCGTATATATAATATATATGCGATCAGCATATCAGTCATATATATATATATATGTGTGTGTGTGTTTGGCAGTGACAGTGTGTATACTTAAAATCGTATATATACATGTTTGGCAGTGCGAGTCAGCATCAGTCATATATATATATATATGTGTGTGTGTGTTTGGCAGTGACATTGTGTATACTTAAAATCATATATATACATGTTTGGCAGTGCGAGTCAGCATCAGTCGTATATATATATATGTGTGTGTGTTTGGCAGTAACAGTGTGTATACTTAAAATCATATATATACATGTTTGGCAGTGCGAGTCAGCGTCAGTCGTATATATATATATGTGTGTGTGTTTGGCAGTAACAGTGTGTATACTTAAAATCATATATATACATGTTTGGCAGTGCGAGTCAGCGTCAGTCGTATATATATATATATATGTGTGTGTGTGTTTGGCAGTAACAGTGTGTATACTTAAAATCGTATATATACATGTTTGGCAGGATAAGGGTTAACTCAGTTATATTGACAAAAACAAAAACAACTTATATAAATACAGTTAAACCTTGTTTTACTGCCATTATTTGTTCCGCCCTTGGCATTATAAAGGGGTTTGGCAACAGATTAAGGGGAACCTTAAATGAAATTGCAGGGAAAATTGGAAAAGTGGACTTTCAAAAATTGTGGCGTAAAGCAAGGTGGCAAATGAAAAAGTGGGTATTATAATAAGGTTTTACTGTACATGTTTATTTAACCATTTTCCTCGTCAACCTAACTTATATATAGGGGCATCTGTAGGAATACCAGTATGTAGCTTTACGCAGGAATTTTATAGGAGGAAACTTTAGAAATCAATTCTCAAGACCACTTAGGTAAGATTTAACTAGTCCTCTCCTGAAGATCTAGTTTCGCGGGATTAAATCATTGATATGCAGAGGAACCCATTGTTTCATTAACTTTTTATCAATTTCAGCAGAGACAGTTGATGAGTATGAATCAGAGGTAGGTATATTTTTTTTTTTTTTTTAACTTGCTTGGACAAAATGTCCGTAGTCATACCCGGTGTCATCCATGGACTAAAACTTTGTTTTGTTGGTGCTTTATGGAAATGTACTCTTTAGGTGAACAGTAACCCTTCATTGCTGTGCTATAGACTGTTTTCTATGCATTGACGTTTCTTGAACCCACTGAGCCAATGATGACATGGGACTACATGCTCAAACTTGGAGTATTACTCAGCTAATCCTGAAATCTGATTGGATGCAGCTAATCTTGAAGATTGGTAGGTCATGTATATATTCTCAGACTTAAGAATGTTCCGAGGCTTTGAGCAAGTGGGTCAAGGGCCTGGCACCATAAAACTTAAGAATTACAGAATTCTTAAACCTTTACTCCTGTGATTGGTCGAAGTTGAGAAATATTCCGATGTCAAGTTTTATTGGTCCGGGATGACCTAAAATCTTTTCTTGAAGACCTATGGCTTTCACTTTTTATTGAGTTGGTGCTTTATCAATGAATATGGAGATGTCAACAAATCAACATGGACAAGCTGAATCTTAGTCAGACGTAAGGATGAAGTAGTGTGAACATAATTATCCAATGAAATGCAGGATCTGGTGAATTGAAACTCGATTAATATTCTTCCTAAATTGTATCCAATAGCCCCTCCATATGGATCTCATATCTAATGGATATATTAGCATGATTAACATTGTTACCAAATTTGATTATAAAATGAACTAGCACATAAAATTAAATGTGTCAAGTCAATAAAAATGATTTTTGTAATTCACATCATGTAGGAAGATCAGGACGCTATGGAACTAGATTTAGACAAAGATGAACCAATCCAAACAGAGGGCAACGATTTGTCAGGGGAGAAGTTATTGACTGAGGAATACCAAGCTTTGGCGGGAAGTAAACCAAAGAAAAGGGTAAGCATCAACAAGAAAGTGGCAGGTAGAAATTTCATATTTCTTATATACTTGTATACTGTATACCTGGGATTATTCACTCCCGTATAATTTTGGCCTGATGAGAGGGCGAATTTAAAATGATCGAAAAGTTTTCAAGTTAAATAACTGAAACATTGACATTCATGCCATCCAAGATACTATGGTGATTAAGAGTTAATTTAAGATGGGGTGAATATGTTTTCTGTCATAAAAGGGCAAAAATAACCAGGGGCAAAATT
The DNA here is from genome assembly GCA_030159075.1 of Atrina japonica. Classification (NCBI taxonomy): domain Eukaryota; kingdom Metazoa; phylum Mollusca; class Bivalvia; order Pterioida; family Pinnidae; genus Atrina; species Atrina japonica. Next base: position 831,260 of record BROG01000291.1, on the reverse strand, counting down.
TCCAATTATGCAATATTTATCTGATGTGATTTATAAACTAATATGATTGAATTGGTGTTGAGCAGCAAAAATCTCAAATTTTTAATATCACAAGGGATTACCTCAGTCAGTTCTAATTTCAGCTCTCAAGTTTGTGTGAAAATTTACATTAAAATTTTGTCCATCTGTCAGTAAATTTTACACATGATTTTCATCCTCTTAATCCTTACAGGACCTAACACAGCCAAATTTAGTACAACGTTTTCTTGGGTATGAGAAACACTTTTTACGAGTTGATGGAACATCAACTCAGTTATGTTATGCTAAGTTGTTTATTGGGAACAAGTCAAAGCACATTTTGCAGTATGGGGTTAATAACACATTATATTAACTGAAAATTACACATGTATGTGCATTTCAGCAACATAAACTCAACTTCAAGATTGAAATTTCCAAATCACACTTTTCGTATCTTTTTGCTTTTTAAAATGACGAAAATATAGTAACAATTCGCTGTAAAATATAGGTCTACAAGACTTGTTGAAATATATGCTATTTAAGGTCAGTTCAGCGTCCTTTATGAATTTTAAGATATTATAAATTTGCTTTAGAATGTTACTTTTCAATTATGTTTTACCATTATACTCTTGTGATAGAATTGACATTAAAAGCGATTGACTGGACTGTTTACAATTTGTGCACACGATTAATATGCAATTGAGTTTTGGTCAAGTTTCCCTTACTGTATATTGGCAAAATCTGGCTGTGAAGTTGGACATGGAAGTTGCGTCATTCCCCATTCACATGATCTTAACTGATGAGAAACTCGCGGCAGTCTTTGAAGTTGGGAAAATGTTTTACATGCACACATATTAACCTAGAGATTTAAGGCTACTGATAGGAAGTATAGCGTAAGGGTACAATACTGCCCTGTCACATAGAAATATAATATCGATGAAACGATGTTTATAAGCATAAGATTTCATAATCATATCGCTGATCTATGTAGTTTGTTGCATAATAAATAAGCAATCAGTACTTACGTTGGGCCAAATGTCTGCCCTGATTTTAAGTTACTTTTTCGTAAAACCTAATTTTACTGAATTAAAAAGTAATTTAAATTTTGACCTATAATGTACTCACGTGTGATATAAATGGTAAAAAATGTGAAACATTTGTGATGTTTTCATTGCCAGTATTGTTCTTTTTGAAATAAAATTGGGTGATTCTTGCAGTTTTTTGCTAATTTGAAAACTCTGGAAATAACATGCATTTTCTCAGCGAAAAGGCTGATGTTTTACTGTGACAGTAAATTCAAAATTTACAACATGACAGTGGTACCCTTTATTGAAATAAACCTGCAATATATTTCAAGCATGTGTACACAATGTATATTTTTTCAGTATACTAGGTGTATCATACCTCATTAAAACTTACGATTACCATCAACTCGTATCAGTACTTTCAGTACTTTGATTTATAAGTTTTTATGGAATCATTAAGACAAACTGTTCTTTGACATTTCTCATACAGGACTTATAATTAATCAAAATATCAATAAAGGATGTTGTAAGTGCCATGTTAATGCAAAGTTTTAGCGATAACTTGTCACCAGGGACGAGCACTCACCCCTGATTACTCCTCCCCATGCCATTTTCAGTAATGCAGGATGAGTGGATAGGTACATATTTCTGGTTCAGGGGATGCTTAGAGTATTGAGACAGTAACTTGTTGTAGTTCTAAACAGGGTCAAGTTTTCTTTACTTTGTGAAACTTCTCATCTACCAAAGTTATTCACTTTCATGAAATACATCTTTAGTTATGTGAAATGTATTTTACATGGGAGATAAATGACAATTTTGACATATTTTGTGATGACATTTTTCAGCCCATTGACCATGTTCTGCAGTTAAATGAACCGTTAAAAAGGCCCATAACTCCTAGTCAGCGTCGAGCTGCGGAACAGCCTCCAATGGCACAGTGAGTATTAACAGGCTTGTATAGTCCGTAAATGTTGTCTTACAATAGACAAGAGAACGGTTTTACTGCACTAGGATATTGGAATTTACATAATAATCTGTAAGAATTGTCAATATTTCTGTAGAAAATTGAAACCTTTTGTTTATAAATTCACTGTCAGTATAGATATGTAGAAAGTCAGAATACGATATTTGAATTTGCATAATAATCTGTAAGATCGGTCAGTATTTCTTAAACAGAAATTTTAAACCTTATGTATATAAATTCCCTGTCAGTATAGATATATAGAAAGTCTGAATAATAGAATGTCACAGCATGTTAAATATCACTACTTATTGTATCATCATAGAATTGTTTCCTAGTTTGAGAATAAGACATAAAAATCTCTACCCAAGGGGCAAAGTTTTTAACTCATCACCCCTAAAGACACATTTGGATTGGTCTAAGTCATTGATTTACAGAATCCAATGTTTTTCAGGGGTTGATGAGTTAATCATATTAATGTCTAGCTTGAGGCTTCTGTTGAGAGCCAGACATTGAAGAATCTTGTCCAGAAATTTGAGATTCTTCTTTTTTATCCACACAAGGGGGTATAATTATATTTCTGCCACCAGGTAGTCATATGTTTGCATATTCCGATTGATATTTTACCTCATTAATGACTTTATCATAATGTAAACTTGGGTTAAGTGCGTACAGCTTATCTACACTCTAGGGTTTGGATAGAGAAATTCTGACCATGGCAAAAAGGTAGAAATTCCTGTTCAAGTTTGAGAATACATTATCAGTACTGTATAATATAAGGTGAATTTAGTTGAGGGTTAGTAAAACCAAAGATACTTCATATCAGGAAAAAATAGAAAACATGAATACCTTTTTTCATCTATCATCAGAATTATTCAATAACAGTTGTCATCTTTGTTCTCAAATTTTGATTCAACTAAATAATACCTGTATATGCTATTGTTTGTTTTGTTTTCCCTGACAGATGTTGATATTTTCTTAAATTAGTAGTACTGGTACTGACACGTTCTATATGTATGACAACTAATGCCTTTTTCTCATAGCTTGCTATGTTAAATGAAATTTTTTCCAGTAATTGTCATGAAATAATGCTTACATCAATTCATGCAAAATTTCATATGTTTAGAAGAATTGTTTATTTATTTTCAACTGGATGTAGGTTTAAATTTTTATGCTCTGGCCTGAAAGGTCTGCCAGGGGCATCTAGTGTTTGGATCGTCCGTCTGTCTGTCTGTTTGTTTGTCTGTCTGTAATTCCGTCCCACTTACATATAAAGTGCAATATTTCAAGTTTGGATTATGACACAGTAACCAAACTGAGACTGTAAGTCCATCCAAGGATTGCTCACACTTCATGGACATCACATGCCCCTGGGGGTGGGTTTGGGTCAAAATGTAGGACATTGCAAAAATTTGTTGGGAGTTTGTGTTTCACAAACACATCTTGTTTTGAAGCTTTATTTCTGAGAAACAGCAAATTTTCTCCTGCAATTTTATTTTGGTGATGCCACTTACTATAAACAAACAGGGAAACAAACAGGGAAATCACGCTACAAATCACTTGTCACAGTTTTCATAAAAAAGAAATTGCTACCTTCCAAACCAATTTAGAAAGATAGTCCACAGACTTCCACACAAATGTACAAAATTTTACAAGATTTTATTGAATATACAAACGTATAAGTCAGGCCAATTATTAAAAAGAAAATCATTGAACATAGAAAGCTATGGGAAAATGACATTAGTTGACATATTTTTGGTGCATGAGTGTACATTACATTTGCACAGAAGCTTTACATTAAGTTGTCATAAATGGTAGTACAGCATAAAAATGGAATTGTTAAAGATCATAACATTCATTTGATCAATAAGTAACTGTAACAGCAAGCCCATCTTTTGAAATTAGTTTGATTATGTAATTTTTTAGGTCACCTGACCGAAAGGTCATGGTGACCTATAGCGATCACTCTTCGTCCGTCGTCGTGCGTCGTCCGTCGTCGTCCATCGTGCGTTAACTTTTGAACATTTTCATCTTCTATTCAAAAACCAGTGGGCCAATTTCATCAAAACTTGGTAGGAAGTATCCCCATGGGAAGCTCCTTCAAGTTTGTGAATATAAAGGGTCAGACTCCTAAAGGGGCCCCATAAGGGAAAACATCTTCTTTAAAAATCTTCTTCTCAAGTCAAAAAGGGGTAAAATTAGGAAAATCTTTGAAAAAAACGGCCCCAAAAATCTTCTTCTCAAGAACTAACAATGGAATGACTTTCATATTTGATATTTAGCATCTCTTTAGGGGATGTTTACAAAGTTTGTGAAATAAAAAAATTATCTGATGAAAAACGGCCCCACTAGGGGGCGCTGAAATCGGGCAAAAATTCAAAGTTGTCAGATTTCAACCAAAATTTGGAAATCTTTTAATTAGAAATCTGTTGGCATCCCCAGGAAAGGCAATCAAAGTGTGTGTGTAGAAATAAAAGGTTCTGATCCTTTGGGGGCCAATAAGGGGGTAAAAAGGGCCAAATATTGAAATCTTCTTTAATGGACTTCTTCTCAAGAATCACAAGGCCAATTTCAACCTAAGTTGGCAGGAAGCATCTTCATGTGAAGACGCTTCATGTTTGTGAAAATTGTGGAGTTATGTCCCCTTAGATCTACCAAAGCAGCCTGAAAGGGGTAAAATAAGGAAAATGTTTAAAAATCTTCTTCTCAAGAACCAACAATGGGAATGTCTTCATATTTGATATTTAGCATCTTTGGGGGAGGATTACAAAGTTTGTGAAAAAAAAATTTATTTGATTAAAAACGGTCCCACCAGGGGGCACTGAAATCAGCCAAAAATTCAAAGTTGTCAGATTTCAACCATATTTAGTAGAAAGCATCCCTCAGTAAAGGCAATCAAAGTTTGTATTAAAAAAATATGATTGTGACTCTTTGGGCCCCATAAGGGGGTAAAAGCGGGCCACATATGGAAATCTTTAATTGAATTCTTCTCAAAAATCTGTTGGTCAATTTCAACCTAACCAGGCAGGAAGCTTCCCCATGTGAAGACCCTTCAAGTTTGTTAAAATTGTGGAGTTATGCCACCTTAGATCCTTAAAAGGGGCCTTAAAGGGATAAAATTAAGAAAAATGTATACAAAAAATCTTCTTCTTAAGAACCAACAATGGGAATGACTTCATATTTGATATTTAGCATTTCTAGGAGGAGGATTACAAAGTTTGGAAATGAATAAATTATTTGATGAAAAACGATCCCATTGGTGGGGGGAGCGCTAAAATCAGCCAAAAATTCAAAATGTCTGATTTCAACCAAATTTGGTAGAAAGCATTCCCAATAGTGAAGGCAATCAAACTTTTTTTTGTATAGAAAAAAAGGTTTAGGGGTCAAAGTTCAAGTTAGAATTACAGGAGGATCATAGGCATATGCATTTGAAAGTTGTAGGGACTGATCAGAGACGCCAATTTCTCTGAGAAACTCCGATTTTGTTTAAACAAACACCGCGCCTTTGATTGATGAAAATTTTTCTCCGATAATCTGCGGTTGTTTTTATAGTGTACAAGAAATTGCATTCACACCATCTGAGTAGGGCATTATTCGCCAATACATTCCAGTCTAATACCCCGACTAGTAACTCCCTCTGGCCTTTTCGTTATTAACGAAACAGAGATAGGAGAATTATTAAATGCCACCGGTAGCCTAAAATTGCATTGTCAATGGTGCAAATTTTGTATAAACACTGCTATAAGCCTCATGGCCAATGCTGGACAGGCACAAAGGTTTCGGCACAAGTAGAGATGGGACAACATACGTGACGGAGTCAAAAATGCAGGAAGGCATTGGTGGTAGCCCTATGTCACCCAGAAAAAAAAAACAAGTCGGTGCATAACCAGACCTATCTTAATTAAGTTGTTTATAGTGTAATTTGTCTAATACTCTGAGATTTGTTTAGTAGGTATAATAAAAATATAAAATGAATTGCTGCTTGCTTTGCTTTGTCGTGAATTTTATTGCACAATCAGGGTAAACCACGCAATACCACATACATGTGTCAATACAAATAAATTTATGTTGTTAGACATTATTCAAAACACAATTTTGCAGTCCCTAAAGAGTCTTGCATGATTCCCTTTCTTAAAGTTGGCCTTAACATGTCAATCACTTAATTTAAGCGATTGTTGCTCTTTTACTCAGGTGACCGTTAAGGCCCTTTGGGCCTCTTGTTTGATTTTACAGAAATCGACCCCCATCTCAACTGTCCCAGCTTCATACAAACAGAGCTAATATGGACAGACCGCCAACAAGAAGTGGGAGTCGCCCCAACACTCAAGAGGCATTGAGAACAGGTGTGTTGTAATAATCATAACCACAAACTACTATAAATCAGTATGATATGGTACAGTATTGTTAGTCACCTTTATAAAACTGTTTGTGAAATTATTCTAAAACCTCCAGCTCTTTCTCTCAAAAGCCCTAAAGATATTTTTTTTCATCATCCTTGAAGTGGTTTTTGAAGTATAGATAATATGATAATCTTAGATTTAGAATGTTGATATTCTAGTTTATATCATATGTTCCAATAAATTCTTGATATATATTAATTAAATCAGGCAATATAACATGAAAACATATCAACAGTTGAGAAACTTTTGTTTTTATTTTCAGGTTCAAGACCTGTAAGTCAAGCCAGTCAAAAGAGTCTAAGGACACCAACTACCAAAGAACCTGTACCGTATGTATCTTGTCATGTCAAAACAGCCACATGTGGCACCAAAGATTCTGTACAGTAAAGTCATGTCAAAACAACCACATGTGGCACCTAAGATTCTGTACAGTAAAGTCATGTCAAAACAGCCACATGTGGCACCAAAGATTCTGTACAGTAAAGTCATGTCAAAACAGCCACATGTGGCACCTAAGATTCTGTACAGTAAAGTCATGTCAAAACTCCCACCGACATGTGGCATCAACAATTCTGTACAGTATGTATGTAGGCATGTACGTACAGCCACCGACATGTGGCATCAACAATTCTGTACAGTATGTATCTAGGCATGTACGTACAGCCACCAACATGTGGCATCAACAATTCTGTACAGTATGTATCTAGTCATGTTCATACAGCCACCAACATGTGGCATCAACAATTCTGTACAGTATGTATTTAGTCATGTCAGTACAGCCACCAACATGTGGCATCAACAATTCTGTACAGTATGTATCTAATCATGTCCATACAGCCACGACATGTGGCATCAACAATTCTGTACAGTATGTATCTAATCATGTCCATACAGCCACGACATGTGGCATCAACAATTCTGTACACAATCATTGTTGTTAATATTTTTTTTTGCTCAAAGAGGGATAAATGTTGCTAAATCTTGATAATCCTAATAAGGGTAATATGATTGGAGAATATGATGTTCAGATATTATAAAATATTTCGTAAAATATCACAAGGGACGGCCTTGATCAGTGAAATAGTGATTTAGCTATCAATATTTACATATAGTAGAATAAGAACATTAAGTACCTTTTTCAATTGAAATTTGAGTAAGAAATATAATGAATTAAAAAAAAATTCTAAGATTTTTGTGATTAAATATCAGTTGTTTTATTTTTTTATTTTTGTCAACAGAGGAAAAGAATATAACCAAGTGTTTGGATCACGACCCAAGATACCAAGAACACCCGATGTAACGTCTTTGGGCAAAGTGCCACGTACTCCAGACAGCGGTAAACGACCGACTAGTCGTGGTTCCATCAGTGGAATGCCTCCACAGCCCCAGTACTCAGAATCTGGTCCTCGCCCAAGTTCCGCCGGAAAATCAGGTTGGTTTTATTTTGGGTTAAAAATAAATTTCCTTCATTGCGTGTACAGTTGGCATGTAATATCTGAAGAGTTCATCATTGAAAATAATGTAACTTTGTACAATATATCAGATAATGTTACATTGTATGATATAAAAGATCATGTGACATTGTATGATATAACAGATCATGTGACATTTTATGATATAACAGATCATGTGACTTTGTATGATATAACAGATCATGTGACATTGTATGATATAACAGATCATGTGACATTGTATGATATAACAGATCATATGACATTGTAGTATATATAAGATAATATGTCTTTTGTCCAGTACTTTCTGTTTGTTGTAACAGTGTAATACCAGAGATTAGTGTTAAATATTGGGCTATGGTATATTGATACACCAGAGATTAGTGTTAAATGTTGGACAATGGTATAATGATACACTACAGATTAGTGTTAAATGTTGGACGATGGTATATTGATACACCACAGATTAGTGTTAAATGTTGGACTACATCGTTACAATATTTACTTATTACAGGCTCTTAGACAGGTAACATATCAATGTGCACTTGTTTATTCTAATGAGACCCTTGTTATGACACTTATATCACCTGGGTTAAAACAAAGAAAAAGAGGCACTTGACAAAAAAAAAAAATAGTAATAATAATAAATAAAACTGAATTTCTGTTCATTAATTAGTGTAAAAATGTACAGTCAAACTTGCCTTTAAAAGCCAGTCTTGGGAAGAGGCAAAAGTGGCCATTTAAAACAGGTTGCCTGTAGGTTTATTCTGTTCAGTAATTAGTGTAAAAAATGTACAGTCAAACTTGTCTATAAAAACCAGTCTTGGGAAGAGGCAAAAGTAGCCATTTAAAACAGGTGGCTTGTATAAAGAGGTTTATTCATTATAAAAAAAAAGATAAAGAATGTTATGTTTTAATGGCCTTTATAGGCAGGTGCCCTTTGTACCGAGGCAGCCTTTAATACAAGTTTGACTGTATTAGTAATTGTGTTAGGTCTCCATCTTAAATAGATGTTGACAGTAACAAATGAGGCATGGAGGTTTATGTGTAAGATAGACATATCTGATAGGTTTATGTTGTAATTAGGGAGTACCCCGGGACTGTCTTACAAAAAATGACAGGGGATCGACAATTCCTCCATCAGAAATGAAGTTTCACTGCGAGGTAACCCTACTCTAATGCTTGCACATTTTGAATTGGATTTTATAAAAGAAATGACCAAAAAAACTCATACCTTTTATCAATGACCAAATTGCTGTTTTGAGTACATGTATATGAATGCGCTTCAAAAATTAGTTACTGTTTTACTATTTAGATATGATAATTTTGATACCGACTTATTGCCAGAAGAAGTGAAATGATATTTTTGATGTTTCATATTTAAAACAAACAATTCTAGACACTACAAAATGTTTCAATATATTACAAAATAAATGTATTGAAGTTGGTCAACAAAACATTTTGTGATAATATCAGTAAAACGTGAATGCCTTGGTCCTGACCTTATTTTCACAAAATATATAGGAATATCAGAATTTTTATGCTTGTGTATATCTATCATATGTTATTGTACATTATCCCAAGTAGTAAAAGACAAAATATTTTCTTTTGTTAAACATAGGTTATGCCCCTTTAAGATGTACAAGATTTAGATTTATAATTCAGGTCAATGGAAAATCAAAGATAAATACCTTGCTCCTGTAATTTTCAGTCATTATTATTAACATGTGTGTTAAGTGTTTCTGAGATTGATGTTGTCATATTACCTCACTTGAGTGTTTCTACACATTTGTGCACGTTTTAAATTTGCTTCAAAGAGTTTCCAGAAATGAACTTAATCTAAATCTTATCTTAGTCTTATTTACATAAAAAATGTCACAGTCACTTCATTCATGTTAGCTATACCTTTCTAATTTAATAAAAAACCAACAAATTCTCACCTATAACAAGTTTGTACACAGGTGTAGCGTGATATGTAAAATGTAGATCAAAATGGTATGACCTTTTCTATTGTCCTAGACCAGTCTATTGTGATCTGTGGTGTTGAAAGAGTTAATGGAATTTGTGACCAACACTGGTTTTGAACCCACGATGCTGATTATGTGCGGGAATCCCCAGTTTATGATAAATGTATAATGTTGTTCCACCTGTTATGTTCTTACACCTGTAATGTCATTACACCTGTATGCTGTACCATGATACTGATGTTGTGTTGGAATCTGCAGTTTATGATAAGAATGTAAACTTGTCACACCTGTTATGTTCTTACACCTGTAATGTCATTACACCTGTACGCTGTACCATGATACTGATGTTGTGTTGGAATCTGCAGTTTATGATAAGATTGTAAACTTTTCACACCTGTTATGTTCTTACACCTGTAATGTTGTTACACCTATACACTATACCATGATACTGATGTTGTGCCAGAATCTGCAGTTTATGATAAGATTGTAAACTTTTCACACCTGTTATGTTCTTACACCTGTAATGTCATTACACCTGTACGCTGTACCATGATACTGATGTTGTGTTGGAATCTGCAGTTTATGATAAGATTGTAAACTTTTCACACCTGTTATGTTCTTACACCTGTAATGTCATTACACCTATACACTGTACCATGATACTGATGTTGTGCCAGAATCTGCAGTTTATGTTACAAATTTAAACATGTCACACCTGTTATGTTCTTACACCTGTACACTGTATAAATGTAAATTGTGTATTTCTGTAAATTCTGTAAATACAGCACTTTCATTGTTTTATTCTTGGCAAAGAAATGTGCATGAAACTAAAGGAAAACACATATTTGGTGAGGTATATGTCCATGCATAGTTTTATTCATTTTTCATTTTTATTGGGTTATTTCAGAACAACAAAATTGATCTATATTTTCAAAAATAGGCTTTCGAAGTTTGTGTAACACATACAAATATGTGTACATGCATCCACAATCAAACACACACACTCACCCACCCACCCACCCATTCAAAAAGTTGTTGATATGCTTGAAATAAACTTTTGTAAACAAGTAATAGATATTTAAAAGTTATAACTATACATATCCTTAAATTGAAGAATTATATGATTTTTATTACTTCTCTTTGAATTGCGACTTATGTTCCATTTTTACCGTCATTACAGCACCACCATCTCGTAAAGGATCTGCTGCCAGTCAGAGGGAACAGCACACTCCACGGACACCAGAATCGTGATGACTGTACGACTTTTCTTTTGTTGTTGTTTACGATGTAGTTTACACATTTTATTGTTGCATTTCTTCATTTGCCTTAAATTCCGTAACCTGTGATATATGTAACCATGGTAACATTGGCCATCAGAGGGACAAATGACATTGTTATCGGTCTCTCACTGTATGATCTCATGTGACAAGTGCCTCGGTGAGGAGTTAAAGAGGTCAAATATCCAAAAGTCCTACTCGATATTTACAAATTATTCACTACTTGTAATATTAGCCAGTGGTTAATTATACATTTCAAATTCTTGTCAAAAGTCTTTTACGTTTTGATTTTAATCAAACATAGTGAATTTTGGGTGATACTAAATGAAGAACCCTGAACAAGAACTCAAAGGAACTTTGAGGAACTCTAGAGTTTATAGGAGATTAGCAGATATTATTAAGTTGAATTTACTTACAATCAATCAAAATACAAACAACCTACATATATGCACTGTTATCATGTTTATACACAATTAGCTTGATGAGTTTAGCTGTGATCAAACCATTCTTAAACTGTTTATCTAGTAATTAACTTTTGTTTAATTAATCATTATTTGAATTCAAATACCCTTTTTTTGTTAGCTCACCTAGTGAGCTATTGCAATCACTTTGCGTCCGTCGTCCGTCCGTCCGTCGTTAACTCACTTTCAAAAATCTTCTCCTCTGAAACCACTGGGCCAAATTGAACCAAACTTGAACTGAGTCGTCACTAGGGTATTTAGTTTCAAATTTGTTATTTTCTATGTCGCAGGTCAAACAACATGGCCACTGTTGCTAAAAATAGAACATAGGGGGTAAAATTGCAGTTTTTGGCCAATAACTCCAAAACCATTACAGATATCAAAAATCTGACATCGGGGTAAAAAGTGATCAGCTTGATGAGATCTACCTGCCATGCAATTTTGAAGAAAATCGGAAAAGTCATCTCGGAGTTATAGCCCTTTTTTTTGTAAAATTTTCAAAATTTTGGCATTTTTAATTTTTTATTTCAAAAAATGTAGCAGATAGAGGTCAAGTGTAAATCGCAAAAATGTTCAGCATATCAAGATCTACCCACCCTGAAAATTTGAAGACAATCCAAAAACCTGTGTAGGAGGTCGAATGTAAATTGATAAAATGTTTGCCATGATGTGGCGACTTCAAAACCGGTGTTGAAAATTTTTTGTTGACCGCCATTTTCAAAATGGCCGACAAAAAAGGCGGGAAAATTCAACATTGTTTGATTTCAATGAAATTTGGTTTCCAAATAGATATTGATGTTGCAACTTCAAAACCGTTGTTGAAAATTGTTCCTTGACCGCCATTTTTAGCTCACCTGGCTTTTGGAATCACTTTGCGTCAACAAACATGGCCGCTATGGCGAGGCTTAGTTTAACATTGGATCCTATAGGAAAATCATCTTCTCCTCTGAAACCACTGACACAAATTTAACCAAACTTTACAGGAATGATGTATGCAAGGTCCTTTACAAAGACTGCTCATTTTGTTCTGATCCGTCAAAAATCATGGCCACTAGAACGGGGCTTAGTTTAACATTATATAGCCAAAAGAAGACTGCTGTGCTGCACACACTGCAAAGTTTTCGCAGAACCTTATTCATTCATTCATGAATCCGGTTCCTGACTTGGAAGAAGAACATTGGATCCTGTGGGAAAATTACATTTTCATCTTCTCCTCTGAAAACGCTGAAGCAAATATAACCAAACTTTAGAAGAATGATGTATTGAAGGTCCTTTACAAAGATTGCTCATTTTGTTCCGATCTGTCAAAACCATGGCCGCCAGGGCTGGGCTTAGTTTATCATTGGACCCTATGGGAAAAATCACATTTTCATTTTCTCCTCTGAAACCACTGAAGCAAATTCAACCAAACTTTACAGGATTTATGTATGGAAGGTCCTTTACAAAAATTGCTCGGTTCGTCTGATCTTCTCAAGCAAATAACCAGGTGAGCGATACAGGCTCTTGAGAGCCTCTTGTTTATGAACTTAACAGCTGAGTTGGCTTTCCAACATGGGGTGTACTACTATGATTCCTGTGGATTGTAAATATAAAAACTCTAATAATGGTTGTAACAAAATAATGGTTGTAATAACCCCATTAAAAAAATATTGGAATTGCCCGTGTTCTGAAGATTACAATTCTGCTATTTTTACAAAGAGAGAAGCATGAGTAGAGAAAATAAGCTCTTCAGGGTTCTTTATGAGTTCTTTAGAGTTCTTCATTTATGGTTGTTATTGATTTCTTAAAGGCTTGATATAAATTCCTTTCAATCCAAAAATAGAGGAATACATTTCCCATCTTTCATATGAGTATGCCATACAGTTTTTATCACAAGTGCTACATTTTTTTTGTATAGTGTACATGCAGCTATAAGCTATTCAGTTTTATTTTCTTTGTATGGTAGTCTTAGATAGATCTCACTCCCAAACTGACCATTTGGCAGGTCAAGTCTTTGGTTTTTGACCTGGATAAGAAAATGTGATTTATTAACATTGATAAACATGAAAAAGATCTTAAAGGCAGTATGAAAAAAGAGATTGAATTGTAATAAACCATAGAGCAAATTTTACACTTTGGTTCATCATCTTCTAAATGAATTTATCACAAAACAAATATAACAGATAAAATTGAGACATGCATAACAATACAGAAATGTGATTTTATAAAATTGAACTATTCATATGCCTACAAAAATTTTGTTCATTCCCAATTGATTCTCCACATAATCAAAGTGTTGTGATACTGAAGGCATGCCTATCTATCTCTCTCCACATATATTATCAAGTGAAAATGATGTAACATGTATTGGTTGTCTATATCCACATTATCATGTGAAAATGTCAACTCTTTGAATCTCTTTGTCTCCGTGCTACCTGTTCTCAAAGACTGCTCTCATAAAAGGCAACCTGTCTTCAGTGGTAGATATGGTGGTCTCTCGAGACAGCTTGCACTGTACTTCATGTGAAGTATGATTATTTTCAGGTAATATTATAATCCGTCTTACAGATTTTAATGTACATATCTATAACATGTATAATGTTATTTATTTATTTAGATATATATACCAGTAGTACATATTTTACATATTGGGGAGGAAGACAAGTATTGTCTATAGTTGTTACTGTATGCTGGGAAATTTTCGCTCCTGTTAAATTTTTGTTATTTTCGTCCTTACATAAGAGGGCGAATTTTAAATGAAAGTGAAATTTTCAAGCAAAATTATTAAAGCATGGACATTCATGATACTATTGTGATTTAGGGCAAATTTAAGACTGAGTGATAATGTTTGTTGTTGTTGTTAAAGGGCGAAAAATCTCCAGGGCGAAAATTTCCAGATATACAGTATCATTTTGTTATAAATGATATATTTTGATATGTCTCTATATCAATGTTCACAAATAACTGATGGTGAGAAATCTCCCGTACTTAATACTGTACGTGTTGTTCTTATGCCAGCTGTCTGTTCCAGTGCCGTCCAAACATTCCATACTTAATACATATCAATTTAAATGATTGTAAGTGAATCCAGTGGCTTTGGAGTGTCTTTGCTTGATAATTATTTACGTCAGCATTATCAGCTGACCTACATGTATGCCATTTTGTCATCAGTCTTAGCATTTTTATCTTCATAATGAATCAGTTGTATATTTGTCTAATATTTTTTTTTAAACAGAAATTTCTGTAAGGATTTTTTCTAAGTTTTGTCACAAATATATTTGACTTTTATCATAAACATATTGATCTGTGATTGGTTGAAATATAATCAAAATTTTCTCTGAAATTTCAGGACATATTTGGACAATCTTACAAAATAAATTTTGTAATAGATCTTTGATGAAAGATATTAGATGATCATAATTATGGGATCTTATGTTTGTTTGTTTATTGTTGTTTATCGTCCCACTCAAAAATATTTTACTCATATGGAGATGTCACCAAATGCCGATGAAGGGCTTCAAATTTTGGCATATGCTCGGCACTTGAGCAATGAGGGTTCTTAACTTGCCAACACCTACTATGACATGGGACCTTGGTTTTTACTTGGGATCTTATGTAATAACAATCTATTATTATGGGTTTGCTTGGAGGGCTATCCCGCTGGAAGTGAAGAGGCTGTATTTTAGTTGATGCTTTCACATAGTAAATATATATTTTAGTCCAATGTGAGAATTCCAACTTTTTCAGAAGAGTCAAAAATTTTAATGAAACTGAAATTCTGTCTAGTTTCAATGATCATTATACAAAATATCTGCTTTTTGAGTTTTCATTTAGTCTCCGAGCTTCTGTTGGGTTTTCGTTTAGTCTCCGAGAGCTTCTGTTGGATTTTCATGTTTGATTTTTTATATTGTTACTCATAAACCCCTGAAAAATAATGGACTCTTGTATAAAATAATGATTTAGGTCATTTAATATGAGTCTTTAGGGGTGAATGACTTAAGTGGTGTTCATATGGAAAAGCACATGAAATAGGTAACCTATTAAAACATGTTAAAATATGTAGATTGGGAAGGTATTTTTAATTGTCCCAATTAGAGAGTGTCAAAAGGATCAATATATATTTTTGCGTTTTTCGGCACTACATGATGTTAAAGTACCATGAGCAGCCATTTTATATGTCCATGTGCTTGTAACAGAAATTGTCAGCATTTCAGATTTGTATTCTGTAGAACTGTTAACTGTCCTTATGTGAACTTAAGACATTAATTCTATGAAATATATTTACTCCTTAGATTAATTTGGGTAGTAATTTTTCCTTTCATATGGTAAAGTGTATTAGACATTCTACATGCAGACATATATAGATATTATTATTTACATTTTTTTTTTCTTTTACAAAATTATTTATTAGAAACTTGGAGCCTTAACATTTTAGTTCTTTTCATTTCCAGCACAATTTATTAAGATGTCATTTAAAGGGGGTAAAATCATTATGATTTAGCATTGAAAGTTTGAATAAAAGATGCAAATTGATAGATGTTTTTTTCTGCGGACTGACTGACTACTATTGTACGTCATTGTTTATTTTATTTTCCATTTTAAGACATATGTACATGACAGTAATAAACTTTATGCATTATTTTGTTTTAGTAAAATAAAATAAAAGATTTTGAAACAAAATTTTCTCCATTTATCATTCATGGATGCTATTTAGTAATCTAATTAAAAACCGTTCTCTCACCTCTGTTTTTTGATGTTGCATGGAGGATCTAGCGCAATCCACTATGGGATCACATGTGGATGACCTCTCATAGGTTTGTAATGTTTGACAAATGATGCATCTAACAAAATTTTGAAAGTTTATCGAATGGCAAACAGATGTAATTTATTTTGAAATAAAGAAACCGTCAGTACGCCAAATTCATTCAGAATATCTTTGTTGATTCAATCCTATCCAATGTCGTGGAAAGAATTCTCTACTTCCGGATTTTGTGTGTTCAGTGTTGTTTGCAATTATCAAAATGTTTACATCTCTTTGCCATTTTATTAACTTACAAGATTGCTTACCCCATTACAGTTTTTCACCTTTCTGTTATATACATGTACTCATTATTTTAAGTTCACAAAAATTAAGTTGATTTAAAGCGATGTAAGCTGTCACAATGATGATTTTTGTCCCCTGACATATAGTCGAGAATATGATAAAATGTGTGTTTAAATACATTATCAAACACGTGAAACATTGTAAAAGATCTTCTTTTTGAAGTTAATTGTTTTAAAAATTCTAGCTGTATTTCTGTATGCAATAACCTTTCAGATAAACTCTTTCGCCATACCAAATGTGATTCGTAATTTACGCACTCGGTCTATCAGCAGTCTAGGCCTTTGACACAATCGGGTAAAAAGGGGTAATAAGAATAGAATATATATTAACTGGAAATACCACATGCTTATGGGACACTTGGTAATCTCCGTACAAAATTACCAAAAGTTAATTTGCAATGCTCAAAGTAATGGCAGAAAACAATATCTGATATTACGGGTTAAGTTTGACAAGATTGTTGCAGATATACGCATGCATTTGTTATTGTAACCACCAGGTGGTCTCTTTGGGATATATACGAGATAAAATATTACATAAAAAGGGCATGTAAAATTTTTCACCTACGACAGCTCATATTGCTTTAATACTAAATATCTGATATGACCGTATTTGTCTTTTACGGTTTCAAAGCAGTCTAATACATCTTATAGAACCACTGAAATTAATTCTCGGTTACCATTCATGAGTCAAAAGTCCAAATGTTTCAAATTTTTCTAGGTGGTCCCTTGAACTCTGACTTATTGAAGTTTTAATGTATATCTTTTGTTCTATGGTGCTGGATATGAAAACTCATGAAAAGTTTTGCACTGGCTCTGATTCCAAAACAGGAAATCACATGCTGTCTTTACAGATACATGATATAGTGATACATGTATAGTTGTCATGACAATGTTTAAAAAAAAAACAAGAAACACAAAACACTGCTTTGGATCTCTGTAATGTTATAAACTCCTCTTTAATACAAGTTTTTATGGTACAGATGTTTATATGATACTTCTCAGTAATCTGTTACCTCATCCCTATCTCTGCTGATCTAAACATTTCCAGGAATTTTCTGTATACAGATGACATTTTTGGACATCTGTACAATATATATATATAAACTTGTCAACTATTTGTTTATGATGAACCAAAAGAAAAAAAACCAATATCAAAGTCCTGTTCTACCTTTAAACTGTAATCATAACTTTTAAACTATTTTTTATTTTGAAAAATAAATTGCTTTTGAAACACTCCTGATTTATTTCTCCAATGGAGAATTCACAATTCCACTATGAAAGGCGAGTCAATAGATCTATTCTATTCAGAATAGAGAACAAATATGGTTACCAATGGAAGTAGAACACTGGGTAGGTTTCAGAAACTATATTAATTTTTCTTTATTTCATTAAATTGGTTTAAAAGTCGAGATGACAGCTTTGATACTGGTTATACTCCAGTTTCATCAGAAACTAAATTTTAGTAGCTTGGTAACAGATATTTCTTAACTGTAAACATAGACTTTGCACAATAAATTTGAATATATAAAAATATAAAAAGTTGTACATGAAAAAATGCTACCCGAGATTCTAGGATTACATAGAATTAATAATCTTCTAATACATAGAATCGACAATCGCTGTATTTTATAAATATCCTGCCCACCTGTTTACACGCCTCGCATGCAAATGTACTAATTAGATAAATAAAAGTTAAACCCTAATGAAGATAAATATTTCGTCCTCATTTAAATAACAACAATTTGTGTCAGCTATGTAACACAAACAAAATTTACATATTGTATATCATTATACAGTAAACATGTAACTCATCAGCCCCTGAGAAGCAATGAACTCTTCTATAAATCAATGATTTAGGCAAGTTCAAATGTGTCTTTAGGGGTTATTGAGTTAAATGACATAAATAAGTCTGAAACTTTCTACAAACTTTACATGAACAAGATATTAATAATAGGTATATGTATATCATCACCACTTGTGGTGCTTCTGTTAAAGAGTGTAAGATATCATACTGTATAATCTTGAATAGAGGCCAATGGGACTAATATTTCTGTAATATTTCTGTAAAGGGAACATTTATAGAGGCCAATGGGACCGTAATATTTCCGTAAAGGAACATTTATAGAGGCCAATGGGACTAATATTTCCGTAAAGGGAACATTTATAGAGGCCAATGGGACTGTAATATTTCAGTAAAGGGAACATTTATAGAGGTCAATGGAACTGTAATATTTCTGTAAA
The DNA here is from genome assembly GCA_030159075.1 of Atrina japonica. Taxonomy (NCBI): domain Eukaryota; kingdom Metazoa; phylum Mollusca; class Bivalvia; order Pterioida; family Pinnidae; genus Atrina; species Atrina japonica. Next base: position 812,398 of record BROG01000291.1, on the reverse strand, counting down.
GGGAACATTTATAGAGACCAATGGGACTGTAATATTTCTCTAAAGGGAACATTATTTATTACTGAACTACTGGTTATTTGATTCTTTTCTTATGACCAACTAGTGGGGTGGGGCTGACAATCTGATACATATAATATTATCACCACTTGTGGTTCCTCAATGGTAGAAATTAAGATTATATATATATATATATACATGTAATGTAGAATAAAAAATTTCTGTGGGGTTTCAATTTTGTTGTTTTAAGATTAAAACAAATTTGTTGACATAAAATTATCACGACATACTTGTGATGATTTAGTTGTAGATATCATCTCACAACACAAAGGTCTGGATTCAGTTATGGAATTTGTAAAATCAAAGATTTTAAAATACAGGTAGTCAACTACTAAACACATTGTATTGAAACACATGCATGGCCTGAAAACCAAAGTTCCAATATGATAGTTAACCCTTAAAAGATCTTGATTGCTCATGTGACAGCAAGGGAACTAGAACAAATAAATGCATAGATGAGTTGGTATAGAACAATATTTTATTGTTGCAGCAAGCTATATATACTTACATTATCTCATCAACCCAACCCCTAAAATCAAATTTAGACTCACCAATATCAAGCAATAGCACAATCCATTTTCACAAAATAGTTATTTTTAGTTAACAATAATATTATTGCATGAGCAATCACTGTAAAATTTGTTTTTTGACTCATACATGTACACCCCTAAATTCTGACAATGGACTTTTGCAACAATATAAATGGGTTAGTCTAAATGTGGTTTTAGGGGTTACGAAGTTATCTCTACAAGTATAAAACAGTCAGATTCCCCATATGATATCACAGAATCGGCTTTTATCAATCTATATCACCATTCAGCAGTTAATCCTAATCATCTGTGGGCGATTTAATTTGTATGCATACATTACAATACAGCTGGGAACTGGAAATATGTGTTGAACATGTTGAAGTAGATAACAAAGAAAATATAAAATATTGTAGAAAATAAAATTACAAAAAAAAACAAAAATCGCGAAAGCTTAAAATTTAGCAAGACATGTAGGAAATGAATAAAATGGTAAATTTTAACCATACATGAAATTTGAATCTTCTAGCAGACAGATTGATCAACTCAAATATAAGAATGAAATATTAGTGAATTAACATGATAAAGATTGATAGGTATAAAAACAATACAATCATTTTCTCTAGATTTTATAGTGTACATGTTTAATATTTGGCACGTGGATTTATGACCAAACATACAAAGAGCAAAACAAAAAACAAAAAAACAAAAGAAATTGACGGTTTGATGATTATACCTCGGGTAAATCAAAACATTTAACAGTAATGCCATCAACGAATTTCAACAGAACAGTCAAAAGACGGGGTCTATTCAATGGAAATTTGTAAATATGAATATATAGTAAGACCCCCAAAATCCAGAAATGAACTCATGTTTACACAATATGGAAACTAATAATAAGTCTTAATCCTGAGAAATGAAGTAGATTAAATATGTAACAAACAGGTGAAGAAAAACTGCAGGTCAGATTGGGATTTGAACCCAGGTCTCACGCAATCTGTGTGGCTGCTCTACCTACAGAACTTTTTGGTCCAATACACTATCCCCATTACCAAATATTTTTAGACAAAAAACATTTATTTTCCCAGTGTTAGGTTGTTTACATGTACACAGTATATCACGTACATGTTGAAATGTTTATTTTCCCAGTGTTAGGCTGTTTACATATACACAGTATACCACGTACATGTTGAAATGTTTATTTTCCCAGTGTTAGGTTGTTTACATGTACACAGTATACCACGTACATGTTGAAATGTTTATTTTCCCAGTGTTAGGTTGTTTACATATACACAGTATATCACGTACATGTTGAAATGTTTAATGTCTTAGTTTGACCAATAACAACAGAAATAAGAGAACAATGCGATATGTTTGTGACACAAACACATCTTAAGCAGGAATAATGTTTGTTTGAGTTGCTATGGACCCATAAAATCTGCAAGGATTTTTTTTCTTATGAAATTCTCACACAAAAATCTCAGATAAAATCAAAATCAAACACACAAATGGGCCAAAGTCACTCTGGAATGTCAAAAAATCAATAACAAATTATTGAAAAAATCAATAAATTTCAACAACAATGTAACAATCAACAGAATTATATAAGATACCAAAAAAAAGGTTCAATATTCATTAATTAGACAAGTTAAAATTAAATAAAATCAGCTTATACCAGAGAATATATATATATAAATGTAAGTATGTGTTTGTGTATTTATGTCTGTATGTGTGTGTATGTGAGTGTATTTGAGTATATGTGTATGTATGCGTGTGTACGTATATGTTTGTTTTCATACTTGCGATGTTTAAAGCTGAACTAGGATAATAAAAAGCTTTTGTACTTTTAATAAAAAAAAAATTGTGTTGAAAATTTTTTTCTTAGGAAACATTCTTCTGCCGGTAAACAGAGAAGTGTTCCGAAAAACTGGAAGTTGAAACATTGCTCAGTGGCTGAATGACAGTAGGAAGCAGATTGCTTTGTTTTTGTTTTGGAAGGTGCTTTATATTTAGTGATATGGAATAAATTTTGGATTTATTATGGATGAAATATTCATTCTCTGTTTGTTGCTGATTGTACGTTGCAGAAAACTTCAATCGAGGCACAGATGTTTATTTTCGTTCAAAAGTATAGGTAAGACCAAGTATGTGAGTTTTATTCAGCCTCTGGGACTTCACACGTTTCATGTTGAGAGTACAGATATACAATGACGACTAATATAACTAATCCGCCTTTTATACCAGTTGTGGGACTTGTTTTCTGGTGAAAGAATTACAAATATGTTTACTGTGTGAGGAGATGAAGTGGGAATGTTTCAAAAAAAAAATTTTCCAACACAATTTGTTTTATTAAAAGTTCAAAAGCTTTTTATGATCCTAGTTCAGCTTTAACTAACACAAATAAGAACCATCTCTATTGTTTATGCCGTCTTGCCTAGTGTGGTTTATCACACATACACTATACTGTAGAACCTACTGTATGTGTATATGATAGACCCAGGACTGAAGGATTTAGTTATAATTGTTGGCATTGGTGCTTTTATATTATAAAATCTATGTACATAATATAAATACAAATATACAACAGATATAATTATAACACGAAACTGGCTACCATCAGCAGACCTTCCTGTGTCTGTTATATTGAACACATTTTACTAATTGTTCAGTAATGTAAAAATTATATACAATTGTTTCTTTTGTTTGTTTTGTGAGTAAAGGCTTCAGTTTTTCACTTTTTCTTCAAATATCAGTAAGTTCCTGTTACAATTTGATCCTCATTCAAAATCACAGAACTTCCATTATAATGGACTTAAACTTAGACCAAATAAAAACATCAGCAGTGATCAGTACTCCAGCAAAACTGAATCAGCAACAGCTAATTCTACAACACTGCGTGTGATTGGTGGAATTATCTTTAGTTACTACAAATCAGTTATAACATTAGTTATGATTGGTCGATACAGACTGAGGTAAGGAGTAGCACATATCAAATGTTTCTAAGAATCTTGATTATAATTCTTTGGTTTGAATATCACAGGTTCATTTGCTTTTATGTACGATAACAATTCATCATCTTTGCATAGAGTATTTATCAAGTTAAGTTACTGGTATATACATGTTAATAGTTCAGTAGAACTTGCATGTGATGTACCTGACCACTGCATGGGTCACTTTAACTAAATAACCCAATAATAACATGTACAATTATGACTACTTACTGACTTGATAGTACAAAACATATTATAGTTTACATCAATCATGTTTATAAGTCTAGAAATTATGGGCTATATCAACATACATCAAAATGCTCCTTCTATCAAAATCTACTATGAGTATAATAACCTTGAAAATCCTCTGGAATTCAGTTGCTATAGTTATTTCCAGAACTTACAGGTCAATCACTTCATAGTGGTGAATACAGGGCAAAAACTAGTAAAAATAAGATCAACTGCATCTGTCTACCGTCTACTGGAATGTAAGAACTATGAAGGATAACTTAAACACTGGCAAAGACCGGATATCTCTGAGTTTGTGGAACTGTACAATATAGCAATGGTAGTTTATCACTTTGCTTTCCTTACAAATTGTAGCGGTGATATATAGTTCATCAGATCTCTCTTCTTCTGTGTCCAATATTTACCGAGTTTTCTTTCCTTTGGCCGGTATCCTGCTTTTGTCTGTTGAAAGATAAGATTTTATTTTGTGGTGTCAATGATTAACACAAATCTAGTTAATATTGGTAACAAACTTATCTTTAAAACACATCAATTACTTCTTAACTTAAACATGATCCATGACCATGCACGGTCTCGGAATTTTCCATATTGCATACCTGGACATTTTAGGCCCTCTGTTATTTTTGCCCCTTTGTGACATAAAATATATTTGACCTGACTTTAGCATGTTAGATTCACCCCTAACTTACATGTACCATAGTATGACAGTATTATGGATGGCATGTACATGTCCTAGCTTCAGTTATTTACCTTCAAAGCTTTGCCTTCATTTTTGTTTATTTTTTTTTACACATCACGCCAAGAATTCTTCACTTACATAGAGATGTCACCAGCTTAAGGTGAATTGCCAACAATTTTGACCTGTGTAATTGACCGACACCAACAATGACCAATGTAGTGAGGTTTCTTTTAATTGCCACACCTACTGTGACACAGGACCTGGGTATTAAGTCTTATCCGAAAGACTTGTGACTTTCACTTTGTATGTTGTGCGCTCGGTAAAGGAACGGTCACCACCATTTTAAATGTATTTGGCATGACCCAGTACCAGAACCTTCTATAAAAGAGTTGAATGTTCTTTACCACTAGACCATCACCAGCAGACTGCCTCCATTTTAAATTTCGCCCTTGGGTGAAAATTAAACAGGGGTGAAATTTACGACTATACAGCCAAGATTACCCTTATTCTGGAGATACTGCATAAAACATTCAAAAATAAATGGCCCCAAGGTTTTCTAGAGGAAGTTGCTGCTCAATAATGGATAACAGTCAGCAGTGCACTGGATTGTAATGGAGAACCAGAGCCACTCAGATCAGAGAGATAAAACAAATCAAATTACAATTACAAACTCCCCAAATAAAGTCCAAATTTGTACTTGGGACTACAGACGATTCCACTTAATTGCATACCTGATAATTGCATATTCCTGTTAATTGCATAAGAACTCTAAACACAAAACCATTTCCTATCTCTTATATGTTAAATATTCCTTTTAATTGCATAGGTTAAACCATGAATTCCTGTAAATATTCCCCAAAATGGGGGAAAATGTACTGATTATGGTTAAAATGTTATATGTGGAAATACTAATTTAGTAGAGATGTGAACATACCAAACAGTTTTATGAGAATTTTGCTTTTATGACATTATTTTACCTTAATGCTTTATGAGAATCCATTACTAGTGTACCTAGGATGTTTATTATAGTTTTATACTTGCAAATGAAAGGACTAGATGATTATGGATCATCATTGTTTACTAAAATACACTATTCATGTAAATTGTGTATTCCTGTTATTTGCATAATTTTCTGTGACATTTTGTTTATGCAGTTAAGAAGAATCCACTGTATATATAAAGATACAGTGGAACCTGTCTTAAAAGACCAACCTTTCTGCCACTATAATCTGGTTTTACAAGACAGGTGGCCTCTCAAAAGAGGCTTTATTTAAAGGATAATTTAATTAAGTGGTTTTCAGAATGTGATCTTTCAAGACAAGTGGTCTTTTACGACAGCGGTCGCACAAGACAGGTTCCATTGTATTTGTGTTCAAAATTACCAAAAAGTACCCATCTGAAAACAAACTGCTTTAGGACATTCTTAATCTAAGCATCTTTTAACTGTCAAGTCAAACGAATAGTTGGAATTGTAAACAAAATTTTCATATTAATTTATTTGTAACAAGTAAATAAATGTTGCTCTAGAATAAATGACTGAGAAAAGACTTGATGAAGCATTTCAATGTTATTGACAAAATTTATAAAACAGACGATGATAGATGAAAGGGTTCAATTTAAAGTCTTACTTTGCTGGGATTTATTGAGGACCAACAATTTAAAGTCTTATTTTGCACGGGTTTATTAAGAACCAACAATTTAAAGTCTTACTTTGCTGGGGTTTATTGAGGGCCAACAATCGACGTGGATTTTGTTTACAGCCATCCTTCCCCATCAAGTGATTCTTCCAACCATCTTCACCAGAGCCAATATTCTGATGACACAGTGGACAATGATTTGACACGGATTTGGATGCTAAAAAAAGAGAATAAATGGGAAATTTTATAATCACATATTTCACATGTAAACTTCATGCCTGTATACAAATATATTAACCAAATTTACAATTGGGGCCTACGTGGCCGAGTGGTTAGAGCATCTCACTTTGAACCATGAAGTCTCTCACTTCTGGTCAGGTTTGCTTTGAACCATGAAGTCTCTCACTTCTGGTCAGGTTCGCTTCGAACCATGAAGTCTCTCACTTCTTGTCAGGTTCGCTTTGAACCATGAAGTCTCTCACTTCTGGTCAGGTTTGTTTAGAACCATGAAGTCTCTCACTTCTGGTCAGGTTCATTTTGAACCATGAAGTCTCTCACTTCTTGTCAGGTTTGCTTTGAACCATGAAGTCTCTCACTTCTGGTCAGGTTCGCTTTGAACCATGAAGTCTCTCACTTCTGGTCAGGTTCGTTTAGAACCATGAAGTCTCTCACTTCTGGTCAGGTTCGTTTTGAACCATGAAGTCTCTCACTTCCTGTCAGGTTCGCTTTGAACCAAGAAGTCTCTCACTTCTGGTCAGGTTTGTTTAGAACCATGAAGTCTCTCACTTCTGGTCAGGTTCGCTTTGAACCATGAAGTCTCTAACTTCTGGTCAGGTTCGCTTTGAACCATGAAGTCTCTAACTTCTGGTCAGGTTCGCTTTGAACCATGAAGTCTCTCACTTCTGGTCAGGTTCGAGCCCCACTGAAGTCTAAGCTGATTTTTGTGAGGAAGTTTGACAGATTACTAGCAGAAGGCTGGTGTCTCTTCCCGGGTACATTGTAACCGGGTTCTTTCCTCCACCAAATTGGCCGACACCATATGACTGAAAATTTTGTGAGTGTGGTATAAAGCACTTCAAAATTCAAATTCAAACTGAATTTACAATTAGAAAAAAACTTTAAATAACAAAGTACATGTGTATGTATGTATGTTGTTTTTCTGGAAACCTTTTTTTTTTAACACTGTTATTTCCGCAGAGCAATTTAGGAGTTCTTCTCCAGAAACGATTTTTCAGTGATTGTGATCTACTTTCCAGAAAGTACCATAGGTCAGATCGACCCTATAACCCCACAAGGCACATCTAGGGTACATCTAGGGTACAAAGGGATCATTTGTGCCTAGTGTGGTTCCAATCTATTCAGCAGTTTAGGAGTTCTGCTCCTGAAATGGTTTTTAGTGAATGTGAACTAGTTTTCAGAAATTGAGACAGACATGACCGTGACCCCAGTTTTCAGAGAGTCAGACAGACCGACCATAGTATCCGAAAGGCACATATAGGGTACATGAGGATCATTTGTGTGAAATATGGTTCTAATCTACCCAATACTTTAAGAGTTCTGCTCCAGAAATGAAATGTTGATGACGCCGCCGGACGGAATCAGTTATTTCTATGTCTCGATTCTGTTTCGCAGGAGAGAGAAAAATATGTAGTAATCAAAGATTACAATGCACCTCAAAATTAAATTAACTTAAACCAATCTTCTGATCCACAGCACTGAAAATAGACTAAATCCAGAACAAGGTCATATGAAGCATGGAATGTACTCAGAATCATAAGACATGTGTACCACACAAATAATGCCAATGTATGGGCAGTAAAAGTACGTAAAACTGACCTCAACCAATCTGTTTGATTGGACTTCTCCCTAAACACCTGATGCCATTGCGATAGCACATGCTCTCCTCAAACTCATTGAGGTAAGCTTAAAAGAAACTAATATGTGTACATTGTAAATAAATTTTTTATGTTTTGTTCAGAGGACCATTAACTTTAGAATGAACCAAATACAGGACTGTTGCTAAATTATCACATGACTGCTGTGGTAGAAATATTTTGGTTATAGACTGACAACATAATGTAGTTAAACATATTTATAACTTTTAACTTATGTTGTATAGAAAGCTTTACACTACGTTTCCAGTACTTACGATTACAACTTTTAGCAGCCACATGTTCATCATATTCGCCCCTAAGAATGGCCTCGGAACATCTTGGACACTTGGAATAGTTGGATTTGGCCTCACATTCACCAAGGAGATGGTCAGTATAACTGGCTATCTCAACAACCTAGAAGTTCAAATAATTATTTCCCATCAATCATATACATTTACAACAAATATATAACAATGAATCTAGAAGTCCAAATAATGACTTCCCATAAGATATAAACATAATGCTGATATTGAAGTATATATCTATCAATTTTTAGCAATTTATCACAGTACCAATGAACTATTATTCATATTTATGCATGTTAAAGAGTATTTCAACATTTTCTGCAGATCTATCTTGATTCTTTGAAATACATGATCACTATTTACCTGTTTACAGTTAGTACACCGTTTCAACATCGGACAGTGCTTCCAGTAATGCAGATCTAATCCCTCCTCCGTAAATGTTTCATTTCTTTCTCCACAGAATATGCAAATACTTGACAAAATACAGAAAATAAATGAATATATAAAATCAAAATAAGATTACAAAGCATACTGCATATAGGGAACTAGGGAATAATATGGAAGTTTCCGCATATATACTTTAAAGGAGGGTTGCCGGATAAGTGTTGAGCCTCATATGTAAGGATTTTGTGTTTTGGGAGACAATTTTTCAATATAAACTCCTTCAGTGCTTATACACTTTTGCCAGCAACGTTTAAAAGAAATGTTTAAAAGTAGAGCGTCATTGCATGCATCATCTTAAATGGGTAGTAAGGGGGGATGCTGAATCAATGTGAAAGCCACAATCATTAATGGCTGCCATAGCAATGACAGACTTAATGTGAGCAAGGGCATTATCCTGGTGAAATAAGACACCTTTACAGAGCTTTCCACAGTGCTTGATATGAATTTTTTCTTGGAACTGCCCAAAGTGTGCCGCATAATATGTCACCTATAACAATATCATGGACGTTAGTGACCATTTCAGGACAGTGACAAGCCTTCCAAGACAGGGATCACCCTGAAGCTATGCATGCCACACTTAAATTCTGCCACCCACTTATTTATGGTAGTATATGAAAGGGCATCCTCTCCTAGTGTTGTTACCATGTCAGCATGAATAGCCTTAGGTGCTAGACCTTTCTTGAAATAATAAATATTGAATCACTGCTCTCTCATCAATTTTGTTCATTTTGCTAAAGTCACTTGCCCTGTTAACTCTTCAACAGCAAAATGACCAAATGACACTGTTCAATGGTTACACAGCCTTAAATAGTCGCGGAACAGTGGGACTGAAAATGGGCAACACTGCTGAACTCCTTCAATACAATTCTCAAAATTTTTATCAATCAACTCTCGTACATAATATTACAGTTTATCTCCAAGATTAAAAGCTAAAGCAAGAAACTGATTGTAAGGTTGATATATATACTTTTACCAAGAAATTCTTAACAAACAACAGGCGCTATGCATATGCTATTACACTCACTTGTCTATATTGTACATAGATACATCGTCATCATCTTTTGTTGGCTTTTTCTTTGTGTCTTGCTTCTTTTTGGCTATGTTTGTCTGAAATCAAGATACGTTGTAAATAGTGTGAGGGGGCAAAAGTATAGAATACATTGTACATAATATAGAAGTTATATGGGGCAAACTTACAGAATACACTTTACATGTTTGCTGGAGAGCAAAAGATACACTGTAAGCCTCATAGACATAAAACTACAATTTACAGAGTACAATTTGGAGGCTTTCAAACTATACATTTACACTAAATCTTATAGAGGTAAAACTACAGATACAGTGTACAACTGGAGGCTTCCAAACTATTAAGATATACATTGTGCATACTGAGATAACTTTATAACCTAAAAGAGAGTCAGGGCTCAACACCCAGGTTTGTCCAGGACAAGTCCATTTTGTGATTGAACAATTAATTATTTCTTCTCACTTGTTCGGCGGGACAACTAAAGTTGTTGTAGAAATAAATTAGTTCAATAAAAATCATACTTGTTCAAACACAGATAATATCTTTTTAAAATGTTAAAGTCAATTTTCTTACAAGATGTACAAGTCATTTTCACATTCAGGATATAAGTTATTGATATCCAAACTCTTTGTCCTGTAGGACAAGTGGAGATCTGTATGATTGTAGACTCCTGACCGAGTCTGGGTATCAGTAAACATGAACATATAAAAACTTAAAGAAGACCTAAAGAAAACTTTACAGAAAATATAATCAGGACAATGTAAAGTATATGTTCTGTAGATCTAAAATAAAAATATAATATTGGTTGAAAATGCAGGAAATTCATGTCGACAGAATTTCAATAGAAACAATAGTGGAATGTGACGATGATAAAGTCAAATTTCCCCGGATATAAATTTTCATAAAACATTTCATATACTGTACTCCAGTTTATTTTCATGGGTTGTAATTTTAATGGTTTTTAATCTCCTAAAAAATGTTTAAATCAGGAATCAAGTAACTAAAACATTGTTAAGGTCCTGATATTATTTTAGCAATACGTTCTCATTTTTTCTTGAAAACACATATTTATCAAAACCGAGCCTACTGCAAATATTAACATCATGAGTTATTGCCTTTTACAGTAACCGGCAAAATCAATATAAAAAGAAATCTGACCTTGGCTGGTTTCTTCTGATCTGTCAATACAGATTCATCAACTGGCTGAAAGAGAGAGAGATTAAAAAAGATATTAAAAGAATGATCTAGTGTACAGGATGTATACATACAAAGTATGAAATTATATTTTGCAGATGTGACAAGAACTTTACACTGGCTCTACATATACTGTGAATGTATCCACTGTTTCTGCAGTTCTAATTACTGTTGTTGTTTTATAGTAAGAATATCTACCCCCATACCCACACTCACCATCCCATCCCTCACACACACACATACTTGTACATGTACTCACATACATACTCCCATACAAACACATACAGTGAATGTGTTTAAAAACTACTCAATAATGCATTATACACAACAGTTGTAACATCTAATACAGTCAAACTTACATTAAAGGCCACCTCTGTATAATGGGCACTTGTCGATAAAAGCCATTCAAACATAACTTTTGTTAAATTTTTATAACAAATAAACCTCTTTATAAAGGCTATGTGATCACTTTTGAGCTGTTGTCTACAATGAATGTACTGAGTATGTGATAATGGTGAGGTAATGTCTATTATAATAAATGTAGATAAAATGTAGATCTAATTCTGTAATAAGGAAGATGTTTCACAAATATTAAGATCAACAAATGATATTTAAAGACGTTCAACTCCCTTGAAAACAAAAAACCTTAACTCTAGACTAGTTTAAAAACTCCAAAACTACAAATGCATTATAATACATTGATGAGTTTTCTGTGATGAAGTTTATGTTGACGTGTCATATCTATGTATATATAACGAAATATACAATAACTATAAACTAAACACACAAAAATACTATTTGTAAAACAAATGTCTACAACACAAATAAAATGTCTAAATATATATTATACAAAATCAGATTGAGAAATCTGGAAAGTTCACGGGCCTTATTTACAAAGAAACTTAAGTGTAAGTGTAAGTTTTTGAGTGATACAGACATACTCTCAGAGTTGTACTTAGGTGTAAGTCTTAGGCTTAAGTTTCTTTGTCAATAAGACCACAGATTCTAAAGAACGATAAAATGATGAAATGATCGTTTTGATAATAATATACAAATAATCAATAGATAAACTTGATTGTACGCATAATAAAATTTGCATCGTTTTGATATTAATGTAATACAAATACAAAGAATGTTTTGCTTTGCCATGCAATGTATGTCTAGAGTTAAAATGAGTCAAAGTTGGGTGTTGATCAAAATTTTGACTTTAAAGTTGCATTAAATCTTTGTAAAATTTAGAGTACACAAATGAAGAGTCTGTTTGATGTGCATTTTAGATATTAATGTAATATCCTACACTAAGTTATTCTCATAGAGTATATAATATTTTTTGCTGTTTGCCACGTGCAATGTAGGTGTCTAGATGTATATAAATGTAACTACTGCTATAAATTATCTGTTTAAACCAAAGTCACTAAGTTGGTGTTGATGTATAAAATCTATTACTGGGACTCTAAAAAAAAAATCTATCCACCACTACACGTGGACTTTAAAGTTCCACCACATTGGACTTTATTTTGTACGTATATGAATTTACCACTATAGATATTTGAATATATCCACCAATAGGTCTATCATCTACACCAAATGAAGTTTGGATACCACTATAGTTCTCTGTTTGATGTATATAAATATCTATCCACCACTATAGGTGGACTTTATTCTCTGTTTGATGTATATAATATCTATCCACCACTATAGGTGGACTCTATTCTCTGTTTGATGTATATAATATCTATCCACCACTATAGGTGGACTTTATTCTCTGTTTGATGTATATAAATATCTATCCACCACTACACATGGACTTTATTCTCTGTTTGATGTATGTATATAAATATCTATTCTCTGTTTGATGTATATAATATCTATTTACCACTATAGGTGGACTTCATTCTCTGTTTGATGTATATAAATATCTATCCACCGCTACAGATGGACTATTCATTGGACTCTATTCTCTGTTTGATGTCCACCACTATAGGTGGATATTCTCTGTTTGATGTATATAAATATCTATCCACCACTATAGTTTGTGTATATAAATACTATCTATTCTCTATTTCTGTTTGATGTATATACCAATATCTATTCTCTGTTTGATGTATATAAATATCTATCCACCACTATAGGTGGACTCTATTCTCTGTTTGATGTATATAAATATCTATCCACCAATATTGTATGTATTGCACCAGAGATCATTCTACATATAAAGACCAGCTACAGACACAAGCAGACTATTAGATATAAATGACAGATTAGACTAAAAAAAAGACCCACTACCAGAAGCTTGAGTGACTAATACAGTGGAACCTGTCTTGAGAGACCACATTTCGGTGGCAGAGGGGGGTGGTCTCTCAAGACAGGTTCCACTTCATTATTTTCTGTGTTCTTTGTGGATATTCAACAATGTGACGAAATATAAGCTTCTAATACTGAAATCAATTTCTGAGTAAGTTACATACATTTTCACATAAAAAAATAAATGTCACACAATTTTTTGAATAACAGTCTACTACTTTGGTTAGTTCAAGAAAAATTATGTAACTTCACAGAAAATAATTTTGCATAAAATTTCCGATTTGTCTCAGGGTTGAATATCACAATAAACTAACAATGGAAATAAAACCCAGAGCCCAGTACTGCATAGAGTAGACACACAGAAGGCCTAATTTATATACAAATGAATACAACTTTTGTATGCTACCTTAGACTTGGGTTTTTTGGCCTTTGGCTTATTGCTACTGTTTGTAATGTCCTGACCGCAGAGAACGATGTTAGAGAAAAGAAGCAAATGTTATCAAACATCAAAACAATGATCTTAACTATTGGCATTAATCTAGACAATGCTTTCTTAATTTAAGGTATTAATCAGTTGGTATGTATTTAAAAAAAAAGGAAAAAGCAGTAAGTATTATTATTAACTTAACAAAATTTCAGCAGTATAAAAGAAAAGGTGCCAAACTGAGTTATCTCCCTTTGATATTAAAATCATATCAGATATACCCAACAGTAAGTACACATGTATGAGATACATATGAAAAACATTATCTTGTGAATTGTTAGAAAGGGAGATAAATCGGTTAGAAGCATTATCTGGTAAAGGGAGATAAATCAGTTAAATGCATATAGCAGAGAATCACAAAATTGAAAATGTTATATGAAAGACAACGCTTTCTAATTAGCTGCTTTTGAAGATATTAATGTTCCAAAATGTAGTATAGCTGAATCAACAAATGAGACTAAATTGTTTCATGAAAACAATCAGGATACTGTATCTTTGAAATTATTTCTTTAAAGGTTTGATTAAAATATACAAGGTGGATTAAAGCTTATAAATTTGAACTCATAAACATAAGATATATAAACAAAACTGCTGGGATAAGTAAAATTTAAAAAATGCTGATGAAGAGAATTTGAAGTATAAGATGTGACATAAGATGAAGGAAGTGTTAAAAGCCTGGTATTTAATAGACAATAGAGAGATATAGTTATTACAGTAAATTGTTATTACAGTATATTCTATTATAGTAAAGTTATTACAAAATTATTATTACAGTAAAGTTATAACAGTTTACTGTTATTACACTGTTGTCATTACCAGTATTATACAACTGTTATTACATTAAATTGTTACTACAGGAAATTGTTATTACAATAGATTACTGTTACAGTTGATAGTTATTACAGTATGTTATTATTCCTGGTACTGTAGATTGTTATTACATTATTGTTACAGCATAATGCTATTATGGTAAATTGTTATTACTTCTTACTGTTATTACAGTAAAAAGTTATTATTACAGTTATTACCTGTTTCCCAGATGCCATATCCTTTAACTGTTGCAGTTGATTTTGTAACATATCTATCTCAGCTTCCTTTCTTTTTTCCTCATCTGTTTTTCCCTGTTGTCATTAAAATTAAAAAAAAAAAACAAGACAAGAATGCTTAATGTTCTGATGAAATGAGAAACCCCATAATAAACAAGCAACAAGTTTAGGCCAAGAAACATAGATGATAACAAAATATCCTCTCAAATCAAAACTTCAGCACTAACCCATATTTTTACAAAACTATAACTCTGGTTTTTAGGGTATGATCCACTGGATCATTGTCACTGCTGGTGGACCGTTTGCGTCCCCAAGGATATACACAAACCCAGAACCTGGTATTACGGTACCAACTGATTATTTTATGCTGAAGTTAATATTTCAAACGAATAGCACCGTTTACATTCTAAACTCTTCAAAAACTAAAATAATCCTTTTTTTACAGTGGTTATTCTTCAACAGATTTAGGAATACATTTAGGATATTTTTTGGCCTTGTATGATACCACTTTTTGTTTAGGAACTTTTACACCTTTTTTTAATTCTAGCTCAACTGCTGAAGTCTTATTGACAGAAACAATTTTTTTTTATCTTTGTTTTTACTTCTATTTTTACAAAACTATAACTCTGGTATTATTTGTATAAGTGTATAATATTTCCAAGAATGTTTAGTTAGAAAACCCAGAGAAAAACAAAATCAGTTTGTTTTGAAAGACTGTTAGAAAGTTTACAACACATATGACTAATCCTGCCTGTTCCTAAGGTGTTGTTTTTTTTCACATGTCGCAGATAGCCTAGCTCAGGGGGGGGGGGGGGGGGGGGGGGGGGGGGGGGGGGGGGGGGGGGGGGGGGGGGGGGGGGGGGGGGGGGGGGGGGGGGGGGGGGGTGTTAGATCACTGTTCGATTCATATGCACAAAAGAAAAATAAGACAGAACTGATACATTCCTATACACAAATCAAAACTTACTTTTCCTGGCTTTTTGACTTTGCCATCAACCTTATCAAAGTACTCGTACAACTGTCGGTAAAGAGTTATCTTTCTTGTTTTTTCATTATCTGGAGGTAAATAATCTTTGACATGTACACCATCCTCTTTATATAAGTCTTTGATAATTCTCTCTGCAACATCTCTTACTTCCCCTGCATTGTGACCGAGTGCAACGACACAAAACTGCATCATATTATCCACATTGAGTCCACTGAAAATGTCCAATACAAATATGACATCAGATTATGCTCTAAAACATAGAGTAAAGAAAGATTACAAAACTCACACTCAATTAATCTGACTTCAACCAATCTACTTAGCAATAGCACTGAAAATAGACTTAAGCCCTAAAACAGGGTCATTTTTTTGCCCAAAATACAGGCCAAGTTCAGCATCAGAATCATCGCTATTGCTTAGATTGTATTTAGCATGTATTTACCATGCATATCTAGTAAATAAGCTGGTGCACGAGCAGTTTAAGCAGGTAATCCTGGCTGTGATGAATCTTCTTACTGGATACAAATGCCAGGGAATATCATAAGGTCCTTTAAACTTCATAGAGGTGAGCTAAAAATGGCACCATTTTAAACAGACAATGAACTGATTCATGTACCACGTGATAACTGATAAAGTTTGTGTGGTACTAGTATCTCCAATGGTGATGAAACATAACTCTATGTAATCTTCCCGCTGAAATGACGCTAGTGCGGGATATCGTCTTCTAGTGTCATTCCATCACTAATAGAAACAGTAGACCCACACAAACATTATCGGGTATCACATGGTACATGAATTAGTCCCAATGATCTATTTATGGACCTGTTATGCATTTTGAATACTGTTTTATGCCACACTCAACAATTTTTTAGTAATATGATGCAGCCAATTTTTAATGGGGTAAAAGAGAATCCGCTTTCAATTGTACTAGGGAAAAGACCACCAACCTTCCGCAAGTAAAGTTGCAAACACTCTCACAAAAAACAGCTTAGGTTCAAGTCAGGTTCGAACCTGCACTCACCAAAATTGAGACTTCATGGTTCAAAGTGTGATGCTCTAAACATTTGGAAACAGAGCTCTAAAACTGTTATGTTCTTTGTACACACACCCTTTATATGGAATCAAATAATTTATACCTGGGAATTTTTTGTCTCTTTTTAAATTTTCACCATTTTCTTCATAAATATATACTAATTATACAGTAGAACTTCAATAAGTTGACCTTCAATGAGTTGAATTTCTAGATATTTCTAACTTTTGACAAAGTACCATATAGTTTTGTTATTTAATGCAACTTATTAACAAATTCAGAATTTAAACTTTTATGAGTGTAATTTTTTAATGTGTTGAATAAAGTTTTCATAAAAGCATTGAAAATCCCTACACATAATTTGAAGTCACAATTTACATGTATACTAAATTGCACTGACTATAAGAGATCATGACCTATGTGTATCTTATATGTTTTTGAAGTAGTCAAGTACACCCTATAGATCCTCTGAAATTATAAATCATATGCTTCTCCGTTACCATCTATCAGTCTAAGTCCCGATGTTTCAAACTTTTCTAGGTGGTCCATTGAATGTCGACTCATCAAAGTTTTACTATAATATATATATACCTGTTGGTGTGGATACCCATCTTCTTATACAAAAGTTCCAGGATTTCACATCTTGTCTGGGCTTGTCTTGGGGCTAGAGTTACTTTAAATGGTTTCACACATTCATGTGGAACAGAATTTGTAGGCTGTAAATATATAAAAATCAGATTGTTACCATCAAAATGTGATTTATTTCATTCTGCCATAACAGTGAAAATACAGAAAGACCTAATATGTTAAACTGGATTGAAAATTATGAAAAGGAAGTTGGAACATGGTAATTATCATGAATTTGAATTTTGAATTTTGAATGCTGTTTTATGCCGCACTCGGCAATATTTCAGTCATATGGTGGCAGCCAGTTTTTAGAATTGGAGGAGAGAAACTGTGGTACGATGTACTCAGGAAGAGATCACCGACCTTCTGTAAGTAAACTGGCAAACTTTCTCACAAAATCATTTGACTCCGTTGGGACTGGAAACCGCGTGACTAGAGGTGAAAGACTTCATGATCTAAAGCGCGATGCTCTATCCACTCAGCCATGGAGGCAACAATGTATCATGGAAGTTTCAAACTATGTATCTGTCTATGAAATACGAGAAACAACAGGGACAACAATTACTAGAAATATCACTTCCTGTCATTCAAAATGTTTTTATATGTCACAAGAGACTAAAAACTATGAAGAAACAACTCACAACATACCTTAACTTCTGGCATTACAGCTTCATCTATGATGAACTTTTTGACATCTTCCCTGCATCTCAAAGCCTATCAAAATGAAATTTCAATGATAATGTAAAAAGCTACATGGCATGCATCCACTGAGTGATCCTGTTGACACTGAGGCTTAGCTTCAGTTGAAAATTACTATGTGACAAACACTTGGTAGACAGTTGTAAAATCAGTATTAACTTCATAATCATCTGGGCTAAAAGTCACCAAATTTATTTAGTACTCAGGCTCTACTTACCTAGGTGAAGTGTCATGAAATTTTCAAACATTCAAAATATGGCTTATCAGATACAAATACATATACAGAGCAGAATATTCAAAGGAAATAAACACAAATAGTGTGTAAAGTGAGTTTTGAGACATTTTAAAATTGGAAAAAGTCAAAGTCGCTCAAAATCAGTATGTCTTATGTCCCTTCTTTGATGACGTCACTGACTACATGACACAGTCACTTGCTGTGTAGATCTATATATAATATTAAACAAAACACTGATATACAAGTGTCTACTGCTTGTGTCACCAACTATATTATACATGGCTATTGTACTGACAGACAAGTGTCTACTTCATGTGTCACCACCTATATTTCACATGGCAATTGTATTGATATACAAGTGTCTACTTCATGTGTCACCAACTATATTATACATGGCTATTGTACTGACATACAAGTGTCTACTTCATGTGTCACCACCTATATTTCACATGGCAATTGTACTGATATACAAGTGTCTACTTCATGTGTCACCACCTATATTATATGCGGCAATTATACTGATATACAAATGTCTACTGCTTGTGTCACCAACTATATTATACATGGCTATTGTACTGACATACAAGTGTCTACTTCATGCACCACCACCTATATTACAATGGCAATTGTACTGATATACAAGTGTCTACTTCATGTGTCACCACCTATATTATATGCAGCAATTATACTGATATACAAGTGTCTACTGCTTGTGTCACCAACTATATTATACATGGCTATTGTACTGACATACAAGTGTCTACTTCATGTGTCACCACCTATATTTCACATGGCAATTGTACTGATATACAAGTGTCTACTTCATGTGTCACCACCTATATTATATGCGGCAATTATACTGATATACAAGTGTCTACTGCTTGTGTCACCAACTATATTATACATGGCTATTGTACTGACATACAAGTGTCTACTTCATGTGTCACCACCTATATTTCACATGGCAATTGTACTGATATACAAGTGTCTACTGCTTGTGTCACCACCTATATTATACATGGCAATTGTACTGATATACAAGTGTCTACTGCTTGTGTCACCAACTATATTATACATGGCTATTGTACTGACATACAAGTGTCTACTTCATGTGTCACCACCTATATTTCACATGGCAATTGTACTGATATACAAGTGTCTACTGCTTGTGTCACCACCTATATTATACATGGCAACTGTACTTATATACAAGTGTCTAGTGCTTGTGTCACCACCTATATTATACATGGCAACTGTACTGACATACAAGTGTCTACTTTGTGTGTCACCACCTATATTATACATGGCAATTGTATTGATATACAAGTGTCAATTTCATGTGTCACCACCTATATTTCACATGGCAATTGTACTGATATACAAGTGTCTACTTTGTGTGTCACCACCTATATTATACATGGCAACTGTACTTATATACAAGTGTCTACTGCTTGTGTCACCACCTATATTATACATGGCAACTGTACTGACATACAAGTGTCTACTTTGTGTGTCACCACCTATATTTCACATGGCAATTATACTGACATACAAGTGTCTACTGTTTGTGTCACCACCTATATTATACATGGTAACCATACTAAGAAACAAATGTCTACTTACTGTGTCACCACCTTTATGTAGTAGATTTGGCATGGTTTTCTCAACTGTATAAATTACTTCTTGTTTTGAAAATCTGCAATGCACCAATGTAAATAGTTCTTATCAAAAATGTTTAGTAATTAAAACAGACTTTGTATAATTGTAACATACATTAGTCTGAGATTAAAGGGGCATAAGCTGTGTTTACCCCCAAAAAGTATTTTGATTTTTTCTACTTTTACTACTTGTACATGTTGTACTTGATGTACAATTACAAATAAGAGCTCTACACAGGCATAAACAATCTTATATTTCTACATATTTTGTGAAAATAAGGTCTGGTCCAATGTGGTATTCATGTACAAATTCTTATCCCACCTCTGGCAAAATACTTGGAATTCAATTGGTTTAGAAGGATACAACATATTCTTGTATCAGGTTACCTATCCACCTGGTATTAGTTTTGATTTCACCACACACGAGTGACATCACTCTTAGCAGACGAGAGATATAAACAAACATGGCAGACAGGTTTGCTTCGCGCAGCGAAGAAGAAATAACAAAGGTTAGAATGGAGCTGCAAAAAATACTTAAAGACGAGGCCCTCGGTGGAATAAATTCGTTATATAGTGTTTTACAGGGGTGATACGGAAATATATTGGGTCCATGAAAAAAAGTTGTATTGGGTTCACCAAGCCCAATACAATTTTTTTCATGGATCCAATATATTTCTGTATCATTCCTGTAAAACACTATATAACTAATAATGTAGGGTGAAACCTGACAATTCTGACACCTGACAAATCTGACACGCTGTCATATCCGACATATTGAAAATCTCCCTACCATTTTGCTATATATTATATGTTGTTTGTCACTAAAAAATCTAGTCCCTGTTACTTTCGAACTCAGACACCATTTTCCTATTCAACCATGAAGACAAGCACTAAAAAGTTCCTGTTAATTCCGACACGCATCATTGCCGCGGTTGTGTAAACAATTGCTCGTCAGCTAATTTCGTCTTAACAGTGATTGCTACACAAGTGTTACCTGTATGAACATATAATGAGAGGTCCTCGAAGGAGATTTTAGCAACACTATAAAATTATCGAGTGTACAGGCAACTAACAACTATCTTAGTTATTGTATTCACGATTTTGAATAAATATAAATGTACACGATAGTAAGAGTAAAGCAGTCAGTTGTTATCTGTGAATTTCTCGTACTAGAATACGAATGCTATGATGCACCTGTTTGTAAACGGGGGTTAATATACTCAGAGACAATGCCTAAAAACCCAAATGAAAGGATTTATCATTAGAAAAAAAACTTGAACCTATAGCTGAATCAGAAACCCCAAACTGTCACAAAAGGAACATACAATGAAATTTGATATTGGCCGAGTGATTCAGACGAGAAATGCAGTGACGAATGTGCAAGTGATAATTCCGTTACATGCACACTTACACACATGAATTCAACACTTGATGACATTAGAAATCTCCCAGTGTACAAAGATGATCGCTACTTAAAACCAAAAGAAGCTTTGTACTATAACGCTCTCAACCATTATCAAACAGTCGCAGAAAAAAAAAAGTCGACTTTGGATAGTTTCATGTATTAAGTGACCTCAGTGTGTAACGGTATGTGTAACGGTACGTGTAAATACAATTGAATAAAC
The DNA here is from genome assembly GCA_030159075.1 of Atrina japonica. NCBI lineage: Eukaryota > Metazoa > Mollusca > Bivalvia > Pterioida > Pinnidae > Atrina > Atrina japonica. The sequence goes on along the minus strand of BROG01000291.1, from coordinate 790,722 downwards.
GTGCACGTCATGTACAAGAATTGACAAAGTAATACCATGCATCATCAGTTTATAATGAAACTTACCATTTTGTTGCAAATTTCTCATTAAATAAAGTGTTTTGACATTAATTTCCCATTTTACCTGTTTTTGTATTTGTGTTTATGCCACTTTCAACATTATTTCTGTGATATCGTGGGGATGTATGCTGTTCATTGAATTTCACAATCACTGACAAAACTGATACCCTGTGAAATCCGACTATTATGCTTACTGGTTTCACTGTATTAAGGTTTAGTCAATGACTTGCAATTGAAAAAGTGCCAAACCTGGGTTTCTCAAGCAATTTTCACAAAATATATAGGAGTTTAAGAATGTTTATGCCTGTGTATATCTTTGTATATCAATCTAAGTAGTAAAAAGAAGGGGGAATGGAAAAATAAACACAGCTTATGCCCCTTTAAATCTCATACATGCTGCATCAAAAATTTAATTTTAGATTGATACTATGCTACACTAGAGCAATATTTATCTCCATCTTATTTTTGTAGCAGTTATAAACATGAAATTGTTAATTTTAAATTCAATTTAACTGAGTTTGTACATGCTGCAGACATTTGGGACACTCATTCAACTGGAGTTTGTACATGGTGTAGACATTTAGGACACTCATTCAACTGGAGTTTGTACATGTTGTAGATATTTAGGACAATCATTCAACTGGAGTTTGTACATGTTGTAGATATTTAGGACAATCATTCAACTGGAGTTTGTACATGCTGTAGACATTTGGGACAATCATTCAACTGGAGTTTGTACATGGTGTAGACATTTAGGACACTCATTCAACTGGAGTTTGTACATGTGGTAGACATTTAGGACAATTATACTTACTTGTGCTTTGATATGAACTCTAAAAGAACCATTCTCAGAACATGAAGGCCAGCTTTAAAAACCTACAAGAGAAAACGCAAAATTTACTGATGCCATGAAAAATAGTTTTCAGTGCCTGGCACCATAAAACTTAAGAATTAAAAATTTTACTCAACTATGGCTAATTCTGAAATCCGATTGACTGAGCAGGCCAAGTTGAGAATATTCTCAGACTTAAAGAAATTCTCAAGTTTTATGGCACCAGGCGCTGGTGGTGATAAACAAGCCCAGATATTAAAATGAGAAAAAACTCTCAAACTAAAAACAAGGTGAATATCACAAATAGTATTTCATTGGGAAGGGACAAATAAACTTAATACATACAGCATACACTTTATCGTCTATGGCCCTTTTTATCAGGAATATTGAAGCTCTCATCATTGCTTTACTTTCTTCTTTGGATGTTGATGCTGGTAGCTCCTGCATCTCTTTACTGACAGCCAACAACGCATCTTCTCTGTATGACCAAGTTTTACTGTAGGCTTTGGAGACCTATCGATGTAAACGTTAAATAATGTAATACCAACATGACAATACACATGTACACATGTATAGGTTTTACCGTAAGCTTCAGAGACCTATCAATGTAAACGTTAAATAATGTAATACCAACATGACCAAATACATTTACACTGTATACACCATATGTGTAGGTTTAACTGTAGAAACACCAACATGACCAAATACATGTACATTGTACACCATAGATATAGGTTTTACTGTAGCAACACCAACATGACCAAATACATGTACATTGTATACCATATGTATAGGTTTTACTGTAGACTTTGAAGACCATTCAATGTAAATGTTTAAGATTGGAACAACAACATGACCGAATACACACAGTCAAACTTGCATTAAAGGCCAACTCTGTATAAAGTACACCTGACTATAAAGGCCATTGAAAAATAACCTTTAACTATTTAAAATGAATTTATCTTTTTAATAAAGGGCACCTGTCTATAATGGCTACTTTTGCCTGTTCCCTTGAGTATCTCTTTTATAGACAAGTTTGACTGTACATTATAGACCATGTATATAGGTTTTAATACCCTGTATTATACAAGCTTTAGCATATTAATGATTATGAACCATTTTGCATTAAGTGTAAAAAGCATGGAAAATAGGTGACCAAAAGATCTCTCCCTAATGATTGATATAGGAGGGTTCTGATATCCCCAAAACAGAAAAAAGTTTGTGATGATTACCTTCCAAATAGATTAAATCAAACCTAACACCAAAATACAGTAAAACCTAATGAAGCGGACACTTGCCGGACTAATCAAAACGTCAATAATTGCGAGGCAAAAAACTAAAATAAAAGATTGTACAAGTGTTTCTCAAAATGGAAGTCAGACATACAGCTTAGTGATAAAATGTGGCAATGTAAGTCAATCATAGGAAAACTGTCCACTAATTCAAGGTAAAAATACAGAAATTATGTATATTGGAGCCAACAACTTTGTCCGTTGTTGGGGCAAGAGAGGTGTCCATTTATTTGAAATAGACACTAGAAGCCTAGTAACTGTCCATTATTGGAGGGTGTCCACTGAATTAAGGTGTCCATTAGGGCAGGTTTTACTGTACTCCATTATGAACATAGGTCAAGACATAGAAATGAATGAATTCATAACAACAATATTTACCAGAGGTAGACCAAACACATCAATAGGATTAGATGCTTCCCTTAGATCCTTTTCTGACATAGGCTCTGGTTCACCAGTAATACCTGCAAATATCATGTGATATCAAAATATTAAATGAGGATTCTTGTTTTGAAAATATAGTTGAAATTATCATTATTTATACAAATAAATCCAGATCTCGATAGGTTGGATAAAAGAAATGCATCAGGTTCTTAGACAATTCCTTGGTTTTGGTCTATGTGTTACATTACACCCCCTCCCCTTCTAAAGGAAAAAAAATCCACCCACCTTCCCAACCCATATCGTAGAAAAATCTGAGTGAGGCTTAAATCTGTTGTGACCTTAGATTGAAGTTGTTGTGATGCTTAAGAACAATGGTTTAATCCCTCAGCCACAGGGGCCAAATTTACACCTAAATGTTACACAGCCACAGAGGCCACAAATAACACCTAAATGTTACACAGCCATAGAGGCCATATGCACCTAATGTTACACAGTCACAGAGGCCACCTAAAAGTTACACAGCCACAGAGGCCACATACACCTAAATGTTACTCAGCCACAGAGGTCACATACACCTAAATATTACACAGCCACCGAGGCCAAATACACCTAAATATTACACAGCCACAGAGGCCACATACACCTTAATGTTACACAGCCACAGAGGCCACAAATTACACATTGGATAGACAAATGATAGAAATATTGGATGATAGATTTTGTACTAACCAGAATTGTTGGTTTCCGATTGGCTTTCTTCTTCCTCTGGGACTGGTGGCGGTCTGTAAATACATTATATATATCATAAAATACAATCAGTTGATATACTCTTATAGAAGTCTTTGTTTGTCTCTATGTATAGGACTTAATACATGTATGTTGTGTTTGTGGCTATGTGTTGTTTAGTATGTACACATTACATTTACTTGTTCACCAGCTGTGTTAATTGTATACCTGTTACGGTGAATCTTGTTTTCAAATTCTTTGGTAATATTTCATGTGTCTATATGTTTTGATTTGATTTGGACATATTCTATTTTCTAATATTATACATAAAGACTTAAGACACAAGTTTTTATAATTAACAGATATCCCTTTCCTTAGAAGTATATACAAGAGAATATACCATGTACAAGTATGTCTCCATGGCTACATGACTCTGGTACATCCAACAGTCCCTGTTTACATTTTTGAACTCGATTTTCTGCACAATACTGTGCTTTGTTTGTAGAGCGTATGCTGATTAGTTGGTATATGTGACTGTTGAATGAACTTTAACCCATTAACCCCTACAGACACATTTGGATTGGTCTTAGTCATTGATTTACAGAAGAGTCAATTGTTTTTCAGGGGTTATTAAGTTAACCAGATGGTGCAAGGTATGATGCCACATATATTAAGATATATCAACATGATTCATGTCTGGTGGAGGATGTTCACAGTGTGTGTCACGGTGTGTGTGTGTCTGTGTGTGTATGTATGTGTGTGTATGTATGTGTGTGTATGTATGTGTGCATGTTGTGTGTGTATGTATGTGTTGTGTATGTTGTGCATGTGTGTCGTGTATTATGTATGTGTGTGCATGTATATGAGTATTGTGTATGTGTATGTGTGTGTATCATGTGTATGGCTGTACAAAATTTAAAGCATTCCAAATTACTTAGACTTTCACAAATTTGATTTGTACTAAATATGTAAAAATTGCATTCCACAATGAATATATTGTAATAAAGTTTTTGTAAAATAACAGTAGCATCTCTGTGAAAAAGCATTTCAATCTGAGCTACAACAATTCACAACTTTCAATACAAATTTATCATTACAAATTACGCTGTGTTATTGTTTCTGTTTGATTTGGCCAGAACTGTTTACATCATTTCTGATGGCAATGACAAAGATAAAGCAATCATTTACCACCGCTTACTACGATCAAAATCGCAGATTTTCAATTTAAATTCAACTTTAAAGAAACAAAATAACCTACATAATAGTAATTTGTCTTGTTGTTATAGAAACATTACGTAATATGCTAAGAATAAAGATTAGCTTTCAGTCTGTCAGGTGAGTTATTAGTATTTAAAATTAAGGTATGACCAGAGCATTATCGGGAGTTTGAGGTGATTCAACATTGAAGATTCATGCATATTTTATATCATAATACAAATTAGTGCATAAAAACCATGGGGAATCCATGGATTTATAATTTTTATGCTAATAGACAAACATTAGTATCTGGTATTACATAGAATGGAAAGGTTAAAATAAATGTTATTATTCTTCTGAAATAAACATTTTCCAAATGTTAATACACATAATACACATAATTAAGACTATTTACAATACGTACAGGTATTTATCATGCTCATGGAAATGTAATAAAAAAATAAGTAATCTTGGATAGAATTTCCTATTGTATCAGTGGTTTAAAATACAAAGTTGAAACAATATGTACAAAACAATTGAGTCAAATTTACAATTTTAACAAACATTTTCTAAATACAAGAAAATAAGCAGTCACATCATTATGTTAATGACTGAAGAATTTATTAAGTACTTCAATAGCAGAGAAAATTCAGCAACAAAGTAGTCAAAAAATCAAAAACTTCAAAATCTACGCCACAAAATAAATTGATAAATGAAATGAAATTATAAGTAATAGTGGCTACCCATCAGTACACCCTCTCCTAGTGACTAACCATCAGTACACTCTCTCCTAGTGGCTAACCATCAGTACACCCTCTCCTAGTGGCTACTTCAGACAGTATTTTACAAATGTAATTATATATACTGTTAAATCAGTTTTATTTGTGTGTAATTTCGTGACAGCTCTTGCTCACAAACATAAAATTGTCGTGTAAAGAAGTAAGATAATAGAACAATGAAATGGGCATTTAAATTTTACAACTTGTGTATCATGAAAATACAGTCTAGCTAAAATTTCCGGATTTACAGTTTCACATGCATATGTATCATGCATATGGACAGTGAAGTACAATTTTCAATGTTACAAGTATTTGTTACAATTAGGAAAGTACGGTATATCATGTGCAATCTTGGAGCTTGGATTATGTGCAATTTTCAACTGCTATTCACTTGTTCACGATGTACAAGTTCCAAAGGACTCTAATCATGCCAATATGTGACAGTAATCTTTAATTTGAAAGTCATGTAAAATTTAACACCAGCTGATTACATCTGTAGTTACATCTTCATCTACTTTATCCTTATCCACACAGACGGCTTCCGTGGTCCAGTGGTTAGACCACTGCACTTTAAACCATGAAGTCCCTCAACTGTGGTCAGTGCAAGTTTGAGCCCACGGTGGAACCTAAGCTGATTTTGTGAGAAAATTTGCCAGTTAACATGCAGAATACCAGAGGTCTCTTCCCAGGTACATCATAACACGGTTCTCAACTCCACCATTAAAAACTGGCCACCACCATAAAACTTGAAAATTGTTCAGTGGTAGTTAAACACCTATCAAACAATAGCGAATGGACTATGCATGGCAGGGAAAAACAATATCTATCTAAAATTGCCATTTTAGAAACAACCACCTTGACCTCTGAACTTAAAAAACAGACCAATCTCTTCTTTGTCAGACTTATCATCTAAGTAACATTTATACAATAAATATGCAGCATCATTACTGTCGCTGATGAAATTAAATGCCAGATGATTTACTGATGAAAAAATGTGCACAATATGAGGTAAGCCGAATTTCATCTCTTGATTGATAACCTACAAATAATGCTATGACATACAATAGTAAACTACCCACAATAGTACTATAAGCACACGTCTAGGGAATTATAAGACAGAGTAAAAAGCTGTAGACTACCTCACAAAACAATACCTACCATCATTCATAACTCGTGATGAATACCACTACCTGGAGATTAATGCTACTGTTTCATTTTAACCATTTTTTGTCCTTAGATAAGAGGGATTTAAAATGAATGTGAAATTTTTAAGCCAAATAACTGAAGCATATGGAAATATGTGTGCCATCTATGATGCTATGGTGATATAGGGCAAATTTAAGACAAAGTGAATATGCTTTTTGTCGTAAAAAGGGTGAAAATCACCAGGGGCGAAAATAAGCAGGTATTATAGTAAGTATATTATCTATCATGTTATACGATTTATGATATAAGTTATCTATCATGTTATACGGTATACGGTATGAGTTATCTATCATGTTATACGATATACGGTATGAGTTATCTATCATGTTATACGATATACGGTATGAGTTATCTATCATGTTATACGATATACGGTATGAGTTATCTATCATGTTATACGATATACGGTATGAGTTATCTATCATGTTATAATATACGGTATGAGTTATCTATCATGTTATACGATATACGGTATGAGTTATCTATCATGTTCACGATATACGGTATGAGTTATCTATCAAATACGATATACGGTATGAGTTATCTATCATGTTATACGATATACGGTATGAGTTATCTATCATGTTATACGATATACGGTATGAGTTATCTATCATGTTATACGATATACGGTATGAGTTATCTATCATGTTATACGATATACGGTATGAGTTATCTATCATTTTATACGATATACGGTATGAGTTATCTATCATGTTATACGATATACGGTATGAGTTATCTATCATGTTATACGAATACGGTATGAGTTATCTATCATGTTATACGATATACGGTATGAGTTATCTATCATGTTCACGATATACGGTATGAGTTATCTATCATGTTATACGATATACGGTAGTTATCTATCATGTTATACGATATACGGTATGAGTTATCTATCATGTTATACGATATACGGTATGAGTTATCTATCATGTTTACGATATACGGTATGAGTTATCTATCTGTTATACGATATACGGTATGAGTTATCTATCATGTTATCGATATACGGTATGAGTTATCTATCATGTTATACGATATACGGTATGAGTTATCTATCATGTTATACGATATACGGTATGAGTTATCTATCATGTTATACGATATACGGTATGAGTTATCTATCATGCGATATACGGTATGAGTTATCTATCATGTTATACGATATACGGTATGAGTTATCTATCATGTTATACGATATACGGTATGAGTTATCTATCATGTTATACGATATATATGAGTTATCTATCATGTTATACGATATACGGTATGAGTTATCTATCATGTTATACGATATACGGTATGAGTTATCTATCATGTTATACGATATACGGTATGAGTTATCTATCATGTTATACGATATACGGTATGAGTTATCTATCATGTTATACGATATACGGTATGAGTTATCTATCATGTTATACGATATACGGTATGAGTTATCTATCATGTTATACGATATACGGTATGAGTTATCTATCATGTTATACGATATACGGTATGAGTTATCTATCATGTTATACGATATACGGTATGAGTTATCTATCATGTTATACGATATACGGTATGAGTTATCTATCATGTTATACGATATACGGTATGAGATTTATTGTTATACGATATACGGTATGTTATCTATCATGTTATACGATATACGGTATGAGTTATCTATCATGTTATACGAAATACGGTATGAGTTATCTATCATGTTATACGAAATACGGTATGAGTGAGTTATCTATCATATACGAAATACGGTATGAGTTATCTATCATGTTATACGAAATACGGTATGAGTTATCTATCATGTTATACGAAATACGGTATGAGTTATCTATCATGTTATACGAAATACGGTATGAGTTATCTATCATGTTATACGAAATACGGTATGAGTTATCTATCATGTTATATGAAATACGGTATGAGTTATCTATCATGTTATACGATATACGGTATGAGTTATCTATCATGTTATACGATATACGGTATGAGTTATCTATTATGTTATACGAAATACGGTATGAGTTATCTATCATGTTATACGAAATACGGTATGAGTTATCTATCATGTTATACGATATACGGTATGAGTTATCTATCATGTTATACGATATACGGTATGAGTTATCTATCATGTTATAGGAAATACGGTATGAGTTATCTATTATGTTATATGAAATACGGTATGAGTTATCTATCATGTTATACGATATACGGTATGAGTTATCTATTATGTTATATGATATACGGTATGAGTTATCTATCATGTTATACGAAATACGGTATGAGTTATCTATCATGTTATACGATATACGGTATGAGTTATCTATTATGTTATATGATATACGGTATGAGTTATCTATCATGTTATACGATATACGGTATGAGTTATCTATCATGGATTGAATATCATGAAATATATACAATGTACACAAGGAAGCATGATACACTATATTTCATGATGTTATCTTTCATGATACAACCTGTATTATGATACATATCTTATTAGCTAAAATATTTACAATTTATATGATCAATACCTGATATATATCGCAGAATATGGTATATGATGTCTGATACATGATATCTTATGATACATGATAATACGGTTTACCTTGTAATACTTTATGACATTCTTAATGATAGATGATATCCCATGTTATACGCCGTCTATCATGACATAAAATTTAAAAATGTAATTTGAAATGAAATTTGCACTAATTAAATGTGACTTAAGAAATATCAACTTTAAAAAAAACCTGAGATTTTACACATAACCAATATATTTTTTAAGAAGTATAAATATATTTCACATTATCTTGGCTCCAGATACCACTTACTGTTAACATTTTGTATCTCAAAAGTTTAAGACAAGCTTGCTAAAATATATATTTTCACATTTTCCATAAAGCAAGGGAGCTGTCAATGGATTGACTTGAAATGGTATGATGTCTCCATTAAATGATTTCATTTAAATCAAGGAAGCTGTCATTGAATTAACTTAAGTTGGTATAATGTCTGCGAAAATATAATCCATTTGAGGGAGAGATCATAAATTAATACAAACACATCAGATTGTACAGAAGAGATTTTACGACTAATAGAGAGAGTGAAAAAACATAACTATACTGTCTAAATGACGTTTTTCGAGTTTTTCCATTTTGTAACAATTCGTCATAATATTAATAACATGCAACTTCAGAGAAAAATGCGGGCAACATCACTTCAGGTCAAACTCTTTATCGTATAAATGACCTAAAATATGCTGATCATACATTGCCAGGTGTAAGATTTCAAAAGAAGCCTACAGGAAAATGACGACATTTGTCATCTTTATAAGAAAGAATGTTTATCTAAACTTTTAATTCCTCTGAGATGAACTGAAACAAGAATGTTGTCAATGTAAATATTACCAAACCGGAAGTGACTGTGTCCAATTTTCTGTTGAAGTCATGTGATCTGGGTACTATAACTATTCAAACAAACTGAACAGAATGGAACAACTCAAAAAGGTCTATTATAATAAATAAGCTGTCACACATCTTATCTACTGACAATATCAAAAAGATTGGGAAAAACACAAACGGCAGCAATGATCTTTACAGCACGCTACACTGAAGTATACAGAAGGTTATAAGTACGTACATAAACACTTTGGCAATGTCAGTCGGTTTGGTATATTGTTTTGTAAAGCTTGTAAATTATAACAACAACAAAAGTGTTATAGACACAATTCAAAGTTAATTAATACAATGAATGCTATCACTTCAGCATTACTGTGAACTGATGTAGTATTAGTTGAAGATGTATTTATCTGAAAATTTTATATTTATGTTGCAGTTATTTGAAAGCCACATATTACCAGTGATTAACATGTCAACTCATTCACCCCTAAAGACACACTTGGACTAATCTAAGTCATTGATTTACAGATGAATCCATTGTTTTTTCAGGGGTTAATGAGTTATATAACACTTATTTATAGGAAAAATATATACATAAAGTGAGCTGAGGCAGATTATCCTCACATCAACCATGTCAACATATATCATTAACACCACCATTGAACCTGACCACAACCAAGACTCATAACCACAACACTGAAAATCGACTTAATCTAAAACAGGGTCAGTTTAACAATATATACAGAACTAAGGGCCTGTTTTATCAAAAAGTCATAAGTTATTTGATCTTAAGACAAAACTTAGGAACGTTTTATCAATGTTTAAACATAAGTCAAGTCTTAAGGCATATTTGCACATTTTCAAATAAGATCTTGAAAATTTACTTTTACCTGCTACATTTACAAAGATGATTTATGATGCATAACAGCTTAGGTCTATGTACAGCCTCTGAGTAGTCACAAAGACCTGACCTGATTTGGTCATTTAGTCATAAGTCCTATTTCTTTCTAGAACAGTCATAAGTGTGGTCCTCAGACCATGTCTAATACTTAGGACCTTTTGTAAAACAGGCCCCAGATTCCTACATCTCAAACAACATTTAGCATGTGCTAAAAGTCATAAGATGTAAATGTCAAGCGGGTTTAGCAGTTCTGGAGAAGAGTTTTAAAGAGGGGTACCCTCGAGGCCTCTTTTGCCCCACCAAAGATCCACCACCCTGGGCTGATCTGGCCGAAATCAAAAATCTTGGTAGAGGACCTTGAGTACTTACTTCTTATAAAGTTTCATCAAAATCCCTTCAGCAGTTTTGGAGAAGAAGTAAAAATTGTGGAAAATGACCCCTTACCTCCCTCATCTTTGCAGTTTTAAAAAATTCATAAAAAATTCAAAAAATTAAATTTCAGCAAAATTCTTTCAGGAAAGCATTTATATACCAAACCACAGGTAAAACACATAAATTAAATGCATCAGAATGAATATTAGGGGAGAAAATCTAAGAAATATTACACATTAACTGGAGAAAAAGTAGGTTTAACTGAGAAAAACTAGGATCAACTGCGTCAAAATCACATTTATACTCATTAATGTGACTATGATGCAGCTAAACCTAGTTTTTCTCCAGTTAATGTGGGTTAGGAATTAAACCTAGTTTTTTTTCCTAGATAATCCTAGTTTTTCTTGTAACCCACAATAACTAGAGAAAAAGTAGGTTTAACTGAGAAAAACTAGGATCAACTGCATCAAAATCACATTTATACTCATTATTGTGATTGTGACACAGTTATACCTGAAGGAAAAAATTGGTTTAACTCATTTCTGGGATTTTGGCATAGTTAAACCTGGTTTTTCTCCAGTTAATGAGGTTTACTAAGAAAAACAAGGTTTAAGTGAGAAAAACTTGGTTTAAGTAATAAATGTGATGTTGACATGCCATTGTTATGACTACCCCATTTCATATATATTAGTCTGGTTTAGTAAGTAACAAGTGTTCTGCACTACAGGAACCTGTTTCCTGGATATCTAGAGCTTTATTGGCAACACCGGGGCAGGTTCCATAAATTTGACAAATTTCCACAGGAAACAGTTGATTTCACAGATATGATAAGCATATATGAATTACTGCTAGCAAATTCTATGTGTCACACATTTAACACAGGAATAAAATATTTTAGTTCACACTGCCACAGGATAAATACTTATTTAGTCACACACAAAAATGTACATCTGCAGTAGAACCAGTTCTGAGAGACCAATTTCCTATACGACAAAATTCATAAAAAAGTCATTTAACTGAATATTTGTTTAAAATAAACTTTTTTTTTTCAAGTAGCAACCATAACAGATTAACCTTGAGAGAACTTTGGTTAATTAACTTAATAAAATGACTTTGTCAATAGTATATTCAGAAATGATATGCTATCGAGAAATTAGGCGACTTTACTCTGTAGGTGGAATGGTCTCTTAGATAGATTCTACTGTAACTAGAAGTACATGATCTATTTATAATATCATAACATAATTATACGCAGGTCAGCACACAGCAAATCTGGTCTACTTACTTCACAGGTAGAGGGCGCTCATCATATGGGGTTCTTGATAGGGCATTGCTGTCTGGGGCTGGAAGGGGCTCTTTACTATTGAGCAAATATATATAAAATATTTCTAAAATATTTTCTTTAGTAAGAGGCATTAAAATTCTATGAAAGCTGTAGAACTCTTGATCTTTCAATAATTATATTCTTCAATAAGTTGTTTATTAGTTCTTTGACAGAACATATTGAAATCTGACCATGTGATTGACATAATGATAGGACACACCAAAACCACAGATCAAATTGTCATGTAACTAGTTATACATTGTACACATCCAGAAATTAGCCAGCAACCATGTGTCTACATATGATCAATAGAAAAAAAACCAAAGGAATTACTTCTGCCCACCTACGAAACCAACATGAAAATGGTGATTGAAAACAACAGTTTCTTAAATTTTGTTGTTTTAGTCCACACCCAACAATTTTTCAGCCACATGATAGGGACAGTTTTTAGTGGTGAAGGAAAGAACTCAATTACAATGTATTCAGAAAGAGAGCACTGGCCTTCTGAAACTAAACCAGTATCTATTCAGCAGTGTATGTTTAGATACTGTAAAATCATTAATATTTGTGATTTTAATTTTTTTTCGTGGTTTTTCCATCAAAAACAATTTCCTTGACATTAATTTTCGATACTTGTTATATATATCCTATTGTCTGTCATTCAAAGTAAGAGTTTTGTCATGGATTTATTGTCTTTGCTTTTGATTACCCATGAAAATAATTAAATTAAATCCTCAAAGAATATTGATGATTTTACAGTACTGTAGATCAGTAAGTTGACAATATTCTAATCATTTTCTTTTAATACACAAGAAGTTTTTTTTAAAATACAATACACTGAGTTTTAGGTGAAATTCACCAACTAAATAACTCTATAAAATTCTTATTTTTTATCTTTTACATTGCAGGTGGGCAGAAATATCCATGTACAGTCAAACTTGCATTAAAAGCCACCTCTGTATAAAAAGCACCTGCCTATAACATTGCAGGTAGTCAGAAATATCCATGTACAATCAAACTTGCATTAAAGGCCTTCTATGTATAAAGGGCACCTGCCTATAAGGACAATTCAAACATAATCTTTGTTCACTTTTTATAACGGATAAACTACCTGTCTATAACAGCTATCTTTGCTTGTAACCTTGAGCCGCCTTTATAGACAGGTTTGAATGTACATCTGAAGATTATGCTCATGATGTCTATATGATTATCAAATTTATCATACTATATATGATATAACATGCTGCGAAAAAAATGAAATAAAATAATCTTGATACTAAACCATCGTCAATGTATTAACATATTTAGAATTAACCTTGAAAATGACGAGACAGGTACAGAATGCACCTCGGCAGACTGAAATGAATTTCTTTTTATCGGTCTTTGACTGTCCAACAAGAAATCCTTGAGGGACCTAAATAGTACACATATAAATGCAAGAGTAAATATGTAACTAATTATGATTCTAACCCACGGACTAAACTAATTACTTGATATACAGAATTAATTAACATTTTAATTAATATTTTAACACATAAATTAAGCAAAGCAATATATCTATAAAGAAGCATGGACTTTTTACAGGCAGTTTCTATATTAGTATAAATATTCAACAGTTACTTTATTCAATGCCATTTACAACTCATTCTACCTAGGATAAATTCTAATAATTTATTTACTGCTATATGAATCTGCAAAAAATTAAATGTTTAAAAATGTTTAAAAATGGCTTACGGTAGAGCATAGTCAATATATAAACGGCTGAAGAAAAGATAGTAAATTATGACATACAGTGACTTATAATTAAAACTGTCTGAAAAGGAAACCAGGACTTTTTGGGGGAAGATAATATACATGAAGTAAATGGTATTTTCATCAATATTTTCTGAAAATATTGAAGTTTTTTCTGGTTAAAATTTACATTATCTAATGCTATTTTCTTATAAATATACATGTATAGCAGTGCAACAGTATAATTCTATTTTTATTTTACACTGCATTTAAAATAAACAATAATTTTTGGGTTAAGATTTATAAAATGTTTTGAGCAAGTAAGTCACAATAATTCTTAGAATTTTAACAAGGAAATTTACATAAAAATTTGGAATAAAACTTATATAACAAATTCTGCTTAGAAACATAGTTTAATAACAATTAAATAAAAATCAAATGGAAAAAAAGGTAAATCCTATACATCCTCTTCTTTAAAAAAGCTTGATCCTTGTCTTTGGAAAGGTGGGGTAAGGTGGGGGTATAAAGAACACGAGACTTGTACCACTATTTCATCACATTATGTTGATAGAACTAATCAGTGTAGAAGATACAGAGTAGCTGTCCACATGTTGAAATGCTCATAGACTCATGTTCAGATGTTATGAAATAAATTCACAGACACATATTAAAGTGTTGTGAAATAGATTCGTGGACACATGTTGAGGTGTTATGAAATAGATCCAGACACATGTTGACGTCTTATGGAATAGATTCATAGACACATGTTGAGGTGCTATGAAATAGATTCATAGACACATGTTGAGGTGCTATGAAATAGATTCATATTACACATGTTGAGGTGTTATGAAATAGATTCATAGACACATGTTGGGGTGTTATGAAATAGATTCATAGACACATGTTGGGGTGTTATGAAATAGATTCATAGACACATGTTGAGGTGTTATGAAATAGATTCATATACACATGTTGAGGTGTTATGAAATAGATTCATAGACACATGTTGAGGTGTTATGAAATAGATTCATATACACAAGTTGACGTGTTCTGGAATAGATTCATAGACACATGTTGAGGTGTTATGAAACAGATTCATATACACATGTTCAGATGTCATGAAATAGATTCAGATACACATGTTTAGGTGTTATGAAATAGATTCATATTACACATGTTCAGATGTTATGATATAGATTTGTAGACACATGTTGGGTTGTTATGAAATAGATTCATAGACAGATGTTGAGGTGTTATGAAATAGATTTATAGACACATGTTGATGTGTTCTGAAATAGATTTATTGTATTAAGAAGAATAAAATTAGTTTAAAAATATATGGAAATAGGTCTGGCACAATATGTTGATCATGTCTTAGGTGACTGCCGGAAATTTGATGGCTGTCTTGGATGATACGTCAGTGTATCGTGAATGTTTATCAGAATTACTTTTATAAACACCTGTAACCAATGAGCCTTTAGGATACAAGTAACTTACTTTTTCATAGCGGGTAACATCCGTTCATCATAAGGTGTTCTAGGTGGCGGACTGTGAGGAGGAGATCGAGCGGAGTGATATTGCAACTCTGGTAACCGAGGAGGAGTTGCTTGTCGTATAGGTTCTGAAAATACAAAGTAAATATAATTACAGACCATACATGACTACACTGTACATAGTAAGTTACATATAAACACAAAAATAAGTAAAAAACCAAACAGTATCTCTAGCACCAAAAAGAGAATTAATAAATATAATAGTTCACTACTGTGTGTTATCTATTTGATTTAAAATTACACATTACTACGTATATCATGAAAAACTTACATTCAAGATACCTTACTCACTGTACTAGAGTAAAAAGCAACCATATATAAAACATCCATTTCTTAAGACTCCTTGTCCTGCATGACAAGTCATGTCTGCATTTAGACAAGCAGGTTTGAAACACTATTTGCCCTGCAGGACAAGTCATGTTTGTGTTCAGACAAGCAGATTTCAAAGACTATTTGCCCTGCAGGACAAGTCATGTTTGCGTTCAGACAAGCAGATTTCAAAGACTATTTGCCCTGCAGGACAAGTCATGTTTTTGTTCAGACAAGCAGATTTCAAAGACTATTTGCCCTGCAGGACAAGTCATGTTTTTGTTCAGACAAGCAGATTTCAAAGACTATTTGCCCTGCAGGACAAGTCATGTTTGCGTTCAGACAAGCAGATTTCAAAGACTATTTGCCCTGCAGGACAAGTCATGTTTGTTCAGACAAGCAGATTTCAAACACTTTTAGCGCTGCAGGACAAGTCATGTGTGTGTTCAGACAAGCAGATTTCAAAGACTATTTGCCCTGCAGGACAAGTCATGTTTGTGTTCAGACAAGCAGATTTCAAAGACTATTTGCCCTGCAGGACAAGTCATGTCTGCATTCAGACACACTAATTTCAAAGACTATTTGCCCTGCAGGACAAGTCATGTTTGTGTTCAGACAAGCAGATTTCAAAGACTATTTGCCCTGCAGGACAAGTCATGTTTGTGTTCAGACAAGCAGATTTCAAAGACTATTTGCCCTGCAGGACAAGTCATGTCTGCATTCAGACACACTAATTTCAAAGACTATTTGCCCTGCAGGACAAGTCATGTTTGTGTTCAGACAAGCAGATTTCAAAGACTATTTGCCCTGCAGGACAAGTCATGTCTGCATTCAGACACACTAATTTCAAAGACTATTTGCCCTGCAGGACAAGTCATGTTTTTGTTCAGACAAGCAGATTTCAAACACTTTTAGCGCTGCAGGACAAGTCATGTTTGTGTTCAGACAAGCAGATTTCAAAGACTATTTGCCCTGCAGGACAAGTCATGTCTGCATTCAGACACACTAATTTCAAAGACTATTTGCCCTGCAGGACAAGTCATGTTTTTGTTCAGACAAGCAGATATCAATCACTATTAGATCTGCAGAGCAAGTCATGTTTGTGTTCAGACAGTTTTCAAAGACTATTTGCCCTGCAGGTCAAGTCACATTTGTGTTCAGACAGTTTGCAAAGATTACTTTCCCTACAGGACAAGTCATGTTTACATTCAGACAAGCAGGCTTCAATGACTATTTGCCCTACAGAACAAGTGAGAATTGTTTATGGTCTATGAACTATAGACATGGGAGAAATATACATACCTAAATCTATGTGATAGGGATGTCTGGACTGAAAAAAAAAATTAAAAATTGCTGTTATATAATTTGCAGCAGCTAATTTATAAGTAACCTCATAAAGAGGGTGAGACAGAAAAATCTTGTTCTTCATGCCCATGTTGATTGTACCCATGACTTGGCAAGGTCAACATGGGCACTTGAGATTTTTCTGTCCCCCAATATAACATAGCAGATCCTATCAATCCCTAACATCTTGACATAAGTACTGAGACAACAATTTTTTGAATGTTTCTTCAGAAATTTAAGCTTTGACAACAAACTTACATTTTCATGTCATTCATTCTTTTTTATTTATAAGTTTGTTGAGTCATAAACTTGTGTTTCTTCTTTATTCGGATACAAAAAAGAAAATTTGTCAAATTTATTCTCTACAAAAGTACTTCAAAACTTCTATAATCAAAGATGAGACATAGGTTGTACTGGAAGCATCCTGACTTCTAAATCATGTATTTACAAATTAATACACAAGTTAGTACAACACCAGATTTGACTGATAGTTCAGACAACTAAAGAAAATTGAACCTCATATCAGCTGATAGTTCAGACAACTAAAGAAAATTGGACCTCATACTGACTGATGGTTTCTGTTTTAGTTTACAGAACTTCATCAACTTCAACAGTGAGAGCAGCAGTCTACACCAACCTCTTATTATCCTAGCTCTAGTAAAACAAGGTCAAGTTATGCTCACCCCTGTTGATTCGAGAAGATCCGCAAGATTGAGTTTTCTGTACACTTGTAATCTATACTCATCCATCTGAACCTTTTTCAGTTTGGCCTTGTCGTAGTCTTCACTTTCTATGGCTTGTCGTTTCTCCACTTCATATTTACCAAGCTTTTCGCCAGCTTTCTGTAGCTCTGTGATTGCATCTCTCAATCTCTTGGCATAATCGAATCTTTCTTCTGTGAGAAGTAAAGTCATGAATCTATACTATACATGTGTTCATACAGCAAAAACTATACAATTATCCAAAAGATAATATAAATGATCTCTCCCTCTCTCTCTCTCTCTCTCTATATATATATATATATACATTACTTTCCACATCAAGAAACCTTGGTCTGGTCAAATTTGAGAGAATTGATGTTGAATCAATTTGATCTGATTTTGAATGTTGTTTTACACCATACTCAACAATTTTTCAGTTAAATGATGGCGACCAATTTCTATTGGTGGAGAAGAGAACCCGGTTACAATGTACCCTGGAAGAGACTGCCGGCCTCCAAAAGCAAACTGGCAAACATTCAAATAAAAATCAGCTCAGGTTCCAGCAGGACTCGAACTTGCACTGACCATAAGTGAGAGACTTCATGGTTCAAAGTGCAATGCTCTAATCACTTGGCCACGGAGGCCCCATGAAGAATCAATACCATTCCACTACCTGCAAATCATAATTAGGTGAATGGAGAGCAATAAAAAAACTTTAAAAAAAAAAACCTTAACCGGACAGATGCAGTTAAAACCTGTTCTGTTTGCTTGTTGTATTTTTGATTATTCAATTTTTTACCATGAGCTGAAAGTATATGTTGACCCTAGTTCTCTGATTTTAGTTAGCAGTATATTGGCCATGTAGAAAGATGAATCACTGTGTCAATATATCATTTTAAGTTTAATGAGGATGCCAATGAAATGAATGTGACAGAAAGTTTGGTTAACTGTGCTTGATGGTTAGAAAGAGAAAGGTGATTTATAAAACAGTCAAATGACCAATGCCAAGTGATGGCAGTAAATAAACAGCTACAAAGCTATACTGGAATATTGTTATTTGATACTGTTTGAGTGTTTATAATTTTGTAGAATCTGAACTGGATTAGTGTTTTATGCCACACTCAACAGTTTTTAGTAACAGTCTAATCTGCATTAAAGGCCACCTCTATATATAGGGCACCTGCCTATAAAGGCCACTCCAACAATAACCTTTTCCAAATTTCTATAATGAATAAACTTTTTATAAAGGCCACCTGTCTATAATGACTACATTTGCCTGTTCCTTTGAGTGGCCTTTATAAACAAGTTTGAATGTTTATGTTGGTGGCCAGTTTTTTAATGGTAGAGAAGGGAACCTGGTTACATTGTACCCAGGTAGAGACCACCGACCTTCCACAATATGGTGCTGGCCAGTTTTTTAATGGTAGAGAAGGGAACCAGGTTACATTGTACCCAGGTAGAGACCACCGACCTTCCACAATATGGTGCTGGCCAGTTTTTTAATGGTAGAGAAGGGAACCAGGTTACATTGTACCCAGGTAGAGACCACCGACCTTCCACAATATGGTGCTGGCCAGTTTTTTAATGGTAGAGAAGGGAACCAGGTTACATTGTACCCAGGTAGAGACCACCGACCTTCCACAATATGGTGCTGGCCAGTTTTTTAATGGTAGAGAAGGGAACCTGGTTACATTGTACCCAGGTAGAGACCACCGACCTTCCACAATATGGTGCTGGCCAGTTTTTTAATGGTAGAGAAGGGAACCAGGTTACATTGTACCCAGGTAGAGACCACCGACCTTTCACCAGTAAACAGTGGCAATTTTTCTAATAAAATCGAAATGTTCCATCTGGGCTGAAACCTGTGCTGAGAAGACATGAGAGACTTCAGGGTTCAAAGCAGTGGGTTGCAGAGGTCCCTGCTTATAAGTAAAACCACAATAGCATAGGAACAGACATTGGTGAACAGAAAATCGAGTTCAAAAAAATCTTATATAGGCATCCTACACTACAGTTACAGCTGCAGTTGAAAATCTTAATGTTCAAATACAATGAAGAATTGTGGATATCTTAGAATCTGTTTAACAATGAAATAGATCTTACGTAGGACAGCTTCTTGTTTCTTTTTCTCCAGTTTACGTATAATATCAGCTACTTCCGGATCTTGGTACATGTCAAAGGCTAAGTCATCTAATGGCGATATGTAGTCAGGTCTGCAGAAATAATGGAAATAGTCAAATCATTTTACAGATCACAAAGTTATCATTAGTCTACAGAAATAATGTTCATGTACAGTCAATTCGCGATAAACAGATACATTTTGTTATTTAGAAATTATGGTGGTAAGTCGAGTTTGGTGTGATAGTCTAGAAATAGTTTTGCTGCACTGGCGTTTGCTTGTTTTTTTTATTGTGGTTTAACGTCCCACTCATGAATCTGTCACTCATATGGAGACATCACCAAATGCCAGTGAGTGGTTCAAATTTTGGCCTATGCTCAGCACTTATGGCCATTGAGCAATGTGGGTTCTTTAATATGCCGATACCTTCTGTGACACTGGACCTCCGTTTTTACTGTCTCAATCCAAAGGACAGAAAACCACTCACAAACTCATGGTCAAGAGTCAAGCGCGCTACCAACTGAGCCAGGGCGGCTTTTGTTCCACTGGCAAGCAGAAGATTTCATGGTTCAATTTCCAGTGTTAGGTTATAATTAAGACTTTAAATAAAGGTTTTGACTGTTTCTTCACAAAGCACTCGGAGCATAAGAAGTGAACATCTGGGGTCTTTTGGGTGAGTTTTTCCTCATCAACCCCTTGAAAAACAATGGGTTCTTTTGGGTGAATGGTCTCATGACAGGTTCTGTACATTAAATAACCTACAATGCATTTGTATCAGTCCATAACACAAGTCAAAATTTGTGGCACTTCATCTTAAGTTGGTGATATCTCCATATAAGTGAAAAAGTATTGGTTGAACGTAAAAAAAAAAAAACATTGACACAAACAAACAAACATAGTACACTGGAACCTGTCTTGAAAGACCATTTTCATGAAAGGCCACATTTAGAAAACCACTTAGTTAACTCATTCATCCCTAAAGACACACTCATTCACCCCTAAGGTCCCACTGTGTATATATAATACATATAATATCTCAAAGACTCACTTATTGTAGAGCCCCTCCAGAGCAGGGTCATTCTCTAAAGCCTTCCTCTTATCAGGATCCAGATAATCCTTCAAATGAACAAAAAATAACACTTCCATTGTTAACCATTAACAAATGAACAGAAAATAACACTTCCATTGTTAACCATTAACAAATGAACAGAAAATAACACTTCCATTGTTAATCATTAACAAATGAACAGAAAATAACACTTCCATTGTTAATCATTAACAAATGAACAGAAAATAACACTTCCATTGTTAATCATTAACAAATGAACAGAAAATAACACTTCCATTGTTAATCATTAACAAATGAACAGAAAATAACACTTCCATTGTTAATCATTAACAAATGAACAGAAAATAACACTTCCATTGTTAATCATTAACAAATGAACAGAAAATAACACTTCCATTGTTAACTATTAAAAATTTCAGTAACAGTAATATACAGTACAGATAATTTTAATGCAAACAGAATGAATCGAATATTTGTCACTTCAATCATTTTCTCCATATAAAATAAACTTATAAAATCAGATGTATTAAAAATTTTCAATGAATAGCATGATTTATGGCTGTTTCTCATTAATTTGTGGTTACTCGTTTATTCATGGGGTCATTAATAGTTTGTATAAGTTTAATATTGTATGACAACAGATCAGTTTTGGATGAAAAGACTCCTCCTGACTTTGGATGATGCAGTGTGTACTATGTCAGTTTCTCTATAAGATCAATTACATTAATAACGGAAAAACAATTCAGTATTCTTACCAGATCATTGACGTCTGCTGGTTTCTGAATTTCAGTTCCAATCAGGTTGATAGCAACAATACCTATCTGTAAGAATACATCAGGAAAACAATATATAAAAAGGACATTTTTTTCATAATTTTACAGCAAGCTGATGGAGAAAATATATGTACATGTATACCAGGTACTGATTTATCAAGCCCTGAAAGACAATAGACCCTTCTATAAATCAATGACTTAGACCAGTCCAAATGTGTTTTTAGGGATGAATGAGTTAAATGTGCATAAGAAGATATGATATTAAGATGGGTATTAAAATGCAGAGTTCCAGTTTAAGGGGAGGGTATTAACATGATGCCCTGTCCCATTTTGATTTTGGCCTGTCTTGCCCCAAATTCTCCTATCTGACCTGCCATTATTTGTACATTAAGACAAATCATAATGTGTCTGTAACCTTTTTGCACTTTCATCCTCATTTTAATTAACAAATGCAAAGTTTGGACTATATAGAACACATCTATGTAATTTTAGTGATATGGAATAAAATGTTCTCAGATAGGAGCCCTTACCACGCCCAACCCACCTTTTATTTTATAAATGTGATGTGTCATTTTATGATAGAAACAAAAATGTGTTATTTGTTTTAATCACCCCCTCCAAATTTCTAATTGGAAGAATGACATGTGTACCAGATATGAAATACCAGTTGGGTATTAAATGTGTACCAGACATAAAATACCAGGTGAGTATTAAATGTGCACCAAATATAAAATACAGGGTGGGTATTAAATGTGTATGAGATATAATATACCAGGTGGGTATTAAATATGTACCAGATATAAAATACCAGGTGGGTATTAAATGTGTACCAGATATAAAATATCAGGTGGGTATTAAATGTGTTCCAGATATAATATACCAGATGGGTATTAAATGTGTACCAGATATAAAATACCAGGTGGGTATTAAATGTGTTCCAGATATAATATACTGGGTGGTTATTAAATGTGTACCAGATACAATATACCAGATGGGTATTAAATATGTACCAAATATAAAATACCCAGTGGGTATTAAATGTTTACAATGTTTAAATGTTTATAATATACCAGGTGGGTATTAAATGTTTACAAGATATAATATACCAGGTGGGTATTAAATGTTTACAAGATATAATATACCAGGTGGATTAAATGTCACAGTGAACAAAATATGATATGAAATATCAGCTGCAATATGAAACATATGACAATGTCTTCACTGGCTAAGACAACAAAGCTAAGTGATTCCTGCTATTGATTACAATAAGAATATTACCTGGTTATACAAGTTGTGTTTGTTGATGTGATTTTTATGAATGACAAACTTGACATAAGTTCCCACAGCATCAACATGTACAGACTTCAGTTCTCTGGCTTTGCAACCTGTTTTCTCATTGTCTGAGAGGGAGACATACCTGTAATAATGATACATATTGGTAACCATGGTACAAAAATAAACATTACATGATTGTCTGTAGCAGATAATGTAATAGGTCATATATTATACACATAGTCATATATCACAATATAAGACTGGTCTCAACAGAGAGGGGTGATCCTGTAGGTGATAATACATGAAAAATTATACACTTAATCATATATCCTAATATATGACTGGTCTCAACATACAAGAGGTGGGGGAAGGTGTTCCTGTAGGTGATAATATAATACATGATACATTATACACTTAATGATATATCACAATATAAGACTGGTTTCAACAGAATGGGTGTGATCCTGTAGGTGATAAAGTAATACATGATATATTAGTAGGGGAGGGGATTGTACCTGTATTTACCATATATAACCTGTCAAAACAGAGAGGGGGTGATCCTATAGGTGATAAAGTAATACATGATATATTAGTAGGGGAGGGGATTGTACCTGTATTTACCATATATAACCTGTCAAAACAGAGAGGGGGGTGATCCTGTAGGTGATAAAGTAATACATCATATATTAGTAGGGGAGGGGATTGTACCTGTATTTACCATATATAACCTGTCAAAACAGAGAGGGGGGTGATCCTGTAGGTGATAAAGTAATACATGATATATTAGTAGGGGAGGGGATTGTACCTGTATTTACCATATATAACCTGTCAAGACAGAGAGGGGGGTGATCCTGTAGGTGATAAAGTAATACATGATATATTAGTAGGGGAGGGGATTGTTCCTGTATTTACCATATATAACCTGTCAAAACAGAGGGGAATTCCAGGTCCACCACAATTTCACCAGATTCTGTGAAGAGTAACCAGTATAATTCAGACACTCTAAAGGGTGGACCTCAATAATGATGTAGAGCTAGCCCATAAATAGATGAAATCTACCAGTGAGATCAAATGACTTCATTCGTACTAGTAAAAAATGATGAAAAAGTATTTTTTCTTTCTAATTAATTTTTTTTTGTATCAAACAAAATACATAGAACTAGAATGAAATTATCTTACCCAAGTCTGCTGTATCGGGTATTCTCAATGTCATGAGGAGTATCTTCTGGAACATCTCCAACATATATTTCAATTCTCGTTGCTAGAATAAAACAGAGCTGTGTCAAAATGATTTAAAGCTTCAGTGTAGCAAAGATAATACTGTAGGCCGGGAAATTTTTGCAAATGGTGATTTTCGCCACTTTACGTCAGAAAACATATTCATCCTGTCTTAAATTTGCCCTAAATCACCACAGCTTATGGATGGCACAAATGCCCAATCTTGAGTTATTTAGCTTGAAAATTTTGCCTTCGTTTTAAATTTGCCCTCTCAACTAAAGGCCAAAAAAAAAAAATGGCAAAAATTAAATGGAAGCCACAATTTCCAGGTATACAGTATGTGTAGGAGATTACATCATAAAAAAGTAAATAATTATTTTAGTTTTGGAATATTAAAAAGAATAAGATTTACTAACAATGGAGTCTTGTTATCGAGATATTTGCAGGACTACCCCTTTAACTTTGAGATATCCGGAATTCGAGATAACTGAACTTTTAATTATCAGGGTTCTACATTAAGGATTTTTTTCTCTCTTCCCATTGGACAAGCAATAACCAAAAGTAAATTGTCTGAATCCCAAATCCACTTGTCCGTAATTAACAAAGAAAATATTCATAGGTGTCATATAGGATTAAAAAATATATATATTTTTAATGAAGAAGTTTAAAAATTGAAAAAAAAAAATGAAAAAAATTGGGCCTAGATCTACTAAATAAAATATTCATCAGACAACGAAAAATAAAAGCAACTACAATGAAAAAGATGGTATCAAAAAACTAAACAAGACAAGAAATATATGTGTATTCACACACTACAATAATGTCTACTAGAACATGCCACTTTTCAAATTACGCTATTAAAATAAACAAACCCTTATTGTTGGATGCTTATCTTGGGCAGTTGATTGACTGCAGAATGTTTTTAAACTGCTCTCAATTTAATCTTGTCTCTCATTATTTCTTTTGTTTGTTTGCAACTCAGTTTTCAGTATTATTTTGTTTATGAACTGTTTTCAGTCGTTGACCATTAAATTGTAAAACCCATGTTTACCATAACAGAGCAAATCTCTTATCAAGTCAGTGCCACTGCAGCCATAAAAACTGTTAAAAATAGGTGATAAGTGTTGTAGTGATTATTTTTTGGAAAACCTCATGACTCTACATCTGCACCTACTTTATTATGATTTCATTGGAAGTCAACATCTATCTATGTTTATGCATAGGAAGATAAAACTACCACGATGTTTATCTGAGTAATTCAATCTTTACTTTTGAATGATACATTAAATGGATACACATCAATAATTTGGCTGAGGTTTGAAATCACAAATTATAAATATCGTTGATTATTTTAATTTGTCCTCTTGGACAAGTGCTTAGGAAGATTTACTTGTCCGAGCCGATTTTCACCTGGACACGGACAATCAGACAAACGTTAATGTCGAGCCCTGATTATCTATCCATAAAAATCTGGAACAGCAATTCAACTCTGAGATAACTGCATGGAATTTCCACTCATTTGACTTTGACAGAACAAGATTCCACTGTAATATAGTGACATGTACCATATTATAAAGCTACGGTTGCTTAAATTCACAATCTTATCATAAATGACAGTAAAACAGGGTTTTTAAATTGTTTTATTTCACTATGGCCGCAAACATGGCAAATGCAAATGTGAATATCATGTTTAAATGAAGTACAAGATCAAAGATTTGAAACATATTAACTCACTTTTCAATGTGCTTCCTTCTCACCTCAGTGACCCAATTTCGAGTGACTTAATTACATAACGAGTAAACTTATAGCGAGAAATTTCAGGTAGAACTGCATATTAAACAGCATCATGCAAGTTGTAAGCTTTAGTCAATTGACCATTATCAAGCTGTTCCATTATGTCACAGTTTGTCATATCAGTATACAGCTTCACAGGAAAATATGACTCACATCATTTTCGGTTAAGGGATTAATTGTGCAGATGACCAGAAATATGGATTACGTATAGTAGAGGGAGTCAGATTTGAAAAGCAGTCTACAGGAATGACATAACACTTGTCATCTTTACAAGAAAGTACATTTAGCTTAACTTGTTTCCCTCTCAAATTATCTGAAACAAGATATCACTGAATGTTGTCAATGTAAACAGAGATGCCAACCCTGGACAAAGCAAAATCTGAGTAAAAAAAAAACTTGTGATGTGAGGGCCGCAAAGCGGCCCGAACACGCCGCAAAGCGGCGTTTTTACGGCCGGGGGTCTGGGGGCCGCTGAAGGAGAAGCTCTGGGGTAATAGAAGCAAAATCCTGCATTCTGGGGCTCTCCTGGAAGCAAATTATGATTTCAAAAAAGACTATGAACTGCACATTTAAAAAAATCAAGTAAAAATTGCATAAAAATTGTCTTTCTTAGGTATAAAAACGCTGCAACTGTAAACAAGGACTTGTACTAACAACTTAGCTTTTTATCATGAATACAGGTACATGTAATTTGTTTTCATGAAAAGTTACAAGGGTATGCACACTTTCTAAAATAACATTTAAACACTTCCATAAAAATGGACTTAGACAATCCTCCTATTATATCTTACTCTGTGAAAAATTTCAGATTTCTTTCCTTATATTTTTTTTCATTAATTTTCTAATACTCACAAGAAAATCAAGGCAGACTAAGGAAGTGAAAACTTTGAAGAACCATATATTTCAATATGAGTCCTTTAGATGGAAGTAAAATTCATAATCCAGCAATTCAGTAATTTAATAATTAAGCTAATTCAAAGAATTATAAGTGGCACTTTTACAGCTTTTCAATAATTTTTGTGAAGGATTGGTTGAAAAGGCTCGTTGACCCATGCTAGACATGAATTGTTTATGGGTTATCAATGCACTCAAAGTATCGGTGTTCATGTTTGGTCTGTATTTGGTTTTGTTTTTTGTGACCAGACTGAAAACTCTCTCACAATCTACATTTGAATGAAAAATCACACTAGAACCGCTAGCATGTTCATTAAATTTTGATACTTCAAATTTCCTGTTGCATCACACAAATTTTCCTATCTCTGTCCACGCAACATCAACTCTTTCCTGGTTCAATATTTCTTCAGGGAGATCCTCAACTTGAAAACTTAAAAATTCTGTTTCAAGAGCATCACTCAAATCTCTAAACTTAGCTAAATACTTAAATCTTGACATAAAAAATTCTACTGATGAAAAGTCAGAGATCGTTCTCTTCTGGAGATTAGCTACAGTGGCATTCTTCAAAACTTCATCAGTTAATGGGAATTTCTTCATCATGTAACTGCAAATTGTTGTGTAATAAACTCTTACAGAGGCATAGAATTTCTCCAAAACTAGAACATTTTCATGCTTTCGGATATAGTCTTTGGCTTCGGCACCAATAGTCAAATTGATATTATCTTTCTGATTTTCAAGATCTTCAAACTTTACACACAGGATTGATTTTGAATTTGCAATGACGCTAGCTTTCACAAATCTGCATAGTAGCCTTTCCAAGAGACTAAGTAGTACATTGTGTAGAACATGGATGCATGGTTTTTCGTTTTGAAGTAGCTTATTTGATGTATCAAATATACTTATATTGTTTTTAAGAAAGAGGCAAAACAACTTCATTGTTCTACTTCTGAGCATCTCATAAATTTTTTCGACTTTTTTGTCACCAGCTGAGAACGATTGTTTAACACATGATCCTGATTTTTTGGACTGTTGGCTATCAATTATTTTTTTACTAACGGTTTTTGGCACCTGTCTACCATTAGATGGGGTTGTTTGTTTGCTTTTTTGCTTGTCAACCAACTTAGCAACAGTTGAGGTACCTTTCGGCAAGGTTGCTTTTACTCGTTTTATTTTGTTGTATTTCTCCCTGAAAAAGTCAAGTAATGGTTCCCATTGATTTAACACCCTCTCTAAACATATTCCAAGGGAAAGCCACCTTGTTGACACATGCTTCAAAATTTTCTGTACTTCAGCATCATGGAGAAGTTGGAAGTTCTTAAGTTCTTGCTGCCTGCTGGCACTTTTATCCAGGTAATAAAATATACTAATTAGTAGATCTTCCACTGATACAGGCAGACTTTTGCATCCCTTTTCTGCTGCTAGATGGATGAGGTGACTCGCACATCCTAAAATATATAGTAGTTGTTTTAAACACGTTTTTATACATGAACTATGATATAACATTATGCACAGTAAATTGATGTACATGTAATATAAATTTACAAAGGAATGAAATTTCATTTTTGTGTGTGTTCTTCATTTTACATAGACTAAATAGTTGAATGTTGATCAAACTAGAAATCAGAGAAGTAGAAAAGCGCTCAGACACTTAAATAACTTTTAGTTTTTACAACAAATTATAGTTTTACACAATTTCTTTCAGGGCTCACAGGTAATTATGCACAGTGAGGCAGACTAGATGAAAAATGTAAAGTACTTTACAATCTCTGACCTTAAAATAGATTTAAATCAAACTAACATACCGACAAAATAAATATCCTCATTCTTTTTCTTCACGTAGGATATAACTCCTTTATGGCAGCCACTCATAACAGAGGCATTGTCTGCTGCAAAGCTTAAACAATTATCCCAAGTTATCTGTTTCTTGTTGAATTCGGCATTGATCAAGCTGAAAAAGATTAAATCATCTTTAAAAATCAATCAAAGACGTAAATACCTTAATTGCATTAATAGACAGAAATTAGACCTCAGACCGACCCGAAAATGAATCCCTTCATATGGGAACACTACCTGAGGCTGCATACAGTTACAAAATTTTAGGACCCTACGATCAAGTAGTTTTTTGGATTGTCCATAATTCACTATACTAACACGTTTTCACACATTCCAGAAATTCAGGCAAAAATCATTGAAGCATGGCCAGATATCAATAGTTCTCATTTTACCTTACATGTAGTTACTAGGCAGAGATTCCCTCCAGTGTACAATTTTTTTTCTGATTATTTATTTAATATATAAAAATTGAATTAGATTATTTGTACAATAATTATGAAAAAAATACTTTACCGATCTAATTTCCAGTGGTAGTAGTATGGAAAATTGGTATGAAGAGGCACTCTTTTCTTTAAGACATTAAAAACAAAAGCAAACTAAAAAACAAAAGAAATAAAAATAAACTAAAAATCAAACAAAAACATATCTCTTTATAAATACACTCCTCCTGAGTCAGGTTTTTTTTGTGTCCAAGTCTAGCTCACACAAAACCCTCAAATGTGTGTGGTCCATGTATATATACTCATAATTTGGACTGCTGCACTGCCTTCATTAGATGATAATTTATCAATCTGACTACCGGGTGCAGCCATCGTTAATTTTGAATCGTCTGAGAAACCTACTGTCCTCACAAACCATTTCATTGGCTGATACAGAAGACTAAATTACAAGTATTCTGCAAAGTGTGAACAAATTGACAAACAGAATATAAATGTAATTTGTCAGGGGTTTGTGTAGCGAGAAGTGGACACAAAAACCTGACATGGGAGGATCGAAGAACTTAAGAAGTAAAGCTTGAATAAGTTTCGTCCACAGTGTGTTAAACAGAGAGATGAGCGACAGTTCACAATATATGTACATGTATGCATGTTTTATATGTAATAATTTTCTAGTAATCCAGATCAATCTACAGTGTTACTGTAAATACTAAATAAAATGTACAAACGTACATATATGTAACCTTAACACATCTGCATGAGATATTTATCTTCCAACCTGTGTTAATTTTCATGAACGAAAAATACAAATTGTGGAACAAACAAATCCTTTTAACACTCTTTCAATAATCACAGCCAAAAACAATTACTTGAGAATTAATGAATAAACAAAAATAAAACATCAAAACATTTAATGAACAACTTTTAATATAATACGCAATTTGTAGCCTACACCCATAAACTTACTTAAATATGTTTTCACCCGTTGATGATATGGACAGCTCTGGAATGGTTAAGCAGTTCGTGACAACTTGGCCCAAATCATTGTCATAATAACGCACCACTATAGGATACAACTTTGTATCACCGATATCGTTAGACCCATCGGTTCCTATGCTGAATGGGGAATGCCTAATTTTGTCCGATATTGAATCATTTCTGGCTATCTCCTTAATGATGGCAGTTGATTTCGTGCGGCCACATCCATACTTTTTAGCAATTTCAGAATCCATTGAATAATTTCCCACAGGAATCTGACACAGCAATGGGAATGTTGTTTTCCACAATAAAACGGTGAATGTCACTTCGGCCTTTGTTACAGAGAGATCATTAAACGGGGTAAATGTACTGGTTATTTTATGGTTTGATTTTTTAATTTCACCGTTACTTTTGTGTTTGTCCGTTTTAACATGTCTTTGCAAATCGGTAATGCCTCCTCCCTTCAATTCACATCACAAAGACACAGAGTGCAGTAGGCAAAGTGAGACCCTTTTCGAGATTTATTGAAGCATGGGAATTTGGCTGTGTACTCTGACCGGAATGTTTGTTATGTTCCTGAGTTTTTTGCTTCTTTCTAGGTGGAGTATCCGGCGTATCGTCCGCCATTGTTAAACAATGTGCTTTATCGTCATTCTCACTCGAACGTTTTAAGTTACTACCTTCCATTCAATGACCCAGATAAAAAAAAACACGATCACGGACTCGGAAACGCCGGATTTTGTAAAGTCGAAACCGATGACGGAGAAAAATCCGGATTTTTTTTAAAAATCGGAGTAACGAGGTAACGAAATCGGAGCGCGGATTTTCGGTTGAAAAATCGGAGAAACTCCGACTAAAACGGAGTGGTTGGCATCTCTGTGTAAACATTACAAAACCAGAAGTTACCAAGATCACATTTCTGTTGAGGTCACATGATCTAAGTACAATGTATTCCAACAAAACTGAACGGAATGGAACAACTAATAAAAAGGCTTATTGGAAACATCTACCAGTTACATGAATATGCAGTCCAAATACATTCGAATACCATAAAAACCCATGCAATCTGCACACCCATGTAATGTGCGCACCGTTTTTGAGGCTGAAAATCTAGAAAAAAAAATTATCCCTATGTAATATGCGCACTAAAAAAAATGCCGATATTGGTAATCAAGGCTTCAAAACGAGATACAAGAAGCCAGCATTTGTATAAAATGAAACGGTTTTCAAAATATAATTTACAATAAACATTGATTATCTTACTTCATAATTACATAAAAGTGAAAGATTTCTGTAAATAAACATCTTTTCTATTGTTCATTGTCCGCATGATGATTACTGAAAGCTGTCACTTTGCTTGTTTACAACTGACAATATACACTCCATTCTTAATAAGTACCTGTCCATTATCAATCACGTTTTCATATTAATTACGCGTCTTTATCACCATGCTGATATAATGTACGTAGTCAGGCTTTAAAGTTAGACATTATATCAAGAGTAAAAATATATTTTCAAATTGAACATTTAATACCAGTAATGCAGACTTGTTTGTCTGACATTCAAGAAATAGACTTTAATCTGTACTGCCATCTCCCATCAATGGCTTACCTAACATTCACCTGGTATCAGTCGATAATCAGAAGTTAATAATTAGACATGCCCTAAATAAAAAATCCATAATGACTAATGGTATCAATTACACAACTATAATCCAAATTCAAAATGCCAACACTGAAATTTCAAAACATGTGGTTTTTGAAAATTGGGACTGAGGTGCCGACTAATGTGTATTGCTTGAAATGGCAGCATAATAAATCAATAAAAGAGGAAGGCCGAAATGAAGTGGATACCAGATAGATAAGGCGAATAAATAAGCAAATGAAAAACAAGAAGAATGTCAAGAAAGTATTACCACACAATTATAATGGACGCTTTAACACCATAACTCAATTAAACTTAGTAACTGGACTCGGCAATCATGTATTGGCCCGAGGCAAAATGAGGTCTGCTTTCAAGCTGCAGACGATGCAAGTCTTTGTTATCAGTCTTTAATAAAATCTAAAATCTAGTCAGTAATGATTTAATCGGCCTCAGGCAGACAGAACATTTGGTCTAGTTTATCTATTAAATAACATAAGCTAACTGAAAACATTTAATTTTTTTATATTTATTTTTATAAGTTACTCATAAATTTGTTTCACCGGATGTAAAAAAATTTCTACCAGCAGGACGCAGACTGAAAAAAATCTGATATTTTCCTACACCTATGTAATGTGCGCACATTACATGGGCATATTACATGGGTTTTTACGGTATTTAGGTATGAGGGACATCTGCAGTTAACGGTCTTGAGATTACTTACCGATTAAATACTGATGTGACAGTAGCTGTACTTTACGTAATCTTGATGTGGAATCAAGTTTTAGAATGATATCTTGTGGATATAAGCAATATCTGAAATTAAATGCAACATTAATTTTCATAAACTCAAGCTGAAGACTTAAAATAAGTAAGGTATGATTTACCTGTATCATAAAGAATAATCTCTAATACTTGAAGTTTAATCAGCACAATAAATATACATAATTTTGAAATCAAGCCAACAGTCAGACAAAAATTAGGAGCCAAATTGTTGAATTTTGATTTTGAATAATGTTTTACACCACAATCAACAATTTTTCCGTTATTTGGTGGCAGCCAGTTTTAATGGTGGAGGAGAGAACCTGGTTACCCAAGAAGAGAACAACGGCCTTCCAAAAGTAAACTGGCAAACTTTCTCACAAAAATCAGCTTAGGTTCCAGCAGGTCTCAAACCTTTGCTGACTAGAACCAAATTGCTGAAAATTTAGATAAGTATAAACTTGGAATAGTATATGTCTACAACTTAACTCATTTTAACTTTTTGTGCAACAGGCATCAAGGACTTGACTTATAAACATACATGATATTTATGTCTTCATTTCAAATTTTCACCATATTGAATGTATTGGGCCATAATTTTTTTTTTTTTAAATGGACACATAAATAGATCAAGATTTTTTCAGAGGTGTCTTTGAGTAACTGATGTCGAGTCCAAAGTCCTCGGGCAATCCAGAGTTGGATATCAGACACTTGTACATTTTATACACATCAATGTGCACTATTCCATTGTGAAACAAATTTCACTTGTTGAATCTATAACAGCGAAACCTGCATTGTGAGACCACCCTTTCTGCCACTGAAATGTGGTCTCTCAAGACAGGTGGTCTCCCATTTGAGATTTTATGTATAGAATTAGTTAACTGAATTGATTTCAGAATGTGATCTCGTAAGACAGGTGGTCTTCCATATGACAGTGGTCTCTT
Organism: Atrina japonica; assembly: GCA_030159075.1. Classification (NCBI taxonomy): domain Eukaryota; kingdom Metazoa; phylum Mollusca; class Bivalvia; order Pterioida; family Pinnidae; genus Atrina; species Atrina japonica. The sequence continues at coordinate 756,862 of BROG01000291.1, read as the reverse complement.
AACACCGATTCTGCTGTAACTGGGTATAAGACAACTACAAATAAAGTGAATATAATACAGTGCAATCTGCCTTGAGGGACCACACCATCTACCACCAAAATGTGGTCTCTCAAGACGGGTGGTCTCTCAAAAGAGGTTTTATCAAAAGGATTATTTAACCAATGGTTTTCAGAATGTGGTCTCAAAAGAAGGTGGTCTTTTATCAGAGTGGTTCTTTCAAGACATGTTCAATGGACTAAGTTTTCCCTACAAATGTTCAATAAGGGGTCCAACTGATCCCCTTTTGATTGAAAATAAGTGTCATTTGGAAATCTCTGGGGTCACTGATTCTTTAAGAGTAAATACATGTGTATGTTTTCATTATGTGTCATTACTCTGTAATTATTACATTTTATACATGTACCATACATAATTAAGTAAAATTTGGACACACTACGTAGCAAGATACCATATATATGGCTATATTTATTGACTTTTACAGCCAAACAACTAATTTTATCTTGCTTCCATTATGATGCGATTGATACTTGTTTAGGGACCTTTTCATCGTGAAATTCATGCAGGATTTCTAAAATCTAAAAATACACAAAACTATTTGAAAATACAAGAATCTCTTCAATTCATCGTCATTTTATTTCAACTGGGAAATTTCAACTTTAAATGGGGGAAAAATGCATTTTTTCTTTCTTTGGCATTTGAAATGGGGTCTTATTTAGGCCCCCTACAATAGGGTGGAAAATCCTCGGTATCATAAAGATTCTATTTACCTTGCTGCTTGCCATCCTGTTGTCAGTGGGCCATGGTTGTTAAGTTCTGATGCTTTATGATTTTCATCTTGTCCAGATGCATGCAGCACTTTAAATTTCAATTTATGTGGCATGGCTGAATCCCACTTTCACAAGTTCACTACTAACGGTCACTGTTTTGAAGTTTGATCATTACTCATAAGTACATTTCCCTGTAATTTATATAAAATATCAATCATTTAATATGAAGGATTTATAAAATAATCATTTCTATGGCATAAAGTGAAAGACACAAAAACATTGTCAAACATTATCATGTGTAAAGTCACAATTTTATTTTTGTATAATTTGTTAAATGAGTGAAGCAAGCTGTTTATGGTAAGGTGGAGGAAATATGCAGTGTACACCAATCAGCTCAGCAGTGTAGGTTTACAATCCAAAAACCTTTGTCAAACCAGAACTGCAAATGTCACACTTCTCGCAATATAATCAAACGGGTGTGTAAACTGCATTTTAATGATCATTTTTCATGTAAATCAAAAATAAAAGTATGTTAATTCTCATCTCATAAAAAATTAATTAAAAAAAAGACAAATCCCAAATTCATTACTTATTACCATTAGGTTCCTGAAAACCATCTTTCAGATGCTATATTTTCTTTCCTAAGATTCACAAGAAGATAACAAGATTATTAAAATTGCATTTGGTTTTCCTAACTTGATGCATTTAACAATGTTAAGTTATAATGTAATAATGACCAAGCTGCACTCATTTGATGGCAATGCCTTAGTTCATAATATGAGTTAAGGCTATACCTTCATTGCTTTGAAAGCAAGGGAGAGCTCCTTATTTTACAAATGTTGGAAATAGCGAGAGTCTATCTCAGACTAGTCTCACAAAAGCATAACCTGTCCCACAAAATGACATCACAGTTTAATTGTGACGTAAAATATTTAGAATATATAGGCACATCCCGCAAAAATTTAACCAGAAAAAGGTCTTCTAAACGTCTGATTTGAATACGTTTTTTTGTGACCAATGACAAGGAAACTTCAGGATGGTGATTTAAAAATTGACGCTTTAAATTTCAGAAGACCGATTTGACTCTTTGTGTTTCACTAAATGACAATATCCGTAAGTTCCATGAGAGAGTTAATTGCTATTATAGATATCAGATAAATGTTGATTTTTGGAATATTTATATGACGCAAATTCATTCTGATTTCATTGTATATGGGGTGTTTTGGGTGATATTTTGGGGTAAATCATGCCGCTGCGATTGCCTTAATTTTAAATGAAGACAAGTGGGACAAGGCTGAATCAACGAGCATGCACCGACACACACCGCATACATCATTCATGATCATGTCTGGTGATTTAATAAATATTTAGTCTTTGTGGCAAATTGTTTGACCGCAAGCAAAATACCTATAATAAAGATTAAAACCGACAATTTCACCTGTCAAAGTTCACGTACATACGTGTAAATAATTAGCTGTGGCTTTAATTCATGTCTACAAATTACCTGTCTTTACTTGACAACATACAGTTTGTGTACATTAACTTCAATGGCGTCTATGAAGTCTCGCGATCTCGCAACTGCGATACAAATTCTTTTTCAAAAAAAGGAAAAAAACAACGTATTTCTAATGAATTGGATGAAAAAAAGAAACAATTACGAGCAACAAAAAAGGAATTAATTTCAATTTCCAAGGAATTACAAATAACCAAAGTGGTTCGTGTCACGTACGTGACTTGATCAGCCAATGTTCGAGACACGTATTTAATGCAAAGCGCAGTCCGAACCCGATACAAAAACGTAATATATATCTAAATAGTTTGAACCCGATCCAAAAACTGTTATATTTACATAGCTTCCAGGACATTTTTCAGCGCATAACTCTTTTCCACAAGTATGTTTTCATTGGGGAGAATAGGGGGGAAGTAGTATTGGGGTGGATATTTAGTTTACTACATAACTCTACAGGATACTTTACAACTTACAACAATTTTTAACAATATATGAACTTGACAATGTCTTATGGAAACTTGAAAGGGATATCTTAACTGATATAACAGAGACAGTTATACTGCCTCTGCTTGGATTCAAACCTAGTACCCCTGGTTTTCCAGTCTCGTGCCATACCGATCAAGCTAAAGGGGAAACCCCACTAGCTCAAGCTAGTAGGAACACCATATAACTACCCTGCCACATTACCCCCCTCCATTGAGAGAGTCATCCCGACTCTCTTTAGAGGTAGCTATCACCTGAGGGGCGATTTAAGGACAATCACTTTCACATTACCAGGAAGAACCTAATTAAGCCCCATGTTTGGCGCCATTTGTAATGGAGACATTTATTACTGCCTCTGCTTGGATTCGAACCTAGGGCGCCTGGTTTACGAGTCTGATGCTCTACCCATCGAGCTAAAGGGGAAACCCCACTAGCTCAAACTAGTAGGAACACCTTATAACTACCCTGCCACACTGATGTAGGCCTACATTGACATTGGGGTCCTGGGGGGTATAGGCCCGACCCCCTTAGATTTATATTTCTATGAATAACCTGGAAACCATTTTCACCACCCCTAATCCATAGGCCTATATTCCTGATCCTTATGGAGAGACACATTCTGTGGTGTAAACTGGGTCCTAGGATGTATCCCCTCAAAAAATTACTTATAACTTGAATTCCATTTATTATATCCTACCCTTGTATCATATTCTTGTACCTTATGGAAAGTGATTCAGTGATATATAGGAGGGTATGTACCACCACACCCTGACATATATATTTTTATTAATAACTACAAAATATATCTGTCCCTAAACCATAAATATTCTTGATCGTTATGGAGAGGCACAAGTACCTGACTTGAACAACCAATTTTCGAGTTACTATGACAAGTTGTTGGGGGAATTTACCCCTATTCTTTCAATATTAAAAATGATTTTTAACATTATTTTTTTTATTAAAATATCATTTCCTACTTATAAAAATTCGGTCAATTTCATGACATAAAAAAATCATTTCTAGTATTAAAAAAGAAAATCATTTATCAATATTAGACATTAGCAAATTTTACAACTGAATTTCTGTCATTTACTTACTATGTATGTTCATTCATCAAAAGGTTAATTGGCAATGACATTTTTATGATGTCACTTGAATTTGGATGGGGAAAACAGAGTAAAACATATTGTATAGGTATACAAAAGATTCCTAAATGTAATGGCATAGCCAAAATGTCAGAGAAAATTATGCAAATAACAGGCATATGCAATTAACAGGTATAGTGTATTTTAGTGAACAATGATAATTCATGATCATCTAGTCCATTCATTTGTATATATAATTACTATTATAAACATCCTACGTACACTAGAAATGGATACTCATAAAGTATAAGGGTAAAATAAAGTCATAAAAGCAAAATTTGCATATAACATAGCTTGGTATGTTCTCATTTCTTTTAAAATAGAGTATCAACATATATTTTTTTCGTAATCAGTACATTTTCCCCTATTTTAGAGAATATTTTATGCAAGTAACAGGAATTTCGGTTTAACTTATGCAATTAAAAGGAATATTTAAGAGACCGGAAATGGTTTTGTGTTTTGAATTCTTATGCAATAACCAGGAATATGCAATTATCAAGTATACAATTAAGTGGAATCAACTGTACGTGCAATTCATTTTGTTGTCTTCAAGTCAGCAAATTGGGAAAAATCCAACAGCATTAGAAATATATCATAAGATAAATTCTCTGATATTTAACGTATTCAAATTGGTTATTTGTACACAATATAGTTAACCTGCACACAATATACTGTGTGCACAATATACTAATTAAGTTGTGCACACAATGTAATTAAACTATACATACAATATAGTTAATCTGCACATAATATACTAAAATGTGCACACAATATACTCAAATGTGCACACAATTTACACGTACTAAACTGTGAAGACAATATAGTTTAACTGCACACAATATACTAAAATGTGCACACAATTTATATGTACTAAACTGTGAAGACAATATAGTTTAACTGCACACAATATACTAAAATGTGCACATAATATACTAAAATGTGCACACAATTTACATGTACTAAACTGTGTAGACAATATAGTTTAACTGCACATAATATACTAAAATGTGCACACAATTTACATGTACTAAACTGTGTAGACAATATAGTTTAACTGCACATAATATACTAAAATGTGTACACAATTTATACGTACTAAACTGTGTAGACAATATAGTTTAACTGCACATAATATACTAAAATGTGCACACAATTTACATGTACTAAACTGTGTAGACAATATAGTTTAACTGCACATAATATACTAAAATGTGCACACAATTTACATGTACTAAACTATGCACAATATACTAAATTACATGCACAATATAGTTAAACTGTGCATACAATATAGTTTAACTACATACAATATACTAAACTGCACACAATAAAGTTAAACAGTTTGCACTATATAGTTAAACTGCAAACAATATACTAAACTGTCAGCACACAATTAAACTGTGCATAATATATTTAAATAGTGCACACAATATACATGTACTAAACTGTGTAGACAATATAGTTTAACTGCACATAATATACTAAAATGTGCACACAATTTACATGTACTAAACTGTGTAGACAATATAGTTTAACTGCACATAATATACTAAAATGTGCACACAATTTACATGTACTAAACTGTGTAGACAATATAGTTTAACTGCACATAATATACTAAAATGTGCACACAATTTACATGTACTAAACTATGCACAATATACTAAATTACATGCACAATATAGTTAAACTGTGCATACAATATAGTTTAACTACATACAATATACTGCACTGCACACAATAAAGTTAAACAGTGTGCACTATATAGTTAAACTGCAAACAATGTACTAAATTGTCAGCACACAATAAAGTTAAACTGTGTGCACAATACAATTAAACTGTGCATAATATATTTAAACAGTGCACACAATATACATGTACTAAACTGTGTAGACAATATAGTTAAACTGCGCACAATATACTAAATTGTTGCCAATAGCTTACTTTGTGTCATATATTTACTGAAGAAAATTACAAGTTTTTCTTTTCTTTTAAATTACAAAAGATACTCCTTTTCTACCACTACTGCCCATGTGAGATAGGCTGGTCCCATGAGAGAATACCTTGGGAGATATCTAGCTTTCTGGCATTATCACCAATGTTAGATAGTCTTGTCCCATGTGAGAACACCTTGGGAGATATCTACCTTTCTGGCATTATCACCAATGTTAGATAGGCTTGTCCCATGAGATAACACCTTGGGAGATATCTAGCTTTCTGGCATTATCACCAATGTTAGATAGGCTTGTCCCATGTGAGAACACCTTGGGAGATATCTACCTTTCTGGCATTATCACCAATGTTAGATAGGCTTGTCCCATGTGAGAACGCCTTGGGAGATATCTACTTTCTGGCATTATCACCAATGTTAGATAGGCTTGTCCCATGAGATAACACCTTGGGAGATATCTACCTTTCTGGCATTATCACCAATGTTAGATAGGCTTGTCCCATGTGAGAACACCTTGGGAGATATCTACCTTTCTGGCATTATCACCAATGTTAGATAGGCTTGTCCCATGTGAGAATGCCTTGGGAGATATCTACTTTCTGGCATTATCACCAATGTTAGATAGTCTTGTCCCATGAGATAACACCTTGGGAGATATCTACCTTTCTGGCATTATCACCAACGTTAGATAGGCTTGTCCTATGTGAGAACGCCTTGGGAGATATCTACTTTCTGGCATTATCACCAATGTTAGATAGGCTTGTCCTATGTGAGAACGCCTTGGGAGATTTCTACCTTTCTGGCATTATCACCAATGTTAGATAGTCTTGTCCAATGTAAGACAATACTTACAGTGTGAACTTTTTTGTTTTACACTGTGACTATTTCTACAACGCAAACTTTTAAATAAAAAATAATTATTGTCTACTATAAATAAATAAAAAATCATGGAGATTACTAAAATTATTAATTTTGTATTTTAGAAATTATATTTGTTTAAGTGATCAAGATTTAACTTATATTATTTAAAAATAAGTGAAAACATTGTTACTGTTCACATCTTGACTAGCACTAGACGCAGGTGAGAGGGAAAGATAACCTGCAAATGAATTTAGCTACGACAGTCAGTTAATTCAGATAAAATAATTATTCATTATAACTTTTGTGGGACAGTGGAATTCCACCTCAGACCAAGAATCATGGTCCAGGACTCAGCAAAGCCTCTTCCTAAACCGTTAATCTTGTCCCTTCATGGAATTTCATTAACATGATTAACCCACACTTGTAAAAATGAATGATTTTATAAGAGGACGGCAATTTGATTTTTATGAGGGAGCTACATGTAAGATCAAATATGAAATAAAAAGGATATTTATTTGAATTCATCTGTGGGCTCACCGCAGTGAGACCAGTTGACAGGGGATGCTAACTCCTCCATGACACCTGATCCCACATCTATTTTTTCTGAAGTTTGTGTATGTCTAATTTAACATTGTCATAGTGGGTAATGTCTCCTGAACTTTAATCTTACAATTAATACTTTGGTATCTGTGATTTTCATATTAGTAAACTGGTGTAGTTTCAGATCATATAGAAATATGTGCATTAAGATATGTATTGTATAACAGTTTTAAATACATGCATGTACATACATGTATGTAGCAGTGACCCGGTGTCATACGATATTTTGACCACTGGGATAGAATGACCCCAGTATCATTTTATCGCGGTTTACTGCCCGCAATAAAGTGCCCCCATGCAATATGTATTTCATACAAATATAAATCTAAGGGATGTGGGGTACCCCCCCCAAAAAAAAATTAAACAAATCAAACAAATTTACACATCACTGTGTATTACTGCCCATAACTTGCATAAGGAACAAGTAAATGATTGTAGGCTTAAGCCTTCTATTTTAACCTACAGATTTTTGTAGTAAACTAATTCCTCACACTTTAAATACTTTGACCCCCCTTCCTTTTGCACCCCTACTCAAATACATGTATTACCCCAAAACATTTAAAAAATACAGAGGGCATTCAAAAGTATAAATTTGTTAGAAAATTTCTTCGAATGACTAATAAAATATATATCCAGAAATTAATTATTGTTATTAAAAAGTGTTTGTTTTTAGTTTCTGTTGGAAGGTGCAAAAGTGAACAATTTTTTAAGTGAATGATGAAAATAATACATTACATGTATTTCCTCTTCAAAGTATTTATTAACTTTTTGATTTGAAAATCATTTTGTATGACCCCAAATGTTGTTTTCTTTACTGTTTTACATACACTAGGCCTATGTTATCAGTGACTCTGTTGAGACTGAGTGTTCAGAGAATTAAGCTGTTTCAATTTTCACACATGAACAAAAAAACACCAATTTTTGTTTAAAAAAAAAACAAGAAATTTGTTCTATCTAGATCTAGCCTGTGCAGTCTCATAGTGATATAATCTTCAATATCGTATGTTGAAGGCGGTCACACAAAAAATAAGAAATAGAAGCAGTAGTTCTACTATCGTACAGGTGTTTGTAGAAATGATCGGGATCGTTATCCCGATTACCGTTATCCCCTGTTGAGTTTAGATTATTAAAGGGAGATAATGGCCGAAGATGTTGCTGAGAAAGGTGATGAATAAGAAATATTCTTCGTTTTCTTTCGTGAAATGGTTATTTCCTTAGAGAGATAGATCAAGAATTAAAATGGATTGTATTCATCTGTCTATTCACCTATCTTGGTCTATATTTAAAGCTTTATCTTATTTTAACGATATGCCATCAGCTAAGGCCAGCAACACGGAATACAATGTAGGCCTAGAACTGTCAAACAGAGTCACAGTAAGACATGCACAACAGAAGTCGTAATTTAACGTAGGCCAAAGTCTAACGATAACCCAGTAGATCTTACTTACTTAGTATCTCAAAAGTGGAAATAGAAAAACGCAACATAAAAGGCAGTCCGACTCCAACTCCACGAAAATGTGACGCTCATTTTAAAGTCGAAATATAAAATGTATGATCGAATCATTGATATAGGCTTATAAAAAATCTTAGTACTGATACGAGTTGATGGTTGTCGTAAGTTTTAATGAAGTATAATACACTCAGTATACTGAAAAAATATACATTGTGTACACATTCTTGACATATATTGCAGGTTAATTTCAATACAGGGTACCACTGTTTTGTTTTAAATTTTGAATTTACTGTCAGTGTCACAATAAAACATCAGCCTTTTTACTGAGAAAATGCATGTTATTTCCAGAGTTTCCAAATTAGCAAAAACCTTTGAGAATCTCCCAATTTTATTTCAAATAAGAACAACACTGACAATGATTGAAAACATGACAATTTTTTTCACATTTTTTACCATTTATATCACATGTGAGTAGCTTATAGGTCAAATTTTAAACTTATTTTTAATTCGGTAAAATTATGTTTTACAAAAAAAGTAACTTAAAATTTGGGCAGACATTTGGCCTAATGTGAGTACTGATGGATTATTTATTATTATTCAACAAACTACATAGATCAGTGATATGATTATAAAAGCATGTGCTTATAAACATTGTTTTATCGATATTAAATTTCCATGTGACAGGGCAGTGTTGTACCCTTACCCTATACTTCCCATCAGTAGCTTTAAATCTCTAGGTCAATACGTGTGCATGTAAAACATTTTCCCAACTTCAAAAACTGTCGCAAGTTTCTCATCAGTTAAAATCACTTGAATGAGGAATGACGCAACTTCTATATCAAACTTCACAGCCAGATCTTGCCAATACACAGTAAGGGAAACTTGACCAAAACTCATTTGCATATTAATCGTGCACAAGATTGTTAACAGTCGAGTCAGTCGCTTTTAATATCAATTCTATCACAAGAGTATAATGGTAAAAAATAAATGAAAAGTAACATTCTAAAGCAAATTTATAATATCTTAAAATTCATAAAGGATGCCGAATTTACCTTAATAGCATATATTTCAACAAGTCTTGTAGACCTATATTTTTCAGGGAATTGTTACTATATTTTCGTCAATTTGAAAAGCAAAAATATACGAATAAAAATGTGATTTGGAAATTTCAATTTGAAGTTGAGTTTATTTTATTTACACATAGAGCCTTATTAAATCTTTTTCGTAAAAAAAAATATAATAATTTACATTTAAAAGAGAAATTAGAAAAAGTTAGAATTTTAAATTTCCATATCAAATAAATAATTTTCTATAGTTTCTATCTCAAGTTCTGACCAAACATTTTCTAAGCTTTACACGAATATTGAAGATTTGATGACTTTTTAAAGGGAATGACAACAAAATTTTTTGATATTTTATTTCTGGTAGATTCTACTTCTAGTAGAAAATACTAATGTGCAGAATATGACATGAGTATTAGATTCAGAACTTTTTGTCATTAGTTAAAAATGGTATTTTTTCTAACACACCCATTAAAGGACATTAGCTGCTTTTTTTTCCCAAAAATATTTCTTTCCTTTTTATGACGTTGAGCTAAGCAAAATCTTATATATGGATCATGCAGAGTCTGACTCTCCACAGTTTTTGTCTGCAGCCTCAAAACAATATAGTACACTAAAACTAAGGCTGTCAACAATATAGTACACTTAAACTAAGGCTGTCAACAATATGGTACACTAAAACTAAGGCATTAACAATATAGTACACTAAAACTAAGGCTGTCAACAATATAGTACACTAAAACTAAGGCTGTCAACAAATATAAAAATAAGTATAGTACACTAAAAAACTCAACAAAGGCTTTCAACAATATAGTACACTAAAACTAGTCAACAATAAAACTAAAACTAAGGCTGTCAACATATATAGTACACTAAAACTAAGGTACATTTAAAACTAAGGCTGTCAACAATATAGTACACTTAAACTAATTCAACAATAAACTAAAACTAAGGCTTTAGTACAATAACTAGTACAACAATATAAACTAAGGCTGTCAAACAATAGTACACTAAAAATTAAGGTCAACAATATACACTAAAACTAAGGTTGTCAACAATATAGTACACTAAAACTAAGGCTGTCAACAATATAGTACACTAAAACTAAAACTGTCAACAATATTGTACACTAACACTAAGGCTGTCAACAATATAGTACACTAAAACTAAGGTTGTCAACAATTAGTTAACAATATAGAACAATATAGTACACTAAAACTAAGGCTGTCAACAATATAGTACACTAAAACTAAGACTGTCAACAATATAGTACACTAAAACTAAGGCTGTCAACAATATAGTACACTAAAACTAAGGTTTTAACAATATAGTACACTAAAACTAAGGTTGTCAACAATATAGTACACTAAAACTAAAGTTGTCAACAATATAGTACACTAAAACTAAGCTGTAAGGCTAAAACTAAGGCTTGTCAAACAATATAGTACACTAAAACTAAGGCTGTCAACTAAGGTTGTCAACAATATAGTACACTAAAACTAAGGCATTAACAATTGTCTAAGGCTGTCAACAATATAGTACACTAAAAACTTAGGCTTGGTACACTAAAACAATACAAGTACACTTAAACTAAGGCTGTCAACAATATGGTACACTAAAACTAAGGCATTAACAATATAGTACACTAAAACTAAGGCTGTCAACAATAAACTAAGGTTGTCAACAATATATACAGTAACACTAAGTACACTAAAGGCTTTAACAATATAGTACACTAAAACTAAGGCTGTCAACACACTAATATAGTACAATATAGTACACTAAAACTAAGGCTGTCAACAATATAGTACACTAAAACTAAAGGTTGTCAACTAAGGCTATTATAGTACACTAAAACTAAGGTTGTCAACAATATAGTACACTAAAACTAAGGCTGTCAACAATATAGTACACTAAAACTAAGGCTATAGTACACAACAAGGCTTTAACAATATAGTACACTAAAACTAAGGCTGTCAACAATATAGTACACTAAAACTAAGCTTGTCAACAGTATAATACACTAAAACTTAGGCTTTAACAATATAGTACAATAAAACTAAGGCTGTCAACAATATAGTACACTAAAACTAAGGCTTTAACAATATAGTACACTAAAACTAAGGTTGTCAACAATATAGTACACTAAAACTAAGGCTTTAACAATATAGTACACTAAAACTAAGGCTGTCAACAATATAGTACACTAAAACTAAGGTTGTCAACAATATAGTACAATAAAACTAAGTTTGTCAACAATATAGTACACTAAAACTAAAGTTGTCAACAATATAGTACACTAAAACTAAGGCTGTCAACAATATAGTACCCTAAAACTAAGGCTGTCAACAATATAGTACACTAAAAACTAAGGCTGTCAACAATATAGTACACTAAAACTAAGGCTTTAACAATATAGTACACTAAAACTAAGGCTGTCAACAATATAGTACACTAAAACTAAGGTTGTCAACAATATAGTACACTAAAACTAAGGTTGTCAACAATATAGTACACTAAAACTAAGGCTGTCAACAATATAGTACACTAAAACTAAGGCTGTCAACAATATAGTACACTAAAACTAAGGCTGTCAACAATATAGTACCCTAAAACTAAGGCTGTCAACAATATAGTACACTAAAACTAAGGCTGTCAACAATATAGTACACTAAAACTAAGGCTGTCAACAATATAGTACACTAAAACTAAGGCTGTCAACAATATAGTACACTAAAACTAAGGTTGTCAATAATATAGTACAATAAAACTAAGGCTGTCAACAATATAGTACACTAAAACTAAGGCTTTAACAATATAGTACACTAAAAAAATTAATTCATTTGTTTTATTTGTATATACATTTATACATTCCACATTAGACCTGACTTTATTTTAACAAAATATATAGGAATATTAGATTTTTATGCCTGTTATAGCTCTTATTAACCCACAATCAACAGATGGTGGGCTATTCATATGGCCTTGCATCTGTTGTCTGTCTGTCCTGAACCAATCTTGTTACCACTATTTCTTAGAAAAAACTAAAGCGATCTCCTTGAAATTTGACATGAAGGTTCCCCTTGAGATCTAGTCGTGCATATTACATAATACATTTTCATAGAGATCGGAATCCAACATGTCCTACAGGCGTCCACCTTGGATTTTGACAATGGAAGTATGTATTTCTCAGATTGTACCGAAGGAATCTTTTCAAAATTGATTATGGAGGTTTCCTCTGATGTCTAGATGTGCATATTACATATTCAGAGAGATTGGAATCCAACATGGCCGACAGATGGCCATCTTGGATTTTGACCAAAGGAAGTTTGTTAACGCTATTTCTCAAAAAAGACTGAAGAGATCTCATTGAAACTTGACATAAAAGTTCCCCTTGAGGTCTAGTTGTGCATATTACATTTTCAGAGAGATCAGGATCCAACATGAACATGGTGGGCGCCAAGATCCCTCTGGGATCTTTTGTTGTGAAAAATTTCAAGGTCATAAACACCAAAGTAAGCAGAATATATAATTTTACATCAACTTTTTAAACTTTTGCAGCAGCTGCCCTCTTCTCAAGAACTAAATGGCTATATATAATTGTAACCAAACATAACAACAACTATCCCTAGAAGCTACAAATAATTAACTTTGGAAAGAAAAAGGGGCTAGTATCCATAGTCTGATAGGAGTGCCAAAAATGGTACCGGTGTTATACGGTCATTTTATAGGGATGGTCAAAATATCGTATGACACTGGGTTTATCTTTAAAAATCTTCTCATGAAGCAATGATCAGCTTATTACATGTATTCTCCCTGTAATCAAAGAATTCACTCAGGTTATTGTTATAAGGTCCAGTCGACTTCTTGTTTTTTACACATGCATACTTTCTTTATCTTCCTTCTTTCTATACTTTTGTATTCGATATGTCGGTAATATGTAGTGAAAGATATCATGAATTTATTGTTTTCTTACTAGACAATGTTGATGTTTCATATATATTGAATAAGAGCCTAAAGATAGAGAAAATTTCCATATTGTATATCAGTGCGTTTTCTCCTCGGCCATTAAAAATTATAGTAGCTACCACCATATAACTGAAAAATTATTGAGTGGCATAAATCACCATTCAGAAGTGAAAAAAACAAAACATTTTAAGTGAAGGTACTGATATTCAAATGTTAAACTGACATTTTGTCTTTTGCAGATCTACCACAACAACTAAGCAGTAGGTTAACAGATGTTGGCTCATATTCCTACTCTGCCCTGTGTGCTGTGTCACTGGTACAACTGTTTGAAGAAAAATGGCACAAGTATGTATGTCAGACACCTCAAGGGAGATAATTTAGTTGGTGAAAAAATTGTACTTTTTGTGATAGGCATACGAAAATGTTGTATCAGAATATCATATATCATGGTTAATTTCTTTTAACAAATTATTATTGTGCATAGATCTGGGAATCATTCCTTTTAAAGAAAAAAAGGTTCGGTATTCCAAAAATTATTTACGATATTTCATGTATTTATTCTAACATAAGTTTGTGGAAACTTTCATGTAGATGACAAGCTTGTATGAATTATTTTTCTTTTTAATTAAATTTTTTTTTTTTTTACAATATGTTAATGATTATTTTACACCCCTCCTTACACATGTCAATGATGTCTGCAGGCATTTTTCTATGGTTCCCATGGGGCAGAAATTCAGCCCCGTTCCCAGTGTAAAAAAAACGTGATTTTTGTCAGTTTGATGATATTTCCAATTTGGTATACAGACTATAACCATAATGAAAATTAGATTTGTTCTGAAAAGAAATACCATGAAAAAAGAGAATCCAATGCATGTGGAATTACATGTATGCTAACTATTTTTCCCACTTTTTAGCCCACCATTAACCAGCGCTCTACAATGCGACCAAATCACTCGCAAATGCGACCATTTTTTAGGTTTTGGCGAGTGTTTATCCTCATTCAGTCGCCACATTGCGACCATTTTTTTCCCCCGAGCCGGAAATCAAAAGTTTGTACGTTTTCACTGTGAAATTACATTATTAAAATCATGGTCTGTTATGCGCTTTACAACAACCAATTTGGTTATTCAGTTTCGATAAACTAGAGCATCTAACTCACGTGGATTACTGTATAAAAACACTTTGTATGCTCTCATGTTTTCGACTTGAAATTTTCCTAACAGCACACGATGACATTTTCTTTTCTCGGTTGATTTCAACAGAAGCATCATTAGGCACTACTAAGTTTAAACGATCTTGGTTAAAGGAATACTGGAATCGAGTTATGGCTAGTGTTTGACTAAGCCAAACTTTCTGAACCGATTTCGATTTTAATTTAAGTGATTTTAAGTGGTAAAATCAGGGCAGAAAGTTCAGCCTAGTTTTCGACGAGGAGGGCAGGCAGACCACAGCCTAATCCCTTTGGGGACTCTGTCGTGGGGCAACACAATAAAACGACAGTGACAGAATCCCCAAAGGAATTAATCACAGTCAGAATTGGAAATTTTATCTGTAAATTAAAATCGAGAGTCAAACACCCGATTGTCGGACAAACACCTATAAACTAAAGAACTTTATAGGTGTTTGTCCGACGATCAGGTCACGAGTGTTTGACTCTAGATTTTAACTTACAGACAAAATTTACAATTCTTGTGGGCAGACTCTGTTTTGTAAATTCTGTCAAAAAGAAACCAACGTTAAAAATTTAAAAACAAAGTTTAAGGTTGCCTCAATATTAGAGCAACAAATATGAAAAATACAGGCATATAAACACTCCTGGATTGAGAAAAAAATTCATAAAAAGGTCAACATGCAGTTAATAACCTTGTTTTAAATGGATTGAAACAATAAAATGTTATATCAACTTAAAAAATTAATATTTTATTTCATTTCTGTATTTTCATCCAGTGGATTTTTTTAAGATTACACACACAGACGCACACACACACACACACACACACACACACACATATTGGCGAGTAAAAGTTCCTGGCTGGCTAGTAAAATTTCTGGTTCACTGGCCAAACAAAGAGTGAATTTTTTTAGTGTTGTAGAGCCCTGTTAACAGGGTTGTCCGTCTGTCCTGAATAATTCTTATTAGCGCTATTTCTCAGAAAGTTTTGAAGGGATCTCCTTCAACTTTGACATTCTATTGTGCATATTGCATTTTCAGAGAGATCAGAATCCAATATGGCCAACAAGGGACCATCTTGGATTTTGACAAAAGAAAGATCGTTACTTGTACTTCTCAGAAAGGACTGAAGGGATCTCATTGAAATTTGACTTGAATGTTTCCCTTGAGGTCTAGTTGTGCATATTACATTTTCATAGAGATTGGAATCCAACATGGCTGACAGGTGACCATCTTGGATTTTGTCCAAAGGAAGTTTGTTACTGCTTATCCTTGAAATTTGACATGAAGGTTCCCCTTGAGGTCTAGTTGTGCAGTTTACATTTTCAGAAAGTTCAAATTCCAATATGGCCGACAGGCAGCCGTCTTGGATTTTGACCAAAGGAAGTTTGTTACAGAAATATGGATTTAAGTTTAAATTCAATGTTGAGACACAAAATAACAGAAAAGAACAGTCTGTCATAGATCAGACAAAGAACACTCCATGATGGGCACCAAGATCCCTCTGGGATCTCTTGTTGTTGAGTGTTGTTTTTTGTCGCTCTCAACAATTTTTCAGATATATACATAGGGGGTTCAGTTTTTAATGGTAGATGAGAAATTCTGATGCATTTCAGATTTCAGTATCATAAAACTTTGACATACATGTATGAAATATTCAACTTAAAGAGTATCAATTTTTTCATTGCAGAAATTTCAAGGAAAAAACCCTAAAATTGATTTTAAAGCACTTGGTCACTTCGAGTCAGGTGAATGACTCGATTCTGTTCATGATTCAGGATGAGGCTACGTGTTGTGACGATCCAAAACCATTTGCTGATGTTCTTTTAGAGGAGCCGTGTATAAAAGACAATGGACTTCCAGTGGTAACAGACCTCATAACACTGGCTATATCTGATGGTTTGTAACTGATTGATATCCAAAGGGAGGTAACTCCCATAATTTTTTTTCTGTAATACTTTTTTATTTAATTTTTTATTTTATTTTGAATAGTGTTATTGTGGTGGCCAGTTTTAATGGTGGTGGAAAGAAGCAAGTTAAAATGTACCAGGGAAGAGGTCATTCCGCATGTAAACTGGCAAACTTTTTCATAAAATTCAGCTTAGGTTCCAATGGGTCTCGAACCTGTGTTGACTAGAAGACTTCATGGTTCAAAGCACGATACTCTAACTACCTTGCCATGGAGGTCCCTTCTGTGATACAACACCATATGCATTTTGTAGATGAATTTAAGTGTGCGTGGCTGAGATCAGATTACCGGTATAATGCATCATCAATTCATACCTAAATCAGGCAAAGTTGATCTTTGCTGTCCTTTCAAAACATTCGTTTCTGAAATTGTCCACAGCCGGGTATATCGGGTGGTCTTGACCCATTATTAACTCGTCCCATTTTATTCTCGGCTTTATATATTCTGACACATATGAACTGCCCAACTCCACCAGAAATGGTGGCACATTTGTAAAACATGAGATACACATAGATTTCACAGTTTTATTGTTTTGATTTTGGCAATGTCAGCATTTATTTCAGGATTGGAAAATTTTCTTTTAGTGACCTGATATCTTTATTCATATGATTTGTTTCAAGTATTTAAAATAACATTGAAAACACATATGTTGCAAAATACAAGTACTTTGTATAGAAATCACGTCCTGTATTCTAAAAGTAAATATAAAACACATAAAAATCAGCCGACTTAAACATACACCGATTGTGTCAAGGGCCGAGATTGCTGATAGACTGAGCATGTAAAGGAATGACATCCCCATGACCGAATTACGAAGCACATTTGATATGGCAAAAGAGTTTATCTGAAAGGTCATTGCATATGGAAATACAGCCGGATATTTTTACAGTACCGGAAAACTTAAAATCTAATAAAACAAATAACTTCGAAAAGAAGATCTTTTATAATGTTTCACGTGTTTGATTATGTATTTGAACACACATTTTATCATAGTTTCGTCTATATTTGTTGGGACAAAAATCATCATTGTGAGAGCTTATATCGCTTTAATATTTGTTATTTCTCTTTATTTTCAATAAAGTTGATAATATTTTGTTCAGAGGTATAAAAATGAATACTGATAAGTTTTTATTTCCATTTTCAAAAACATATACTGTTCAATGTACACCATTTTCATAAAAGTCCAATATCGGCAGTAGGTCACCTAGATTAAGGGGCAACCTCTTATATATGGCATTCTCCCTCGAAGGATTTCTTCCAACTGATTACATTATTTTATTTCTGATTGACAGGAATCTACGATGCTAGAATGAGAGTTTTGATCAAGTACATCGCGTGGCAGCTGAGGGTTAGCTGGGATCACGTTGAGGATGTGGAATCCATGATGGCTGAGACTTTAGAGGCCAGACAGTACAAAATGTCTGAGTATGTATCATATTTATACTTCTTTCACTGCTTTAATTTTTTGTACTTAATTGAAATGTTTTAAGTGAGAGAAATTAGGGAATCAGATTTTTGCTTATACTCTTTGTCCCCTGCCATTGGAAACCGTGGGAGGGGGTAGGGTTGGTAGTATTACTTAGGGGGAGGGTAACTATAGATTTTTTCGGCATCTGTCTATCAAGCCAATCATCTGTCAGTCTGTCCAGTTAAGGTTTTGGTTAAAAAGTTTTGAAATTTCTCACTATTTCTTTGGTAATGGTTTCAAAGGTAGGGAACATGTTTTGATTCATCAGTACTTTTGGAATTCTTGCTAATGCTTGTAAAAAAAGTAATTTAGTTTTGTGGGGAATACTTACTCAAGAATGTGTTAGCATTTCCTTGACACGTGAACATGGGTTAACACCACTTTAAAATTAAACATTTCAAATTTTAAAAGTGTAAGTATCATCCATTATCATCTGCTGTAAATGTAGAAATTTATACATGGGTGTAATTTACTCTAAATACGTGATGAAGTGTTTTTCGTGTAAATTACACGCCCCTCGCATACCAGCCCCACAGTTGTGCTAAGAATTATTGTTTAATACAGGACTGCTCACAGCAAGTTGTGACATCTTGTAAAAGTTCTATGGTTAGGGTTTGCATGAAAAATGTGCATAATTAACAATGCGCAAAAGATTTTAAGCATTAAGTCATAATGTTATGATCTTGAGCAGAACTAAAATAATACGCCTGAAAAATGTAATTCTCAATTGTCGACATTTTCTACATTTTCTAAAAACACATACTTGCTAAAAGAAAAACATTTGCAGAATTTCACGCCTGTTCAATGATTAACAAAAACATGTACATGAAATACTATGTTATCAAGGCCAAAAATAGAATTCAATTTGCTTGATGTACACTGTCTATCCAAATTAAAAGCCTCTAACTATATTGATTAACTCATTCACCCCTAAAGACACATTTGGACTGGTCTAAGTCATTGATTTACAGGAAAGTCCATTGTTTTTTTTTATGAGTTAAGCAGTTTTGTCAACTTCTTTTTTTCCTGTAAAATATCTTGATACCTGCCTGATTGTCATTTGAAATTGAAATAAAGAATATAATTATATATACACTGATAAATACATTCAAAGCTACTGATATTTAACCCTGTTACAATGAAATTCTACTTTATTTGAAATGATTTTGGTTCCTTGGTTAAATTTCTTTATTACCATTATAACCCCGTTATTTTGAAACCCTGCTTATTTGAAAGAAGATTCATTCCCCTTTGATTTCAATATGTCTAGGTTAGACTGTATATTCCAACTTACAGACTCATTTCTGAATGCCTCATTCGGAGAACATCAAACAAACAATGTTTATTTTATTGATGGCCGCCTAGATAATATCTGAGTTTATGATGGAAATATTTGAAATAATTTCCTAAATGTTTGTTTTCACACATATAGACAAGAAAGGTAATGTTACATGTTATATGTGTTGTCTTTTTTAGTAATTCTAGAGACTGGGTTCTGTGTAATTATATGTATAGATAAATAGATATACAGTCAATTCTCGATAAACTGACACTTTTTAGAAATTATCGCGGTATATCAAGTCTGGCAATGAATT
The DNA here is from genome assembly GCA_030159075.1 of Atrina japonica. Classification (NCBI taxonomy): domain Eukaryota; kingdom Metazoa; phylum Mollusca; class Bivalvia; order Pterioida; family Pinnidae; genus Atrina; species Atrina japonica. The sequence continues at coordinate 736,859 of BROG01000291.1, read as the reverse complement.
GAATGTCTGCATCTTGGGGAAAATAAAGTTACCACTCTTTGATATTATAGATATAACAACACACCAGTTTATTTCAGTCTTCAGTTACTTGGTCTTACTGCTGATGCCTGTTTTTACATGGGTGATCTATAGCGACCAATTGACTGCATCATTGACCAGGATCAGCTATGGCAGTATATCAAGATAAATGATGCTTTGAAATGGACGTGTGTTCTTAAAATAGAGTAGCGGATGGTGATAATGAATTTGGCTTTTTAAAGAGAGGTTTATTTAGCAGGGAAAAACGTTTCTGAAAAAAAATGTGGCATTATTGCGAGATGGTGGTGAATTGAGTGGTGATAAGTGGAGAATTGACTGTACTTGTTATCAAAATGCCCTGCATCTGTTTTCTAAGTTCAAGATCTTTTATGAGGATTATTTTCTGTTATCTAAATAAAATTGAATACTAGGTTTTAGATCAATATAAATAATAGGTTGACCTTTTGGGGTTTTTTTTTATTGTTCTACATACCAAGAAGAATTTTTTACTTGCTACAAGAAGCATAAGGACTTAGCTTTTTGTCTTACATAATATTCAGGTCAGTTAAATTTTCCTTTATCAAATCATGCAAATCTACTCTCTAGAATTCTAAATATTTCTTTCTTTTATAGTCTCAAAACATATTGTCATAGTAATTACATATAATAGTTTCTTATTGGTGACTTTAGTTGAGTAATCTAGTTTCAGCATTATGCTTGTCTCATATCTTGTTTTTTTCCCACTGCAAGTGTAAAGTGTGCACTTTGTGAGAAGACAAATTTCATACCTTGTTCGTATGCATGATTTACAGTTTAATTAATATTTTTTTAAAAATCACCAGGAAATTGGGTAAAAACTGAAGTACAGTCAAACTTGTCTATGAATGCCACTCAAGGGAACAGGCAAAAGTAGCCATTATAGACAAGTGGACTTAATAAAGAGGTTTATTCATTATGGAAAAATTAAACTAATGTTATGTTTGAATGGACTTTATAGGCAGGTGTACTTTACACAGAGGTGGCCTTTAATACAAGTTTGACTGTAAATTATTATGTTGTAAAACATCATTCTGTAGGTAGGCAATTCACCAAAATTTAAGTAATAACTTCAAAAAATTTTTTATCTCCTAAATTTAGTTTCACAAGTTTTTGCATGTTTTCTTTTTACTCTCATTTGGTTATGCCTTGAACAATGCTGTAGTAATATATCATTTTAATATTAAATTGTAGAAGAACTGGTAAGGCAGTAGTCATGAAAATTTATGAATATACATGTAGGATTAGAGCAATGATAGATTTGTTCAAGGGGCAATAGCTGCATTTACCAAAATCAATTATTCCGATTTTTTTCTACTTTTACTACTTATACTTGATGTACAATAACAAATAAGAGCTACATGTATACACAGGCATAAAAATGTTATATTCCTATATATTTGGTGAAAATAAGGTCCGGTCCAGTGTGGATATGGTATTCACTGTGTTTGCGAAATATTTTTTTTCTTCACAGGACATTCGGTCAGACACAGTCTGGTAGGTTACTGGACTGAAAGGAATTTTGTCTGACCAAATGACTTTTGCATTTAAAAAAATCCAAAACAACAAAGTAATCTTTAATCAACCAAACTAAAGCAAAGTGAGCCATGGCCATCCCACCTTCCATTTGGTATTCAAAATCCCCTCCTGTTGATTTTGTTAATATTCATTCATTCTTTCCATTTTGTTGAATATGATTTTTCAGATGTGGTCAACAGGTTTCCAAATTCCAAGAATTCTTATCTGTGTTCACAAAATGTTAATGTGGCATTGAAAGTAAAAAAAAAAATCATATTTCACTTTCGATTTGCATTACCCATTTTTACAGATAAGTGATGTCTAACATTTAATCACACAACTGTGAAAAATTCTACACACTGTACCAAACTGCCTATAGATGTGTACTTGTGATGTATCAACATATAACTGGGTCCAAAGTTACATGACATGGATTGAAAACAGGCATCAAGTTACAAGTACAATGTTTTCAAAGGGAGAAACTTCCAGTAGCAGGAGTCTCAATGAGGGTTTTGTATAGTGACATATAAAACACCTATTATTAGCCTACTGTTCAATGTTTGTGTTAACTAATAATCTCAAACCAATGTATTAAAAAATATTTATTAACTTGTTTCTCGGAATGTTTTCTTTATTTTACTGTATTTATTCATGCAAATAAACTGTCAATGTGTTCCCTTTCTGTACTTCTAAAACACTCATTAGGGATTAAGAGGCTCAATGAAGGTTGTTTTTATGAACATTATGAAACTTGTTGTACATCCATTGTACAATGTTATGCATTTATTTATCATAACAAAATAGTGAATCTAAAAAGATACATGACATGGAAATTGGTTTTTCTTTGCCATATTTTACTATTTTTATTCATGACTATAAAATTTATTAATGTATTCCCTTTCCGTGCCTCACAGACACTGAATTTTGAGGTATGAAAAAATAGATGGCACCTGTCATGGAAGTAGTCATGGTATTGAACTTGAGCAGATTTATACATGTACAGTCATGGGAAGTAAATATTCACCACTTATATTATTTTCTTCTTTGGACAATTTTTAAATGTCCACAGAATCCACTAATTTAAGCAATATTTCAAACATTTTATTTTACCTGAATGAAATTAAATTCATATATTCAATCATTGGAATTTAGATATACTCTTTGTTTGTTTTGAGAAATTATTGATTCTGTGGAGGATAAAACTATTTTAGGTAAATGTTGACACATTTCATTAGACTGAAAGAATAACTACAAAATTTACAAAATTACTCTGTGAGAAGTATACTGTCATTTCTGTAAATAAACATGATAATTTAAAAATGCATATATTTTAGAAATATGAAATTATCCAAATATAAATTTGTACAAATTTGTCAAATTCTGGTATGATTTATGGATTTTACCAGCATTTAAAAATTGTTGGTTTTATATGAAACAAAGAAGAAAATAACATAAGTGGCTAATATTTATGTCCCATGACTGTATGTTTTACTTTTTACTGCATAGAGAGTAAAATGAAAACAATCAAAGACAGAATTAATATATTCTGCTTAAAATCAAAACAATGAATTGTAAAAAACTGTCTGACTTCTGGACCGATTTACGAATTTTTTATCGGACTTACTCAATTTCCATCAGATTTGACTGACGGTCCAACGTTTTGGTAAACTGTATTCATACATGTATACAAATACATGTAAGGTTGAGTTAATCTGTTGTAAGTGTCAAACTTTGGTTTCTCAAGTAATTTTCTCAAAGTATATATGGATTTAAGAATTTTTACACCTGTGTATATCTCTTTTTTGTTAATGAATATCACTCTCCATGTAAGTTTAAATTTTGGGAAAAAAAACCCACAGCTAATGCCCCTATAAGAGAATAATAAATAGCTTTGCTTGCCTGTTACATGGTTCATACAGGCCTTGAAAAGTCCTTGAAGGGTTGGGCCTTGAAAGCCCCTAAATTTGACTAAGATCCTTGAACATGTTGAAAAGCATTTTCTCCATTTTACTTCGAAATGTCCTTTAACCGCTGTATTACTAGATTCAGTATAGGTCGTCACTGCTGCATTAATTATTCATAATTTAAAGAAATTAAGATACACTTTTTGATTTCATATACAGAGATAAAACATACATCAAAATGTTTGTCAGTGTTTATACATTATAAAGAAACTGTCATATCTTGAGTAATGTGTCACAGACATTTTGAAATAAATAAAAAAATTACTGGTCAAGCGGACCAGTGAATAAAGGAACTTCACTGGTCAAAGAAAATTTTTTATTGGTCTGTATATACCGGTATACACAATTGAAAAGAAATGAAAAATTACTGGTCATTTGGACCAGTTATCAGATAGATTTCACCGGACTTTTGTCAAATTTACCAGTTTTTCTGTTAAGACCGGTGAATTTCAAAAACTCTGGTGTCATTGTCACTTGTACAGGTGAAAAACCCTGTATGACAACATCTATAATTATGAGTTGGAGAAACAACTTTATAGCTGTGTGTAGCACTGAGTGCCTATTAATGGTCACACAACAATAGTTGTGCATAGCAGTCTAAGGGTTAATTTTTGTATATAAGTATATGTGTGTTTATAAATGTATGTATGAGTGTTAAACTTTATAAATGTATGTATGTATGTAATGTATGTGTGTATGTATGTATATATGTATGTATGTATGTGTGTGTGTGTGTGTGTGTGTGTGTGTATGTATGTATGTATGTATGTATGAGACTGTACATATGTATGTATGCAAGTGTGTACAAATGTATGTATTAGAGTGTACAAATGTATGTATGAGAGAGAGATAGAGAGAGAGAGACAGACAGAGGGAGGGAGGGAGAGAGACAAAGAGAGGGAGGGTAACTGATGTATCTTAACGAATAGCTAATTTTAATGTATTATTATTATTTGTCTATCAAGTTGTTAGTCTCACAGAAGTAACAGGTACCCCCTGCAGAGAAAAGTAAACTTGTATTGAGATATTGTAACATTAATATTGATTAGAGTCCTTTGTTCACATTAATACAATGCTCAGAAAATATTTTAATTACAGGGAAGAAATACATGAAAAGAAGAAAAAAGAGCGGAATACCAAAATTAAAAGATTTGCTCTGATTGGTCTGGCCACTGTAGGAGGTGGGGCATTGATTGGTGAGTTCTTATCTCATGTAGATCAATCTATTTAACTTTAAATAGGACATTGGTGAATTCTAATCTCTCTGTAAAACAATTACTTAGACCAGTCCAATTGTGTCTTTAAGGGTAAATGAATTAACCCTATTACTAGAGCCAAATTGTCTAGTGAACCAAATTAAGAGGAGATTACTGTGGTGAAGATATTATTTTGGGAACAAACCAATTCACACATACCTTTCAAATATTTGAATTAGCTGTTTTAGAGTTTGAAAAGTCATTAGTGTGGTCACAAGACTAATTCTAAGACATAGAACAGGTCCTGAAATGGACACGATGGGCCCCAGAATTTATTGTGAAACTGAAAATGTTTTGTTATCGACATTTACGCATGCGGCTAATTTACACTTAATACAGAATGAAAAGTTTTTGGTGTAAATAATCCCTGCATACCAGTCCCACTGTTATGCTAAGAATCATTTTTTTAATACAGATCTACTCACAGCAAGTTGTGACATGGCATAATATATCCCCATGCATATGCTTTGCATATTAAGAAAATCACTTGATTAACAACACGCAGAAATATCCATGTTTACAGTAAATAGTGAATAAAAAAGCTTTTCATCTTAAGATTACCAGAAGTGATCTAAGATTTGTATGACTAAATGCATGATTTCATACTCTGTAATGCAGGTTTGACAGGTGGACTTGCAGCACCGCTGGTAGCTGCAGGCACCGCATCAATTATTGGCGGAGCCGGAGCAGCAGCCCTGGGATCCACTGCCGGTGTAGCTGTCATTGGTTCACTGTTTGGAGTAGCAGGGGCGGGTTTAACAGGTAACAGATATTTGTACTCCCCATTACTAGAGAAATAATTATGTTCTCTTCTCTTCTTTGTTTCAATTCAATTCTTCAATACCTATATTTACATATTTCTGTTTCAAAACTTTGCTTCTTTACAGATGTTTATTAAAAGATATTTATCAAAGTTATAAAAACTAAAAATATCATGTATAGACTTTCTGTGTGTGTGTGTGTCTGCCCAGTAAAGGTTTGGTTAAAGTTTTGTAATTGCTAAGCATTCACACTCTCAGAATGCTTATTTATGATGGTTTCACATGTAGGGGACATTTATTGATTCATCAGTACTCTGAGAATGCTTCACAGGTAGGAGCCACATGATAATTTATCCAAACTCTTACAATGCTTCACAGGTAGGGGTCATATGATAATTTATCCGCTTCACAGGTAGGGGTCATATGATATGGTAATTTATCCATACTCTTACAATGCTTCACAGGTAGGAGCCACATGATAATTTATCCATACTCTTACAATGCTTCACAGGTAGGGGTCATATGATAATTTATCCGCTTCACAGGTAGGGGTCATATGATATGGTAATTTATCCATACTCTTACAATGCTTCACAGGTAGGAGCCACATGATAATTTATCCATACTCTTACAATGCTTCACAGGTAGGGGTCATATGATAATTTATCCGCTTCACAGGTAGGGGTCATATGATATGGTAATTTATCCATACTCTTAGAATGCTTCACAGGTAGGGGTCACATGATAATTTATCCAAACTTACAATGCTTCACAGGTAGGTGTCACATGATAATTTATCCATACTCTTACAATGCTTCACAGGTAGGTGTCACATGATAATTTATCCATACTCTTACAATGCTTCACAGGTAGGGGTCATATGATAATTTATCCAAACTTACAATGCTTGTCTACGTTAAGATATTACTCATGGGTACATGTACTTCTTTATCATCTAGGGTTCAAGATGAACAAGAGAGTTGGGGCTATAGAGGAATTTGCTTTCGAACCTCTTCTTATGATGGGGAAACAGTTACACATCACCATAGCTGTCACTGGATGGCTCACAAAGGATATTCCAGGTAAATTTACACATCACCATAGCTGTCACTGGGTGGCTCACAAAGGATATTCCAGGTAAATTTACACATCACCATAGCTGTCACTGGGTGGCTCACAAAGGATATTCCAGGTAAATTTACACATCACCATAGCTGTCACTGGGTGGCTCACAAAGGATATTCCAGGTAAATTTACACATCACCATAGCTGTCACTGGGTGGCTCACAAAGGATATTCCAGGTTAATTTACACATCACCATAGCTGTCACTGGGTGGCTCACAAAGGATATTCAAGGTTAATTTACACATCACTATAGCTGTCAGAATCCCAGAGTGTTTGTTATCACAGCAAAATAACAATAATAACTAAAATACTACTACAGTGATAACAAAAACAACAAAAATGGGGGAAAAAACAAAATAGTTCAAACTTTTTTCATGGCAAAATGATTTAGTTACAAATTCCAATTTTTAAGCCGAGCAAATTCATCATAGTCTCATAATGACAATATAACCTAAAATGTGAAATGATATTTGTAAGTACAGTAGAACTTTGATATTAAGACCACCAGACAGACAGACACTTTCGTTGTGTGGTCTGATTAGAAAGGTGTTTTTAAAACTGAGAGCCTAGACTAGTTTAATGTGTTTTGAGAAATTTACAAGAGACTCAATTTTTAGTCTTAAATGTTAGGTGGTCTCCATTATTGTGAAACCATGTGTCCTAAATCACTATGCTCTTTCCTACTGGTGGTCTCATGTGACCAAAATCTCTCGTACATATCTTTATTATTCATGAAGCCTCAGCAAATGCGAGTAAATGAAGCTTGCATTCATCAACCATTTAGATCGAGACTTTTATAAACAGTTTTAGAATTGTATTGGGTTAACAGACTATACAATAACTTCCGTTGCCAATTACAACTACTATTGGATAAATTGGACAACACCTATTCCTTATATATACATATATATATATATAGATATCTTTATATCTATATATATCTATCTATATATATATATAATATATATATATATATATCTATATATATATATCTTATAGATATCTATATATATATATATATATATATATATATATATATATATATATATATATATATATATATATATATATATATATATTCATTAGAGATTTCAGTCGCATGAGACCACAGGTAGGATAGAGCATAGCGATTCCAGACCGTGGTTTTACAACAATGAGTGGTCTCCTTTGCAAGATGGTCTTTAGACTAGGTTCCAGTGTATTGTTTATATTTCAGATTTTAAAATGCCGTGGCAGTCCCTGGCGGAATCTAGAGAACAATACAGTTTAAGATGGGAGTCCAAATACCTTCTACAGATGGGCAATGCCATGGATTACTTAATGAATGGCGCTCTTTCCATGGCGACTCAGGAAGCTCTGAAATATACCATTTTAGCAGGTCAGTCTTTGGCACATATTTTAACTTGTTAAAAACTGAGTCTTAAGCAAACACCAAAAATATTACCGTAGTAAGTGTATAAGAAAATTTGTGACTACCATTGAATTTGTATATGAAAATTCATCTTACAGGTATTTTTTTGCATATATATTTCTCTCATTCCTTCAATTTCCCTTAGTTTTGTATCTCATTCTTAATATCATTTTAAAAGACCTCTTTCGGGTTGTTCCTTTCTATCATGGTTCATCATACTAGAATGCACTTTCAAAGAAAAAACTAATGGTAGGGCAGTATCTCCTCCAGTTAAACAGTGTATTGTTTACAGGTACTTTCCACCTTATTTTAAGGGGCCGAAATAAGGCCCCATTCTCATTGTGAAAAAATTTGCTGTCAAAATTTCCCAGTTGAAGTTAAATGACAATGAATTTGAAAAAGATTCTTATATTTTCACACAGTTTTTTGTATTTTTAGATTTCCCAAGTTTAATAAAATGTTGATAAAATTCCTAATCCCAAAAGGTCCCGGCCCTGTTACAAAAAGAGTGTGAAAAATCTCCTGTATATATGACAACGAATATGGATATCGTGCAACCATAGGTGCCAGATTTGAAAAGCAACCTTACTGGGAAGTGATGACAATTGTCGTCTTTACAAGAGAGAACATTAATCTGAAGTATTTTTCCTTGGAAATGAACTGAAAAAAAGATGTTGTCAATGTAAATATTACAATCCAGAAACAATCTTACCCAACTTTCTCTTGAAGTCAAGAGGTCTGAGTAAGAACTATTCTGACAAAACTGAACAGAATCAAACAACTCGGAAATAAAAGTCTATTACTGTTTATGTGTTGTATTCAGATAAAGATTTAATGATGAAGAATCAAAACTTAATGCAAAAACAAGATGTGTTTGTAAAGCACAAATGCCCCCAGTCCCAACAAATTTTTGCATTGTCCTACCCCCAGGGCCATGTGATGTCAGTAAAGTGTGAGCAACCCATAGATGAACTTACAGTTGAAGTTTGGTTACTGTATCATAATCCATATTTGAAATATTACACTTTATATGTAAGTGGGACAGAATTACCGACAGACAGAAAAACAGCCAGATGGACAATCCAAACACTAGATGCCACGGCAGACCTTTCAGGCAGGGGGGCATAATTTAATTTTTCTCCAGATATTGATATGATAATGAGTATGCAAACTGATAGCAATTTGATTGAGTTTGGAATTGAGCATGAAAAAAAATCCACATTGGTTTTTAAGGGTTTACACTTCGTCTGTTTAACACATATGCGTATCATCTGTATTGTAATTTCAGGTATAATAACAGCAGTAGTGTGGCCTAGTGCGCTCTTAGCGGCCTCTAGTGTTATAGATAATCCGTGGAGTGTCTGCGTTCAAAGAGCTAATGCTAGTGGCAAGGAGCTTGCTGAGGTTCTACTAGCCAGACAACAAGTAGGTCAACACAATACGTATACAGAATGCAGGGTGTCAAGTCCCTATTTTTTCCTATATTTTCCTATAAATTTGACCATTCCTATATTTTCCCTATATTTGTTTAAAATCCCTATAAAACCCTATATATTAAAAAAATTTGACCGTCCTATTTTTAAAAATTAAATAAAACATAAAATTTGAATGATTTAACCATTAAAAAGAGTTACTTCCAAACTGTTCAGATTAAATTGGCATAGAAATCAAATAAGCTGTTGCTGGAAATGTACCTTATAGTTTTACCATTTATAAGGTGTAGCTAGGGCAGCAAAATTTAAGCCATGCTTATTGGAACACTCATGTTATCTCTTCATTTTGACAAAACAATGCTAACAGAAAAGCTTTTAAGACAATAAAGTACATGTATATATCTCAAAGCATTAAAGCATTATTATGAATACCATTAATATGGAATCAATTTCATGAATGTCACTTTAAGTATGGCTTTCTTTAAAAATGAATAGACTAGGCAAATAAAATATTATTTATTTAAACTATATCATGTCATCCAGATTGTGCTTTTATCCAACCCATTAAAGGAAATGATTACAGTGGATACCCAAGTAAATGTATGAGTTTAAACATTATTTGAACTGCTCAGTTAACATTGATCAACTCCTATGAAAATTTTAAAATATCCCTTGAGTCCCATCAGTTTCACCCCATATTTTTTGCAATACTGATGGCATACAAAGAGACAATTTAATAAGTTTTAAAAGGAGTTTATCAATATTGATTTGGCAGGTAGTGTTAGCTCATACATTTACTTGTGTATCCGCTATGGTTGGAAAACAAAGATATTAATCATGATTTTGATTTCAGTTTGACTTATATATGTTAACTGACTGAAAATGCCACACGGGGTAACCAAGTTCCAAAATTCCTGGACCTCTGCTATAGATTGCAATGGACAGATAGTGCGTGAATGGTGTAGGAGAGGAAATTCTGATAAGTTTGCTTATTGCAGAGTTTGTGATTCTGAATTCAGAATAGACAATTCAGGCAAGGCACAAGTTCTCCAACATGCAAAAGGAAAAGCCCATAAATCTCTCATCCTACCAACACTGGTCACAATCTAAGCTCTCCTTCACAAGTAAAGAGGAAACTCCATCTACATCTGCTGCTTCAAACACTATCAAGCTATATGTACATTCAGATGAAGTTCTAAAATCAGAAGGAATTTGGGCAGCCCAGGTTGCAAATGCCAATTTTAGCTTCAGGTCATGTGATAATATCCAGCAAACATTTGCAGCCATGTTTCCAGACTCGAAAATTGCTATTGATACATGTATTCAATTGAGCAGGACTAAATTTTCCTATTTACTTGCTGATGGTATGGGTCCTCATTTCAGACACGAACTGATAAATGATCTTTGTGACTCTGGGGCTAAGTTTTCCCTCCATTTTGATGAAACGACCCAGGCCCGAGTAAAAAAGCAGATGGACCTCAGGATTTGATACTGGTCTTCTCAAAATGATGAAGTTTGGTGTAGATATTATAGATCTCTTTTCTTTGGTCATGCAGAAGCAATTAAAGTGTCAAACAGCATAATGGATGTCTTTCAGGAGGACAAGATACCACTAAGCCAGCTTACAGCTCTTGGCATGGACGGACCAAATGTTAATAAAGCAATTATGTCAAAACTTTAGAGTCAGATCAAAGGAAAAGTTCCTGACCACTCTGGGCTAGTACACATTGGTAGTTGCAACATGCATATTGTGCATAACAGCTTTGGAAAAGGGATAGATGAGTATGGCAATGTTGTAGAACATCTATGCCTGGATCTGTTCTACTTGTTTAAACACAGTGCAGCTAGACGAGAAGACTACAAAGCTCTTCAAATTGATTTGGACATTGAAGCCAACAAATTTCAAAGGCATACAGAGGTGAGATGGTTGTCACTTGGGCCATCTGTTGACATACTCCTTGAGCAATGGGATGCAATTATTGCATTTTTGAAAAACCTGGAAAAATCAGAGAAAAGTGTTCCAAAAAGTGTCAATTTTAAAAGGATACAGCTGGCTTTAAATTGGACATATAGTAGAAAACTAGGGTTGAAGCATTATTTTTAGCTGGTGTCTATCCTCTTTTCAAAAGCTTCCTCCTATTGTCTCAAACAGACGCCACTTTGGTTCATCTGCTTCATGACAGAATGAAAGATCTTCTTTTGAAAATTATGAACAGGTTCATTAAGCCAGAGGTTCTTTAAGGGAAATCAGGAACGGGATTACTTAGCATCAATGTCAGCGATGTGAAGAATTGTCTAAGTGACCAGGACATAGTGATTGGAGACAAAGTCAAAAACCAAATGAAGCAGTTAAGCCTGGAACAGCAGAGGAAACAAATGCTAGGTATAAGAGCATTTTACCGTAAAGCTTGTGAACATTTACAGAAACGTCTTCCTTTCGGGAATGCCTTGATAATGAGTCTTGGATGTTTGAATCCACTCAAAAAGACAAGTAAAGACAGTGAGTCTGTAAGATTCATTCAGCAAATAACCAGACAACTAGAGCCCACAGTTGATGTTGTTTTGGTCACTGATGAGTGGAAATAATATCAGCAGGATAGTAGTTTGCCTGTAGCAACAAAGGACCAAAGAGTTGATCACTACTGGAGAGAGGTAGTTGCCTTGAAGGATGGTGATGGCAAACCAAAATACAAGTTATTGAAGAATGTGATAAAAACAGCTTTAGTATTGCCACATGGAAATGCAGATGTGGAAAGGAGTTTGTCAGTCAATATTAATGTAGTAACAGATGACAAAAATCAGTTGTCAGAGCAGACAGTCAATGGAATAAGAATGGTGAAGGATGCTGTGGCTTTCTTTGACCCAAAAAACTAAAAAACCAGAGAAAATTCCTTTCACAAAAGAACTAATAAAGTCAATGAAAACTGCTCATGCTAGTTACCAAGCACGGCTTGAAGAGGAAAGGAACAAGAGAGAAGAGGAATTATCCAGAGCTAGAAGGAAAAAAGAAGAACATGATAGATTAACAAGAATGCAAGAATTTTTGTAATGATTGTGTACAAATAGTCTGTTTGATAGAAACTGTCAACATATTGAAGGATTGTATCTCTTATCTTGTGTTTCATTTCATGTTATCTACAATAAATTGCAAAACTGGCTGGATTTGTATGCAGCAACAATAAAATTGCAACCAAATTCTTTAATAGAAACCCGATTTATTTCTATAAATCTGCTGTAAAATCCCTATATTTTCCCTATAAATTTTTTTAAAAATCCCTATAATCCTATATTTTTTAGACCAAAAATGGCTTGACACCCTGAGAATGATACCCAATTGTTTGTCTTCACTGTACTTCAGACAGAGTTGCTTCCCTTGTTTTTCATTTGTCAAGCAAATATCTGGATTGAAAGTAACCCAAATAATCCAGTCGTTATATTTCACTCACTTCAATCACTACATTAACGCCTGAATGTAGACACAATCAGAATTCTTCAACCTGAAGAAATTTTTACTGCACCATATTGTGATTTCATAGTAATTTATGTCAGAATTTTGTGCCATTGCATTGACTAGAGTTTTTTTCAAATTACTGGTAAAAGAAAGTTATGATTTATCGTAAAATTACAACTGTAAACCCATCATTCATTTTAAGTGTATGTTCAATATATTTTCTTTGGTTTTTTTTAACATTTATTTATCCTCGATTTATCCTTAAATTTTGAAAAGGAAATCCAAACTCCGCAGAATCATATACTGAACGTCTATGAATGGTCACCTTATTCACAGGGCAGATGAAGGATGTCTATTGCATAATGCATTTTAGCCCACTGGAAGGACTTTGACTGGAAGTAGTCACTGTAATCATTCAAGTTAGATTGAAAGTCACCGAATTTATTTAGCGCTTAAGCTCAACTTTTATTTTACCATTTTGACTATATACTTGTTTCCATAACTACAGTGGAACCCGTCTAAAGAGACCACCCCATCTGCCACTGAAATGTGGTCTGACACGACAGGTCATTTGGCATAAGAGTTTTTATTTAAATGATTGTTACAGTGGAAGCTGTCTTGAGATCACTCCCATGAAAGACCTCCTGTATTGAGAGACCACATTTCAGAAGCCATGTGATTAAACAATGCTTTGCATAAAACATCTATTTATAGACCACTCCCATCAAAGACCTCCTGTATTGAGAGACCACATTTCAGAAGCCATATGATTAAACAATGCTTTGCATAAAACATCTATTTAGAGACCACTCCCATCAAAGACCTCCTGTATTGAGAGACCACATTTCAGAAGCCATATGATTAAACAATGCTTTGCATAAAACATCTATTTATAGACCACTCCCATCAAAGACCTCCTGTATTGAGAGACCACATTTCAGAAGCCATATGATTAAACAATGCTTTGCATAAAACATCTTTGTAGAGACCACCTGTCTTGGAAGACCATATTTTCGTAGTAGGTCTGTCGAGGCAGGTTTCACTGTATATCACTGAAAAAATGAGTGTGGCATAGAACACTTTTTAATAAAAGAAATTAAAGGATTTTTTAACCATGTGCTTTTTTCAGAATGGGGTCTCAGAAGACATGCGGTCTTTCTTAGGAGCTAATCAATGAAGACAGCTTCTGTTTTTTTTTTTTTTTTACATGTATTGTATATTTTCTTTTTTTTTCAGGGAAATCGACCTGTAACTCTTGTTGGTTTTAGCCTTGGAGCAAAAGTTATTTTCTCTTGTTTAGAAGAGCTTTCCAAAAGAAAGGGTTTGTACATTGATTCTGTTTTAAACTGTTATAGTTTATTAGTCCTCATTTCGGCCTCTCTGTGGCTGAGAAGTTACAGCATTGCACTTTGAACCTTGGAGTCTCTCACTTCTGGTCAGCGCAGATGTGTAAATTAGAAATGTCAACATCAGTCTACAATATCTAATAAAATTAGTTTCATTAGCATAATTTAAAAGTGAAGAACCTTTGGAATAATTACAACATTTGTAACTTTGTGTATCATCATTGCATATAGCCTACAATATTATGAAAGCATTGAAAATTACATCACTATAGATCAGTCAGTGTATTTAGACTCCATAAAGAAGATGTAGACCTGATAGGGACCCCCTAAGGCCGAGGGGTTCGAGCATCACGTTATGAACTATGAAGTCTCTCACTTTTGGTCAGCGCAGGTTCGATCCTCACTGGAACCAAAGCTGAGTTTTGTGAGAAAGTTTGCCAGTTTACTTGTGGAAGGTTGGTTGTCTCTTCCTGGGTACATTTTTTTGTAAATGGGTTCTCTCCTCCACCGTTAAAGACAGGTCGCTGCCGTATAGCTGAAAAATTGTAGAGAGTGGCATGAAATACTTTCAAAATTCAGTGCAAATTAGTCCTCTGTTAGATTGGAAGGACACTATATGCTTACATTGTGTCTGTGCTTCCATCTTTCTTTCCACTTTTTAAAGTCTTTTGAACCATTTGTAATCAGATCAGTCACATAACTACAAAATGACTCAAACATGATACTCTTAATGGTTGTCTCACAACAGAGCTAAGAGTAACAATTAAACCAAATAGGGAACTTCCAAGTTAGCCCGGATTACTGTTATAATCCTGCATTTAGTCCCACATGTCACAAAAATTGTGAAAAATGTACCTCAACTTTATTTCTGGTTCCAATTATATATGGATAGCCCCAATAGCAAAGTTTGTAATAGCGTCCTACTAGTGTTCACAAGTAAAACATTGGCATATGTTAAGTCAGGTATACGGTCAGGTTCTTGTGTATGATGCTAGCAGTAGGAATTGGTCAGGAGTGATAAATTTGGAAATATCTAATTCTCAAACTCTTGATCATGTTGATGGTGTTTTATCAAATCATGAAAATATTGAAACACTTGTGTATAATTCAGTTTGGCAGGACCATTTACAAAATGCAACATCACATGTACACACATAGTTCATAAGATTGAGCTATGGTCAAAGACAATGAAATAAATACCCTGGAAATTGGTTGGTTGAACAGTTGTGTAGGGAAAGCAGAGATGCTATTTTGAATGTAACCTGGTGTCTGTTTGTTTTATATTTTATCCATGAACACATTTTCATAGTTTACACAGTAGAATAATTCATTAAAGATTGAAATGCTGAAGCAATATAATTGTCATTGGTACTATGGTATGATTTGAGCCAAGATTTTACAGTCCATTCACTGCGAAACTGCTGGAGGGTTGAAATATGCACATGTGACAGAAAAAACAAGAGACATTTGCCCATGTTGTGCATTTAACTAACTACTGTAGTATTAATAGATAATTCACAATCTCTATTGGAGTTGTCTCTGATATTATGCTGACACACCTAACTACCGTAGTATTAATAGATAATTCACAATACCTAACTACCGTAGTATTAATAGATAATTCACAATACCTAACTACCGTAGTATTAATAGATAATTCACAATACCTAACTACCATAGTATTAATAGATAATTCACAATCTTTATTGGAGTTGTCTCTGATATTATGTTGACATACCTAACTACTGTAGTATTAGATAATTCACGGTCTTTATTTTTCATGTAATCATTTTATTGATTTGATATTTGTTGTAAAAATAACCAGTTATACTGTATATCATAATTGATTCAATTTACACTAATTATTCCATTATTATGTATACACAGGGGGTGAAGGCATTGTGGAGGATGTGGTTCTGCTAGGGGCACCTGTAACGGGAAACCCCAAAAATTGGGAAAATTTAGCCAGGATAATCGCTGGGAAAATCATCAATGGTTATTGCAGGTGAGAAAATCATTTTGAAGTCATAAATAGAATGCAGGTAAATTGTTTATCTTAAAATCAGGAAAGTAAGGTGAAATAAAAAATTGTATCTGGTTCTTGGACAATTCCTTGCCTCTGAAATTTTGGCCAATTGATTGATTTTATTATTGTACACCTATATTGGTAGGAACCAGTATTTTAGAAAGAAAAATAAATTCCACCCCTATGACACAATGAGTTTAACTCATCTCCCCCTTTGGTCACATTTAGACTCAACCAGATCAATAAATAGTATGGTCTACTGTCATAATTCAGGAGTGAACAAGTTGATATTGCATGTAAAATTATTACAAGATTTTTGTTCTAAATCATACACCCCTGAATTCTGACAGTAAACTTAACCATTCTTTCAAATGGGCAGGTTCAAATTGACTTCAGGGGTTGACAAGTTAACTTACTGGTAGGCAGATCATCATACATTATGTTAAATCAGATGAGAACATACTTATTGTCAGTTGTAAAGGTGATCAGAGGCATAAAAAACCAACAATTCTATAAAGTCTATGAAGATTTTCTCTTACTGTGGACACAGTTGAATGATAATGATGTTTGCATGCATTCAAAGGGAATTTCGTGTATTGAATTGATTGATGTAGGACATAAAATCAATAAAAAGGAAATGATGTAGGACATAAAATCAATAAAAAGGAAATGATGTAGGACATAAAATCAATAAAAAGGAAAATATGAAAACCCCATCCATATGGGATTGGAAATAAAAACAAAATAAACACCTGACCTACCTGTGGTGATTGGACGACTTATGATAAAAATAACTGATTATCAATTAGAAAATTTAATAATTGATTAATTGTTCTAATTTGGTTTTCCGTGCTACATTGCTGAGAAATTTTATTTTTATTATTCCTGGTTTATTATTTACATGTGAATATTTGAATATTTATTTCATCTTTAAAGAAATATTTTAAAGATAAAAAATTCATTATCCATGTTATCAGTGGCACTGGATAAGCTGCATAGAGTTTTTGAATACATAGAATTAGCTACAAATAGCCATTGTAGATAGGTGGCCTTTATAAAGAGCTTTATTCATTATAAAAGAGTAAACAAAGGTTTTGTTTGAATGACCTTTATAGGCAGGTGCCCTTTAAAGGATGTGGCATTTAATGCAAGTTTGACTGTATTTAGCATATCTCTTCATGTAAATTTTATGCCTTTTTCTTTTTATTAGAGGTACAGACTTATAAACAATGTATGTTTTAACACTTTCAGGGGAGATTGGTTACTGAAGTTTTTATACAGGACTGCTTCTGTCCAGTTCAAAATCGCTGGTTTGGGACCGATCAAGTGGGACAACAGAAGAATGCATAATATAGATCTTAGTGATGTGGTAAGCTGATACAATCTGGCAATATTATTCCCCCTCGGCTATAGATCAAAGATCAGCAAGTCTTCTTGTCTTTTGGTCTGCCTGTCCGTTGTTTTATCATGTGTATTACCTATAGTCACATTAGATAGGAAATTTAAAAGTTGATTTGTAAAGCAGATGTGAAAAAATGTGCTGGTATCAGTGGAAAACAAAAAAGTACAATGTATATTCTTTATCTTTTCACAAACTATTTTCCCTGTTTGATGGCTTCAATTTACAAATAATTTTTGTACAAGAATTTCTGTGTTGGTCATGCCATGTCAATATATTGGGTCATGTGAGAAGTCATTATTTGCTCCTGACAAAAGGAGCAAAAAAGGGGGATAACTCCCAATGACGTTTAGCTATAATAGGATGATTTTATCCTACATTCAGTCTGATAAAATAAATGCTCCCCCTTCTTTCAATTCGGTTTTTTAGTTTCAACAAATACCAACCATGGTTCTTGTAAATTTTGTCATAGGGATAAAGGTCCTGGGTTCAGTTCACCGATCCTAGACTTTTTGAAAAAAAAAAGGCAGCAACTGTTCATTTGCAAAAAAATCGACATAAAAAGTTAAAATCACATAATGAGCGGTTGGACTGAAATCCTGTGTGACAGCAAGCATGACATGGTTAAGAACCCTCACTGCAATGATATTAGTCCATAGCACATGTCAAAATTTGTGGTATCTTACGCAACATTTTGTTTCCAAAAAATCTGTCCTATAATGTTAACCAAACTTGGTACGTTGTTTTATATTAGTGATATTTTGGATGAGGCTGATTATGGTCGGTATTTGACAATACATGTATCGCCAGAGTAATGGGACATAAAAAATGTTCATGAAAGCCTTGCCTCTGGATGGCTACATTTCTTTTTTTTTTTTTTGAAATATGTCTTGTTTCACATATCCTATAGAATTCTTGGCAGTCTTGTTGACCAAGTGGTTAGAGCATAGCACTTTAAACCATGAAGTCTCTCTGGCACCTTTAATCAGCACAGGTTTGAGCCCCACAGGATCTTAAGCTGATTTTATGGGTCTGGAGTCTTGCTGGAACCTAAGCTGATTTTTGTGAGAAAGTTTGCCAGTTTACTTGTGAAAGGCCAGTTGTCTCTCCTTGGATAGATTCTAACTGGGTTCTCTCCTCCAACATTGAAAACTGGCCACTACCATATAACTGAAAAATATTGAATAAAATAATATTCAAACCAGTCAAAATCTAGAAAGAAGTCCCAAAACATGTGGTCATGTAACCCACAAAACAAATATAAAAACCAAATTACACAGAGTAGAGAAACTTTTCACAAAAATATAGTCCCTATATTTATATCCAGTATAAAGTATTTTCACCTCAGATAGTATTTTATTCTATGTAATCACTAAAACTATGTGCAAAAAGACCAATACCTTATAAAGAACAAAATCTGTAGTAGATTTATATATTTTGTGTAAGCGATTGCATTCAAACAACAAAAAACTTATAGGATTTTTTTGTTATCATTTTTTAAGGTAACTGGCCATAAAGATTATATGAAGCAGCTCCCAACAATCCTGAAGGTGGTAGGGATCAGGACTAAAGAAGATGTAGTGATAGGTCAGGTGCCGCCACATAAGTTGTTTCCAACCGAGGACAGTGGTGACAGCTTCACTAGTAGTGAAGGCGAGGAGGAAGAAGGTGATGAAAACAAGTCAGTCATACCACAGGACACTGGTACCCATGGTAACAGCATGCGATCACATGGTGATGAAAACAAGGAAAGTAAATCTAGTCAGAGTACAAGTAGAGAGGAAACTAAACACAAAGATACAGGAAAAGATTTTATTGGAGAGAGCTTGAAACTGAAAACAGAGGACGAATATGATCTCTTTACTAGCAGTGATGAAGAAGTGGCAGAAGTTGGAAATCAGCCAATCAGAAAACAGGAAACTCGTAGCCAAGGTAACAGTTCACACGTAAAAATAGACGAAAAAGAGGAGAAAACAGAAGTGGAGTGTAATACTAGTCAGAAAGCAAGAGGAGAAGAAACTGTGGATGAGAATTTGGACAAAGATGGTGCCCAAGACAAATCGCAGTTGAAAGGAGACACAAATGGATCATCGGCTAGTGATTTACCGAATGGCGAGGACTTCGTTGTTTTGGAAGAAACAGCAAAATCTGAGACCGATAGTCATGAAAATTGTGAATCTATGAATGCAACACAAAATTCTGGAAATTAGTAGTCCGTTTTAAGAAAGGCCTTAAGTCTTAGACTTGGTCTTGGGACCACACTCAATATTTGTGACCATTTTACAAAGAATTACTTGTGACTAACAACCAAATCAGATCAGGTCGTTATGACTACCCAGAAACTGTACATAAGTTATATTTGTATGTGTCATAATATATCTTTGTAGATTTAGCAGGTAAAAATATTCCAAAATTATCGAGAACTAATTTGAAAATCTGCGAATATCGCCTGAAGATTTGAGTAAGGGTAGGGCCTAAGTTTTGTCTTAAGGTCAATCAATTTAAGACTCATGACTAAGAACTTAAGACTTCTTGATAAAATCCACCCCAGAACAGGGGAAGTGAAATGTTTAATTGTTTGCTCAAATGATCAGACTTCTAAAAAATTTACATCAGTTTTCCGGACATTTTATGTTCAGATGATGTACATCAATGGAATAATGATGTACTTGATTGATGTGGCTTTGTGGAGCATTATCATCTCATTCAATGGTGTAGTCTTATTCAGTTAAACTTGAGGAATGGAGTCTCGTGAACCCATTCTTGACCTGGACAACTTTATTTATATTAGGCAATGCAGCATAACAGCATTTAGATTATACACTGGCTAGAGTAATCGTTCCTACTTAGGGCATCCAGTGGGGAATTAACTGCATTTCCTGTTTAACTTTTAACACTCAAAATCAAAAATAGAATCGTCCATATGATAAATAAAACGTTATTCCACCCCACGCCAAGTTATTTGAATCGGATAATACTTGCTCATAGATAGTCTGGTAGGGAAGTCAGAAATCTAATTTGAATACACAAAACAAATTGTCGAGAATTATAAGTAAAGAAGCAAACTTCTAGAATGAAATGGGATTAATTGAATCTTACGAGAGTGTGTTGTGTGGATAAGGAAATTTGTATCTGGGTGGTTAGAATCCTGTTCTCCAATGGGAGGATTTCCCCAGGATTGTACTTTCAGATTCTTACCATGCGTATTTTAGGTTTGCGTTTCTGCTCAACTCACTCATGTTTGTTTATTTTTATCCCATGCCTCAAATACAGTTTTATATACACAAATAAAATCTGACGCAACTTTTTTTTCTCCGAATTCTCATAAAATTATGTTAAATTTTCAGAACATTCTCTCAACCAGCCCTGGACCTAGCCTTACTTTCACCAATGGCAAGTGCCCCATCACAGTTTTGTGAGTGCTGCAGTAAGAAATCCAATCAATTACAAGCTTCAAAGAAAATTAATTTCATTCATATGTAGCTTGTCAGTTTCAAGTGACATGACCAATAATTTGCGTGCACATTCCTACTGATCACAGGCCGCTGACATTATGTATTACAATAATATTTTACCGATACACATGCGTTCTTGTTAAATAATAATTTTTATAAAACTATTTAACAATGACACATGTGTATATATGTGAAATGTTATTTTAATACATAATGTCAGTGGCCTGTGCCACTAATGATATCATTCTGTGTTTGCTACATGTAATACTGCTGTGATATATATTTATGTAAATTGATGCCTATTTTATGTGCCTTAGAGTAGTTTAAAGTTATTTTTAGCATAGGACAAGGAAAAAAGTATTTATATTTACTTAATTATTTTTACCAAATCTGAGTCTTCTGAGAATGTACTATTTTTTCAAGAGGAAACTCTTTTGCTTATATACAGGTAGTTATTTTTTCATTAGATATGATTTTATAAAGATACTCAGTAACAAACCCCTTCCTGCTTCTGGTGAAAGAAAGGAATTTAACTCTTTAAACCCCCACAATCCAGAAATGACTGATCTGACACAATAGAAAATAGCATAACATGGAGATACCAGAGGGTCGAAAGGGTAAAGTGGTTCCTGGTAGCGATTGCTTGCTTATAATGTTAATTTGAATTACAGTGATACTGGGCTACTGAGGGTAAGTGACAATTTATTTTGGGCTGACCGTTTACTTCAGGTGATCATAAAATAGAGGTGCCAACTATTACATGTTTTACTGTTACAAAGAGTTACATGTGTTGTTAAAGAAAAAACAAGATATTTTTATTGTGACACAAGTTTTTCAGCCCACCTGTTTTATGAAAAAAATTTAAAGCTGAATTTTTTATAGCAATTTTTATTTTCATTCTGAAGCATTTGTAGGCCTATTTTGGTAATAATCATATCTGGCATTGAATATTTTTTATTGTATATCCTGTACTGTTACACTGGGAGCTGTCTTGAGAGATAACTCCTTCAGTCAAAGGAAACTTAAGGGATCAACTAGATAGGTGGTCTGATGAAAGTTATTTGTTTTATTGTTTTGCTACCAACGTATTAATTCTCACTCTTATGGAGTGCCAAGACTACAGCTTAGGACTGAAGCTAAAGTCATTTTAATTTTCGACTGAGATATTGTTTCGAGTGGTTTTAAAAAAAACACCATCTAAGCAAACAAAAAATTACATTCTAAATCCATTTTTACTGATGCGGGACCAAGTCTCGGACAGTGCCTATTGTCGGACACTTCTTTTTGCACGTAAATGAACAAGATTTTTCAAGATATTTTTAATACATCATCAGACTTTAAACATTGATTGAAACATGTTATAAAAATTAAGATTAATAATTCCACAACAACATTGTAATTGCTCATCTTTCTATCGTACTGTGCAACACAAGTCGGGAAGGAAGTGACATCACCAGCTCAACCTAAATACTTCTGCTGTCCGACAATAGGTCCTCCTGCATCACAATTACGGCATTCAGGTTGGGTTTTTTAAATGGGCTAAATTCAATTTTTGTTTTGTATTTTCCACCAAAACTTATCAAATTATATTGCATCTACAAAATTTCAAAGAAATTCTATTAGTTGAACTGAAAATTTCTGGTAAAAACCTCGATTTACAAGTTTTAATTACTGTAATCGTTAGCATATTATCGGCATTTATTTTTACCCAATATCTGTAAGTATTTTTTGACCTGTGCAATGTCTAGATATATTTATAATCATAATTTAACTGATTTTGATTTTTTTACTGCTGGAGAAATGTTGACATTACTAAACGGAGTACTGGTACAGAAAGTGTCCTATACATCGGCCTGATCGGTAAGAACTAGAAATGGAAGTGTACCGGTACTGAATAATATTAAGTTTGTGTGCTTGTTATGATAAACTTTTATTTCTAAGCTTAATTTTCTTTTAGTTGATCAGTTTAAGATAATTGTTCAACATTTGAAATTATGCATTATATGTTGGTTAATTTATCGTGTTAAGTATGTAAATCCATGTACATAAACGGACATATATACAAATTGATACAATACACAGGTTATCAGGAATGTGCTATACATGTCTTTTTACGTTTTTAAACTTGCTTTAAGATCAGTGCCAAAGAATTGTTTTGTTACTTTATCAATGTATTTTTTGTAGAGTGCTATGTAGCCTAGTTTTATATTGTTGTGTGCTTCTACAAGGTGCACTTTTGCAGAGTACCATGTTTAGGGGGCTCTTCAGTGTTAAAGGGGCTCTTCACATAATGCCATGTGTAGAGGTAAAAACATACTGTCATGATTCGGGGTCAAAAACTTAATGGGGCTCTTCACAGATTGTCATGTGTATTGGGTAAACACTTAAAGGGTCTATTTCACTGATAGTCATCATGAGTGAGGTCAAAATGTTAAAGGGGCTCTCATAGATTTTTGCATGTGAAAGGGGTGGGGGGTTGTCAAAATTTTAAAGGGGCTTTTTCACAGAATGCCATGTGAAGGGTCAAAATCTTACTTTTGTGAAAAAAAAATTATTTTTATTATTTTTTTTTTTTGTAATTACTTGTGTTCAACATTACTTTGTCAACACAAAAAAAACCTAGGACTCTACATTTTCTGCATGTGTTTTACCAGTATATTGTTTATTTAGTGAACTCACAAAGCATCTAAGTAGATGCATCATTATTGAGGATTCAGTTTTAAAAGCAGTAACAATGTATAATGCATTAGTTTACAAACATTTTGATAAAATAGGAAAAATAATAGAATTTCATGAATTTTTTTAAAAGAGCACTTGTCGTAAAAATTAATTATCTAACACTTATTATATTTCATACACTCATCAACTCCTGCAAAAATACTTTTCTGTAAATCAATGACTCAGACCAGTCCAACTATGTATTTAGGGGTGAATGAGTTCATCCCAGTATTCATATGATCCACTGATACAACAATGTCCCCGGAAGTTTTAGTCAGCCGTGCATCTGTGTGTGTTATCAAAATTTTTGATATTATGAACTTAATTCCTTTCTGCAATATTTTTGTCACTGAAATTTTCATACACACACACATGCAAACACACATATATATCATAAGGACCCATAATCTTTTAAAATATAAAAATGTCAGTCAGCAAGCAACCTTGATTTTCAATGGCGGATTGTCTCAAAATTAGATTTTTTACAAGTACAAGTGTGCTGAAAATGTTTTGAATTTATCTTGGTGCACATCACACACACACACACACACACACACATCACACACACACACACACAACACATTATTCATTGCTATGTATGATTGTTATTATATCTACAGTCAAACCTCATTATACTGCCACCATTTGTTCAGCCTGAATTTGAAAATAAAAAAGGGTTTCGGCGATAGTTTGAGGTAAACCTTAAATGAAATTATATGGAAAATTGAAAAAGTTTATTTTCATAAATTTTGGTGTAAAAGTGAGATGGCAAATGAAACGTTTTATAAAGAGGTTTAACTGTATGCTACTTTGTGTAAATGTAATCATATTGATACAAATGCCTTTGTGGTGGTCTTGAGCATAACCATTTCCTGCGATTTATCAGTCATCCTGGCTATTAGGGGTCAGTTTGGTTATTTAATGGACCTTGTATGAGTTAGTGTGCAGAGGTCATCATCTGTATGTTTTATAAATATACAAGCCATTTGACCAATTATTATATGTACTGTACATTTGTCGACCTCATTTGAGGTTATAATACATGGTGTTATCAAAGAAAATGATATTTTGAGGTCGTTAGTTATTTTATTACATGACAATTAATTAGCTGACACCTGTGTAAATCTTGCAAATACAGCAAGATGTGGGAGTCTAGCCACGTATTGAACAACAAAATACAACAGTTTTTTACAGGCTAAATGTTTTGCACGTCTAGTGTTTTTAGTATCCTTCTATTCCTAATGTTTGGACACCATCATCATCAATAGTGGCGGAACGAAAACGTTTGTTTACACTCTTGTCATCTGTCATTTCATTGCAATTCCTTGATTTATAGCTAGGCAGCATTGATGATTGGCTAAACAAGGAACACTGAGCATGTCATAGTTCGGGAACCATTTGTTCAATTTTAGGTAGGACCTCATTGTGTTGGATTGTTATGTAACCTAAAGGGATTTATGGGTTAATATAACGATTGAGAGAAGTAAAAGTATGAAATGAACCAATCATAAACTAGATGATAAGAGAGTCATGTAATAATATTTTCATATTTCATTTTAG
This sequence comes from Atrina japonica, assembly GCA_030159075.1. Classification (NCBI taxonomy): domain Eukaryota; kingdom Metazoa; phylum Mollusca; class Bivalvia; order Pterioida; family Pinnidae; genus Atrina; species Atrina japonica. Next base: position 711,381 of record BROG01000291.1, on the reverse strand, counting down.
CATTATAAAATTTGTCACAGAATTCCAAACTTTTGAATTTACAATTACAGGTGATGTTATTTTTTTTTTTTTTTTGCAGATCATTTATTTCATATGGAACACAACTAATGGCATTTAATGTTTCTGTGTGCCATTTAGTCTCTTATTTATTTTTTGAGTTATTTATGAATCACAAAAGTTAACCTGTTTTATCTAATAATTTTTCCAATCTATTGTAATTATGTTATTCTTCAGCCCACTCCCATGAGTTAGTGTGCAGAGGTCATCATCTGTATGTTTTATAAATATACAAGCCATTTGACCAATTATTATATGTACTGTACATTTGTCGACCTCATTTGAGGTTAATACATGGTGTTATCAACCCAAGAAAATGATATTTTGAGGTCGTTAGTTATTTTATTACATGACAATTAATTAGTCTGACACCAGTGTGTAAATCTTGCAAATACAGCAAGATGTGGGAGTCTAGCCACGTATGATGAACAACTAAAATACAACAGTTTTAAACAGCTAAATGTTTTGCACGTCTAGTGTTTTTAGAATCCTTCTATTCCAATAATGTTTGGACACCATCATCATCAATAGTGGCGGAACGAAAACGTTTGTTTACACTCTTGTCATCTGTCATCTTCATTGCAATTCCTTGATGCTTAATATAGCTAGGCAGCATTGATGATTGGCTAAACAAGGAACACTGAGCATGTCAAAGTTCGGGAATTCTTTTTTCCTAATTTTAGGTAGGACCTCATTGTGTTGGATTGTTATGTCAACCTACGAAGTGATTTATGGGTTAATATAACGATTGAGAGAGAAGAGAAAGTATGAAATGAACCAATCAGAAACTAGATGATAAGAGAGTCATGTAATAATATTTTTTATTTCATTTTAGCATTATAATCATTTGTCACAGAATTCCAAACTTTTGAATTTACAATTACAGGTGATGTTTTTTTTAATTTTTTTTGCAGATCATTTATTTCATTTGGAACACAACTAATGGCATTTAAATGTTTCTGTGTGCAATTTAGTCTCTTATTTATTTTTGAGTTATTTATGAATCACAAAAGTTAACCTGTTTTATCTAATAATTTTTCCAATCTATTGTAATTATGTTATTCTTCAGCCCACTCCCATAGTATGCAAAGTATTGGGTGTCCGAGTAGCACAGTTGTTAGCGTACTCACTTCTCAACAATGCGACCTGGGTTCGATCTTTGGATTTGACAGGGGAGTATGTGAGTTGGTATGGTGGTCGCCAAGTTGGATACGTGGGTTTCTCCTGGTTCCTCCCACAGCAAGGACCCCCCGCATGCCAACATCAGGGCCAATGAGAGAAATTGATATAAGTTGACATAACTTGTTTGCCAATCGTTGTAAAATAAATAGTTTAAAGTATGCAAAGGTAGCCAGTCACCTTCCCAAAGGGAAACGTATTCTTGAATCTGCATAACACTTCAGAATTGCGGTTCCAACTGGCAGTCACATTTTCTGTTTTTTTTTGTTTTGCTAAAACGGTACTTTTCGAATCTGGCATATACATTTCTTACCTGGCTAAAAATAATTGTGAATTCTTATGATTTCTGAATTTCAAAAAATATTTCAAAATAGGTGAGTATAGGCCTACAATGGCCTTACCTGTGAAACACTAGTTCTACATGTTCTAATGAAATATTTCAATTACTTTGTTATCCACCATGCCTGCCAGAAATGTTCATATTGAAATTATCCGTTGTCATGGAAAACAAATCATTATCATTTTCATCATTTACAAGTGATTGACAGAGTTCTCCTCTGTGGTTTTGTTCATCTTTGTTTAGATGATAAGGTGCAATAGGAGTGCAGTGGCAGTAGGGGTGCCAACTTTGTGTTGTTATACATGTACATATTTATTTTTTAGGAAAAAGCAAAGAGCTATTGTGATATTTTCTCTGCATTTTCTGATTTTTTTTTTCACTGTAAGAGCCTATTGCAGTTATTGACTACTTTTGTTGTTTTACAGTCCGAAAATAAATTTTCACCTATATCATGTACAGTAGAATTTCAATGAATCGAAGTTCAAGGGAGCACCTAGTAAAGTTCAAAAAATCTTCCTGTAATTGAAACATTGAGTGTTTATTAGAAAGAGAAGAATTATCATGGGGTGTTTTCGTACACATGTACATGTAAATTTGGACTTCGAATTATATGTAGGAATTTTCGTTGTTTTTATAGAAATAAGCCCAACAATTTATTTGAAACATCGAGAAATTCGACTCATAAAAGTTCGAATTCTAAAATGTTTATAAGTAGCGTTAAATAACAAAATTATTCGGTACTTTGTCAATAGTTCAAAACATCGAGAAATTTGACTCATCAAAGTTCTACTGTATATGTTATATGCTTTAGGTGATGTTTCACCAAGTTTGAAAAGTTATGATAAATTAGTGTACTTCGTAATAAACTCCTCTGTAATATGAAGCGTAAAATAACAAATCTTGCCCCTTGTACTGTTATGTAGTGAGTTTGTAGTCCCAGAACGTTTTACGTTATTTTTATTTTTAATTAGTTTCAGTTGATAAAGATATATAACTGGATGAAAATTGGAGAATGTTAGATGCCATTATTTTGTTTATAATATGTATTTTTTTTTTAATGTTGACAGATGTATTTTATACAACTGTGACTTGTTTTTTTTTTTTTCATTAAAGATAACAAAAACATTGATTAGAATGTCTTTCTTGATTTACTGTATTTTTTACAAAGTACAGAATTTTTGTAGTCTTTAAGCAGATTGGAACTGTTGAGAAGGAAATAGTGAATTTAAATTTGTTTTGTTGTTGATTTACATCTTACCAAGGGATTTTGACTTTAATACCCAGTAAACTATAAATCCGGAAATATTCACGGGACTTTATTTTCACAATACACAAGTTTTAAATTTACTCGTTAGATTATATTTTCGCAATTTTAAATGCCCATTTTGTCATGCTATTATCATACTTTACATGATAATTTTATTTTCGCAAGCAAGAGCTCTCACGAAATTATGCGCAAATATCCCAAAGGCCTCTTTTCGCATTTTACAGGTTTTATGCCGAGTGCTTGGCTAAAGTTACCTAGTCGTTTTTAAAAAGTCTTGGTTCCTGAAACCAGGAAATGACCGGACCTTGTGATCTAATATCTGCGAGTTGAATGCTAAACCACTAGACCAATACAAGAGCAATTTTGTGAATTTTTAGCTCTGCTCAAGAGAGCTACTGTCATAGCATGTCGTTCAGTGAAAACTTATCCAACATTCCATTTTCCCAGAAATCCTTGTGACAATAACCACACGACAACAACACTAACATTCTCAGGGGAGGGGGGGGCTGAAAAGACTCCTAATTAAATTCTTCCGCCACCTCTCAAAGCCGTGGAGAAACACTGGTAACAATGTACCAGAGACAACACCACCAACCTTCTGAAATCGCAAACTTTCCTCAAATAATAAGTGATGGTTCCACTGACTAGAGATGGGAATTGTTATGGTTTACAGTGTGATCAGGGGTTAATAGTCCCTTTTTGTGACAGCATTCCGTACTCTTTGAATTAGGAATTTTAACGTTGCAAAGGACTAAATTTGGAAAAAAGTAACTATCGTCATTTAATTGATAAGACACATAACTTGTGATTTATTCAGGCTCTGTTATTTAAGGCTCATCAAAAAGGCCTCAACTTTTTGTTTTTTTACAGATTTTATGCCAAATTCTTGGCAAACGAAAAGTCACCATTTTTAAAATCTTGGATGTGAGCAGATTCCAGGAAACATTCCTGTGATCTAATACCTAAGGGTCAAATGCTAATGCTCTCCCATAGTGCAAGCAATTTGCTCGGCATATTTTGATGAAATCTGATTTGGAACATCTTGTGTTTTTGACCGGATCTGGGAAGAGCTTCTCCATTGACAAACTTCTTAAGACCGGTTGTATTGAGCAAAAAAACTGACTTATCTAAATGGATATAGTAAAACCTAATTGATTTTAAACCTAATTTTGTTAGCTCCCCTGAGCAAAAGACTCAAGTGAGCTTCTCTGAACAGAAGTGGTTCGTTACTATCGTGTTCGCAGGTGAGCACTGCCCTTGTTAAGCGTTATCTGATTGTTAAGTAAATGAAATGAAAATATTCATATACAGCTGTATTTGTATTTCATAAGCATTTATTTTGTAAGAACAGACATAAACAATGGACTGTAACATGTGTAATGTCTTCTAAAAGCAGTACAGAATAAAAAAAAAATGGAAAATGGAAATCGCAACTTTTTCGAGGATTAATTTTAACCACACTTGTCTTCTATGCAGATTAAATAGATCTGTTAGACGATGCAAGACTTTAATGTACTTTTTTAATCTCTGATTCCAGTGGCATTGATATAGACTAAAAAAATCATTCTTGTTAGAAAAATTGTCACTCATGATTAATATAAAACTCCTGGAGCACTGACAAAATAACTGTCAGAGACAATGACGGCATTACTGCCAGGAGCTTTGACAGAATAACTGTCACAGACAATGACAACATTTCTGTCAGGAGCTTTTGACAGAATAACTGTCACAGACAATAACAATGTTTCTGCCAGAAGCAAAATACCTAATAAAAATATTAACTTAATGCCAGATTTCCACAAAATGATTTTGTGTATGGCAAGAAAACAGTATTACTGTCAATGACCATGATGGCAATAACAGTATTAATGATCATTACAACTGGAATGCTATTGTTTTCTAACAATTACAAACAGCAATACTGTATTTTTGTTCTTAACGATTTCATAACTACACAAGATAATATTCAAATTATTTATCCACCTTATAAATGTCCACAGACATTAACAAACATTCATGTGCAACCTAGATATACATTACAAATTAAAGGTGTCCTTAGTAATATCAATTTTACTTTAGAGATTTTTCCTGGGAATCAGAAGTTTATAATCTTTCGCATGCTATTTGCTTTTCATTCCATATATCCGACATGTTAATATGTTAACATTATCAATGAAAGCAAAGACGATTTTTTATACTGGAACAGGTGACATCACAGTTTTAAAACAACAACAGGAAGCTATGTGTATGTACATTCAAATTTTAAATTCAACTTCCAATTTTCTATAAAATTAAATACATGTATAATAATGATATTTATCAAGTCCTGAACGAAAATAAATTACTACTGGGCCACTGCCTTGTTGTTGTATAAAGCCAGCATCTTCTTGATTTCTCCTATAGCCAATCCAGGATTTAGGCCCTGAAAAAAAAATTATGAAAAAATATCAAATGAGGAAACACTTGCAAAGATAAACTGGGCATATCAATGGATGGATACAGACAAACTTATTAGCCCCCTCCCCTTGATTTCATTTGTAGAAAACTAAAAATGTTTTGCTATATTAAATTAAATTTCCAGATTGTCTGACAAAAACGAACACATTTATATCATGTTGTGTGTTCAGGCATTTAAATAAGTTTCATTTTTCTTAAATGAAAATATATTACTATTCTATGATTATAAGGACGTTTGAGTCAGTTTTCACTTACCTTGGGGCAAGTCTTGGTGCAATTCATGATTGTATGACATCGGTACACAGAGAATTTGTCCTCCATTTGAAAAAGTCTTTCATTTGTAAAATCATCACGAGAATCCACCATCCATCTGTAATTGCAATAAAATTGAAATTTTCAATTTGAACTTCGAATATTTTTTTATGCCACACTCGACAATTTTTCAGTTATATTGTGGCAGCCAGTTTTTAATGGTGGGTGAGAGAACCTGGTAACAATGTACCCGGGAAGAGACCAGCAGCCTTCCGCAAGTAAACTTTCTCACAAAAGTCAGCTTAGGTTCCAGCGAGCTTGAACCTGCATTGACAGGAAGTGAGAGACTTTATGGTTCAAAGTGTGATGCTCTAACCACAAGGCCACGGAGGCCCTTTAAACTGAATAAAGATGAAAAGAATTTAAGATATAATTTGTCGTGAAAGAGGAAATTTTTTAGGACACATCTAAGAAATACTATTTCTATGAAAGCAGAATGTCTGTCACTGTTTAAATCATACCATATCTCATTAATGTTAGGCAATAGATCAATTTCAATATCTTTGGAAATATACTTCAGTTAATTTGTGGAAAATAAAAGGTTACAAGAAGAAAAATGGACAAATAAAGCAAAACCAAAATACTCCAACTTCCTCCTGCAATTTAATCATCAATACCCTCAGCATAAAATTGAAGATAGACTAAACTAATGCATTTATTTCATGCGACACTATTTTATCAGGTGCTAAGATTTTCTGGTCTACAATGTATATGGGAACATTGTCCGCTTTAGGTTTTGAAAGACAAGAATTTTATACCCATGTTACAGACAGACGCCTTGCTGATCATAACATGGCTATCAGGTTGTATGTCCAATATGAGTGACATTTGACCCTACTGCCATGCGAAATTTAAATTATCAGAGAGCTGGATTCACAGCACGTTTGTGGTCATAACCTCAACTTACCTGTATGCCTGCATCAGTACTGCTGGTCCGAGATACTTATCAGAGTTCCACCAATAACTGGGACAGGAAGTACTGCAACATGCACAGAGAATGCACTCGTATAATCCATCCTGCAAGATATAGAGATTAAAATACAAACATTGGCTATATTACATGAACATATAGGTAAAACAAAATGATTAAATTTAAATGTTGCAAGAGAAAACCCATAAACAATATACCAAAATAACCTTCTCAGGGAAGATTTTAGGGAAAGAAAAAAAATAATCATTAGCACAAAAAAAGACACCCAAATGGAGTCCACCTCCTCGAAAAGCAATGGAGAAATCCTGGTAAAAATGTACCAACGACAACACCGCGGATCTTCTGAAATCATACATGCAAACTTCCACCAAATAATCAGTGACAGTTCCACTGACTAGAGATGAGGAACGACACTTAATACCAGGGTTTGAAATTAGCAGTAGTCTGCCAGTCTGTGACTAGAACTTTTGTAGTTTTGTAGCGGACTAGTCAAGGTTGTGCTTCAGCTAGTTCGACTGATTAGTAGAACATTTGTACAAACATTACAGTATAAATATAAGCAATGATTAACTCATTCACCCCTAGAGACACATTTGGACTAATCTAAGTCATTGATTCAAAGAGGAGTCCATTGTTTTTCAGGGGCTGAAGATTTTAAGTAAGTATGTATGCATACTGAACACCAGAATTACCTATTAGCTCTTTCTATTTTTTTCTCAACTCAGACTAAGATAATTACTTTAACTCATGAGAATTTAAAAACACAAAATAGATAACTTACTAAAACTACCAATTTGAAAAATATGTGGCAATTTGGTCATTCTTTTTACTAGTTTGGGGCTAGTGAATTTGTCATAGGACTAGTATAATTGGTTTCCAACTAGTCCAACTGACTAGTGAGACAGAAATGCTAAATTTGATCCCCAGTTAATTGGCAGTCACCAAAACTTCTAAAGACATAAAGAACAGGTTTATAGAATCTATCCAACCGTCATGTTGTGGATGAGACAAAGAAATCTCAATCAAAGTGCCCATAGTGATTGTATCCATGGAGGCCAGGCTTACACACAAGGAGTGGGATTTTGGTCCTTCACAAAATATTGTGACTGATCATTTTTCTCACATTTGCACTTATATATACTGATAGAAATTCTTCTTCTCGTCCAAAGGTAACTTATCACCATGCCCTGTTATAAAAAACCTGAACTTCTTATTGTGATTTTTTTTCATGTCTCAAGAGAGATTAAGAGAATCTTACATGGGTGTGTGGAGTGGATAAGGAAATCTCCACCAGAGTGGTAGGAATCTAGTTATCCAATCCTCCGGACATCGTCTGATTGGACAACCAGATTCTTACAACGAGGGCGGAGACTTCCCTTTCCATTCAGCACACCATGTTTGATCATATTTCTCCAATGCATCAAACACATTTATGCAAATAAATAAAAAATGACACAATTTTTAATGCAGTGCATGAATTCTCAACACATTTAAGAACTAAAGGTATTATATTGTCATAGCATGTGTAGCTTGTACATGCCCTAGGGTGTGGTCAGAGAAATTCTAGCTTGGCCAAACCATAACTATGCCTGTCCATGGTAGGAGAAGAGAAAATCTGCTCTAGGAAAATATGTGAATTTCACAATCCATAGCAGGAGATAACTAAAACCCTATGATACCTTACCAGTTTAGCTCTGTCTTGTACAGACTGTAGATATTGCTTTTTTCCAACCTCTGTCTCACTCAAATCCTTCTTTTTCAAGTATGGCTCAATGGCGCGATACTGGGCGTAAAAGTTGCTCATATCTGGTACCAAGTCCTTGATAACATACATGTGAGGTAAGGGGTAGACCTTTGTCGTTTTCCCCAGGTTGTCATCTATTTTGCTGAAATTTTGAAAATTAATATTTTTCAAAATATACACCTACATGTGACATGAATTAATTCTTAATAATGCAACTAGTGAAATTATCAAATCATTGTTTTTTTTTCATTGAAATCTTTGAGTTTCTTTGTAAATTTTCTACAAGGTTTTCACAAAAAAGTCTGGTTGACTTTAATACTTTTCAGTGATATATTAAAGGTACAACTTCATATGTCTTTTGTACATGCAGATGCTATATAAATTGAAGACATCTCTTTAGAAGGTTTGATAAATCTGTGTACCTTATTACAGTGGAACCGGTCTTTTAAGACAACTGTCATAGAAGACAACCTGTCTTGTAAGACCACATTTCAGTGGCAGAAGGGGTGGTCTTTCAAGACAAAAACCACTGTACAATTGTGTTCATCACATAAGAGATTATGCTCAATAAGGGGAACAACTTTTTTTAATATCAGATCCCCAAAAGCTGTCAGATAAAGCAAATTTAATATAACCATAAGAACTTATTTGAATACCAAATAAAACTACACCAAAGAGAGTTAGCTTGCCTCTTATTCCACACTTGTGGATAACATGATTTATCTCCCATTTGCTGAGTTATCTCCTCTTTGTAGCCGGTATCTTGTAAAGACATATGTGGGCAAATTTGTGTTTTTCTGCTAAAAGAAAATCCTTATACACCCTACAGAACTAGGTTAAATTTATTTACCTCATATGTTAATCTTCATGTTTTTAAGTTATATTGGGTTCATCAGGCTGTTCAATTTAAGTAAAAATAAAAAGTAGTTTTTCATCCAATTTGTTCATTACAAGATACCTGCTGTAATGAAAGACAACTCCTGCTAATGGGAGGTTACTCTGTATTCTGTAAATCGAGAATTCATTTAAAGACATCTTCCTTTGAAATAACAGTAAGAGATCTTACCACAGGCAAGCTAGAGTATTAGTTCCACCGATGTTCATCGAGCATGATCCGCAAATACCTTCACGGCACGACCTTCGAAAGGTCAGAGTAGGATCAATTTCATTCTTGATTTTGTTAAGAGCATCAAGAACCATAGGACCACACCTGTAAGTGATAAGGTGAAAATGTTGTTATGATGATATAAATCACATTGACTATTGAAATCAATGATGAAAACAATGGCAGGTGAAAAGGGAGGTAACTGGAACTTTCAATTGCTTTAACCTTTTCATCCCTGAATATTTGAGTGGTATGCTCTTTTCTATTGTTTACGACCAGTCTATTATGGTCTGTATGGTTGAAAGGATTAATTAGGCAAAATAAAGAATAAACATTGCACATATTCTTCCTTTTGGTGGAAAATTATGTCTTGTTTCAAATGCCATTAACATGCAGTCTTTTTTTCAGGTATTTTGGGAACAGTAGTCTACATGTACCTTGAATTAGGAGAAATTTGATGATATATCCTTTTTTCAAAATAAAAATTTCAGCCAGAAATTGCTGTAGGAATTCTGGTTGCTTGTAAAGAAAAATTATCATTACTATAATGTTTCTCTTGGACAATATGACACTGGTATTTACACATATAGTCCCAGTATGAAACAAATTATCAGTTTTCATCTTTGCATTGGAATGGTGTGCAAAATTTTAGAAGCAATTACATAATGAGGTAGAATAATGACTGCTTTAGGCAAATATTTATGCTAAACTACACACCATTCTTACAATGGCCAAAATGAATGGTTGAATATTTAAAAATTAACAGTAAATGGTGAAGATATTAAAATATGAATTTACTATTGGAATATTTGTTCATATGTCTATCAAAAGTATAACACACACTGTAGCATGATCTTGCCATCACTAGTAATCGACATGGACAGGAGATGCTGGATGTGAGAGAATTTCTCCTTAAAAATTCTGGTAGTCATAACAAAATTTCAATTTTGCTTAAATCAGATATATGCCCCAGAACAAGACATAAATACTACTGGCATATATAAAGATCTGGTTAATAAGATACAATGAAGGTAAATCAACAAATGAAAAAAATACACAAGTTGACCAAGATGAATACTCAAATACTAATTATATAATTGTCAGAAATATTCAAATACTAATTCTTGGTATTTGTTTCAGCTCTTTTCTTACTTACGTGTTAAGATCTATTTCATATGTTTGTAGATGAGGTTTATCTCCTGGCTTGTCGGGATCCTGTAAAGAGAAGATTTCCAATACCTCAGAGTTTGTTTGAGTAAATATTCTTTACATATACAGTGTTCCCCATTACGTAAATTCTTTACGTTAAAAATGCTAATTTCACGAAAATAAAACATCGGTTGTACATATCTGTCACGTACTGAAAATGGAATGAAATAGTGTAGGCTAAATGATTTTAGGGAAAATCTCTAAATAATAAACTTTGTTTGTGCACTGTTAACATCATCTAGTGACAATAATAATTCATTTTATGATAGCAATGGGATTCAAGAAAATGTCAGAAACTGCATAATTAATATTTATTTATACTTTAGAATCATTCCCTTATCTTGGCACCCTGCTATGAAGTCGAAGTCTTCTTCTCAGACACTATCCTACAAGCTGTGTTTATTGGAACATCACACATTCTTTGAAGCTGGGAAAGTTTTGAAAAATGTGTTATGCTGTAGGAACACTCATATTTCAGTGTATATATTGTTTTACAACCATGACACAGTTTTAGTGTTATAAGGGCATAAGGAATTTAATGAAGATTCGATACACATTGAGGGTAATGATGCATTACATGTGCACAGAGTCAATAAATTCAAGCAATAGATACATAATATGTGCATGTAAAAGATGCAGAATTTAAAAAAATACACAACTCAAAAGGATTTAAAAGCTTTTTAAATCACTTTGTATGGTACCCTTGAATTTCATGTTATACCCCCATGAAATTTGAACTGGGGTATGGTATACCCCGTGATACAGGCATGCATGGGGAACATTGAATATATACAGTCAAACTTGTCTGTGAAGGCCAATTCAGGGAACAGGAAAAAGTACCTGTTATAGACAGGTGGCCTTTATAAAGAGGTTTATTCATTACAGAAAAACCTGCTTTAGCAACCACCAGTGTATAAAGACCACCTGGTCATAAAGACTGTACTTTGCTGTCCCCAATAGTACCATTTGAGTACAAATCAACCTCTATATAAAGACCACTACCCTATAAAGACTGGTTTTGTTGTGTCCCCAAGGGGTTCTTTATATACAAGTTTCACTGTATTTAAAAAGTTAACGAAGGTCATGCTTGAATGGCCTTAACAGTCAAAAACCATTAATACAGAGGTGGCATTTAAATGCAAGTTCTACTAAATATATAATTATAGAATTTTTTCTTTGAATTTTGAATGTTGTTTTATGCCACAATCAACAATTTTCAGTTATATGGTGGTGGCCAGTTTTAATGGCGAAGGAGAGAACCCGGTTACAATGTACCCGGGAAGAGACCACCTGCTTTCCCCATGTAAACTAACAAACTTTCTCACAAAAATCAGCTTAGGTTCCAGTAGGAGCATTTTACAGAAATTGTGAATATGAAAATGAGAAACCGATATTAAGCAACACACCAAATTTAGTGAAAATACCAAAATAGATAGGTCCTGATCGTTCATACAGGATGGGTTGTTGAAGCGAGGGTGAGAGCATAATAATGAATGTCCCAAAGTTCCACAGTAAACTCAATGTGGATAATCAAACAAATATTACATTTTGTATTCATAAATCAGAAATGGAATACGATTGCCTTACCCATCTGTAAATACCAAATTTCTTCATCCGTGGCGCTTCTTGTGGTGCTGTTGCTGCGGCAGTTTGTGCACATCTTTTCTAATAATAAAAAAAAAGAACAAAATTCACCAATGTAAACAAAATCTAGGTTTTGACACATCCATTCACTAACTAATGCATAAAGGTACATGTGTTATACTTGTGAATATCAGTTACAAAAAACAATTGACTTCAATTTGTATTTATAAAATTAATTTAGACTGAGTTTTAATCTACACGGCGATCATAACAGCTATAAATGAGGTTCCTTATACATGTACATGTATGACATCAATTATGTAACTCTATTTATAACATGACATCATACCAAGATACATGTATTTCATTAAAAAAATCTCTATACTTTACTGTTATACATTGAACTTTGCTGTTCCATTATAATTAGACCGATCATGTATAAGGGGGGGATATTCAATTCCATTACTTTGTTTTTCAATTTGAAAACTATCATGTCAGATATGTAAATATAATGAATGAACATTTGTCAGCGTGCACCATTCTATTTATCTGTCACCCAAATGGCATCCATATTACAATAAATGCACTCTGACAAGCATTCAGTCATAAAATACTTTCGAGGCATGACCTTCATTCATAAAATATTTTCAAATAAATTTTCCAAAGACTGAATATTTTCTGCCTTAAATAATAAATGTTAAGTGGTTCACCAATTAGTGAGGTGAGGTGGTTGCACTGTATGATTATGTAGTGAAGGATTTAGCTGTATTTTCAAATACATGTACAAGTAAATGTGAATTCTAATAGTCATACAATGATCTCCTTCCATGATCATAAATTGACTCTGATATTATGTTACTTTTGATTTTTAATTTACTTTGTTGTTTTTAATATTGATTTTCAATTGTCAATTAATTGTCAAGAAATCTAGATATAACTGTATTGCATAACAGACTTTTTTGCATTGTATAAACTAATACCATTTAGTACTACAGCCGGTACACGTTATTCAAGTAATCGTTTCATGGACCGCCTGGGTGTTGTTTATTGGGACGGCATCCTAATGACAGGTGAAGCACAAACGTATGACTCCTCTTAGCATGATATATCCGGTCTTTATAAAGACGATTAATCTATGCTACTTAAGTGTCCTATTGGTAAATCTCGGAGAAAGACTTTGGAAAACTATCAATATATGTACTAGTACTATCTCTTAAATTGTCTTATTTTTTCACTATCTTATACCGATTCACAATGAAATGAACTATCAACTTTTGAACATATTTATTAACATATATGTAAAAATTATAAATTTATTAAATCGATCAGTTGTTGAAAATATGTTGGAATGTGGCTTTAAGCAAGCATTATACAAAGGGAGACAACTCCATTTGTGTATCAAGTACTTCCTGAATTTCTGACATCCGGGTATTTTTCAAAGGCCGTCATATTTGAAACATTGAATGTCATTCGAGGGAAACTCCTATGCAGCAACAACAAATACATGCCCGCGGCGGCATGTTTAAAAAGAAAAAGGGGATGGGGAACTACAGATAAATTAATGCGAAATTGTGCAGATGGTTGTTTGATTTCTTTTCAAAGAATGAATTTGACTGATTAAATGGCATTGAATTTTCAGTTTGACTTGATTATGGCCATACATGCCATACATCCCGGAAAATCGACTTCCTAAAAGGTGTCCTGTAAAATTTGATTCTGTCCCAGATTCCAACTGTTCTGCAATTTTGCACACATGAAGTCTCAAAGTCCTCATAGTTACTACATGTAATTAGCGAAACGTCCGATTATCGACTAGTTGACACTCTTACAGCTAAATACGAATGGGCATATTAATTATTGAGGTTGTTAATGATTATATACATGTAATGTCGTCTCGTCCACTGATTGGCAGTTAATTGGTGATAAGACTAGAAAGTGTCCCAGAATTTTGCTATATTTGTCAAAGAAAAATGTCATTTGTCCCAGAATGACCTCTGAAAAATGTGGCATGTATGTTTGGCAGTGATGCCGATGGCTTCAGTTCATATGATAATGAAATGGGAATGGTCTGTGTGAAAACCATGTTAAAATTAATTGCAAGTTCAATATTTTCTTTCTGTGGACAAACATGATTAAAACTTGATTGTTTTATAATTATTTTATAAGACGCTAAGATGAAACGTAAAAATACTAGTGCGGAATAACTACCGTTTGTGAACTTCGTTTTCGTTGACGAAAAATTGCCTTTAAAATTATTTAAATGTTGATATCTTCATCCAATAATATACATGTATTTTTGAACAACACTTGCTTTGTCGTAACTAAATAATAATACTATTTTTTTTTCGTTTCTTCTTACGTAATTAGGCTGTTTTTGTTAACAGTCTCAAAGAATGAAACAATTTTATTACTAATAATATTGACAAACTTTTAATGCATATTTGTTTAATTTCAATACGACAAATAGAGTCTAACCAGCAAATGTAAATTTTGTAAAAAATTGAGCCAGCACAACAAATTTAACAGCGCTTTTTCATAAACCAAAATTAAGTTCACAGACAGTAATCCCATTGTAACCACTGGCTGTGCTATTGTGTTACTTTAAATATAAAGTACATGTTTTAAAACGATTACAACATCAGTGCTAGTCAGAGGTTAAACATCAATCATTCAACACATAATCCATGTTATTTTAAGACTAATGAAAAACAATTTTTGCTCTAGGAATGCAGGAAATCACATTTCCTTACATCTAGATTTTAAAATTTTCCAAGGGGGGGGGGAATGACCCCGGAACTCCCCTAAATTACCTTGCGCCTTTGGCACTCATATGTGCCCTTTTCAATGGAAATCTGCATGCACTTTTTAATTCTTGGGAAAACACTAACCAGTTGAATAAAAGATAAAAACTTTGTTTATGATCTAAAAAAAAATAACTGTCCACAATTTAAATACCAGTCCGGTCCATTTCTATTTCTTATACTACTTCTAGAAGTACGTCTACCAATACATGTGATTTGTGACAATTAACTTAGACCTTGAGGTAAATGCTTTGCATGCTTGATTATAGATAAAATGATAACTGTTTTGGTCAATTTTTAAGTTGAAGTACATTACAACTACCTTTTGAGACCGTAAGATGTTGAAATAACTATTTTTGCTGGTGGGAATCATGCTTCTAATCATCAATGACCCAAGCGAATGCCACATGACATATGATTGATAACTGGACATTTGCTGATTAGTAATTGTGAAGAGTTTACATGTTGGTCACATATTTTTTTCAGTACTGGAAATTTCTGATGACAGAAGATTCAGAAACATTTTGGAGGGGCAGAAGGGACCCTAAAAATCGGGAGATTTTTCCTCCTGTCGGAAGATCACACGTATGGTATGATAATTAATTCTCAAAAAGTTCTGAAAACATGTCTATCGGATGATTTCATCTAGTTTCATCTACATGTAGCCTGGGATCCTGGTAAATCATCATTCATCAATCAGTAAGCAAGGCTAAAGCAGTATGGCCAATAAACGTTCCCTTTCTTTCACTTCACTTTTGGACTGAAGCAGTTATGCAAACTGTTACATAAGTCACACCATTATAAAACATGTATAAATTAATGACAATCGAGAAGACAACATGATTGTGTTAACAACTCGATATTTGCATTCATTAAACATTAACTGATTTTTTTTTCAATTTTATGAAATGATTCTCAACTGCTTCAGATAACAAACTCAACAAGGTGAAGGTTGAAATAAGTTTGACATTCTGAAAGTGACATAACCTTGATACATGACCGAAAAAATAAATAATTGGTGCAAACGTAATAAACTTGATTGGAATGTGATTTGCAAAATAAAACATCAAGTTAATGCCAAAAAAGCCACAATACCTGTAAAAGTTGAACGAAAGATCTCGCTGCCGGAGCCAACTTCATTACTGCTTTACTCGACGACATCATGTAGTTTACATAAGTCACGCATGTGTATTCCCTAGTTTCCTTTTATATTTTCGCGCATGTGCACAATTCATTTCCGATTGTTTACATTATGGCGGACGAACTCAAAACTTGAAATGTTGTAGAATGAAGTTTAATCAACTCTACATATACAAGCTGCCATTTATCTTTGCATAAATGTAATATGGTAAAAACAAAATATGTTTTCTAGCAATGAATATTTAATGATGCTTTACTTATACACGTTTCAATTATTATTTCAAGAATTATTTATGAAAAAACTTCATGTGTAGACATGTTGTCAAGTGCATATTTGAAAGTTGAGAATTAATCATATTGGCGATTGTACAAGTTTAATTATGGATTAACATTTTATGTAAGCATATAATACGGCTATTGAGTAAAACTCGAAAAATTTAATTTATATATGTAAATAAAAAAGTTACACAACTACTTTTAAATAACAAGTTACAACAATTTATGCAAACTCATTGTTCACACAATCACAGACACAAGTATCTGATGTTTTATCAATATAAATAATAATATATAGGTAAACCTATGGAGAGGGTGAAAGCATTCATCAACAGTTTTACATGTTCAGTTAATCCCTTTGGTGGGGCAACACAACAGAATCCCCAAAAGGGATTAATGTTCATTGTTTTTATCGTGTAAATGTCCATACCTGTCAAGTCATTTCGGCGGTAGTCTATCTATTTTTTTTATTCATCTACTGCTGAGAAAATTTTTTTTTCTAATTTTCAACCGATTCCCTATATTTCTACTGCTTCTTGTCCATTTTCCAGCGATCGGTAGACGTTTTTGTCAGGATTAAATGTTCTAAATCATAATTTTCAGTTTATTAATTGGCGACCAAAAATAGCCTGAAATTTCTGGCGCCTCCATATCATTGAAGTATTAAGACATCTATTCAAGGTTATAGTAAGTCCCCTTTATCTTCTAAATAGTCATGAAGAACAAGGACTAATAACCCTGTTTATTAATTAATGTCATTAGACCATACAGAGGTGTCATTATCGGACGTGTGCCGAGGGTAATTACACAATGACCTGTACTGTGGACAGATACCTAATATACAGATTTCTTACCTGTATATCTAAAGACTAAACATCCACTCCTATAATCACTATCTATATGTTCTGTCCTATATACAGTTATCAAAGATTAACATCATTGATGTTATATTAATTTCATGCAGCTTCTGTATCAATCCTCAGTGATTTTACTTTAAAAATTTAGCTGGGAAACATCGAAGCAAGATCGTGGTGTCTTCTATGAAGTCCGCACTCCACGTACTATACAGTGTTATACATGTATCTTAAATTTGTGATGATTTCAATACAAAAACTATGTTTTATTTCATTTACATAATGTTTTATACAAAGATAATATCTTCTTGTAACACATTGAATTGAATTTAATAAAATGTCAGTAATGACAGTTAACACATTTATATAACCTCAATAATCTTTTTTTTCTTTTTAAAAGCAGATCTGATTTTTCTTTATCAAATCTCTCTATTTTTTAGTGAACTATTCAGTCATCATTTGTTGTTTTATCTTATCAGTGAAAAAGGTACAATATGAAGATAAAAACCTTCAAACAAATATTTGGGTTTGCAAATAATTTGGTAATAAAAGTTCAAAAAAAAATAATAAATCAAGCTTTTGACTTTAAAAATTATCATACTTCCAAATATTTAGCAATCAAACTGAGATTATATTTCTTCCAGGTAAGTCTAGTTATTTATTTTCTGCATTCCAAATCCAACTGTTATATTAAAATATTCAGAATTTATTATATTTTAAAATTTGTTATAACAAATTAAGAAATACTAAATTTTAAACATTCTGATATAACACAATGACCATAACATCATTTTGAGTCTCCCAAGCTGTGTGTGTACATGTATATATTACATGTATTTAAACTTTAAAATAAAGTCTATATTTATTCCTTATATAGTCGACTAGAAAATTAACAGAAATGTGATATATATATATATATATATATATATATATATATATATATATATATATATATATATCATCAATATTACTGACAATAATTCCCTTTTAGATGCATAAAATGGCAGATATTGAAGTTTGAAATTACAATTTTTTCTTGTTATTTCAGAAGGGGGACACCCCCTCCCGTACCCTTGCCCTTTTACTTATTTCGACACAAATGGTACACGCATATATATCAGAATGACAATGCATTCGTAAAAAGTTTTACCGTTGTACGCATTTTCTACCCCAGACAAATTTCCTAATGTTGACAGGTATGAAATGTCCCTTTCATTTCAATCATTGTTCTAAATAAAATATTGAGTTGCTGACTGTTTCCTTGGTGTTAAAATTCAATTAGAATCTATGTGTTATAATTAGTCATGAATTAAATGTATCATCATATTTTTATGCTATATATTTTACTCTGTCCAAGCTTACCTTTCACTAAGTGTAGTTCACATTACCTGAATAATGGATGTGCTTTGTGATTGGGTTCAATGTACAACCCTAGTCTTTAGGGACTAGTCTCAGTCTGCAAAATGTTTGCTAGTATAGTACTTTATTGCCTCCTTTGCAATGCGCTTTTAAGTTATGACTTTACAATTCTAACATTTTGTTTATGTCTCGAACAAATTCCCGATGTGAGCAGAATTGTTACCATTAGTAGTACGGGTCCCGGATGTAGTAGGAATAAAAATGTGAGCCTCTCTACATATATGAGGGCTTTGCTCTCTATCATGATATTTGGGGCCTTCTATTTCGTAGGTCACTAAAAAGACCACAAGAAGTGAAACCTGTTCGACTGAAACCAAGTTTTTTTTGTGCTCTATTGTTGTTTTTGCTCAGTAAAAAGTACATAATGCCATAAACGAGTATCAAATCATCAAAACCTGACTGGTTTTGGAAATACAGTTGGCTGAATTTGCCCATACCCCAATAGCAGTTTTAAGTAGGCCTAATAAAAATGGTGTCACCAAGATCATCCAGTCATGTTTTCAGGTATTAAATATTGCTAAAAATGTATTGCAGACAGTATATCTGACATAAAAATTCCGAGCCGTGGTAACGAAAATCTTATTAGGATAAATTGAATTAGTAAGTCAAAGTGTATGTGTACTCTCAGGAAATTATATATCAAAATATTTTCATTTTCATACTGGAAATCGCTAGCACAAACAAAGTTGAATTGGCGCACGAAAAATATGTCCTTTTGGACAAGTGAAAAGTAAAAGTATCATTTACTTGTCCGTCCGCAAATTGGACCTGTCCAACACAATTAGACGAATGTGATTGTTAAGCTTAATTCCCATTAGACATACATTTATAATCCTTTTAATGAGTAATTTGTTATGAGGTCAGAATTACCATAAAGTATGCCAGCAAAACTCAAGAGCACAATAAAGTAAATTTATAAATTTTATTAACAATAACACAATAAAAACTTAATCTAAATGACAGTTTACAGTGATTAAAATCACAACTTACAGTTCAGTTCCAATTCAGAGATCCACACGAATACACAATAAATTCCAATCCGAATGTAATATTAAAAGGATCCACTCGAATACACAATAAATTCCAATTTGTATGTAATATTGGTGTGCACTATTCTCGTATAAATCCCAATATATAAAATGTGGTCTGCTCTCCTGTAACTTGGTCCAAAAAATAGTCTCAGCTGTTCTAAACTTGTTCTGCCTGAAGACCTGTATACTCTAAAACAGTTCTAGAAATCACTAGATAGGAATAATCAAGAAAATGGTCTTTCTAGCACATTCAGCAAAGTCCCTATGGCTAAAAATAGTAACATGATGACAGAGTTAGAATGTCTTTGAACAAACACACAAACAACTGATCTTCCAGAAAGGTCCAGATGCACTAAGTTCAACAAGTACAAATAACTGTAAACAAGCACCCATCAACCCTCATAACAAAGATATTTATGTTTCAGAATCCATGTAAATAACTTGCATGCACATGTATCTAGAATTTGGTTTTTATTGCATTTCATCCAATTTTGCTATCCAATCACTCATGTAGGACCTCAGAATGATGTTTACTAAACACAAACAAATTGGAAATTTTTAAAACTCCAGTGCTAATTACTTAGTTTCTAGCAAATGTAACAATGTTTAAATGTTAAATGTGGTCAATAAGATCTACATGTACTGCAAAGCCCTGCAAAACATACAGTGCAACATAAGTTACGTATTCCTGTATAGATAATAGATTTACTCAATTTAGTAGTTGGCTCAACAATCAAGTTTGTCTGGTTATCCGGGACAAGTCCATTTTGTGGTTGGAAAAGTAAATATTACTTCTCAGTTGTCCATTAGGACATAATACTTGTTTAAACAGTGTTAAACTCAATTTCCAGACAAGTCATTTTTGCATTAGACAAGTACAATGTAGATTTTAAAATTACATATACTTGTCCTGTGGGCATTTTTAGACTGTTGACCCCTACCCACTCCCCTAATGGTCAGTGGATAGTCTTGTAGTTACAAAATATGTAACAGATACAGGAAAATAATATCATTCAAGCATGTTAAATACACCACCAGTCCTTTTTCTATAGTTTCCATGAGGCCTATATTTGGCCCTATTCCTGATGTGAAATACATATGTTTTTACCCAATTTGATGAAAAAATTCCTAATGGTACAAGTATATATATATACACATGTAGACTATGATTCTAATGCACAGGGAAAAGCATTTATAGTGAAAAAATAAATTCCAGTACATTAATTAAAATTTATATATGTACAAAATGTTTTCCTAATTTGACACAAATACACACTAAAATTCCCAATTGTGTTGTCAATGACATATTCACAAAATTAGCAGAAAAAGGTCTGATCATGGAAAAATTGTCAAAATGACTGACTGATAGAATTGTTAGAATAGGGCATATATTTCATATTTTGTTATACATTTTTAATCATTGATTATTGACATTGTAGGATAAAGAAGTAAAGTAGTTAAACACAATGGCAACACACTTCATTTGTCAGCCAACTGAACCACTACCTCACAAATTTTCACTTGATCACAGTCCAGAGAAAGGTCATGGTGCAGTATCTGACTATGAGCTTCTAAACCTCAGAAAAAAGATACACACAGAGTTTCCTCCCCCTGGTTGGGATACTTCCCAGAGTTCAGAGGAATCCTTACCACTTTGCAGTGTGCCAGTACCAGCATGGAAGATAACAAGAAATCTGATGGGTCCAGATCCTCAGCTGTGTGTAACTCCCGAGAAACCCACAGGATCAAGAGTTTCAGTGATTAAGAATAGTCGTAATCAAGCACCTGTTCCAACTAAACTAGTGCGCCCTGTTTTACCGGACCCAGATCTTTGTATTACACCTGAAAAGAGCATTGCAAGCAAACTTTTAGGGAACAAGCAAAATTTACAGCAAGATGCTGATGCAAATGGTAAAAAGGTTAGATTTGATGTCCAAGACTCCGATGACTTTACTCAATCCACAAATACGTCTCTAAGCCAAGACAGTTTTTTATTCCAGAAGGGAAAATTTGCCAAACCATACCAGCCCAACAATTATTGTGAGCAGGAGTTTGATGATGAATCGGAACCTAGGAATTATACAGGTGCAAAAACTAAGAAATATAAAGTCGAGAATTACAATAACACACCTGTGTATGTAGCACTTGCTGATCATAATGTAGGGGAGATAAATGCTAATGATAAAAAGTTGGAAAATAGAAATCTCGAAAAGAACACTGAATGTGAAAATGTAACATCTTATGAACCAGTGTTGCCCATGTTTCTTAATCAGCAGGGCAGTGGTAAAGAAAGAACAGTTAAGATACAACCTAAATCGTTATCATCAAAGACTTCCAAATCCAATGAGAAGATAAAAGATAAGTCTCAATCAGATTTGAAATCTGATTCTGCCAATATTCCAGCATCAAAAAGTATACAAAAACGAAAAGTTAGGGTAACGAGGGAAACGAAAGAAAAGCCTGAACTGACAGATTATGTGTTTCCATTCAGTGAAGAGGGAGCGGGTGCAGCTTTGGAATATGAACATGTGTTTTTACGACCGGAATACAACAGCACATTGAAAATAAGACGAGAGATAGAGGAGATAAAAAGTAGCAGTGTCGATGTGGTTAAAGCTTTAGAAAAGAAATTGAAAGTATCGGAGACAACAAAGTCAGACATCAAAGAAAAGGTAAAATAACATTTAATATTCAAATACACCTATGTAAACCTGTATACTATGTAGGAGTTTACATGTAATACCATTGCAATCTGGCAAACAAAAATTAACTTAGGTACCGGGGAGGTTTGTTTGTACTCTTTGGATCCTTAATTACCATTCACTGGAACAGACCAATGAGTACCAATTAGTTCATGAATGGCAAGGTGTCTGACCATGGACACACTGGCACCTGTTCTAATGGGTTCCTCCAAATGATTCAACAGTATTGTCGTACAGACACTGCCAAAAAAAACTGAATTACAACTTTGATTTTCTAAAGAAACAATGTTTTCAATTGATTGTTCTAAAACTGATCAGAAATAAAAAAATAACAAATTTTCAGATTAAAAAATGAATCTTCTATTAATGACAAAAATATTTTGCAACTTGTCAGTCCTGTTTATGTTCAACTTCTGGAACATTTACAAAACCTGGTCAGGTGTGTCTGTTGTAAATGGTAAACACCCTTTCTGATATAAGATAAGTGATCAAGCCAATGTTCTACAGAATCTCTTCAAAATTTCTTTATTATAATTACAGTGGTACCTGTCTTTAGAGAGCACTAATAAAAGACCACCACTCTTTTGAAACCAGTAATAATAGACCACCACACTTCTGAGACCACTTTCTGTAAACCATTTGGTTGAATTTTATGTCAAATAAAATCTGTTTTTTTTTAGATACCACATTTTGGTGGCATATCGGGCAGTCTCCCAAAACTGGTTCCACTGATCTTTTTATTAAATTTACAAGTGTACTTAAAAGTCAATAACATTAGCAATGTACAGGTTATGAATGTACTGAAATTGATATAAAACTAATTAGAAGAGTTTAATTCATTACAGGCAGCTTCAAAAGTGAATGCAACAGATCCACACTTCAGGGGGCTTGTCAGCCTAGAAATTCCTGTAGAAGATGTTTGTAGTCAAGTGGAAAAATCTCAGATGCTGAAATCAAAACCAGTCACTCACAAAAGTAAATCACAGGTATAATTCTGTGTTATTCTATATATTTGAAATGGATTAATTTTTGGCATGTTTATAAACTTTTTTATCCTAATTTGTATGTCACATTGGTATTTGGGGGGGAGGGGGTATTGAAATGATTTAGGCCACATATTTTCAAACAAAAGTACGGTACTCATATTTGTATATATATATTTTGCAACAGAAAACTTATTCTCCCCATCATATATTCACCCTTCATTTGTTTTCCATGCTTCATTTATTAAGCTTGAAATTAACACCTTTATTTTAAATTTGCCCTCTGTAAGGGCAAAAATTAAATGGGCAGAAATTTTTAGGTATACAGTAAAAAAAAAACCTTCAGAGATCTTGGTTAAAAATGTATCGGTAATTTTTTATAATCTCTTTAATAATTGTCTAAGGGATTATCAGAAGTTGTGTACACTCTTTCGTTGAAGAGAATCTGTGGGTTCTGGATCAAGAAACAATTTTAAACTGAAGTCAATATTTCAATCTTCTTTAAATGCTTACATTTATATACATTTTAATTTATCAGTTATTTTAACTCGCATTTTGTAGTTAATATAAAGTTGTGTGAGAAACATACACTCTAAAATGAATCTTTTATTGGAGTTGTGGACACTTAGGAAATCTAAGCATA
Organism: Atrina japonica; assembly: GCA_030159075.1. Classification (NCBI taxonomy): domain Eukaryota; kingdom Metazoa; phylum Mollusca; class Bivalvia; order Pterioida; family Pinnidae; genus Atrina; species Atrina japonica. The sequence goes on along the minus strand of BROG01000291.1, from coordinate 687,347 downwards.
AAAATAAAATATCAACTCCAGTCTAAGATTGCTCCATGGCCATTCATGTGCCCACTAATACATGTACATTTTAAGCCTTGAAATGCTATAAATTGTAAACCGTTACCGTAGTGGTCGTTGGGCTTAATTTAACTTGTTCATCCCTAAAGATACATTTGGACTGGCCTAAGTCATTGATTTAAAGAAGAGCCCATTGTTTTTCAAAGGTTGATGACAAAGAAGAAATGTATAGTGTGTATTTTTGTCCTTGAGTGGTCCACATTTCCAATGACACTTAAAGAGCCACAATAATTGTACAATGTGACAAAGGAATCAAACTGTACAACCTAGAGCCTTTTAAATGTCCTAGGCAATAGGGTCTCACTGTCAGGAAGATCGGATGGCAGGGAACCAGTAAGGAAATGAGATGAATAATCACCTCTGAATATCTGACTTTATTGGGGATCAAACCAAGGACCTTCATGTTGAAGATATAATGCTCTACCATCTGATCTATGTAAAAATATGTCCACTAAGCCATCACCAGAAGTAAGGCTTATATTTTTATCACTCTCAAAAACCTTGAGTCCAGTCTTAATGGCAAATATAGCAAAAGAAAAAGCTGCATAAAAATTTATTGAATACACTATTAATTCTTTCTTTTTTTATAGATTCAGAAAGACAGAGAGCCAGATCTACTTGAATTCTTTACACCAGATTTACAGAGAGAGTTTCCAGAGTTATCCACCCCTGGATTGTCCTTGCCATCTGAATGTCTGTCGACAGCCTCACAAATGAATGCATTTGATCTCTATAGACACAACAGAGTTTGGGATAACACTAGCTATTTCAAATCATATGTAAACTGAGATATGTGTGAATAGAAAAAATACAATACAGTGGATTTATAGTCAAACATTTGTATGTTAATTAACCCATTCACCCCTAAAGAGTTCATTGTTTTTCAAGGGTTGATGAGTTAATGGCCACACTGGGATGGTGTATATTGTATGAAGAAAAAGGGGACATTTTTAGCTCACATCTACAAAGTTAAGAGGTGGTTTATTTTACCATCACCCTAGTGTCTTAGAAGTTAAGAAGATTGGTTTGGGTCAGGACCTGGCACCATAAAACTTGAAAATTTACTCAAGTCTGTGAATATTCTCAACTTGGCTTGCTTAGCCAATCAGATTCAGGATTTCTTTCTTAAGTAATTCTTAAGTTTTATGTTCTAGGGCCAGGTATACCACTACTTCTACTGCTCAAACACTTGCATGGCATATACTTCATGTTATTCTTCAGATCTGAGTTAGCCCAACAGGGATATTCTTAAATTCTGAGTCCAAGCCTCCGGAGTCAGAAAAAAATGGAGAAAAAATATGACATTTTAACTAAAATCAAAAAACTTTATTTGAGACATTTTTTTATTTATTTTTTTTTTAAAACTCCGAATTGGGAATTTTAGCATATTGTAAAAAATACAAGCAATTTTTTTATTGGCCATGTTTGGGAATGGATCCTGTAACCAGACCTAAAATGGCTTAGAAAGATCCCTGTCCTGTATTCTTTTTCTTGCAAAAACTGACCCTGTTTTGGAGAATCTATTTTCAGTGCTATGTTTAGTAAGATTAGTTGAGATCCGGTTAACTTTTGGGTGTAAAATATGCCAGTGTGAAATGAGCTATGAAATTGTTGATTACTGTAATATTCATATACTGCAATGAATTGACCCTGTTTGAGTATAGCAAAAGGACATACATGTATGTGCTGTCTACTGTTCAGTTAAAGCTTACACATATTACCTGTGCTACTACAGTGAAACTTGTATATAACGACCTCCTTAGGGACACAAGATAATTTGTCATTATAGGGAGGTGGTTTCTATATAGAGGTTGATTTGTACACAAATGGTACTATTGAGGACACAAAAAATGGCCTTTGTGACCAGGTTGTCTTTATACACAGGTGGTCACTAATGCAGGTTTTACTGTACCATATAATGGTAGTATTTGAGCCAGGAAGACAAGAAAATGAAATGTCCATATATTTCAGAAGTTATATCATATGTATCATATGTAATGTTTACATAGTTTTTTATTGTTGTTTGTAAGCCTTGATGTCAAGGTGTTTTATGAAACATCAGTATCCCCATCTGTCACTCTTCTCCAGATCTGGAGTAGGCTATGCTATGGAGACAAACCTGGATACAGAACAATTCAGATAGCTTTTCACTAGTAGATTTGTTAGGATATTAATATCATTCATTTAGATACTAGGACTTTTATTTTATTATTTTTTTGTCTTGTCTTTAAATAAATTAATTGTTTTGGTAAACATCTTTAAAAATTATAGTCATTCGTTTAAACTAATCTTGTGCTCTCTGTTGCTTAGCTCCTCAACCCCTGAAGTCACATTTGGACCAGCCCATTTCAAAGAAAGGTTAAGTCCACTGTCAGAAGTCAGGGATGTATGATTTAGAATAAAAATTTTACAATAATTTTACATGCAATTTCAACTTGTTTACTCCTGAATTATGACAATAGACCATACTATTTATTGATCTGGGTGAGTCTAAATGTGATCCCATGGGTTGCTAAATGAGTATGAAATGAGTATTTCTCAATGTTTTTTTTTACTTGAAAGCTGTGAAATTTATTTTAATAAGCTTCAAAGTTAGGTTTAGAAGAGCAGTCCTTTTGTATTAATTTTTCAGTAATTGAAAATGTTAAAATTCAATATTTAAATAGTATCTGTGAGTACAAAATTACAGTCATGATGTTAGATGTCATTTGAGAGAATTCAGATAAAAAATCAGAAAAAAATATTATTGTATTTTGAGATATTTTTGTTTTATGTACAAAGCCATAGTATAAATTTATAAGTAAAGTGTTTAACTTTGCCAATTTTTCTCTCACTATGTAATTTGAAAATATTTTTACTGTGAGAATATTTCCATGATTACAATTAATAAACATTGCTCTTCAGAATTGCACTTGTTTGCTGGACTGTGAAGCAAATACGGGTCCATGAATGGAGGATGTCTGGGCTTGAAGTCACCAAATTTACTCAGTACTCCAGCTCAACTAACTTGTCATGATTTTAAGATAAGACATGCAAAATTTATTCTGTAACTGGACATGTTTTTATATTAACGACATATAAATGTAAATAATGATCAAAATCATTGTTAATTTGAAGAAAACTTTTAAAAATATTAAAAGATTGTTCGAGTATATACTCAGCATGTTTATTCATTTTTTACAGCAACAGTAACACCATAAGTGATGCAAAAATTTATACATGAATGATGAAAAATAATAATATGTTTGCTAATCACTCAAGCTCAAAAGGTTTACAAATGATTGTATAGTCAAAATAATTTAAATAAAGTTGAACTTGAGTACTGAGTAAATTTGGTGACTTCGGGCTCAGGTCATCTGTTCATCTGTCTGTGTTGACAATTTGGTTTATCTGTTTTTTAGGCTCGTTGTGAACATTTTCATTGGTTGAACATTACACACCTATGAGAAATCATTCAAATATATAAACCCCATAGTGGATTGCATTAGATCATATATAGGACATATAAGAAAATAAACATTTACCGTATTCAACCCATTAAGTGGCCAGGCACTACAGAAATCAGAAAGAATTGGTGGGCGCTTAATGGGACCAATTAATAGCCAAATTGATGTAAAACAGAGAACTTTTTATAAGGTACAATGATAAAGTTGTGGTAGTTATTACCAAGGACACCTATCAACATTTTTTCTGTTGCTGGGGGCTACAGATATACTGTTACTTACGGTTTTTCAGGTTCACATCTCCTTTTCAACCAGCTAGAAAAGATTCTTGATTGTGTGCACTAAAGGGAGAGGGGTGCTTACACTTATAGGGACATGGGTGCTTACATGGTAAAATATGGTATACATAGTTATAAAGTTGCAGTCCCAATTTAAGATGAATGAAAGATGAAAAAAAGAGATAAATTCTCTTAGACTGTTTTTGAGTTTCTTATATAAAAACAAATTTTATAAAGCCCACATAGAAAAAAAAATCAGATTACTGGTTTTACAGTTACGTGTATTCAACTCTACATTGAAGTGAAAATTTTGACCCAACACGGTAGTGAGTACACACAATAATCTGTGAAAGAGTGTGGTGAAGTAATACAGTGGAACCTGTCTTGACAGACCACCCAATCTGCCACTGAAATGTGGTCTCTGGAGACAGGTGATCTCTCAAAAGAGGTTTCATCTAGAGGATTATTTAACTTTGTAGATTTCAGAATGTGGTCTCAAAAGATAGGTGGTCTTTTATTAGAGTGGTCTATCAAGAGAGAATCCACTGTACATAGAAGATGTATGTATCATACGTAACGAAATACGCATTTCAGATTATATTAACATTTACATTATATACAGTATGTAAATTATTTTTGTACATCGCTATTTATTTGTCAGTAAAATATATGTCCAGTAATATGTGTTTATAGATTTTTATTGTTTGTTTAAATGGTTTTTAAAATGGTGTTTTACGCCACTCTCAACAATTTTTCAGTTATATGGTAGCAGCCAGTTTTTAATGAAGGAGGAGACAACCTTTTCATTGTACCGGAGTAAGAGAACATAGGCCTTCGGCAAGTAAACCGACAAACTTAAGAGACTACAGGCCTTCTGAATGTAAACCTACAAACTTTTACACAAAATCGGCCAAGGTTGCAGCAAGGCTATAACCTGAGCCGACTAGAGGTGAGAGACGTAACAGTTTAAACTGCAACACTGTGACCACAGAGGCACTGTTTTGACCCTGTGTTTATAGACTTACACAGTGGAACCTCGCTATTAAGACCACCTAACTTACTGAAAGTGGTATGATTAGTGAGGTATTACAGTGGAACCTCTGTATTAAGACCGCCTAAATGACTGACTGAAAGTGATAGGATTAGTGAGTTGGCCTCTTAAGTAAGGTTTTGGTTTTATACTTACCAAATATTTATCAAGAGACTGAAAACTTGTCTGAAATGCAAGGTGGTCTCCAAAGCGAGGTGATCTTTATTAGAGTTTCCACTGTACTACATACATTTGTATTTTTTGAAGGAATATCTCAGAAAATGATGTGTTTACAAAATGATGAATTTGAATTGTGTTTTTTAAGTCACACTCAACAATTTTTTCGATAAATGGTGGAGGCCCATTTTAAGTGGTGGAGGAAAGAACCCGATTACAATGTACGCGGGAAGAGACCACCGGCTTTTCACAAGTAAACAGGCAAACTTTTTGCCATGGCTGTTGGACTCTTCCTGGGTTCTCTCTTTTTCTATTAAAAAAATTAACGGCCATCTTATAACTGAAAAAATCATTAAGTGGGGCGTAAAACATAATAAAACAAACCAGAACTGGATCACACTGAAGACTTCTGCACTAGTAGTGACTGTTCCTTTGTTAAGTACAAGACGTAAAAAATGAAAATTTTCAGGTGAAATATAAGACTGAGGCTCCATGTTATGATAGACCGACATATATTGAAGAAAAAAATTGAACTACAGTGGAATGAATCCATAGAAAAGGTCAAAATTTGCGATATTTGCTATAGCTGCCGATTTCTCCATCTACGTGAACAATTCCTGGTGAAATGTAAAACAGTATGGTTAATAGTAAATATACATATGTAATGATATTTACAGGAAAATTTATTTTTTCACATACAAAAAATTGTTAAATACATGTACGAAAGGGGCATTAGCCATGTTTACCAAAGATATCATTTCAATTTTTTCTGCTTTTACTGCTGTACTTGATGTACAATAACAGATAAGTGTTATACACAGGCACAGAAATATTATATTCCTATATATTTTGTAAAAAAGAATTCGAAGTTCATGTCCAGTGTGGTATTCATATACTAATAGTAAGGCTGAGTTGATTAATTGCAATTGAAAAAGTGTCAAACCGAGATTTCTCAAGCAATTTTCGCAAAATATATAGAAATTTAAGAATTTGTATGCCTGTGTTTATCTCTCTTTTTTTTTTTTTTTTTTTTTTTTGTTATTACATGTATATATTATAATCAAAGTAATAAAAAGGGAATCTTTTTAAAAATACAAAACATAAATAGCTAACACCCCTAGCTATAAAATGAAGTACAGGCTGTATATTTAGATGTTTTAGGGTTTACCTACCTTTATTTTATAAAGAAAAATAAAGTCACTGCTTAAGATACAAATGACTTTAACATATTGGTTGACAGATAATCAAATATAAATCTGAAAATGCACTTATAATCATATCCAACATTGGTCAAAGGCCAAAAAGCAGTATCATGGAATGTTTGTCTTACCTTGGACACAACTGAACAACCATGTAGACTCAGCATGTAGGTCTATGCACATATTCAAAAGAAATTTTGTATACAGGGAAATCTCACTAACAACACCCACCTAAATAACTGACTGGTCTCTTAAGTGAGAGTCTGTTCTTATAAAGTATTTATTAGGAAAAGTTCAAGAGACTGAATATGTATGGTCTAAATGTGTCTTCTGAGCAAGGTGGTCTTTAGGCGAGTTTCCACTGTATAATTGGAGTTTGGCCAGAAAAAATCATTATAAAAAAAAGTGATAACCCAACACATGTGGAATTGGTAAAAAAAAATAATTAACTCATCATGCCACATTTTTAAAATCAAATTCTAAGTTCCAGATTATTTTAGATTGTCTTAGTTTGGTAGAAATCTCAGTTTCAAGCATCTTCCCAAGTCAAGGTTTTCTGATCCACATTGTTCCTGTATGAGTAACTGAGTGGATCCGAAAACCTTGAATTGGGAAGTTGAATTTCAAGTCATGTGTAAAATGCTGAAACTTGTAAAATTGATTTAAGATGTAGAAAACTAAAAGCATATAATGAAATCTGAAATAATAATTTAGCAGAAAAAAAATATATTACATTAGGATATATTGTAGGAAATATAGTCAAATACACATTTTTCTAGGTTTTTTTTTCTATAAATCTTAGTGGTTTTGGCTTACTTATTGAGAATAACAATCCTTAGAAAAATGTGTTAACTTTAAATTTTATCTGAAAACAAAGATTTAACATGAATATCAGTTATTTAAATGCTTTACGTCTCCATTCATGTACGGACTCCGTGGAAATCTGGTAACCCACACGTGATGTCACCTCCAGATTGCCGAATTTTCATGCAGATCTTTATTGATGTACTGGTAGATATGTCGATGATTTTGATCAGTTTAGGCCCTACATTTACAGATATTTTGACAAAGTTATGCTTTGTATACATTTTTAAATAGTTTTTAAAAAGTCATGCTTTGTGTATAGCAATTTTATCAATGATTTGCCACATGTATTTGAAATGGCGACTTATATTTCTACGGTCAAGTGTGAAAATGTATTAAATGCATTTGAGTGCAATTTCCTATCAACTAAAATGTTTCATTTCCTATGCCATGATATCGACTGCTTGAAGTAGAATAACGAAGAAAAAGACCAGTTAAACTTGAGTTCAAGTGCGATAATTCCTAGGCCAAAGTTCTGCCCCGATTTTAGTTTACTTTTGTTGTTGTTGTTGTTAAAACCAGGATTTTAACAGCCCCCACCCCCTCAATAAAGTAACTTAAAATCTGGGCAGAAATTCGGCATAGCTAATTCCCAAATTGCAGAATTGTTGGTAACTTAAAAATTTGAATGTAAGCACTAATTCGATTTTAGAGAGTTTTAAAGATAATATTTTCACGTTTGGAACTTTAAAATTTCATTTTGTACTTAGTTATTTCAGCGATATATAAAGCTAATATAGCTTTATATATCGATGGTTATTTAATTACTTACAATAACCAAGAAACTAATATAGATCTAATTAATATGCCGAGAATGTTTTGTACATATATATGCTTCATTTTGTACCCCAAAACCATGACATTTTAATGAAGAGTACGTTTACTCCAACAGCAGCAACAAAAATGAAATATAACTTTAACGCAAAACCACACACGCGCGCGGCACGCACGCAACACACACCATACAGATTTTTTTAAAAATAATTACAGATCTTCAGTTCTTCATGAAATCAGAAATCTTAATTTAAAAGAAAAAAAATATTGTAGACATAGACATAATTACAAATCGTTCTCCGTGAAATCAGACGTCTTGAACTACAAAAGAAAACAAATAAAGGATAAATTTTGTCGTAATTAAGTGATGCTTAAATATAAATTTCTCCAGTTAAAAATCTTTGGCAAACTGGGACGCTATCTTATATCACGATCATGTACAGGTATGTCACGTTGCCATGCATATTATTTCGGCCAAAATCACCTCAATATAAAGGACGCAATTGTCAATAAAATACATTTGAATACCTTTTATATGCATAGATTTTGATAATTTGCCGTATGTAGTGTATTTATGCCCGTGCATGATTTCTATACCATGCAAGCTAAGTGATGTTTCCGCAAGTTCTTTTTAGATTATTTACGGTGACTTTACGGCATAACAATGAGGTAACAATGGGAACACTACGGTATCGATAATTCATCGTGGTGATGAGAAAATTAAGTCGTGGGAACGAAAAAAGTAAAGATAAAAAGATCAAAACAGAAACACTTCAGGAATGACGAGATTTCTTTCTATGGGTACCCGGGTGTGGTTCCTACACTGGAAAATTGACTCTAAGGGTGGGTCACCTTTTCACAATACCGGAACAATTTAACGTTGCCCGTTTTCGTATCGATGATTACTCTTCAAATGCTATTTCCTGATTAGAGTTATACTAGAGCCCATATGACTTGTTGTAGGTTACAAGTAGTTACATCGTTGCAGCAAAAAATGTTATACACACATTAATTATGTATTTATGTTTTCAGTGTGTATAGGGGGTTAAGCTACTGAAATTGCGATATTTTGGCCAATGACAATTTCAGTAACCATAATTGTGAATGATTAAAATCTAATGTTATTGACTTTTAAAATTCTACTCCTAGATTCATCAGAATATAAACACGACTTAAGACTCGGGCTCACTGATCGTTTCTACATTTTAAACTTAATATCTAGAAGTGATGAGCAGTGTCGTACCTGGTACTGGAAACATATAAGTGCAGATTACTGTATGTCTGACCTGACACACCGGGGTATTTATAGTCTATAGATGAAAGAAGACGATCCTGAGAAAGAGTCCTTTAGGACAAATATCTTTGATAAATTTACCAATTTTGTGGACACATACATAAGAGAAATACGGGTATGTGGAAGATTGCAGGGTTGGCTGGTATTTTATTCATTTTTATAGATTAAATATAAATTATTTAGGTTGTGTGGAGGTTATGGCAAATATAAAAATAATGTAATTACAATTACCTCCCCTTTGTTCTCATTGATATTTGTTACTTCATTTTTTCATGGTTTGAACTTTGAAATACACACTATACTTGTCAATGTGTGTGTTTGTGTTTGTGTTTGTGTGTGTGTGTGTGTGTGTGTACAGACAACACGAAAGTTGATATTTTTACCAGACAATTTGTCTGGTAAAATGAAAATTTTCATCAGACAGATTATTTGTTTTCTGGACAAAAACTTTTTTTAAAATATATATATGAATTAAAAGCGTAAAAACTGACATGTTATTGTTTCACATTGTTTAATTACGTGTACCTTTGGCAAACATTTGAAATCAAAACAAAATTCATCATTCTCATCTTTTGCGTAATGAAAGTTTAAAATTACTTGATCCTTGAATAAATGTGTTTTACCCTGGCATGTCAAACCTCCCTTTTCTTTGGATTGGTCCCTCAGCATATTTGAGTTATTATATTTTCTATTTATTCAAATACAAAGAAAAATTTAGGAGATTTCAGGAGTCAGTGACATCTTAGCAAAGTTTTTGGGGTCAAAACTGAAGAGTCAATAGTTTCGCTATACTTTTTGTAAATGTGAAACATACATCTAATTAAAATCTAAGGTCATAATAAGTTAAAAGAGTAATTAATTTGCTGTAATACGAAACATTTTGAATTAATAAACTCATTCCGTATCAATACGCCATACCAACCACTGAAATTGTGCATCTACCACGAGAACATTAAAGCACATCGTTGATTGCCTTTGGATCATCATGTCTGAATTAAACTTATAACTTGATCTTCATCTTCATATATATTAACTATCAGTTGTGGTAAAAAATATAGGTCATCTCATTAAATGCTTTGTTTATTTAGTGGCGGACAGGTGAGACTAAATCACCTGAAAGTGACTGCCTGTCAAAAACGTGTGCATTTAGATCGCACATTTTCATTGGTCGATCCTGTTATACATCTCCCTGACGGTGACAAACTTCAGACTGACTCTTCAGAAATCAACCTGTAAAAATGATCGAAAGTCAAAATCAGATCACAGAGGAATTTCGGGACAAATGAACAGACCTAATTCTACTTTCGTTTTTCTTTTATTTTTAAGCTTATTCTTAACATCTTAAATCAACTGTAGGGACATATGATGACGTGCGCGGAATATTCACAAAGGTGTAAGTACTCGGCAATTAATCAGGTTGACAGAATTGACACAATCAATCTTTATCTTGTGGCAATTTATAAACTTTGAAAATTTGATTTTCTAATACATTTAGGTCACCGGACAAATTGTCCGATATCCAGATTTGGCATTGTCTGATTGTACATGTATGTAATTAGCAGAAAGAAAAAAAAAACAATACAGACTTACAGTGTAATAGATAAAATTATATACATTTTTGGGTTTTTCAGTATATCTATTTTCAGTTTAATGATGTCTATTTTCAGTATGTTTGTGTGATTATTTTTTTTTCAGTATGTTTGTATGATATCTATTTTCAGTATAATGATATCTATTTTCACTTTAATGATATTTATTTTCAATGTGTCTGTATGATATCTTTTTTTCAGTATGCTTGTATGATGATATCTATTTTTTTTCAGTTTGTTGATATCTATCTCCAGTATAATAATGTCTTTTTCAGTATGATGATATCTATTTTCAGTATGTATGTTTGATGATATATCTATTTTTGGTATGATGATATCTATATTCAGTATGTATGTATGATGATATATCTATTTTCAGTATGATGATATCTATTTTCTGTATGTTTTTATGATGATATATTTATTTTCAATATAATGATATCTATTTTCAGTATGTATGTATGATGATATATCTATTTTCAGTATGGTCTTTATGGACTTGGTTTTGTGAGTGTGGTGATTATTTCTAGAAATATATATGCAGTAAGTATGTTTTATCTTAAAACTTATTTGTAATTTTTTGTGAATTGATAATAACATGGTTCTGACTCCTTTTCATGTCTTTGGAGCCAAGGGCTTTTCTGATTTTGCTTTATCCATCTCCCTGTCTGTATGTTTTTTTTAACCCTTCACATTTGAGTAAGTTATACCATAGAAGGCATGACCACAATATTTTTGTCATATTTAATTTTGGATTTATATAGATACATGTATCTAGTAAAGTAAAATTGGCTTTAGCGACCACCTATGTATGAAGACCACCTGATCATAAAGACCATATTTTGCTGTCCCCATTAGTACTATTTGTGTACAAATCAACCTCTGTATAAAGACTACCTCCTTATAAAGTCTGGTTTCATTGTGTCCATAAGAGGGTCTTTATATACAATTTTCACTGTATCTGGATGGTATCTACATAATGATCTAAAGGAAAATTATAATTATTCATCTGAAAAAAATAAATAAATGATAACTGCTCAAATTTTGCCCATTGAACACTTTTGAAGTACCAATGTTTTTGTTTGGTTTTGTTGTTTTGGTTTTTTTTTTTTATCAATCTATCTAATATAAATTAACTGTGATATCTGGAGCTGAAACGGAAGTTCTAATTTTTGTAAATAAATTGTAGGTGGCAAATATTGAAAAATATCATTTGTTTTCAAATATTTGGTGCCAGTGGATTACACAATGTAGCATTATGTTGACATTTCGTAATGGCATTAAAAAGATATGGCATACTGTAAATGTGGATTTATGTGTTCGGGTAATTTACACTAAATATGCAATGAAGAATTTTTTGTGTACTGGTAAATTATTTTTGTGATAAGAATCATTGTTTAATGCAGAACTGGTCACAGTAAGTTGTGACATCACATAAAATCCTCAAGCCCCATGTGTATGGTTTGCATAAGAAAATTGTGTAATTAACAACACTTAGAAATATGCACATTTACAGTATTTGGAGAAATTTTATTTAAAGTTACATGAACTCTTTCATACATGAAGGTCTACAAAATATAGATTGTACATTTAGGGGAGGCAGGATCCGGATGACATAGAGATACATTAGAAAGTTGCTAGGAATTATCTAAGGATCATTGTGACAAAGATTTAATGTTATGATCATGGGGTCAAATGTCATGATCATAGCAACTAAGTAAACATAACGTAGATCAGTAGCATAATTGACCAACTTTGCAAAATAAGTACATTCAGATGATTTTTTTTATTCAATGGGCCGTGCATCCTAAATATTTTGAATTTGCCTTGGTAAGAATTGGTATTTGTGTGGGAAATGATCTTCATGTGCCAGATTTACAATGTATAAATAAAATTATTTTTCCTACATGTAGCATGTTCCTATAGCCTATATTTGCCTAATAAATGGATGGAAAGTATTTTTCTTCTTTGTAGACTAAAATCATAACATGTGCATCAGATATTCCTCAGGAATTCATAAAGAAAGGCGTCAAGTTACAGGGTCAGGTGGAAGGAGTGGGTTCCAGAGGAATTCTTTATGTAAAACACCACCCGTTACTGAGAATAATACCTAATAGATGGAGAAGTGAGGGTTTGTAGATTAAATGTGTTCATTAAATGGCAGCATGGGAGAAGAGAGAGAGATATGGACATAACGAGATAAAAGATGGTCAGACAGAGAGGTTTACAAATACAGTGGAATCTCATTATTTTGAAATTGGATGAGTCCAAATTCTGGTTATATCAAAGTTAAACAACCGGTCCCAATTTGATTGATAGATAAATAAACGTTAATCAAATTTCTGTTATCTCAAATTCCACTTATCGAAGGAATAGGGGTGGTCCCATGAACTTCGAGACAACGAGATTCTTCTGTATTCACTTTGTAGATGATGTGTATAACTTTGGTACATGTATAATTAAACTGTTGGTACAAGGATGGTTAAAGGTTACATTTTCAGTATATCACTTTTTCACATTTATTTATATATTGTAATATATCAATCATATATAGAAATCTGTCTTTCTATTTATCAGTCTTTCTGTCTGGATATCTATTTGTCTGTCTGTCAGTGAGTCTGTTTGCTGCATTTCTTTCTATCTATCTATCTATCTATCTATCTATCTATCTATCTATCCATCCATCCATCCATCCATCTGTCCAGCCATCCATCTGTCCAGCCATCCATCCATCCATCCATCTGTCCATTCATCCATCTATTCAGCCATCTGTCGATCTATCCATCCATCTGTCCAGCCATCCATCCATCTGTCCTGCCATCCATCCATCTGTCCATCCATTCATCAATGGAATCTCAAATTGTCTATCTATCATTGTATCTACTATCTGATTTAACTTATAATATACATTATTTATTAGATAAAGCAGTTCCACTTCACCTGTCATTTGTTGATGTCACGCCCATTGGAAGTAAATGGTTACAAGATCACTTGATCACAAAACATGTTTGGTTCCAGATTATGTCTGTCAGCGAGGGAACAATTTGGTCTTCTGTACATATGAGAAAGGTAAATCTGGTTATCTCTTCAGTAAATGACAATATTTTTAAAATGACCTCTAAGTTGTTCTACAATGGAACCATTCTTGAGAGAACACCTCATCTGCCACTGAAATGTGGTCCCTCAAAAGAAGTGTTATCTCAATATTATTAAGAGTGCCAAAATCATAGTTTTACAAAAATAAACACTCAAGATGATCGTTTCTGTCAATAAGACCTCATCAATAGGGAACTTTCGAGTTAGCCCTGATTACCGTTATGATCCTGCATTTATTCTCGTCTTCTCCATTTTGTTCCTCATATGTTCTTCCGGTTTTCATATTTACTTTCACAATGTGTGTAAAGTAAATGAAAATATTTTTACTTTTTAGTGCATTAAATTTTTTTGGCATAAAGAAAGCCAAGAAACTCTTAAAACATACCACAGTGGGTTATTTAGTTGAACTTAAAATTACTGAACTGTATCAGGCAGAGAAAAATGTGCAGACAAACTGGGAATCGAACCTAGGACCTTCCGAAAACTTGCAGGGCGCTTTTACCAATTGTGCTATGGGGGCTATCTATATATTAATGAATCCAGAAATAACATTGAGGAACATTTTTCTAGAATCTCGCAACTGACGATAATAAAAGCAGGATTATAACGGTAATCCGGGCTAACTCGAAAGTACCCTATTGAGCTTGAATTTAATATAAATGTATTTTTCTTAATGAAAAAGTGGTAAAGGATTATCTAACCAAGTGGTTCTCAGAATGTGACCTCAGGAGACAGATGGTCTTAAATGAGGGTGATCTTTCACTATAGGTTCCACTATACTTGTGTCTTAAGTGTCAAATCTACACTCACAACCTTCCTGCCTCTATCTAACTTTTTCTGCATACATATCCGGTCTTTTACTATAGTTTTCATGAGGCCAATTTTCAGTCCCATTACCAATGCAAAATACATGTGTTTTTTCCCAATTTGATGAAACAAATTCCCAATTTGGTATTATAGCCATGGTCGTAATGAAAAACAAATTAATGTAGTAAGGGGAAATGCATTCCAAAAAAAGATTTCATTACATTTAGATTGCCATGTGTGCAAAACATTTTCCAAGTTTGACACAAATTCACATTAAAATGACCAATTGTGTTGCCAATGGCATTACACAAAAATGACAGAAAAAGGCCTGCATTATTTTCTTCCAGTTTGAAGATATTTTAAGATAGGTAGTAAGAAAGTATGTATGTATGTTTTACCAAACTTTCTTTGTCAGACATACCATATCTTAGACAATTATTGTTATTACAAATTAATGTGTTAAATTTCCTTTGTCAAGAGCTCTAGTTTTTACATTTCTAAACAGAATTTTACACTTTATACAAGTGTTTAGTATTATAATGTATAATATTTGGAACAAATTTGCATTTGGTGCTGCTTGACTCTTAATTTACAGAGTTACTACCCTTTGTTGCAAGGGGAATGCTATCATTTGTGATGTTTGGTTTGATAGGTTATAAGTCTGACATATACTTGAGCCAGTGCCTTACTTCCTGTTAAACAAACTCCCTACAACCAAGCCACCACTAGGGGTCAGCTAAGGGGCTGTAAACATTAGTACATGTACTTCAATGAAAATTTTTGTCCCTCATATTACTTTTTGCAGTAAATCACATATTCAAAAATTTGAAAAAAAAAATCATAATATTAGTCTGTTTTATGAAATGAAATGTTAAGTTACCTGTTCGATAGCAGTTGTTCAGTAGTCTGTACCAAATGTGACAAGAATTTCTTCCTCACTTATTTCATTTTGGATTGACCGTAGATTCACGATGGGCGTGACCGGTCAACGGGGGATGCTTATTCCTCTATGGTATCTGGTCCCATCTCTGGATTTTAAGAGGTCTGTGTTTGTCCAGTATTCATTAGATTTGTATATGTGTCCTAGACATACTGAAGATTTATATATGTAATATGGTATCTGAGATTTTATATTTTGATAAGAATGCTTTAAATAATTTCAGAAATTCAGATTTCAACTATCGTGTGTAAATGTCGATTTAGTTAAAGACGGTCTATGCAGAACCTGGAAGCCATCAGATTTAGGTTCCATGACCAAACATGAACATGATCTCATGAACCAGTTGCTGCAAGCAGAAAGTATTGCTTCTAAAAGTGGAAAAGGAATGTGGAAAGTAGAGAAAATAAAAGAGAAAGAGACAAAGAAAGTAAAGACATTATTGAGCAAGATATTGTATCTTCCTGTAAACGTCTACAATTGGATGAGAAAGAGAAGAAAATGATACTCATTGTAGTTTTCTTCCATATACCTTTTTATTGAAATGCTGGAAAATAGGATTGTGAAATCTTTATCTACTGTAAAACACTTTTATTTTGTGAAAAAATAAAAATCTGTGTAAATGTGCTAAAGGGACCTTTAAGCTTTTTCAAATATCTAGTCTAGTCCGTAAAACAAGTGTTTTCTTGTAGAATATGAATTGAAAATAAGAATCATTTATTAAGTGCTCATGTATCAGTCATTGGTCCATCAGAGTGTTCGAATGGTCATATATTTTTCTTTAATTCATGTGTTGATTTTATATTTTGTGTGCGTTTTTATCACAAACCCCAAATGCATAATTTCAATGTCAAAAAGCCATATTTGGAGATGAATCTTGAGATCATCCCATTTTGAAGATTTATGTTGATTGTTAATTGTACATGTTGTAATTTCTAATTTCATTTATTTAATTCATCAATTTGTGTGAGAATTAAACATATAACAAGTATATTTGTATTGTTAGATATATCAGGGTCCGATTGCTCTTACCGGATCAGAATTGTCTCGGGCAAGAATGTACTTGTCAGCTGTAAGTGAACTTAAAGCTGTCAACGTAACTTATAAACTAGTTTTGAATTCAAAAAAAAAAAAATTATAATGCTTTTGAAACAACCCCAATTTATTATTCCACAGGCAGACATTTTTGTTAAACATTATCAATAGAAATTGGCTCGCAATTCTGCTATAAAAGGCGAGGTCACAGAACGACCGTTATGACATATAATCAAAACATATACTTCACTCAAGCCATAAACATTCCGCATTAATTTTACATTAAAGACTTCAGTGAAGATACCTAACAAGTAGATTTTATAATTAGTTTTAAAGTGATATAAGTATTATAAACATAATACCAAAGTTACAATGCTCAAGACGATATCGTTTTTTGTCAATTAGACTTCATCAGTTGAGCTTCAATTTGAAAAGTATGTGATTTTTTCTAAAGATAAAATGGTATCATACAAGGCCAAATAATATCTCTAAAGGTATAGCCGAAATCCGTCTAAGAGTAACCACTGTAAAAAATGACTATCTTAGCTTTAGAAAATTTTTAGAATTTAAATGGTGTTAACCCCAATTTATTATTCCACAGGCAGACATTTTTGTTAAACATTATCAATAGAAATTGGCTCGCAATTCTGCTATAAAAGGCGAGGTCACAGAACGACCGTTATGACATATAATCAAAACATATACTTCACTCAAGCCATAAACATTCCGCATTAATTTTACATTAAAGACTTCAGTGAAGATACCTAACAAGTAGATTTTATAATTAGTTTTAAAGTGATATAAATATTATAAACATAATACCAAAGTTACAATGCTCAAGACGATATCGTTTTTTTTGTCAATTAGACTTCATCAGTTGAGCTTCAATTTGAAAAGTATGTGATTTTTTCTAAAGATAAAATGGTATCATACAAGGCCAAATAATATCTCTAAAGGTATAGCCGAAATCCGTCTAAGAGTAACCACTGTAAAAAATGACTATCTTAGCTTTAGAAAATTTTTAGAATTTAAATGGTGTTAACAGTGCCAAATATTACTTTAGTATAAGATGAACAGCTGGTACCGAAATCTGTCACAATGATTATTTTTGTCCCCTGACATATAGTCGAGAATATGATAAAATGTGTGTTCACAAGTGAAATGTTGTAAAAAATCTTCTTTTCGAAGTTATTTGTTTCATTAGGATTTACGTTTTCCCATACCTTAAAAAATCCAGCTGTATTTCCGTATGCAATGACCTTTCAGATAAACTCTTTCATCGTATCAAATGTACTTCATAATTCAGTCAGGGGATCTCGGTCATTTACGCACTTGGACTATTTTAAAATCGGCCGATTTTTATCTGTTTTATATTTACTTTTAAAACACAGGACGTTATTTTATTGGAAAGTGCATGTATTATGTAAAATATGTTTTTCAACGCTATTTTAAATACCTGAAGAAAATCTGATGAATATATGAATAGATACATCAGGTCACTATAAGAAAATTTTCCTATCTTTAATGTTACCCTGAGTGCTGACATTGACAAAATCAAAACAATATAATTGTGAAAAGTATGCATACCTCATGCTTTACAATCGTGCCACCATGCCCGGTGGAGTTGGGCAGTTTATGATCATGTGTCAAGAATGATAAAGCCGAGAATGCATTGGGAATGGTTAAAAATGGGTTGAGATCACCCGATATACCAGAAACGTGGACAGTTTCAGTAACGAATGATTTGAAACGATGAAAAAGACAAACTTTGCCTGATTTAGGTATGAAATGATGATGTATGAAAATAAGGGTAATAAGAGTAGAATGTATATATTTACTGCAAATAGCACATGTTTATTGTTATTCTAAACACCAGATGGACTCTTTGGTTTATATATATATATGAGATAAAATATTACATAAAATGGGCATGTAAAATTTTTCACCTACCAGTTCATATCACATTAAATTCATTATTTCAGTATCTGTAAAATAATATGCACTTTGAACGTAAAAATAAATAAACTCCTACCAGTAATCTACACCCTTTCGTTATGTTGTTTACATAGCATCACACATTTTGGTGAACTTGGTAAAGTGAACAGTTGGGTCACGCGCATTGACCAATGACAAGGTACCCCTTCTCATATTTTTACAAAGATGACAACAAATAAATGCTATAAGAGACATAGCTATGCCACATTGCTATCAAATTTTTCGAAATGGATGCAAGTGGTCCTGTGAAACGAGCCGAATGTTCGAATATATATTTCCGAGTTCACCTTGGTCTGACTTGTCTTTGATTCGTTATTTCAGAAATGAGGACATTTATATCATAACAGGTGGTCTGAGCTCCTGTTTGTTTATAATTGTACAATTTCTTCATGGGGAATTCGGAATTATGTTTGATATTCTCATGTTTAAACTGATTATTTACATGCTTGTGAACTGTATATTAGCCGGCTTAATGTCCATATGGAGTAATGAACTTTGTTGATATCAATATTTATTTTTGACAAGTAGATGAGTTATACTCAAACTTTATTACTTCACACGTTTGTTCTATGCGACTGTAGTTAGATAATGACAACTGATTTTGCAAACTCGCCTTTTATATTTGTGGGAGCTCGTTTCGATTCAGAAAAGTGAACAAATATGGCGACCAATAGAAGTAAAACACTGGGGATGTCTCAAAAATGATATCTTTTTTTTATTTCTTTAAATAGGATAGATGACTGCTTTAAGTAAGCTTTTGTCATTAGGAGTTGTCCGTTGTTGTTGTTGTTGTTGTAGTCAACTTTTAACATTTTTGATATCTTGTTCCTTGTATCAAGACAAGTTTAATGGAAATGCCTCTGGGGTTAATATCAGTCCAAACCTTTCAGGATTGGTCAAATTTCTTGAAAACTGTTGTTGAGATACCCATCCCAGACCTTATATACTTTACTGTTCCTGGTGTCAAGACAAGTTTGTTGATGCAAAGCTGAAACCAGTCTGGGTTCTGCCTTTTCAAAAGTAGTCAAATATAGTAAAACCTGTGTTGTGACAGACTAGCCAAATTGTTTGCTATAGAGAGGTGTCCGCTGAATGAAGGATGACCATTGACAGCTAAATCAAGATCAACTATCTTTTCATGATTTTAAGGTAAAGCACAAAATTTATTCTGTAACTAGAAATGATTGTATATTGACTGTATACAATTGTAAATTATGATGAAAGTCAATGTTCATTTGAAGAAAACTTCAGAAATATGATCAAGTACTGTACTGAAAGTATTTGTTCATTTTTATTGGAAAATGAAAGTTGAAATGAAAACATTTATATGTGAATGACGAAAAAAATTTTTACAAATCATTTCAATCCAAAAGATTTACAAAATAGTCCAAATAATGAAATAAATAAAAACCTACATTAGCGAACACCTGTGTATAAAGACCACCTGGTCACAAAGACCGTTTTCTGCTGTCCTCAGTAGTACCATATGTGTACAAATCAACCTCTATATAAAGACCACTTCCCTATAAAGACCGATTTTCTTGTGTCCCTTAGGTGGTCTTTATATACAAGTTTCACTGTAAATAAAAATTTAGCTTGAGTACTGTGAATCCGGTTTTACTCATGATAATTTTGTTTAAGCATAATTTCATGATGGCTCTTGCTCATGAAAATAAAATTATTGCGTATGATAATTTGTTCTTACAAGTTTATTCGTCACTGAAGAATGACTTTGAGATAAAGAAAATTTAGCTCGATCATACAGATGCTTCACCTAGTAAAATACAATTTGAGTAAAGCATTTTTGTGATGCTGTACTGCTGGATCTCTTAAGTGTGTAGTGGAACTCTAAGCAGTATTTTGAGGACCACCATTGAAATGTGAAAGAACGTTCTTTTTTACTTTGTTTTGGGTTGCAAGGTCTTGATAG
The DNA here is from genome assembly GCA_030159075.1 of Atrina japonica. NCBI lineage: Eukaryota > Metazoa > Mollusca > Bivalvia > Pterioida > Pinnidae > Atrina > Atrina japonica. Next base: position 666,839 of record BROG01000291.1, on the reverse strand, counting down.
CTTAAACATACCTATTGAAAGTGCTTGAAAACAAGTCCTGGAAAAGTGCTTGACATATTTTTTTAATGACTGTATGAACCATATTTGAGTTCTTAACATGATGGAATGTGCAGAAGCCACGGTTGTTTTAGTTTTATTGTTTAAAATCATTGTAGTTGTGGTTGTGGTATTACAGTATAGTGCCATAAGTTTGTGAACAAACAAAATTTACCCATTACTCTCTATGTAAAATAATCATTCAAAATTATTATCCTAGGTTTTGTTTTTTGACCAATTTCTTTTAAATTTCATTTTCTTATAGCTTATTCCGTATATCTTTTTCTAAGAAATCATTTAAATGTCAAGATACAACAATTTTCTTTACAAGTTTCTCTTGGAGTGATTAACTAATATAAACAAAGAAGGATTAACCCAAATAATGTCTGTCTTATATTCCAGCGATCTCAAATCGCTCCAGTAACCTCAAGAAACGATAGTGGATAGAGGGCACTGCAATTATTCGAGTTAAAGAAGGAAGAGATGCTGCAAAATGAATCACCAAGCATGGATAAAGGCATGTAATTTCCTAACTGACAACCAGGTTAAAAAAATGTTAGGGGACCAATCTATATGTATTTAAATAAATTTTTTGAAAATTTTAAGAAAATACTCTTAAAAATGAAGCTATTGGAAACTTTTTCAAAAAGATCGTTTTGCATAGGAAAGTGGCGTTTTTTCATAGCCTTATGGCATGATGTTTTTATCTCCCCTTCCCCAAAAAACAACAAGACATAAGTGTACATGAAATTTAACTATGAATTTTACTTTACTATAGTAAAATCCATAAAACCTAGGTGGGTAGAGTCTTGTGAACCCTTTCTTGACCTGGACGAATTTAAATTTTAAGTAATAAAGCATAACATTAGAATTACACTTACTACAGTAATCGTTACTACTTGTCACCATACATAAGAGAGTAACCAGTGGAGAATAAAAAATTTTCTCGTGAAGCTTGTCATAACCGACAAGTCAGTAGAATCATCTGTATGATAATCAAAAGGTTACTCCACCTCACCATCTTATGTGAAACGGACAATACTTTATAAAATGTAAAAGAACTCTTGAATTCTTAGTAAAACTAAGGTAGTTCTCTTTATACAGTGGTAAAATCTTTGATGGATCTGACAAAATACGTTTAGTTTTAGTATTTGGTCTTGTCACATACCACTTTTCTACATTCAAAACTTTATATGTATTTAAAATTAAGAGTTCAATTATTGAAATATTAGTGACAAAAAATTATCACCTTGAGCATTTATATTGGCCTTTTTTACAAACATAAATATAATTTTGGTATTATATTTATAATTTTCAAATCTTTGCTGGTCAGTGCAGGTCCGATCCCGCTGGAACCTTAGCTGATTTTTGTTAGAAAGTTTTGTGTGCCAATTAACTTGCGGAAGCCTGGTGGTCTCTTCCCGGGTACATTGTAACTGGGTTCTGTCCTCCACAATGAAAAACTGGCTGCAACTATATAACTGAAAAAATGTTGGATGTGGCGTTACACACATTCAAAATTTAAATCTCTGCCAGTTTTGGAATTAGCCTGGGATCCTAACTAACTGATTCTGCCGCTGTCTGTATATCGACGAAGGATGATTGCACAGGAACCCAGGTTAGTTTTGGAATGTCCTTAATCTTTTAGAAGGAAGTTTGTAACTGTATTTTCTTTTTCATTTTAAACGTACCATTAAATAGAAATAACTCGTACGCAAAAATACCAGCAAAACATAACTTCTACCCACTCAACAAAAAGAACCTTAAAGTTACTAGCTTATATATTTAGACATGCGGTCGTTGAACGCTTGAATCCACGAAGCATGAAATTATCTAGCTGACTTTAAAACTGATCGTTTGATGCAAGATTTTATCATTATTATTTTTAAATTTGGCTGTGATCATTAGAATGATAAATATGTTTAATTTGTTCGATGTATTTGTACCCCTTTTATCAGGTGAAATAACAAAATTTCAAAGATAAAAATACTTGAGTAATGCACCGAAGATGTGTATCATCCATCTTTTCAAAGTGTTTGATGCAATTGACACTGACATCAAGTCACGCACATTTAATAAGGAAAGCATGATTTTGATTAAATTCATGGTGTAAGGTTCGTCAAATTTGTAGTGTATGTCCATTACCGAATTGTTAAAAAGACGGAAAAACTAATAAATAAAACCAGCGATATATAAAGCTAATATATATCGCTGATGAAACAAACAATCTTTCTGTATGTCATCAAAAATTGCACGTTAATTCTATATATACAATGTATGCTGGGTTACGCAACACACTGTTGGCAACCGTGAGGCAGTTTATCAAGTTTAACAGAAATAATTGTTTTTCTTTATTTTTACACAAAAGTTACAAGAAGTTTTAGCTCAACTGAGTGTATCTGTTGTCTATTCTTCTCCAGTCTCCACAAATTTGATTGGTGCTGCGCAGCACCAATCAAATTTTTCACAATGCTAAGTCATTTCCAATCAAATTTGTTACCAAAGAACGACGCATTTTCAAGCTTGTTAACTTACAATTTATTTTAATATGACCTTTTGTTTAGATAGTGCCACTATTTATTAAAATCATATTTATAACCACTGGACCGTTGCCACTGCTGGCGGACCGTTTTAGTCCCAGAGGATGTACATATAAACCTACTATATTTCGCTCCGATAGCACCATTTAAATTCTTAACTTCTTAAAAGCTAAGATTTTCATTTTTACAGTCGGTACTTCTTGGACAGATTTCACAATACATTTAGATATCTGACTATGTATGACACCACGTTTTCTTTTGGAAATATACTTTTATATTAAATACTAGATCACCTACGTTTTATTGATAGAAACAATCGTCTTGAGCATTTGTTTTTCTCCTCTTTTAAAACTCTAACTTTGGTATTATTATAATATTACATTAGCAATATATATGAACTTTTTGCAGCGATTATCGTTATACAGCTTGGCCATTACATTTGTGCCTTGTCTCGTACGCAAGATAATACACATACGGCGTACTAAGTAATATTGAACAAATGCAAATTTCGTAACAATCAGTTGCTTTGGAAGAGTTAGCATCCCTCGTTGACCAGTCACAACTACCAGCTGTGAGTCACCCGTCAAAGTCCAATTTTATAAAGGATAACGCTTGTCACAATCGGTATAGATGACTCAGCATTTCAGTTAATGAAACATAGCATTTAAACGAGGTTATTCTATCGACCACATATTTTACAAAATGTTGATTCTAAATGCGATTTTTAACATCATTGTGACCAGTTACAATTAGTTTATCTTAATTTATGAAATAGTCGTTCGTTGAGTTTAGTCGGTCGTTGAACAAGCTCAGATAAAGCCTACTGAATCATACGAGATAATTTGAACAACATAAGCAGAAGATAATGTATATTTAACATACATGTTATTATAAGGAGACCCACAGTCATCACGATTGTTTTATAATCTACTTGTCAATTTGCAATGCAACTGTATAAACATATGTAATTGACATCCTAGTCAAATATAGGCTATAGAATAGGGAAAACATTATTGGAATGCCTTTTTAAAAATCTCAATGTTAAATGTAAGTGGTAATCTGGTCCATCTATGGTCATTTTAGCCCATTTAGCCCACAGTTAAGATTTTACATCATTAGAAATCTCTGGAATCTATTTAAAATAATGGTTGTATTATAACACTAATATGAATATACATTTTACATCACGTGATGTCCTGTTTCTCATAAATAAAAACAGATTCAGACCTTTTATAGTAAAAGACGTGACAAAGGGGTTCCGAAGGATATGAAAATTAAATTACTTTTTTCTTAAAGAATAATTTTCATACAAAGACCTTAAACTGAGTTTAAGGGTGCTCACTTTTAATATGTATGTATATAGGTGCCTTCAGCTGATGAAAATAAAAATAAAACAACAAAAAAAAACAAATTTTACTTTGTTACTTCATTAGCCAATAATTTTTCAAATCTAAGTTGTTTCATCAAGATTTTCATGAATTTAAAAATATGCTTCTGAAGTACCAAGAATGAAAATAAGTCGAGATAAACTGTTATAGAATTGAAATACGACAAATAAGAGATACGGGTAGTCTCAACATGAAGTATTGTGAATCCCAAATGGGACCAGGTGTCTGGAAGGAGTCAGCACCCCCTGTTAGCATGCCACATGCATCGCAAATGTCACATGGAAACCTCTCGAGTTTGGTGAAAAGACCCATGTATAAGAATATGAGTATATAAAAAGGCTGTGAAAGTTCAGTGTGTTGGTTCTTATGCTGAATGCGAATCAAAGAACCAGGTAATTTGATACACTTGTATAAGGTTGATTTGTCACATCGCTGTTTTCTAATGAAAACATTTGCTGACTATCAACAATACAAAGTATAGGTTGCGTTAGGAAGCAGAGGCGATTTCTGTGAATTTGGGACGTGTTTGAACGCTCATAAGTGGAATCTCGGTAGCTGTCGCTGTCTCAGACACTTCAGCTGAGGCTCAACTACATAAACGTCATCAGCACCCGGGTTCGTGGATAACCTTTGTGTTTGGTATTCGTGTGTTGAAGTCCTTTCTTGAAACTTATTGTTTAATAAAGTGGTAGGGCGTTTATGCATAAAACTCGATTCGATCATTTTAATTTACTGTGTTTGGTAGTGTGTGTGTGTGTGTGTGTGTGTGTGTGTGTGTGTGTGTGTGTGTGTGTGTGTGTGTGATTGATTTATCAACCTTGGATTTTAGTGTTGCAATTTCTATAGTTATGTGGGTTTGAAGTTTTGTTGAATTTGGTTGCACAAGTAGTGCATATCCGATATTCTGTATATATTGACCGGACATTGAATTCAGTTTCATCTGTACGAATCCACTTGGGCTTCTAGTCTACACGTTACAATATAAAAGATTCAACAATCGCAGTCAAATAAGTTACGCAACATTATAATGACAGTGACATATTCAAAGCTTAAGCGCAAATCTTCATATCATGTTATAAAGCATATCTAAAGGTCTTACCTCTTTATCACACGTCATCGTGCTTTGAAGTTCAAGTACATGATGTATATCAGGGCCAAATAACAAAATGTACTCAATACTCAAACTGAACTAACGTTTTATGATTTAGATATGCATATCTTATCGTCTACGAAGGTTGATTGATGAGTGTTGAAATTCGTATATAAGGATCAATTTGGTCTTTTGGGACACATAATGCACTATTTTTAACAAAATCACCTTCAGTGGATATGCACTTTTGCCAGCGATGTTTAAAAGCCTCAATGCTACCTTTAAAGAAATCCGTCTCTTGACTGTAAGAAAGTCCTGGGGCCCATTTTACGAAAGGCCTTAAGTCCTAAATCCTAACTTTTAGTTCTAACTACCATGGTAACGCAACGCTGGTTGGTCAGCCCCATGACAATTAGGACTAAAACTTAGGATTTAGGACTTGTAACTTTTTGTAAAACGAGCCCCTGCACTGCATGTATGACGTCATCATCTCTCTGGAAATGTGTACTGTAAATTTCAATTTTGAGAATAGATGGAAGTCTCTAATGGAGTGTGATCACGTGAGTAAGGGGGATGTTGAATCAGTTGAAAACCACAATCATTAATTGTCAGATTTGTGAGCATGGATATTATCCTTGTGAAACAGCTTTTCACGGAGCTTGATCCTAATTATTAACTTAACTGCCTAAGAAGTTATGCAAAATATGTCATCCATAACAATATCATGTACTATTTCAAGACATTGACAAACCTTCCAAGACAGGGTTAATCCTGAAGGCTCTGTCTGCCACGCTTAAATTCTGCCCCCTCTAGATGTGTTAACAAATAATTGTACACCCCATGGGATAAAACAAAAGTTCAGCTTGAGTAAATTTTATGTTCTAGCATGTTTCTGCTATTTACATAAGTTTGATCATCATCAACAACAACAACAGCAGCAACAGTAATTTTAATCAGTTTTTACAATTGCACGCCATAGATATGCATTGCAAAATTATAAAAATGTTTCTGATGTGTCACATTCACATTAATAATATACTTGAACTTGTTCAACGCAGGATAAGTCAGGCACAGAGGTAATTAAGTTATACATGGTGAAACGAATGTGAGGAATCACCGTTTTATATTACATGCCGATGTTCATACGGAAATACGTGAACTCCAACATGTGACATGAAACCGTATCACACTATTAATATTACGCGTTTTAAGTAATCAGGTATGACCAAGAATGGGAATCGATCGCGAACTCAAACGAGTTACTTTTTAAGTTAACCAGTCATTTAGATATGCAATATGGACATATAATTCACACATATCCACATGTGTTTTTATCTATATTTCTATTTATTTTCTGTAATCACACTTTCCGTCACAAGGCCTGCCAACTTTTCAAATCCAGAAGACCTCCGTCTGATTGATGCAATGAACAGTGTCCTGAAGGAAAATTAACATACTTATATATTATATAACTCTTAAAATTACATTGGTTAACTATAGCTAAAACAGAAAAAAGCAAACCACTATAACAGAGAAGGAATATTAAATATTCAGTCTCGTTGATATACCGTATACCTTGGAATTTTCGCCATTTTACCCTTAGATGAGAGTGTGAATTAAAATAAAAATCAAGCTAAGTAACTGAAACACGGACATACATACACTATGGAAAACACAAACATACATAGACTATGGGAAATACGGACATACATAGACTATGGAAAACACGGACATACATAGACTATGGGAAATACGGACATACATAGACTGGGAAATACGGACATACATAGACTATGGGAAACATGGAAATACATAGACTATGGAAAACACGGACATACATAGACTATGGGAAACACTGACATACATAGATTATGGGAAACACGAACATACACAGACTATGGGAAAAACGGACAAACATAGACTATGGAAACACAGACATACATAGACTATGGGAAACACTGACATACATAGACTATGGGAAACACAGACATACATAGACTATGGGAAACACGGTCTTACATAGATTATGGGAAACACAGACATACATAGACTATGGGAAACACGGACATACATAGACTATGGGAAACACGGACATACATAGACTATGGGAAACACGGACATACATAGACTATTGGAAACACGGACATACATAGACTACGGGAAACACGGACATACATAGACTATGGGAAACACGGACAAACATAGACTATGGGAAACACGGACATACATAGACTATTGGAAACACGGACATACATAGACTACGGGAAACACGGACATACGTAGACTATGGGAAACACGGACAAACATAGACTATGGGAAACACGGACAAACATAGGCTATGGGAAACACGGACAAACATAGGCTATGGGAAACACGGTCATACATAGACTATGGGAAACACGGAAAACATAGGCTATGTTTATTTTAGGCGAATTTAAAGATCTTTTCACGTGATCAAAGATTTCTTGTACAGGTTTTCTTTTTGAAAGTTTTTTGACGCAAAATTTGATAATGTGAACGGTCAAAGAAAACTCAAAATCTTTGAAAATCAAATCAAAGAACTGTGACGAACTTTGATGGAATAGAGATTAATCCAATTTTTCTTAAACCTTTGAAGGACTTTGATAGTATTCTTCAGCCAATCACATCAGATGTTCGATATAAAAATCTTTAGGATGTCCAGGACATAGATACAAATCTGGTAAAATTGGATAAACACGGACCTCTGGAAATCAAGAGGTGAAATCAGGTCCCATGGAGGAGTAAGAAAACTTTGATCCTGTAAACGGGGTTTCACACATTGACCTCTGAAGCCACATTTGAACCCTCCCATTTCAAAGAATGGTAAAGTCCACTGTCAGAAATTGGGAGTGTGTGATTTTCAAAAATGAATACTGCAAATATTTAACAGTTTTAGCAGTATAAACTTGCTCACTCCTGAATTATGACAGTAGACTGTGTTATCCATTGATGTGGATGAGTCTAAATGTGATCCCAGGGGTTGACTGGTTAAGACAGGGTGAATATGCTTTCTGTCGAAAAAGTACGAAAATTTCCAGGAATAAAACTGTTTACACGAATTGCACTAAAGTTGCACCGTGCTATCTGACAATATGGAACAGAGAACCCTAATGAAAAAGTGCATTATACTTACAATAACAACAGTAAGGCTATGAAATTGTAACCCGCCAGAACGAAAAAGACAAATCCCCGATGCACATATATGGCAAGTTCATATATAGCACTATTAGCAATGCGTCCTCCCATAAGGCATATATTATCACAGAATGAAATTATCGCAAAGACGACACCTGAAAATGAAATGAAAATGAGGCTTACATAAATTCTGACTCTCATAACCTGAGGGGGGAGGACATAAGTGCTTGTGACATTATATATTGTCCTAGAAAAATGATTAGCAAAAGTAAATGAAATCTGTTTCAAACATTTTTTTTCGCCACATTTACTGTTCCTCAACTTACATGTTACTTAACTTAAAATATCACAAACGCAATTTCGCCAGACTTATATCGTTAAAATATCGTCTCCCAAATATATATCAAATAAATTTTATCACAAATAATAAAATTATTTATGTCAGGATTCCTCGTATATATTCTGGTTAACCATCCTACCAAATTTTGACTACATCATTTGGTTTTGGTCGCAATGATACTATTGATACTGGTAAACTGTTGAGATATGACTACAACGATGCTATTGATGCTCATAACCTGCTGAGATACAGACCATCTGGTCGGTCACTCAATTGTCAGATGAATCAGCTAAGCCTATTTTGTTGAATAAATTTATCAATGTTTTCAGCAACATCACTTCATTCATTCCTTGACCAGGGAAGGACATTTTTAATTTTGCTGTAACCTTTTTGTTAATCTGTTATCTTTTTGCGGACACTCGTAAATTTAGCTTGCCATTTGTTGCCAGAATAAATCACGCTTGTGTCTATACATGGTTTGCTTTGGTAATTTTGTTTTTGTAGAATTTCATTATTGTGAACCATGTACTTGTATTTAGTCATTCACCAATTTCTAGATTGCGAAGTTTCGTATCCATAGATTTCTTATTTGGCCTTGCATTATACCATTTTACCCTTAGAAATCTATTTAAAATTGGAGCTCAGCTGATGAAATCTGATTGACAGAAACGATCGTCTTGAGCATTATAACTTTCGTATTATGTTTATAACATCTACTAACATTAACTTTTTGAATCTTGGTTTAAATGGAACTGAAATCCAAGCAAACTTTAACGGTATAACTGATGGCAGTATTACGCACAGGGCTTGGGTTTCGTGTTTAGAACAACTCGGCTATCTGTCGTGTCCTCTTATAGTTCTCAGGCTATTTCCTTTCAAATTGGAGGAAATTATTTGTCTCGCCCTGAATGTTGTTGAAATAAGCTGGCAATCAGTTTTGAGCTTAAAGCCTGCATTTTCTTTTATCATAATTCCCTTTTTTTATTATAATCATTTTTTGAATCCCTTCCAGTTGTCACCGTCCTAGGTGGGCCCATCCCCTCCTATCTTGCTCATTGATTTGCGAGATAGGAGAGGATTTGTTGCAGTTGTTCAAGTCTCACCTTTGCTGTTTTTGTAATTCTTTCATATGTATGTTACTCAATATCTTTATTGCTTTATTTGTTTTGAGGCTTTGTTTCTTAATAAATGATCCTTCACACATATATTCTGTGTTAGTATAATTAGTAAACTAGCTGGCACTCGGTATACTTGTATTCCTAATTCAGTTGGGAAAATCGGACATAAAAAGAATTATTTTATATTTATCTAGGATACGGCTCTGTTTAAAAATCTTAATCGTTATCAAATGCCAGTTATAAACACTATACAACATCTCGAAAGGGAAATGACAATTATGGTGGGAAAAAATGGTTGTTGATGTTTAAAGTTAATGGAAGCCCCCTATCCAAACGAACCTTTTTGAAACCTATATCTCCAGACATGCCTCTAACATATCGTCCAAAAATACAAATGATCTACAGCAATATGAAATATGAATTCTGCTCTTTTTAGTACCACCCCATCCCTCCGTAATACATTAATATCTTATCCAAGACCTGACTCCATTATTAGTTGTTAGGTTTATTACTGATCGTCCATGGGAATATGTCGGGATGATCAAGTTCATGGAAGCCGAGGCGAAACCGCTCCTTCCATGGACTTGATCAACCCGACATATTTTCTGTGGACGGTCAGTAAAAAAGCTGATAACTTTTTTATTTTGTTGTGGACCAAATTCTTATTTGGTAAATTTCTTCAATTGTCACAAAATCGGATAATCCGCCATTCCGTGTTTTTAATGACCGTCCATAGAATCATGGAAGACCCTTATAACTGATGAAATGACGACATTTCAGTCCGAGGTGGCAAATCAAAGCAATAAAAGAGTTTAACTGAAGTCTAAGGATAATCTTGTCCAGATTCGTCAATCAGGACCAGATTCCGAAATTAACCAAATTAGAGTATTAATTTGGAACTTAATTAATCCGTCATTTTTATGGCGCTATACCCAGAGCTCTTGGCGTATATGTCAGCTTCATTAATTACCGTAACTGAACACCGATTACCATGTTTCTATATATTTTGTTAAGTATGTCATGATCCAATGTCTTCTGATTGACCCAAATGTAAACTTTAAGTTGGACTTTTAAGTCCAAGGCCCGGACCATAAAACTTGATAATCAACTCAAGTCTGAGGATCTTCATAATTTGGTCTGCTAAGCCAATCAGATTCTAGGATTAGCCAAATTTGAGTGCCAGACCAGAGATTAAGGATAACCGATCTTCCCTTTGAATTCTACTGCTACCCTAGGCTTGACAAAGTGGTTAGCAAACAACACTTACCCTGTTGGTGCGTCGGCGTCATGTTTGATAACATGGCTCGGATCATTGAAACAGGAACGACACTCAAACATCCTGTTATTATCGCTAAAATGACACAATCAGAAGGCAAAAATAAACATTCAATCAAGAACAACAACATAACATGTATTTATTATCGCTAAGACAAACATTGAAACAGGAAATCCGACAATACATCCAGTTAATATGAACTATGGCAACACCTTGAAAACGGGGGCAGGTCCTTTTTTCACTAATGCGGGAAAAAGCATTCATTGGAAGTATATTCGCTCTCTTAGGAGGAACACCTGTCCGGAAAAATGACGTCACAGTTTTATTGAATATTTAGACCATGAACAAAACTCAGACCATAAAAAGTCTAAAAAAAAACAACCCGGTTGGTTTGAATTGAGTAACTGGTGGCGCGTCAGGTTGACGTGGTTAACGTGGTCCATCTTCGGCCATCCTGACTAGATAATTTTAGGCTCTTCATTGTAGAGCATCTGACAGCCCTATCACTTTTCTATGATATATACACGTGTTATCTATGACTTCGCTTCGCGCTCTCTAGCAAGATGACAAACTTGATACATACTGGCATTTGAAAGAATTTCAATGGAGCCCTTTTATTACCACAGCAGTATTCAGGGGACCGATATATCTAAACATTTGTTATATACACAATCTGTTGTCAATCATCGCGGAAATTAGCGTCATTTTTAGCGTGTGCAGTGGTAAAGCTGGAAACGTATTTTACAGGATACAGGAATTTTCCTACCTCCTAAATTCCAGTAAACAGTAGAGCTTATTTTAAGACGTATATTTAAGGTACTTTAATTTTATTTAAAAAAAAAAATTAGGATTTTTCTGCATTTATTTTGCGAAAATATAAATATGTTGTGTATTTCTGAACAAACACCATTTTGCAGATCAAGTAGTCCCAAAGGAATAATAGTGGTAGCATTCTACGTATCTGACACTATTTTTTAATTTTAGAATTTGTATTCATGAGTTTACCATATAACATTGTTCATGTATGCTAAATTGAACAGCATTTCTTGATCTGTTTCTAGGCTGAACCGTCAAAGTGGTTCGTCGTATGTACAGCAAACGCTACGGCTCACATAGGAAAATGCATGAAGCACCTCGAGTTTGAGAATATGACATTCCGAGGCCTTTCGATGGATAAGGCAGATTGTGTATTTGTCCACCAGTCCATGTGATTCGTTCAATTGAACGTTTCCCTTGACGTATTATAAAATAAACTATCATGCAAAATATATAGCGGATATACGCACTCATGTTAAATATATATTCTCCTGCCTCACTCGATGTAATAAACATGTTATTCAAAAACAATTGTAAAATATTCCATTTATTACATTTTCCAGTTAAGTTTCCTTAGGCCCTAGATTCTATACATGTAGGCTAGTCGACGGCTTTCGAAGTGTTAACAATCCACGTTTTGCCACAGGGGCTCAGAAATCTTTTTAGAGCATAATATGCTCGATGAAAACTGGAGCCTGGAGGGAAATATTATGCTCTAAAATGATTTCCACGCCCCTGTTCTTTTTGATTGAAATACATCACTTGATGCCTCCAAAATCATGCCAAAGTTATCGATAGACCTGGACAGCAAACTAGGATCGACGTAAGCCTAATTCGATGTTCATTTTCTGTACTGTATCTGCATTAAACATTTCCACTGTCTTTCGATCACTTAAACCCACTCCATCAAATCATAATGTCGTTTGCTTTTCAGTCGTACCATCCACATAGTAGGACTCATAACAGTAAGATCTGACAGCGTAAAATAACCCAACGCGTATGGTTTGCATAAGAAAATCACGTAATTAACATCACGCGGAGATATCCACGTTTTCAGTATTTTAAATTCCAAAGCGCAGGGATAAAAAATGTGTATAATCGAGTTGAGTTTTACCGAGATTGCGTATCACCGTAATTAAGCAGTGAATAAATACGAAATAGACAAAAAATGTATATAGTAATTATAATTACCTAGATAAAGATCCAAACTACGATTAGCCAGTCCAAATAAAACATAGTATCCTATGGACGATATCTGCGCTACCATCGCAATGAAATTACTAGACAAGCATCGTTGAAATATTTTTATCATTACAACCCCGGTAATTTCTTGAATCAGAATACGAACGGTACCAAACTGGCTAATTGCCTCAGGATCCCAACAGAATGGAGACTTAAGCGGAAATAGTATTTCTATGTCAGTTTTGCCTGCGCTGGCAAGAACAATGAAAAAATAAGAAATTATGAGGACTTTGCTTTCACCTTTCCTGAAATTGGTTGACGTTGACGTTTTGCAGTCGTTGCAAAACTCCAGTATGTCCATGATTTTCGATCTTCTCGTTTTGAGACGAATTTCCTGATTTTGAGGTTCTGGAAGATATAATATTGAGCACAAATGTAAAATACTGACAATCACTGATATATTTAGTGGCCAAATATATCCTTGTGAATCTATGATATACCCAGATGCAAGTGTTCCACTCAATGAACCAAGACCAATACATAGTCCAAACATAGCAAGAGCAAATGTTCTTTTATTTCCGGGAAGTGTGACGTCTGCGCAGTACGAGAAACACAAAGCGGAAGTTGCGGTCCATGTTCCACCGCATCCTTCTACGGCATAAAATATGATGAACAGATTCATATCCCAATTATAGTAAACTGCAAGAATACAAAGTCCATTTTTGATCAAGGTTCCGAAAAGAGGAATGTATAGAAGTTTCTGTCTTCCGAATTTGTCACTTAAAAACGATATTAAAGTTGTGGCAAATATTCCCGGAACCCCAGCACCTACTGAAATATAAATGATCCATCGGGCTGTCGTATTTTGAACTCTGTTTTCTTCCATTTTTAGTTCATTTGACGCATTTACTGCACAAAACTTTTCTACAAACGTTTTACTGGTATTGCCTCTTCCGAAAACGGTATAAGCGTATTGGTCAAGGCTATACATTACAATCATATACGAAAACACGTGAATATATAATATTCCTCCGGCCAAAATGTAAGGTACAGGCGTATTATGTTGATTGTTAATATCATCACTTGTTTTGGTTTCATTTTTGTCAATGCTTAAACCATGTGTGTTCCCGCTTACTTCTATTGTGTTATGAAAACTGCTAAGAAGTTCGTCTGTTTCAGTGAAACTATCTTCCTCGTAGGAGATCATCGTGCTATCCTCTCGATATGTATCTGGTACTTCAAACTCGAGATACTCTATCTGGAGGAGAAAATATGGAAATGTTGTTATGATATTTACGCTTTCAGAGTAATACAATTCGTAGAGGAATCTGATACTGTATATGGATTATCTAGAAAATTTTCGCTTTTGGTTAGTTCCGCCCTTTCACGACAGCAATCATATTTACTCATAAATTCGCCTTTAATCGTTACGTTCTCATAGATATTATGACAGTTCATGCTTCGTGTATAAAACTTGAATAATTTGCTTTCATTTTATATTCGTCAACTCATCTATGGGCGAAAATAGCGAAAATCAAAACAGAACGAACATTTCCAAGTATACAGTATTGGAAATGAGAATTCCTAGAAAGGTGGATATATGAATATCACAGATACTAACCAATTAATCTTCAGGAGAGATAAAGATACAAATATGGTGAACATTGGACAAACACGGACCTTTGGAAATTTGTGTAAATTTGGTGACTTCGGGCAAAGATTTTGTTGTAATATAATACTTAACAGAAATTAAAATGATATGCTAATATTGTGTATACTCACGTTATAAAGATCTGGATCATAAACACCTAACGAGATTCAGACGTTGATGCAAGTCGATCAGCTCCGGAAGGATCTAGTCTGAAAAGCATCAAATCAGCAAAATATGTTTAATATTCTTTATACAGGATAATGAGTATATAACGACAAAAATGTCAACTTGATCTATATATAAACACAACTAGATAATTGTTCCCTATTGTTTGTTATGCAAATGGCGAGATCCATGCGCAATAAAACAAGCGGGTTCATGTTAAGTAGTATCATGTAGTGATTACATGAATGAAGGGTCTGTCAATACCAGCGGGTAATGCTTCATCCAGTGGGAAATTGGAGCAAATACATTTTCTATCCCGTAAATATATATTGCTTTATTTTTTCCCGATGTTGTTAATTTGAGTTTTTTCTCAAGCAGTTTCGTTAAACGCGTGCATACTCGTATGAGGATAATTTAGTTTTAAACCTTGTTCACAATGCTTTAGTATTGACAAACGTGTATGACGGAAGTTAGAGTTTCACAAGAGCATGTAGAGAGACCAGGTCAACACGTGCTCGTACAAAATGCTTATATTTTACTTTCGCAAGACGAAGTGAGTACTTTCTTATTTATTTTAGTTTTCGTAATCCAAACGAAGCTACATTCGAGAAATTCTATTTGTTACATGTTTTTGTGAAATCTTTCTATCCTACTATCATTCAATGCATTGTTAGACCGGAATTTGTTTTGATCAACCAAAATCAAAAACTGTCAAAGCAATCGTCTTATACCTGAAGAAAATGTCTTTACAGCATTGACTCTTAAATGCCAAAAAGCAACCGAATGCCGTCCAGTCCGGTTAGATGTAATTTAACGTTTATATATACAGTGGAACCTCGCCTAACCACAACTTCGCTTAGGAGACCACCTCACAATGAAGGCCATGAATTTCCAGTCTCTTACTTAATGTTGAATCAGTACAGACCACCTCACTAATCAGACCACTTTGAGTCAGTCAGTTGGGTGGTCTTTCAACCTGGCCAAACTTGGTAGTCTTTGAATGCACCAGAATTCCTAAAGGTACCAAATATGTCTATATAAGCTGCCATATGCATGATCCTTTATTCAAACGAATCAAACCTCATTCAAGAGATTCCAAAGTGGAGAGAAAGAAAAGCTAAACTTAAAGGGGCGAGCTGCGTTTGCCCCCCCCCCCCAAAGAATTTTTTTTTCTACTTTTACTACTTGTACTTAATGAACAATAAAAGATAAGAGCTACATAGAGGCATTCAACTCTTATATTCCTATATATTTTGTGAACATAAGGTCAAGTCCAGTGTGGTATTCATATACAAATAGTAAGGTTAAGTTATTCAGTTGCAAATGAAAAAGTTCCAAACCTGGGTTTCTAAAACCATTTTCACAAAATATATAGGAATGTAAGAATTCTATGTTTTTGTATATCTCTCCTTTATTATATACCAATCAAAGTAGTTGAAAAGGAAAATACAAAATTGTAAAAAAAACCCACAGCTAACGCCCCATTAAGGTCTGAAATAAAAATCGACATTTTGGATATGTTTTAAATTAACAATAAAAATATTTACATTCATCTGTGTGTAATATACCAACAAATCCAGATTTTAAACTACCTAATAATAGAATACGAATTAGCCGTACATTTTGCTCTAATATATTGGTAACTATAAGATAATACTACAAACGTGAAGATCCCGGCTTCCTAACTGTCTTAATTCCATGATTTTGTGGTGAAATTTCTTCATTTCCATAAATTTTACTTTCAGTTGATTAAACATGTCTGGTCTCATAAAGATATATAATCATAAAGAAAATCACAAAGAATCAAGCAAAAAACTCTTGAGTAGATTTTTCTATATATATATACATCCAATACCCTATACATACTTTATATTCACAAACAAAAGTCACCACAGTGATTTTTGAATAATTTCTGCACCACGCGAGTGTATGTATCAGTTGAAACAATTTTACATATATATCCATATTTACAATGTATAGTGAAACCACGCTTAAATACCATATCGCGTAGAAGAAAACGTCGCATAAATCTTATTTCTTTTTTATCTTTATTAATAGATAAGTCCAGACCTTCATTAAAAAGCCACTTACCTAATCAGACCACTTTGAGTCAATTAGGTTGTTTTAAAAACACTGTACATGTCATGGTAGACATCTTGTTCAGCTATCATTTTTTCGGGAGAGATATATCCCATATCTATATATTCTTATAACCCGCAAACATTTTGAGAAATCATAAATCTCTCATCAAATTGTTTAAAAGCTGTGATTCCCCCCTTTTTGTGTACAATAACAAAAAACAGAGATACACAGGCATAAACATTTTTAAATTATTAAATATTGTTTGAAAATTGCTTTGGAAATATTATAAACATGATAATAAAGTTATCGTGTTCAAGACGATCGTTTCTGTCAACCTAGTTTGACAATCATTCTTTTTTCAATTATTTATTCGACCTTACTAATTGTATACACATACCACACAGGATCTGACCTTATGTTCACAATTATTATTATTTATTTATTTATATGCCTGTGTATAGCTCTTATTTATTATTGTTCGTTAGTGTACAGTATTAAAGAAAGAAAAAATTATTATAAACATAATAATGTTAATAGTGCTCAAGACGATCATTTCTGTCAATTAGACTTCATCAGTTGAGCTCCAATTTGAAAAGTATGTGTATTTTCTAAAGAGAAAGTGGTATTATACAAGACCAAATAATAAATCTAAAAGTATAGCCGAAATCCGTTTAAGTGTAACCACTGTAAAAATTTGACTATCTTAGCTTTAGAAAACTTTGGAATTCAAATGGTGTTATCAGTGCCAAATATTACTTTAGACGTATAAGATTATCAGCTGGTACCAAAATACCAGGTTCTAGCTTTATGTATAGCCTCGGGGACTCAAACGGTCCACCAGCAGTGGCAACGACCTAGTGTTTATAAATATTATAAACAGCTTATGTCCCTTTAAAATCCATGAATTCACAAACAGAGCTTTCCCCATTCCGAAGAATAAATTCCAATACCTGTACAACTCTACGTCAATTGCTGAATAAGTCCTACAAATTGAATTAGGAAAATGTATTTTATACTTACAATTTCAATGATGCTATTGTTCAGATTCTTATGAAAATTGAAATTAAAGAAATGCGGTGTTATA
Organism: Atrina japonica; assembly: GCA_030159075.1. Classification (NCBI taxonomy): domain Eukaryota; kingdom Metazoa; phylum Mollusca; class Bivalvia; order Pterioida; family Pinnidae; genus Atrina; species Atrina japonica. The sequence goes on along the minus strand of BROG01000291.1, from coordinate 648,915 downwards.
CTTCTAAATCGACAATTCCTTATATGTCAGTTTACTTCTCCGTGTTGTATGCTATTATATATTTAAACATTTTAGATACAATAAAGGAGAAGAAGTCATGCATCACAGTATGTATCTACATCACATCGCAGTATGTATCTACGTCACATCGCAGTATAAAACAAAATAGAAGGTGATGTCATAGATAAAATACAAACGGTTAATTAATTTTGCAAAAAATATGAACGTTGATGTTTCTAAAGAATATATAAAACGAAAATATCACACAGTTAAAACATAGGTCAAATATATATATATATATATATATATATATATATATATATATATATATATATATATATATATATATAATATGATATTATTATTATAACACTCAAGACGATTGTTTCTGTCAATTAGACTTCATCAGTTAAGCTCCAATTTTAAACAGATTTTCTAATGAGAAAGTGGTATCAGACAAAACCAAATAATAAATCTAAACGTATAGCCAAAATACACCAAAGAGTAACCACTGTATATCCATTAAAGGACCTCTATGCGAGTGAGAAATTTAGTGTTGGGGGTTATACAAGAAACATCCAGTCATTTGTATCCCCAATCTAATGGAGCAATGTATCCAGGCAATCAAACGACAAAATTAAAGGAAGATGGTACAGATCAAAATTTCGCTTTACCAGAATTCCGAACATCACTATCATATCAGTTACTTATTATCTCCGTCTCTGATGCTTATGGGCAGACGACTGAGAGCAATCTCTTTTTTTCATTTTATTGTTATATTTTTACAATGTTTCATGTTACATATGTACAAACAAAATACATACAATATAACATGCACACCCTCACACATTGACTGATTTGTATAGAAAAGATGGGATATCAAGAAAGACATTAGTTGAAAATACAATTATACGAATTAGAATATAAAAAATCTTAGATACTAAAGTATAAATCAATAGAATGTCCAGGACATAGATACAAATCCGGTAAAAAATGGACAAACACGGACCTCTGGAAACCAAGAGGTGGGATCAGGTGCCATGGAGGAGTAAGCATCCCCTGTCGACCGGTCACACCCGCCGTGAGTCCACAGTCAAGTCCAATGAAATACGTGAGGAGTGTATCCTCGTCACAATTGGTACAGACGTCTCAACAACTGCCAACGAAAAGGCAACTCAACATTTCACCTAGTGAAACAGAGGAATCGCAAACAAGACTATTATACCGACCGTAAAATTTGCGGAACGTTGACATTAAACGCGGTTTTCGATATCCCTGTGTCAATAATTTGTCAGTGAGTAGTTTACCTCTGTATATTAAATCTTCATATGTTGTACACGCCCTGGCATAATTAAGGAATCCCATCTTTTTCTCCTTATTAACAAACAATTGTATTTTCTATTTTTGGTAATATTTCAAATATTCAATAAATCCGATGAAAATTCTTTTTGCGTTGTTTATATATGTATATGTTTAACTTCAGAAGAATTATGATCAGGTTCAGATGATCACTCATCCAATCTTTCAAATTCATTCACAGGTGCTGCCACTGCTGGTGGACCGTTTGAGTCTCCGAGGGTATACATAAACCTAGTACCTGGTATTTCGGTACCAGCTGATAATCTTATACTATAGTAATATCTGGTATTGATAGCACCATTTAAACTTCTAAATTCTTCTAAAACTAAGATAACCTCCCTTTTTCAGTTTTTATTCTAATACGGATTTTGGCTATACGTTTAGATTTATTATTTGGCCTTGTCTGATACCACTTTCTCTTTAGAAAATATATTTAAAATTGGAGCTTATCTGATAAAAACGACCGCCTTGAGCATTAACTAGCGATACGCATGTGAAACACTCATATGCTACTTCCAAACTAATAAATAAAATAATATGACTAATGATATAGCATTGATTATGTAATGTCTTACTGAAGTGGGTGTGGCACGTTCTTGAATAAATAAAGAAATACGTGTGTCGATCACCTGTAATGACACATATTTCCATTAAGTAAACTGGCAAATATTCTCACTTAAAATCAGCTCGATAGGTTCCAGCACACTCGAACCTAAGCTGACCAGAAGTAAAAGAACGATGCTCTTACCAACTTATTTCATGCAGCGGTTAGCATTTTTAAATAAAAAATTATCAGTGAGACCTGAGCATTGGTCGTATAATTAAAACACGCGTACATATATATGGGTCAGAACAACCACAGAGATCCTTTTGTATACAAACAGCATGGCGCGTATGAATCAAATTTGGTGCTTCACTTATGTCTAAAAATACTATTTCAGTAAATATATTTTTCTCCATTTAACTATCACTATAAATAGTCTGCTTAATAAACTAAATCCCATATAATGTTGTAAATTTAAACCAATGAACTATATTTTCGGTAGCAGTTATTTACGTAATTAGCGGTAATAACCTGGATAGCATCGGAGGAACACTTAGAGATCAACAGTAGGAACTTAGAAATACTTGCACACGTGTGCGATACAAATGGATATCGTACAAGTTCCAATATCGTGCATGTATTGTTATAAATTTCATCTTCTGCACAATTATTCATATTAAGATATAATTCATAAACTTAGTGTCCATTTTATTTTGCAAAAATCTATTTTTAACATGCGAATGTTTCATTGTATTGTAAACTCGAAAGTATGGCAAAAAGTAAAACAAATCAAAGATTATCAATATTAATCTGAATTTGAATTTGACAGGGGTATATCTCGTGTCAGATTTAAATGTACTGAAGTTGCCTTTCATGTTCCGATGAGAGATAGTTTGTAGTATTCACTTTATATGAGAAAACCTATCAATGTAAAATTGCACTTATTGGGCTTGAGTTTGAAGCCAAATAACTGAAGTGACGTCACGTCATCTCGTAAAAATTATTATTCGATGTAATTTTCTTCATAGTTGTCACGATTGTTTAAATATTTTTGTTGGAGTCAACTGTTTTTATGTTTATTTAAATGGCAATTCATGTCATTCCCCTGACGCTTATCTGATTTTACATCATCTTTTCACTGTTTTATATCATGAATAAAGAATATGTTGTAAAAGATATGTATTAATTCCAAACATCAAAGAAAACGATTTCACGTATATATATATATATATATATATATATATATATAAATATATATATATATATATATATATATATATATATATATATATATATATATAAAATTTTCTCCCATCTTGGAGAGGCGCATCTATAGTTTCGCCAAATAAAAAAATATCTGGCCACACAAGATGCACACGCTACACAGAAAGTTGATATCAGTACGCAATTCACATGCTAAAGCATAAATGGGAATAAACAAATGTTAAAGTATCACTTGCAGATTGAAGTAAAAAATAAATTATCATTCCGCCTTTCGTGCACGTGGATTGGCTGAAAATAACATCCTGGAGCATGATTAATCGATGTCTATACTCAGCATAATCTTGCAACATACATTGGTTAGTTATGCAATGACCCTTACCAAAATATGAGGCTTGCGGCGCTATAAGAAAAAATTGAAGAAGTACCAATCGATAGTCAAAACTCAAGTCCATTATAACACGACGAATTAGATGTGTAAATGGTCTCAACATGAAGAACAATTGCGAATCCCAAACGGGATAAGACCAGGTGTCCGGAAAGAGTCAGCGTCTTCTGCTGGCATACCACATCCGTCGCAAACGTTCCATGGAAACTTTTATAGTCAAAAATTCGGTGAAAAGGTCAAGCTTGGTGATAAGGTCGAGTTCGACCGTGCTCCAGAATACTACTGTATATGTATTTAAATTAGCGCATAGCGCTCTCAGGGGTATAGACTTATTAGCGCAATCTTGAATTCGCGCAATTAATTTAATTGGTTTTGTCGTGAACACAGAATGACAGGATGAGAAATTTTAGCGATGTCCTTTAATTAGTGCAATGACTATTGGAATACCGCTAAAATAAGTACACGTACAGTATCTAATATTTCTGAGAGGGGTACTTCATAATGTTTAACAAGATCCCCGTATCGACAATAAATCATCTCAAAAAAGTATAAATCGGGATGTCCAAACAGATATAAATCCGCTTAAATGGACAAGCACGGACCTCTGGAAACCAAGAGGTGGGATCAGGCGCCATGGAGGAGTAAACATCCCCTGTCGACCGGTCACACCCGCCTTGAGTCCACAGTCAAGTCCAAATGAAATACGTGAGGGGTATTCCTGGTCACAACAGGCGCAATGTCTTGAACATCCGCCAACGAAAAAGCAATTTAACATTTCACTCAGTATAATAGAGTAATCGCAAACAAGACTATTATACCGACCGTAAAATTTGCGGAACGTTGACATCAAACGCGGTTTTCGATATCCCTGTGTCAATAATCTGTCAGTGAGTAGTTTACATCTGTATATGAAATGTTCAGATTTTGAACACGCCCCGGTATATCGGATCATTTGTGAAATATAAACTCCATATGCAGGTGACTGTGGGATATTACTACTTAAATGTGGAAAATTTACGATGGGAAAGCCGAAATTGTCGCGTTCGTCGTAAAGCTTAGTTTCCAATTTCCCGTCTGTGTCTATAGTAAGTAAAATGTTGCGCCAACATATAAATCTTGTACTGAATTAATGGCAAATATTACATTCCATTTCCATCAAACCAACCTCTGATCACTTGAATGCATACTTCTTCAACAGTCTTACAACTTTTAAATTTAGTGGTCAATTTAGGCACCATGTGATCAGAATGCAATTTATTGGTCAGATATAATACATAGTGCCAGAACAGTGCCACAAAAATATCTTTAAAGTTCTGGCACCATTCTGGCGTTATGTATTATGTAAGCAGTTTTAGAGCCCCAGAATAGTGCCAGAATGTCGCCGCTAGCGGTACTATTCTGCATTATTCTGGCACTATAGTTCTGGCACACTGATTGATGTGCCGCAATATTGTAAGGAGAATTGTTTAAAGCAACACCAGCTGTCAGCCATGTTTGTTTTATATTCTGACTTTATGTTGTATTTTATCTCATGTATTTCAGAAAGAGATCACATAGTTGATAAAAAAAAAACAAATACATGTGCATCATTATAAATAACTTTCCGAATGTAAGCTGTTTTAACCGTCATAGTGCTAGCATTAATTTCTTATGAATGTAAAAAAGATTTATCATATGTGAATAAGCAATACAAATTCGGATCGCAGTTTTTCCTGGCACTGCTTCAGCTTCTACTAATCTTTGAAGGTGCATGGTAAAAGTCCTCTGATGTTATGTTTTTTAAAATATCTTTCCGTTTTTACTACTTAGATTGATATACAATAACAAAAAAGAGACATACACTGGCATATATTCTTGAATTCTATATAATTTTATAAACATACTACCAAAGTTATAATTTGTAAAAATTGCATGGGAAACCCAGTTTGACACTTTTTCAATTGCAATTGATAAACTAAACCTTACTATTTGTATATGCATACCATACTGGACCTGACCTTATTTTCATAAACATAAAATATATAGGAATATAAGATTTCTATACCTGTAGTTTAGCTCTCATTCGATATTGTACATCAAGTACAAGTAGTAAAAGAAGACAAAATCTAAATATTTTACAGCTAATATTCCTCCAATGTATCTTTTAATATGTGTAAATACGGAACTGGACATGAAGCATTGTATGTTTCATGTTTATTTATGTTTTCATTTTGTTTAAATTGCTGAATCTTGAATATCCTAACATTATTACTAAATACTGAACGAAAGCATTCGATATTCCTAGTTTTATAGGTAGGTATTGTAGGTTTTATCCCGGTTCATTTAGAATAGGCATTTATTACATCAATATTTTGATAAAATGTTCATTTATATGAAATACATAGGGAAAAAATGAAGAGAGCAGCACATACTTTTAAAATACCGGAAGTGATTTCACTACTATGGGTATTTTGTGTGTATGGTAGTTTTGGTACAATGTATAATCGTCGGACACAGCAGTAATTTGTGAGTCGTTTTAAAAAACTGATGATATATTACGGTGCCTGGTTCGGGTCGCGGAAATTAGTTTATTTTATCTTGTTATAATGAGAAACAAAACCTAGGGAACGCGATAAATATCTCGTTATATCCAGAAAATTTAGTCAGGTGGACGACATAACTATCATTATAATGAGATAACAGAAAGAAATGAATGTTTATTTTAAATAAACAGGGGTTTCAGAATGAACGGGTTATAATTTCAATGAAGAATCAATATTTTTTCTAACAAAGCGAAATTTTAATGTAACACAGATTAAAATGCATGTAAGTGATTTCAACTGTATATATATATATATATCATTATCAGAAAATGTCCATTTTCATGTGTAAAATAATATCTGAACTTGTAAAAGTAACCATCGTGAGTTCAAAAGTAACGTTTGTAATTCGTAACTGCAACCCGCTTGGATACCATAGCTACAAATATGTAAACATAATAAGTGCATTGTCCTTACTGCTACCATATAAAAAAATACAATTACCACAAAGATACTAGTAACCGATTAAAATTGAATATTCATGTGATATTTCAATGGTTTCAAGTATAAATGATCGAATGAAACTGAACACTAAACACATGGACGATATAAATGACAATAAAGGGATAGTTGTTAATGATGGACATTTTACCGATATCAATATCTTGGATAAGCAAATGTAGGACGAAAAACAGGAAAACAAACACTCAAAGTACTTCAGATATTCACAGGGTTATCTCTTAAAATAATGAAAGTTAGCTTTATAAGAATAAATATGAAAAAGATGTTAAAATTAAGAAAAAAAAAAAAACAGGTAATAGGACAGACATTTTGGTAACAGAAAGGAATATGGTAACATTATGGACAAACTTTCTTGATCATCAAAGTATATTAATAATTAATCTCGATGTCACTTTTTAGAATGTTGAACACCTATAAAATGTCAGACAATTATTTTCCAAAACCTCAATATGAAAACAATTTTTAAAACTGGGTGAACTACACATATCTGTACTGTTAGTGAATTAGAAAACATAACCAAAAAGTGTACAAGTTAAGACATATGTAATGGATTTGATGCTTAAGTGCATATATTGGACTTTTAGTTACTCTCTGAAACAAAATTGACAGTAAAACTGCATTGGAAACAAAAAGTTTTGTCCATAAAGTTACTAATTAACTAGATACCAGCACAGACAGTAACAACATGGATACTTAACACATGTTTTACAAAACTATAAATAACATGTGCATCTTCCTCTTTTTTTTTGAGTGTTTATATGTAAGTCTCACCTATATGCTTATTTTATCAATTTGAAATGAAAATGCAAATACTTGTATGTTTTATCATTAAAACAACATGGACATTACCAAAGTGACATGTTAAGTCTACTTTCCAATGATGTCTCCAGATTTAATGTTTTGGTTTCAAATATGTTTTTTTGTTATGTGGTTTCAAACAGGAAAGGATGCAGCAGCAGTAGCACTATGGGTACTTGATACAAGCATAACAAAAGTGTTTCATCTGGATTTAATTTTGTTTGGTAACAGGACGGACATCAACATTTGGGACATAAACGTTTTTTCTGTAATCAAACAACAAATTTGTGCTTTTGGTGGTCGTTTTGGATATATGTTTTCTTTAACAACTAACATAATTTTTTTTTTTAATTTTCTTACAAAATTAAAATATCTGTTTCCAAACATACAAACTTTGTAAAGGGACATAATCCTAAATACATTGTTGAAGTTAAAAACATTAAATAAGAAAACAATATACATGTTTTCTGACTTGGAACAAAATCTTGTTTGTGTCTCTTAACTGTATATTACAGCCACAAAAAAAAAACCATTGTGTAATTGTGTAAAAACTCATACAACTTTTGAAATAATAATATATTTGGCTCGGGACATAAAAATAGACAAATTTTGATAATGACACACACACACACACACACACACACACACACACACACACACACACACACACACACACATATATATATATATATATATATATATATATATATATATATATATATATATATATATATATAAATTTGGTATTATAAAGGGGTTAATGCAAATCTAGGGAAAATTGGAAAAGTGAGCTTTCAAAAATTGTGGCATAAAGCGGTGTGGCAAATGAAACGTGTGTGTGTGTGTGTGTGTGTGTGTGTCGTTCCATTGATATACCCCGTCGATATCCATGCTCAACAGGAAACCATGAATAAAGGATTTATCAGAATATAACAGGCCCTGAACAATTATTATGGAGAGAATTGATTTCCGTTCTTATTGTCAATTAAATACTTATTCTTGTTTGACACTTATTCTAAATTACAATACAAATGATCCAAACGACAAGTTATAGATTATAAATATTGTTACCAGGTATAGAAACGTTCTTCTTGACTTAGATATGTTATTTATTTAAGGTGTATGGTTCAATTAAATAAACATGATAGATATCGATGTATACAATCCAATAAAACAAAGCTACATTATATATAACAAAACATAAACCTATGTGATACCTAACCGTTTACGTTCTTCAATATGACCAACAGAAAATTCGTAAAATGGATGTTGTCTGTTGTCGTGGATTCTTGATGTTTATTTAAAGATGGGATACTAAAGTTAAAGGTAAGATAGTAATGATTTAAAGGTAATGAAAAATCATTGTGACTTTAAAGTTTATGTTCAGTAACCAAATCAGTAAAACAAACTACAAACGGTCTTTTTCAGTTAACTCATCAACCCCTGGAAAACAATGGAATCTCCTGTAAACCAATTATTTGGGCAAGTTCAAATGTGTCTTTAGGGGTCAATGAGTTAAAATCGTATAATAGTCTCTTACCTTAGGTCAGCGCGGGTTCGACCCTTCGGGAATCTAAGTTGATTATATGAGAGAGATTGCAAGTTTACTTATGGGGTCCAGTGGTCTTTTGTCTGGTACATTTTATATTTTGTAAGCGGGTTCTTTATCCCCACCATTAAAAACTGACAATCTGAAAGACTATATAACTGAAAAATTGTTGAATGTGGCATAAAACACTGTTTACACACACCATCGATTACAAGTAGCTGATTTTTATTTATTTATTTGTTTGTGTGCTTGTTTGGTTGTTTGTTTTGTATGTTTGTTTCTTGTTTTATATGGGATACTATTGATAAACAAGACTGGAATAACATACTACCACCGTCTGATATAGACTGGATGGTAATCTTATGTAAAAATCTTATCCATACATATAGTTCATTGCTGAAGTATGTTCGTAATATAAAGTTATCAATATCATAAATCTAATACCAAAGTAACAGTTTTGCCAAAAAATACTAAACAAATGATCACGATGATCCTTCGTGTCAATAAGTTTTCTGCATCAGTTGAGCCCGAATTGAAAATGGATGTAAACTAAATTTTTCATTAGTCTTTATTATGTCAGCGTATCATTGACTAATCTGAGTATATGAAATGGTTGAACGCAGGGCAGGACTGTTGATTTTCTATAAATATTTGCCTATCATTTTATCTGTTATACATTTACTTCACATTACAATATACAATGTATCTCAAATCTCTGTTTTGTATTTGATAGATCGACGGCCAGTAGGTTCAAGAATGTGATTGATCGTCATGAACATTTCAAACAAACACAGACATACTATTTAAAGGGAACAAATGCCACAAGCGACGAATCGTCAGATCCAAAGAGACAAACATTTTTGTCCTGTTGGAAAGGGGACTCGATATGATACACTTCTCAATATTTCAAATGCCATCAGGGTTCGCGCTGTAAAAATGAATTCTTTGGAAAATGATAAAATGCAGAGAATAAACAAAACGGTAGCGAAAAATCATAAACATAATAATTACATACTTGAGAGAATAAAAGAAAGGACAGAAAAATCTTTGAAGGAATTGAAAGCTTTCCGACAAGTGTTAAATACTCACTACCAGGTGGAAAGTTTTAACACGATGAAGAAGGGTTATAATCCGGAACTTGTGCAGACTCCAAAAACAGCCAGGAGATTTAAACTGGAGACAAGGGCTTATCATTCTGGTTTCGAAATGAAATCATTCCGATCGGAAATCAACAGAACATTGGAGACAATAGATCCAGGGAGAATGAGACGCAAGATGAAAAAGCAACTTCTGGAAAAGTTCAAGAGGCAAACAAAGATACTTATAGACAGGAACTTGTCAGACGAAAGATTTAAGCAACTGGCAGACGACAAACAAAATACCAGACGACATCGTGACAACAGACCAGCTTCGAGAGCGAGTTTGGGCACCGAAGTGAGCGAGTGTGATTCCAGTGTTGAAAAGAAAATCTAATAAACAATTACAGAAAGAAATATTTTACAGGAAAAATAAGAAAATATGGAAGCAACGAAACGGTCGGTGATTAATGGAACGCAGACATAAGAAATGTGGAAACTGAAATAATTAGAATTGATATTGGTATGGTGTTGAGATATTTGCCTATGGTTGATGCCACCGAATAAAAAAAAAAAACAAAAACAAAAACAAAAAAACACAACAACAAAAAACACAACCCCCCAAAAAAACAAACAAACAAACAAAAACCAAAAACATAGCAACGAAAAGTACAAATGAAAAAATATCTACATGGACTTTGTTGGATTTTTTGTTTTGTCTGACTTGAATTGATATGCTGTTGTATTGTGCCAATTAAATTGTTTTTAAAATGTGTTTTAATCGGCTGCGTTGTATCAGTGATTTTTTAACGTTCACTTTGCAATCCGAAACCCCCGAGCTTTATATCCGTGTGTAGTAATGCACATGTAGTGATTATTTTTACATTGCCATGGGCTTGACACACACCTAGATTAAAAGGTCTCTCGAATTAAACATAAAACCAAGGCCTCGAATGTTGAATTTCAGTTTTGTCTTACACCACACTGTATATATATGATGGCGGCCATTTTTTAATAGTGGAGGAGATAACCCCGTTAAGACGTATTTGGGAAGAGACCACCGGCTTTCCGCAAGTAAACTTTCAATCTTTCTCACAAAATCAGCTTATGTTCCAACGGGGCTCGAACCTGAAATGACCAGAAGTGTGAGACCCCATGGTTAAAGGCGTTATGCTCTAACCACTCGGCAACGGAGATCCCGCCTTCCGCAAGTAAACTGGCAATCTTTCTCACAAAATCAGTCTGGTTTCCAGTGGGACTCGAATCCGAGCTGACAAAAATTTGTGCAACCACCTAGACTGGTGTTGTGTCCACGTAAATAAACAATTCTTATCACACATAAAAACATAATAACTGAATCACAATGAGTGGCAACACTTTATATTTCTGCATCACGCACAAAGTCTAGATCTTTATTAGTTCTGGCCTCCGTGACCGTATTAGTATCGTGTATATGTAAGTAGTACTGTGGCCTTTATCTATAGATTCTCGCCAAATCAATGGACAAAATATAACAGTTACGTTTGTGTAATATCTAAAGCAAATAGAAAAATTGATAGTTTGAATAAGTAATGTTGGTGGATATTGATAAATGAACTTTGTTTTGTGAACTTTTTATTTCGATGTTGATACAGGTATCTCGCCAAGAATCTTACATAACTGCAAACACAATGCCATTACATTTAAACCTGTATATAGGGCCTCCCAAGGGACCAGAAAATATTGACCTTCATGTGCAGGTGACCCTAATGCACTGGCTCAATTTAGTTGAAGTATGCAGTCAAGGGACTAGAAAAAAACTGGCCTTTATAAACAGTTAATTCTTACACAGAGGTGGCCACTATAGCAGGTTTTACTCTTAAAACTGCCATGGTGACTTTAAAAGTTCTCTATATCAATTTGAAAAAAAAAAAGATAATTATATTATTAAGGGATCAGTAACCGGCTAGGACCAGTAGCCGGCTATTACATGATTTTTGCTATATAGAAAACGATTTTGTGAGATTTTCTTAGATCAATTATCAAATGCTGGACATAGCCGGCTACTAGTCCCCGACCAGTAGTGGTTTTCAAACAATCCTTATGTGCGGCTGTAGTTTGACAAACATTTTATGGGAACCGATTTTGCGAATTAATCCTTTAAATTTTTTTGGGGGGTAGGGGCTTATTTATATTAAAGATATAGAACAAATATGAAATGTGTACTGGAAACTTCGGTGTTTCTCAAAACATGTTTATGATTAATGCCCCCCCCCCCCCCCCCCCCAAATTATGAGTTTTTAAAAGTTGATACAACAGTTTTAAAAAGCATGACATTTGTTTTCGCCAATGGGGTAAGGGATAGGATGTGGCATGGCTACTGTGATACAAAATACCGATTTTAATTATCATCCTGAAAAGAAGTGATTTAGACTGCTTCTGTCAAAAATCTGGCAGAGGAACATTTTCTTGATATAGGATAATTGTTATAGTTTATTATAGTTTATCAGTTTATTATAGTTTCTGTTTCTATTATTTTCAGATCTTGATCATTGTGTAATACAGCTGAATAAAGATACTTACAAATAGATAGAACTCTTATTTATGATCAAGATACAGTGACGCAAGAAAAATGCCTGCAGTACAGTGTCCGTTTCCTGACTGTGACCACACCACCGCCGACCTAGATGCAGCCATCGTCGCGGCCCTCATCACAGCCCACAGCGCCGTACACACAACTGCGCCCGTTTTGACCGCAAAAGTGGAGAAAGTCAAGCGACCTATCGTGACCGCCGCTGGAACTAGCGAGGACTGGGCCTACTTTCTATCACGCTGGACAGACTATGTGGCCGCAACCAAACTGGACGGCAAGGACAAAGTCATTCAGTTGCTTGAGTGTTGTGACGAACCCCTTCGCAGAGACCTGACTCGAACAACAGGTGGCAAATTAACTGAAAAGACAGTAGATGACGTATTAGCTGCCATTCGCAAACTTGCCGTTCGTGAAGAAAACACAATGGTAGCCCGTGTGACATTACATAACATGAGACAAGACCGTGATGAGTCAGTCAGAAACTTTGGTGCACGTCTCAGAGGACAACCTGACATTTGCAAATTCGTGATTGACTGCCCTAACTGCAGTGCCAAAATCAACTACACAGATGCTATCATGCGCGACGTCCTCATACGAGGTGTTGTCGACCCTGACATTCAGTTAGACCATTTCGGGATCTCTTGAAGCCAGGCACTGCTTTCCAGTGGAATGAACATCTTCAGACATTATTTGAGGAGTCAAAAGCACAGATAGTAAAAGAAATAGAAGGTGTTCGCATCTTTGACTCTGACAGACCCACATGTGCATATGCCAACTGACTGGTCATTTAAATCAGGTATCGGGTCTGGCTCCTTCAGAAACACTGTACATGTGATAACTCCCCTCAACACAGAACCTTTTTGCTGTCCATCTGGAGGGGAAGATCCACACACATCTTGTCGGCAGCAGATTCGCACTCAAATCCAGCAGAGTCTCGCTATGCACTTTTATTGACCGTCAGGTGATGGCTGACTAGCAGAGTAATTTGCAGATTCACTAGACAAGGCACAGATACGGTATCAAGATTTGTATTACGGATGCAAGGACTTAACCATTGCGGTTGACCATAAACCACTTCTCAAGATCTTCAGTGACCGATCTCTTGAGGACATTTCCAACAATCGTCTGAGAAACTTAAAGGAGAAAACACTCAGATACAGATTCCGTATGGTCCACATCCCTGGTGCCAAACATCGTGCTACAGACTGTCTGTTTCACGCCATCCTATTAGTGATAGGCGTGCTGGAAACTTATCGGAGAACCTGTCCTGATGATGTTGCGCAAGTGACCAATCACAAACCTCTAGAGAGCCTCCATCTGGAGAACATCAAATATTCCTCCAATACATTCAGAGAAAGTGGCAGAGATGGAAACATGATAGTTCAACTGCTGTTGCATCACTGAACGCCCTTGGCCTGAAGTCGCTGACCTCAGGGGATAGAGCTATTCGTGTAGCTACAGCCAGTGACCAAGATATGCTACTACTTGAGTGAGATCATAGAAGGTCTTGGAATGCCACAGCACCGTCATGAAGTACCAGAATCTCTACGACAGTATGCCTTTTCCAGTTACCATTTCGGGTGAGGACTTTTGTCGACCACTAGTAAAAGAAATGGGGTTATTCTATACAAGGACCGTGTAGTTATCCCGCAATTACTGTACATGGAAGGAAGTTCTAGATGCCTTACATTCAGCCCACCAAGGAGTTACATCCATGATGAGCTCGAGCTGAGACATCTATATTTTGGCCAGGGATCACGTCGGACATAAACACTCTTCGTGACCGCAAGCTGCCAACAATGCAACCGCAATGCACCGTCCAACCCGAGTGCTCCGTGCTACCAGTCTTTCCACCAATGAGCCCTGAGTATCCTTTCCAGTGCATCTGTGCTGATTACTTTACTTACAAAGGTAACCATTACCTGGCATCACTGGTTGGTGGACCGCAGTACTCACTAAATCTGGCCCATTGTACGACAGCAGTCAGTCGACCACTTGGGTTAGCTCAAGGACTGATAACTTGCCTCAGACGCATCTTTGTTACATACGGGATACCTGACGAACTTGCAACTGACGGGGGCACCGACCAGAATTCACAGCTACAGCTACAAGGCAGCTGATTCTTTTACTCAGTAACCATGACTGGGGTGTGCTACTCAAATAGATTATCCTCAGTGGCCTTCCCTCACAGCGGGGGACCAGAATTTCACTGCAGAGGCAGAGATTGGAGTGAAGACAGTGGAGTCAAGCGCCTTCTAATGGACAATACTAGCTCTACTGGGGACATTGACACAGACTCTTTCCAGCGAGCCATGCTACAATACAGAAATACACCAGACAGAGACACGAAGCTCTCCCCAGCCATATGCATATTTGGTCGACCAATAAGAGATTTCATCCCAATTCCACCTGGGAAATACAAGCCTCACCCAACATGGCAAAGCACATCTCTGGCCCGTGAAGAGGCATTACGCAACAGACATATGCAATGTGCAGAAAGACTGTCTGAACATACACAAAGACTACCACCTCTTTCTGTTGGAGACCACGTTCGGATACAGAACCAAATCGGACCATTCCCTCGCAAGTGGGATAAGACAGGAGTAGTCACTGAGGTGCGCCAGTTTGACCAGTATGTCGTGCGCATTGATGGTTCTAGACGTGTCACTCTGCGGAACAGAAAATTTCTTCGCAAATATGTTCCAGTTCAGTTGCCGCCAAAACGGCTTACCATAGATACTGACACTACGCTACATCAACCATCGTTTTCTTTGTTGAGGCCTGCCACATCCCCTACTGTTACTACGGACACAACAGTGAAGCCTGGATTAACAACACCGATGAAAACAGTCACAGTGCCGGAACAATCACCCGGGCCTGCATACCTGCCTGCCATGGAACCCTCACGCGAGACACCTACTTGTACCCAGGTACAAAACCCATGCCATCAGCTCACGTACACTGAGCCAAGAACCCAAGATGCCAGCTCACCGCCAGATGTTGCCAAAGGACCACCTTGTGCTGAAGCAACGGTTGTTCCATCGCCAACGGTTGAGTCTACTCCTACCCTGCCAAGACGGTCCAGCCGCATCAGACATGCCCCAGAATGGCAAAAGGACTTTGTTTGCGAATAAATGCACACACCATGAATTTTGCAATCAGTGTATGAAGTGAATAAATGAAGACTTTCAACAGTTAAGACATTGATAAATCATTAGTCATTAATATTATCATGTGTTTCTTTGTTGTCAAGTTTCCCAGTTAAATATCAGTCTTTTTCATTCAGTTCCTTATGTTTATAAACTAAATGGATACTTCATCCCAAAAGACTTGGGGGGAGATATAGGATAATTGTTGTAGTTTATTATAGTTTATCAGTTTATTATAGTTTCTGTTTCTATTATTTTCAGATCTTGATCATTGTGTAATACAGCCGAATAAAGATACTTACAAATAGATAGAACTCTTATTTACTTGAGAAGTGAGATTTGTAATCGAGTTTCGTGTTAAATCTCAGTTGTGGACTTGCCAAATAAGTTTCTTGAAAATAGTATACATGTTTGAGTATTTAAAAAATCGTGACAAATATTATTATTATTATTATTATACAATATCATTACTGGACAAATCCAATCTAATCAAAAACCGATCTCTCAATGGGAGCGATGAGAAATAGATTTTTAATTGGATTGGAACAATGCCTGATACAAATTCGCGTGGCTATTAGATCTTCTCGAAAATCTTGTAAATTATAGGCCGAAATTCAGCCCCGATTTAAAAGGAAGGTAATTTAAAATCGGGGCAGAATTTCGGCCTGGTATATAATTGCATAAATATGTCGTGTAAAATAAATATGATTTGGGGTAGCAGATATTGTTAAACGAGGCCATCTGATGCTCTAGATCTACAAAACAACTTACCATTAAATCTTAGCCGTTTGTCTTGGAATATGAAATCACCATACGGTGAACAGGATCCGGATTTCGGATTATAATGGATATTACTATAGCCTATTGTGGTGTTGTTAATTGTACATTTCACTCACAAAAATATACTACGCAAAATAGTTCAGATATGATTAACCCGGGGCCATTTCCCCAATTCCATTTTCGAAGCCCCGGTCCTTACAGTCAATAATTATAATGTCACATGGTCTGGGTAGGTCCAATCTTATTAAAAACCGATCTCTCACCACTCCCGTTTCTTCAAAAGGAATTTCATTCGGTGTCTTTAATAAAAGACATATTTAGACAGTTACAGGCTAGCCTATAGTTCCACACAGGTCGCTTATCTTATAACCTTATTAATTCATATGTATCATCGGCGATATATAAAGCTATTATTAGCTTTATATATCGCTGGTATCATAAAAAACCAGGCAAGTGATACAAATCTGGTTAGTCTCGCGTTTAACATCAGTAAACACTTCGGGTACAACATTCAAATACTAGGCTATCTTAAAAGTCCATTCACATGTAGGTCATGTGACAATGAAATACAAGATGGCGGCTGTTAGACGTACCTGATAAACCAAGGTAGATTAAAAAGAAGTAAATGAAAAACGGCATAAGTTATGGAGAAAGAGCCGTTACTCCAGTCTGATTTTGAGAGTAAATATGAAGAAAACTGTACAACTGGGCTCTCAAATGACGAGATTGATGCTGTCATCACAGAAACTAGAGGGAAAAGTGTATGTTTTCATGCATGTTTTATATTAATGGTCGAATATGACTACATGAGTACAATAGTCAGTATGTATAGGCCGAATTTTTTTCATACATTAATTTGAAGCTAAAACTTCTATAACAGTTAGTTACTTTTGCAACAAAGAAGGTATTTTTCCGTCCGAAGGAGACAGAAAAATCAAAATTACTAGAATACCTTCTTCGTTACAGTTGTAACTATATAACAGCATAATGCCAAAACTTTATTATTATTATTTTTTTTAATCATGTTATGAGTAGATCTGAGTCTGTGTTAAAAAAAAATAAAATTTATCATTTAGGCTTTGTAGACAAATGTGATAAACATGTCTTAATTACATATGATTAATTTAAACATAATATTCATTACATTTAACAGGGTTTTGCATTTCCATTAAACATTCATTTGTTACATGCATATGGAGCTTGGAAGGTATTCGGTTTAATGAACAAAGTGTTGAAGTCAGACAGGGACCGGCTTACAAGTGTCACGCTTCCGTGAGAGTTGGAAAAAATCAACACATTGTTTTTACGCGGCAATTACCACTTATCAAGAAATAATTATGAGATGTAAAAACTTGAAGCCTTTGTATTACCGACCTGTCAAAAAGTTATTTTAAACAAAAACGATGAAAGTTAATATTAGAAATGTTTCTGTGCTAAAGTTACAAATGAATCTAGATTTTACGGTAGTCGAACATGTATTGATATTGCTACATACTTTGTACAGTTAAATTTTGGACATTTTATTATTGTGGCCAAATTCATTGAAATTGTCCAGACTTAAGCAATGGACAAAATATATTAGTTGTAAACAGTATATGATAGACAAAAGGGATTTAAGATATGTCAAGATGAAAACGTCACCTCGAAAAAAGTAAACCTAGATATATTGCCAAACCTGTTATACCGCCAAAATTCAGAAAAACAAAAGGCAGCAGTATATCGGGGGTGAACTGTATATATATATATATGATTAAATATGAAGTGGTTTGTGTCAAATATAAAAATTTAATTGACCAAAAAGGAATACTTTCATTACCTCTGAGGTTTATGAAGTCTTCATATACAATGTATGACTATGAGCGTCATGTTGTCAATTTTGAATTTACGAGTGTTGTCTTGTTTTGTTTTATTTCATGGCCGAGTGATTAGTGGTTGGGTCGCCAGTAGCCGGCTATAGGACCAGTAGCCGTTTACTGTATAATTTCAGCTGTGTAGAACATGATTTCATGAATTTTTTTATATCAATAATCAGCTGTTGGGCATGAACAGACTGAAGGAAAACAAATCCATGTATTGTCGTGATACATACTATTTAGACAAAATCACACCATAGCTGGTAGGCCTACTGGTCACCATATATATGTCTGCTTTTAGTCAGCACGAATTCAATTCCCACTGGAACCTTCACTGATTTTGTGAGAAGTGGTCTCTTCCACAGGACACACAGCAAAACCATGTTAATGAAATACAATCTAGTATAATACATGTGTCTGTATAATTTTTATCATATATAACACACATGTGTTATAGGCCTACATGTATAATAAAAATAATACAGACACATGCAGATCTACTCTAAATTTTTTCTTATTGACACAGTTTCAGTCTCCTTTGGTCTCTTACTGGGTACCCTAGGCCTACATTGTATTGTGTTCACTCCTCCACTGTAAAACTAAAAATTGTTGACAGCCATTATCTAGTGGATCCTGTCCATTAATGATAATGAAATATTGAGGTTTGAAGTACAGACATGTGCCAAAAGCAAAGATAATTTTTATTTTTCTCTATATATTTCATATAAAACCACATCTTTTCAAAACACTCTTACACAGTCATTTCCTGTTCAATTTCAATAAAATTTTCACTATAAACTATTCATGTGTTGAAGTTTCTGTGTTTTTTTATGTAAATTTCCATTGTTTCGTTTAAGAGTACTGGTGAATTTTGCAGGATACAAAAATGTTATTGTCTCTTTTCAGTATATGTAAATAGGGAATTATGACATATTAGTATTTAATTTTCTTATAAAAATCTCGAATCTTGAAAACAGAAAATCTTTTACATCATGAGCTGATACACAATGAAATGGTAGAATATTTTATGGTACAAGTTTTGACTTAACATGAATGTTTTGAAAATTTGCAGAATTATAATATAATTATAATTATATAATTATAATTTATATGAAATATATACTAGAGAAAAAAATGTCTCTACTTTTGACACTATACTGTATCTTTAGTGATTATATGTACGTGTATTTACTTTTCCAGAAATTTAGGCCTGCTTCAGTCTAGGATTATCAAAACGAAGTAGGAAATGTCACTGCAAATTTTGCTTGTTACATGTATGATCACTTTCAAATGCTTGCAGTTTTTATGAAAAGAAATTTACATATTCCAAACCAACACAGAAAGATAGGTCATAGATTTCAACGCAAATGTGCAAACGTTTAGAAGATTCCATTGAGTATACTATATAAGTCAGGCCAATTACTTTAAAATGAAAAAAGTTGTTTTAGCATAGAAAGCTATGGGAAAAATGACATCACACTCATAACTTTGTGTGTAGTCATGTGACATAAATGATGAACTTTAGGATTTTACGAAGCAAAACAAGAACTTGGAAATCGTCTTAGTAGGCCTTCATCAGTACTTGTACTATATCTCTTAAAAGATTTTCATTTGTTTGTTAGTCTTGCCTACATATAGATCCTTGCAAGTTGGCCATTTTTTTTTTTTTGCAAATTAGAATTGGAAAATTAAAACAATGAGAAACAAATGCTATACCATGCATTAAGTTACACTCAAATATTGATAACTTACACACAGGAAAGGAAAAATAAATGTAGGTCAAATAAGAATTTATAGGTTAACAAAACAGCTACTAGGTTTACATAAAGAAGGCTCTTACTGGTACTCTGTTTTATATCATACATTTGAAGTTGATATCTATCCCATTTTTTTCTTAAAAAGTTGCACTGAAATAATGAAACATAGAACATTACATATATATACATTGTATATTACTTTCACTTATTTTTCTCATATTCACTAAATCACAACAGCGATATATAAAAACAAACAAATTTGGTTTGAAATACTATTTATGTTTACAAAGATAGTGATGTCATTGATAGCAACTTATTGATAGCCTTGGCCATAAAAGTACAGATACATGTACTCATACCCAAGATAAATTATCCAGGTAACTGTAATTTCTGTCTTATGACATTTGTCATTTTGGGCATACATTGTATACAAGGATGTGACTGTAACTATGTCATAATGACTAAATATTGATATTTTGTCGTATTGTCAATCTTATCTGTACAAATGTATATCTATAGAATTTCGTCATTGATACGGCAATTTATTCAATGTACAGTGTTCTGATTTACATTTATCTAAATCTTATGTAGACATTTTCTTCAGTAGCGTGATACTGATACATTTCAATTTTATGTTACATGTACTACATTGTACCAAAAAAATGAAACTAAAAATTATATATACCATATTCGACCCATTAATCGCCCATGTCCCTGTAAGCGCCCCTCCCCCTTTTTACATACAAACGAGAATCTTTTCTAGCTTTGACCATAATTTATCTGTAGCCATAGCAACAGTTTGATTGGTGTCCTCTGTAATAGCCATTTGCCTTATAAAGAATTAGCTGTTTTATGCCAATTTGAGTATTAATTGATTCCATAAAGCACCCCACTCTTTTTCCTGATTTTTGTAGCACATGGGTCAAATACGATATATTTATGTATCATATGATCTTTGCGTTATGCAGCTTCGAAACAGATTGTATAAATATTTTGTATGTAACACATGTAAGAAAGCCTAGCTGCAGTTTGATTGGCTATCAAGCTGCAAAATGATCTACCATAAAACCTACTTTAGCAACCACCCATGTATAAAGACTACCTGGTCAAAAAGCTATCCCTAATAGAACCATTTGTGTACAAATCAACCTCTATATAAATACCACCTTCCTATATAATGACTGGTTTTGTTGTGTCCTAAAGGTAGTCTTTATATACAAGTTTAAACTGTAATTATTTAATTTGTATGCAGATGTCATTAGACAGAAAGAAGAATATAAATTTTCATCCCCAGGCAATCATCAGGAAATATCTTCAAATTTTATATGTATTAAAGTGTATTTGTTCCTTTTCATGTCATAAAATATAGAAATTGTAGTAAAAAATCATCGAAATGTGTTCAACGGTGAAGATATTATTACCTCAGGTCAAAAGCAGATATTTATACCTGAACCTGAACAAGAATTCATGCACAAATCAGCTGCTAAATCGGATATGAGTTCACGTTTGGTTTGTGTTTAGTGAGATTAAAGATAAATGTTACAAGTATAGAAGAATACTGATAGAAATATCAAACAGAAGTTTCACTATTATTATAGCACTATGGAATAAAAAAAAAGGAAAATGTTTGCTGAGAGTACATGTACCGATATAAAAACCGTATTTTACAAACAGAATATATACAGCACTCAACAATCTAGATACTTAATACGACAAAAGTACATGTACAATTGGTTCCAATATTCTGAATTTGATGACATCAAATAACACATGATTACTTTAAAATTACTTTTCCAGATTATAAACATCTGATGTTATAAGGTGAAAGATTGATTTTTAAGATACCTTCTCGGGAAAAGGCATTATCGATTCTAATAAAATTATAATTTCACAAAATCGATAATTTTTCTTATAGATTGCAGAGCCAGAGGTATAACATCTTAGTTTTTTAACCTCTAAAACTTTGCATGCACAGGATGCTCATAAAATTTTTACTGCCATTTTGATTAATTATACGTCCCATATCAGTGGGACAAGCTGAAGTGTCTAGGGACATGCTGAAGGTGTCTAGGGACAAACTGAAGTTGTCTAGGGACATGACAAACTGAAGGTGTCTGGACAAACTGAAGGTGTCAAGGGATACGCTGAAGGTGTCTAGGGACAAACTGAAGGTGTCTAGGGATAAAGTGAAGGTGTCTAGGGACAAACTGAAGGTGTCTAGGGACAAACTGAAGGTGTCTAGGGACATACTGAAGGTGTCTAGGGACAAACTGAAGGTGTCTAGGGACATACTGAAGGTGTCTAGGGACAAACTGAAGGTGTCTAGGGACAAACTGAAGGTGTCTAGGGACATGCTGAAGGTGTCTAGGGATACGCTGAAGGTGTCTAGGGACATGCTGAAGGTGTCTAGGGCCAATGGTTTTCAAAATCGAGTGATTTTTCAATTTTTTTTCACCCTGCTCATCATACATGTATTTTATTTTTATAACAAATTGTACATGTAGTCTCAACTATTACATTTATACATATCTAATTTCAACAAAAACTGTCTTTGCATGCTTCTTACATACCTATCATTGGTCTTGCAGTTGTATGACCTAAAAGAGGATTTTAATGTTTGTTAATGTTTACGACATGTACATGTACTTCTACATATATATACACGTAGTCTTTTAATTTTTGTGGACCTCAGTGGATTAGTGGTTAGAGCATTGCACTTTGAACCATTTAAGTCTCTCACTTCTGGTCAGCATAGGTTCGACCCCCACTGGAACCTAAGCAGATTTTTGTGAGAAAGTATGCCAGTTTACTTGTGGAAGCGGTGGTCTCTTTCTGGGTACACTGTAACCATGTGGTTTCCTAAGTACGATGGTCTCTAGGCAGTGTCCCACTGTATACAGTAAATATAGCAACCACCTGTGTATAAAGACCAACTGGTCACAGAGACCATTTTTTGCTGTCCCCAGTAGTACCATTTGTATACAAATCAACCTTTATATAAAGACAACCTCCCTGTAAAGACTACCTCCCTATAAATACCAGTTTTCTTGTGTCCTAAAGGAGGTTGTTATATACAAGTATCACTGTATAATATACATTTATAAATTATGCTATTGTCATTTTTTTTTTGCAGGCTTTAACATGCAATCTGTCCTTCGCAATAGCAGCATGCATCCTCGGGTCATCATTCACAATGGGGTACAACACAGGGGTTATCAATGCTCCGTCACAGGTATGTAGTAGAAATGTCAATTATAGAAACATTTATACTACAGTAGCAAAATTATCTTATATGTTTTTAAAAATGTCAAATTTTGATTCTTAAATTTAAAAAAAAATCGTCAGTGGTGAGAGAATTTTGTGAGAAAAAAAATGAAAAAAAATTGTTTGTTTGATGTGATCCGATGGACCCACCTAAAAAGCCCTAACCTAGAAAAAGACTTTTTTAAGGCAGTTTTACCCAAATATCTCTTTTCGTGTCAAAAAAGTCCAAAATGTTGTCCAATCTATCTATCAAAAGGAAAAAAGAAAAATTCATATACTGACCGACCAACTTCTGAAACTATTGTCCTATTCACATAAGATGGCAGGCGGAGTAATCTTTTCATTTTCATACAGATAATTCCACTCCCTTTTCGATTATGACAAGCTGCACTGGAAAAACATTGTATTCCTCAATGGATACTTATTATGGACGGTGACAAGTAGGAACGATTACTCTAATCAGTGTAATTTTAATTTTATGCTTTATCACCAAAAATTTTAATTTGTCCAGGTCAAGAAAGGGTTCACAAGACACCAACCCGCCAGGTTATATGTATTTTACTATTAAACATGTTTTACTTCATCAAACAAATACAGTAGAACCTGTCTTGATAGACCACTCAATCGGCCACAAAAATGTGGTCTCTCAAGACAGGTGGTCTCTCAAAAGAGATATTATTTAAAAGAGATATTATTTAACCTGGTGGTTTTCAGTATATGATCTCAAATGACAGCTGGTCTTTTACCAGAGTGGTCTTTCCAGACATGTAACACTGCAATTTTTTATGTCCCCATAATTGGAGGTTCGGAGGCATGCAATGTATATTTTTTGGTCTGTCCGTCTGTGGTCTGTTCACATTTGTGTTTCACAAACACATCTTGTTTAATGATGGCCTGATATTTTCAGTGTCTGCCTGTATGATTTGACTGTGCTTATTTGTTTTTTATTATGACAAAAAATACCAGAATATTTTTACCTTAAAAATGATATAAATCAAATTCAAATAGTGAATTTCTACTTGTACTGTGTGTGGGGCGGGTGGTGATGGTAGTGGTGCTGCTGCTTTAGGCTTTGTCTACAGTATGCATTGCTAAGAATTTAGTACTATGTGAGCAGAGATTTTAACCAGGATTTGGGAGTGTCAAATTTAAATCCTGATTAAGATACAACTGCTAATAAATTTTACATTTTATGAATACAAAAAAATGGTGTAATGATACAATTTTTATGCCGAAAATATATAATAATATATATAGAATATTCGGGAGCATATATTCTCAGTCTGTCTATCTGTCCGTCTGTCTGTCTTTTTGTCTGCAGAAACTTTAACCTTGGCCATAACTTTTAAATGGTAAGCGATAGCTGCTTTCATTTGATTTGATTTTTTTGGTTTTACGCCATACTCAACAATCTTTCAGTCATATGATGGCGTCCAGTTTTTTATTGGTGGAGGAGAAACCCCGGTTACCTGTGTAAAGACCACCGACCTTCTGCAAGAAAACTGGCAAACTTTCCCACTTAATTCGAAATGACCCTAGCGGGATTCGAACCATAGGTGTCTGCTTTCATATTTCACATGTGTATTCCTTGTGACAAGACCTTTTTGTTGTTACCAAAATATTTGTCCTAGTGACCTTGACCTTCAACCATTTTCTTCGGACTTTGTTGCCGGACAGGGACATTCATGTTTCACAAACACATCTTTTTATAGTTTGATCTTTCAACCCCACAGACCATAATAGACTGGCCTAAAACAATAAAAAAGAGCATACCATTTAGTTAATGGGGGGAAAGAGTCAAGTCAAGGATGTGTGCATCTTTATTTTCAGGTAATGCAAGACTTCTACAACGAGACATATCACAAAAGATACGGAAATGACATTGTGAATCACAGCGATACACATCAATATAACGATAGTATCACATCCTCAGGATACATGGAGGCATCCACAATGACAATAATGTGGGCCACAACAGTGTCTATATTTGCTCTTGGCGGTATGATTGGGGGACTGAGTGCTGGATATTTATCAAACGTGTTTGGAAGGTATACTTTTAGTTAATGCATAAACATGAATAGGGATTCAATGAATGTATTGTTAACCCGGAAATTTTCATCGGACTTTATTTTCACTATACACAAGTTCCAAATTTATTCACAAGATATATTTTCGTGATTTTGAAGGCTCATTTTCTCATACTACTATCATACTTCATTACACAATAATTTTATTTTCGTGAGCGAAAGCTCTAGCGTAATTACGCATAAATAACATTAGTGCAAATAAAACTGGATTTACGGTAAACATACACACACATACACATATATACACAGATACAAACACATGCACATAAACAATGTACACACATACACTCATACATATGCATACACATATACACACATACACTTATACACACATACACTTATACATACATGCACATATTCACACATACACACATACACTCCCACACACATACACTCCAATACACATACACTCCAACACATATACACTCCCACACACATACACTCCAACACACATACACTCCAACACACATACACTCCCATACATACACTCCAACACACATACACTCCCACACATACACTCCCTCACACATACACTCCAACACACATATACTCCAACACACATACATGGTCACTCCTACACATGCATTGTACACTCCCACACACATACACTCCCACACACATACACTCCCACACAGTTTTAGCGACCACCTCTGTATAAAGACCACCTGGTCACAAAGAGCATTTTTTGCTGTTCCCAGTAGTACCATTTGTGTATAAATCAACTTCTATATAAAGACCACCTCCCTATAAAGACCATTTTTCATGTGTCCCCAAGGAGGTTGTTATATACAATTTTCACTGTAATATTTATCAATGAAAAATTGTTGATTTCGGTGTAAGACCCCAATACAATACAAGAGCCATCATGGCTCCACGGTAGATTGCTCAATTCACAACTGGAGGGTCAGGGGTTCGAGCCTCGGCAGAGGTGGCTGGCTTTTCCTGTCCTTCAGATGACACAGTAAAAACCAAGGTCCCATGCAGTAGGTGTCAACATGTTAAAGAACCCTTACTGCTCTATGCCTTCACCGGCATTTGATGACGTCTCCATATAAGTGAAAATTCTTGAATGGGACGTTAAACATCAATACAACAACAGATACTTTCACACATTTGAACTCACCTACATATCCAATATCAGACTTCTATACATAGGCCCTACCAGTACAAACATTCTGTCTGAATTAATAATAAAATCATTTTTTATTCCATATATACCATGAGAGACAGGAGAAAAGAGAGAGAGATAACATGAATGTTACTGACTTCTTTTCAGTTTTCAAAAAGAATTTTCAGGCAAAATTAAATATTATAATTTTCAGGAGAGGAACAATGCTGCGAAACAATCTGATCAATGTTATTGGAGTTGGTCTAATGTGCTTCTCTAAAATGGTTGGTTCCTATGAAATGGTGATTGCTGGAAGATTTGTCATAGGCATAAGCTGTGGTAAGCTCTCACTGATCCTGTCATTATGGATACAAATGTTAGATAGATACTTTTCCCATATTATCTTCTGTTTAGGAGAACTGGCAACCTGAAGTCTTGAAAAATATTAAGAAAAGAAAGTACTCGTCCCTCTTAATTCATAAAAATTATTGAATTCTATTTTTTATTGTTGTTTTTGAAAAATACAAACTTATTTTCTAACCGAGACATATTGTGGATGCCTCTGTGACCAAGTGATTAGAACATCACACTTTAAACCATGAAGTCTCTCACCTCTAGTCAGTGTTGGGGCCTCTGTGACCAAGTGATTAGAACATCACACTTTAAACCATGAAGTCTCTCACCTCTAGTCAGTGTTGGGGCTCTGTGACCAAGTGATTAGAACATCACACTTTAAACCATGAAGTCTCTCACCTCTAGTCAGTGTTGGGGCCTCTGTGACCAAGTGATTAGAACATCACACTTTAAACCATGAAGTCTCTCACCTCTAGTCAGTGTTGGGGCCTCTGTGACCAAGTGATTAGAACATCACACTTTAAACAATGGAGTGTCTCATCTCTAATCAGCACAGGTTTCAGTCCCATTGGAACTTAAGCTGATTTTCTGAAAAACTTTGCCAATTTACTTGCAAAAGGCTGTTGGCCTCTTCCTTGGAACATTGTAACCAGATTTTCTCCTCCACCATTTAAAAATGGCCGCCACCTTATTATTAAATATAATTGTCATTGAAACAAAATTCAAATAAACAAACAAAGCAAAATATGAGTTGAATGTGACTTATGTTTATACCCTCACTTACCCTCCAGTAGTAGTACTCATGCTTACATGATACTTACCCATAAAGCAACAACAAATTTTGATATTTAAAATTATGTGGATGCTAGAAGGAAATTTAAGTATGGTGGACTATATCTGAGCTTGCATGGAACAATAACAAAAAGAACAATACAGGCATAGAATGCCACTTGAAACAGGCCATGATGTTCCATCCCATACTTCAGTCCTTTGATCTGAGGTCAAATAGGTCACGTATCAAATACGATAGAACCTGTCATGAAAGACCACCCCACTCCCCTCTGTCAGGGTAATGTGGTCTCAGAAAACCAGTGGTCTATTATGCCAGTAGTCATAAAACATGTTCCACTGTCCACCTAAAAGAAGATACCTTGTTTAAATTTGAAACATTTATATATCAAATTCAAGTTTATATTTTTATCACTTTATATTTTCAAGGCATAAGTTCTGGAGTTGCTCCCCTTTATTTGTCAGAAATATCCCCTGTCAACCTCAGGGGTTTCACAGGAACATTTAATCAGTTGGCCATTACATTGGGGGTGCTGGTATCGGAAACACTTGGACTTGATTCCATTCTTGGAACAGCAGAATTATGGCCGTACCTTATTGGTAATACATTTTAATTATTAAAAAAAATAAAACCGTCACAGACAACAACAACAACAACAAACCTAAACAGACAACAACAACCACAAACCTAAACAGACAACAACAACAAATCAAAACAGACAACAACAACAAACTGAAACAGACAACAACAAATCAAAACAGACAACAACAACAGATCAAAATGGACAACAACAATAAACCTAAACAGACAACAACAACAAACCTAAACAGGCAACAACAACAAATCAAAACAGACAACAACAACAAATCTAAACAGACAAGAATGACAACAAATCAAAACAGACAACAACAACAAACCTAAACAGACAACACCAACAAACCTAAACAGACAACAACAACAACAAATCAAAACAGACAACAACAACAAAACTACAGTCAAGAACAACAAATCAAAACAGACAACAATAACAACATACCTTAACAAATTACTACAAATCTATACAGACAACAACAAAAAACCTAAACAAACAACAACAACAAACCTATACATAAAAAACAATAACAAACCTAAACAGACAGCAACAAAAAACCTATACAAACAACAACAACAAACCTAAGCAGACAAAAACAACAACCCTTAATATATAACAAGAGACAGCAACAAACCTATACAGGCAACAACATCAATAATCCTAAACAAACAACAACAAATCAAAACAAACAATAATAACAACAACATACTTTAACAAATTACTACAAATCTATACAGACAACAACAAAAAACCTAAACAAACAACAACAACAAACCTATACATAAAAAACAATAACAAACCTAAACAGACAGCAACAAAAAACCTATACAAACAACAACAACAAACCTAAGCAGACAAAAACAACAATCCTTAATATATAACAAGAGACAGCAACAAACCTATACAGGCAACAACATCAATAATCCTAAACAAACAACAACAAATCAAAACAGACAATAATAACAACAACATACCTAAACAAACAACTGCAAACCAAAACAGACAACAACAACAAACCTAAATAGACAACAACAAAAAATCAAAACGGTCAACAACAACAAACCTAAACAAGCAACAACAACAACAAACATAAACATATAACAACAACAGCAACAGATCTAAACAGACAGCAACAACAAACCTTTACAGACAATGACAACAACAAACCTTAACATATAACAACAGCAACAAACTTTAACATATAACAACAACAACAAACCTAAAGAGACAGAAAAAACAAACATAAACATACAACAACAACAAACCTAAACATATACAACAGCAAACTTAAACAAACAACAACAAACCTAAACAGACAACAACCACAAATCAATACAGTCAACAACAGCAAACCTAAACAGACAACAGCAAATCAAAATGGACAACAACAACAATAAATCAAAAGAGACAACAACAAACCATAACAGACAACAACAACAACAACAAACCTAAACAGACAAGAACAACAAACCTACACAGGAAACAACAACAATAAATCAAAGCAAGACAACAACAACACACCTAAACAGACAAGAACAACAACAAATCAAAACAGACAATAACAATAATCCTAAACAGACAACACCAACAAACCTAAACAGACAACAACAACAAATCAAAGCAGACAACAACAACAAATCAAACAATTACAAAATGAAACAAACAACAAACCTATACAGACGACAACAGTAAATCTTAACAAACAGTAACAACAAAACTATACAGAAATCAACAACTATAAACCTAAACAAACAACAACAACAAATCAAAACAGACAATGATAACAACAACATACCTAAACTAATAACTACAAACCTAAACAGACAACAACAACAGCAAATCTTAATAGATAACAACAACAACAAACCTTTACAAACAAAAACAACAAACTTAAACAGACAACAAATACAAACTGCTACAAACAACAAACCTATACAGCAACAACAACTACAAACCTAAACAGACATCAACAACAAACATATACAGACAACAACAACAAACCTAAGCAGACAACAACAACAACCACTTAAGATATAACTGCAACAGCAAACCTAAACAGCAACAAGCCTATATAGACAACAGCATCAATAAACTTAAACAAACAACAACAAATCAAAACACAAAAATAACAACAACATACCTAAACAAACAACTACAAACTGAAACAGACAACAACAAGCCTTAATAGACAACAAACCTAGACTGACAACAACAACAAATCAAAACAGTCAACAACAGCAAGCCTAAAGAACAACAGCAACAACAAACCTAAACAAGCAACAACAACAACAAACCTAAACATATATCAGTAATAGCAACAGACCTAAACAGACAGCAACAACAAACTTTTACAGACAATGACAACAACAAACCTAAACATACAACAACAAACCTTAACATATAACAACAACAACAAACCTAAGCAGACAGTGACAACAAACCTAAAAAAGCAGCAACAAACCTAAACATATAACAACAACAACAAACCTAAACAGACAGCAACAACAAACCTTAACAGACAACAACAATAAACCTAAACTGACAACAACAACAAATCTAAAATTATAACAACAACAAACCTAAACAGACAACAACAACAATAGACCTTTAACATATAACAACAACAACAAACCTAAACAGACAACAACAACAAACCTAAACAGATACAACAGCAAACTTAAACAAACAACAACAATAAACCTAAACATACAACAACAACAACAAACTTTAAACATATAACAACAACAACAAACCTAAGCATCAAAAAGCACAACACATCATAAACATTGGCAACAAGTCTCTTCTACCAAGCTTAGTAAACAACAACAAATAATCATCAAGTTGTGCATTCCATATTTTTCATGAATCTATTGGTATATCTAGTCTCTTCTAATGCCTATGGGGTAAAATGTCTGTCTTTAAAATTATGTCAAGTTGTGGATAAGCAAACTTCATTTTAATGAAAAACATTGTTTATAAAGGAACCATTAAATATATTTATGGGGATAAAATGTAAAATTTCATCATGGTTTTGATTCCAATGGTTAATAAAAACAACAAAACAAATGATCAAAATAAATGAAATTAAAGCCATATCAAAATTTTCTTATTTTATTTTTAGTTTTTACAGTATCTAATTATAACTGAATTCATTCAAATTGAAATACGCTTCTTTAACTGACTGTAGTTTCTTTTCAGTTATCAATCTCGCAGCGGTGGCCTGGCAGATGCTTGCGTTAACCCTTTGTCCCGAGACACCTCGTTACTTGATGATAAACAAGGACAATGAAGATGAGGCTGAAAAAGGTCATTTACATTTCCTCCGTCACTCTCAGTTAATAATTTTTGTAATAACTTCAATATACAGTTCACCTTCGTTATAATGCCAAACCTGCATAATGCCATTATTTATGAAGAATGGATTTCCTTCCATATAATTCCCTCATTTAAACACAAAAAACCCCATACCGCCATCCGCCGCCTGTTCCCTTGGTACAAATGGTCAATTATAGATTTTAACTCCCTCGAACGTATCGCCAGACCGGATGAAAAATCAGGTGCGAGTAAAACTGTTAGCTGACATTAGCTTCTTTACTTCATACTTGGACTGCAAAGAGAGATAACTCAAATATCGAGACGAGTGTCATAAACTGGTATCCATTTGTATTAACAAAGTGTAGAAGTCAGACAGGGACCAGCTTACGAGTGTCATGCTTTCGTGAGAGTTGGAAAAAATCAACACATCGTTTTTACGCGGCAATTACCACTCATCAAGAAATAATCATGAGTAGTTGAGATATATAATTTCCAGCCTTTGTAATATCAGCCTGTCAAAGAGTTAATTTAAACAAAAAACAATGAAATGTTTCCAGGTTAATGTTAGAAACAGAGTTTCTGGCCCTCGAACATGTCGTGCTTCATATTTTGGACATTTTAATTTTGGCCATTTTAATAGGGTGGACAAACTATTCAAATTGAAACAATAATCAAAATATCCAAATTTATGATAGTGAGATGTATATGTGGATATGATATACAACAGGGATTAAAGACATGTCATGATGAAAAGGACCACACCTCGAAAATAGTAAACCTTGATATATTGCCAAACCCATTATACCAACAAACGTTTAGGAATACAAAAGGTAGCACTATATTGGGGGTGAAATGTACATTGTAATATCATATACTAGATGCCCTTTAATGGATGTAATTGACCTGTTTTTGGTCAGATTGCTAAGCAATGACTTGATGATGTGTGTCTGTCTATCCATCCCTCTTGTCTGTTTACATCAGCAACAACAAACCTAAACAGACAACAACAATAAACTTAAACAGACAATAATAACAATAGGCAACAACAAACCTAAACAGACAGCAGTAACAACAGACAATGACAGCAAACCTAAACAGACAACAATAGGCAACAACAAACCTAAACAGACAACAACAAACCTAAACAGACAGCAATAACAACAGACAATGACAGCAAACCTAAACAGACAACAATAGGTCATGACAAACCTAAACAGACAACAATAGGTCACAACAAACCTAAACAGACAACAATAGGTCATGACAAACCTAAACAGACAACAATTGGTCACAACAAACCTAAACAGACAACAATAGGTCATGACAAACCTAAACAGACAACAATAGGTCATGACAAACCTAAACAGACAACAATAGGTCATGACAAACCTAAACAGACAACAATAGGTCACGACAAACCTAAACAGACAACAACAAACCTTAACAAACAGCAATAATAACAGATGATGACAACAAACCTAAACAGACAACAATAGGTCACAACAAACCTAAACAGACAACAACAAACCTAAACAAACAGCAATAACAACAGATGATGACAACAAACCTAAACAGACAATAATAGGCAACAACAAACCTAAACAGACAACAACAAACCTAAACAAACAGCAATAGCAACAGATGATGACAACAAACCTAAACAGACAACAATAGGCAACAACAAACCTAAACAGACAACAATAAACCTAAACAAACAGCAATAATGACAGATGATGACAACAAACCTAAACAGACAACAGTAACAACAGACAATGACAACAAACCTAAACAGACAACAATAGACAACAACAAACCTAAACAGACAACAACAAACCTAAATAGACAACAACAAACTTAAACAGACAACAATAGGCAACAACAAACCTAAACAGACAACAACAAACCTAAACAAACAGCAATAACAACAGGTGATGACAACAAACCTAAACAGACAACAATAACAACAGACAATGACAACAAACCTAAACAGACAACAATAGGCAACAACAAACCTAAACAGACAACAACAACCTAAACAAACAGCAATAACAACAGACAGTGACAACAAACCTAAACAGACAACAATAGGCAAAAACAAACCTAAACAGACAACAATAGGCAACAACAAACCTAAACAGACAAAAACAAACCTAAACAGACAGCAATAACAACAGACAGTGACAACAAACCTAAACAGACAACAATAGGCAACAACAAACCTAAACAGACAACAACAAACCTAAACAGACAACAACAAACCTAAACAGACAGCAATAACAGACAAAAGCAACAAACCTAAACAGACAACAATAACAACAGACAGCAACAACACCCCTAAGGAGACATCAACAAACTTAAACAGACAACAACAACAAACCTAAACAGACAACAGATATGGTTAAGCTGTCCAACAAATTCATGTTATTGTGAGAAAACTTGTTTAGATTATCACATAACATCACTTGATGATACGAAATACATTGACCTTTTACCTTCATTTTTACCTAAACCTTTGACCTTGAAATTAAATTTTCAGATACATTGCTTCATAGTTTTTTATTCATGTTGATGATGGCAGATGTACAGATTATAGACAATTTCACACATCTATTGGACACTTTATTTCAACAGTATGTTTTATTATGTTTTAAGCTTTAGTCTGGTTTCGGGGTATGATTGATGTCAGTGAAGAAATTGAGGAAATGAGAAGTGAGAAAGAATTACAGGCTGGCCTCCCAAAGGTAAATATGAAATAAAGAAGTTATAAAGTCGATATTTTTAATATGGTTTCACAAATATCAACTCTTAGCTGCTCAAGATGGCTAAGTTTGTGTGAAAGCCTTTTATTTTTATTCCACTACCTAGAAAACTCCTTGAATTTTCAAATTTTCCAACACAACCATGATTTATCTGACATTGGGTTAGGAGAAATTAAAATAAATACTACAAAAATTGGGAGAGTGGTAGAGGTAATGTTAAGTTTCAAAAACCATTGGCATGTTGGAAGGTCTGGAGAATTGACTTGCATTCCTGGGAAAGGCCCAGAATAGTCCTGGAATTTGAGCAGTTTGTTTTTGTATGAATCACTGGGAAGTGCCATGGTTAGTGTACTCACTTCTCACTGGGAAGTGCCATGATTAGTGTACTCACTTCTCACTGGGAAGTGCTGTGGTTAGTGTACTCATTTCTCACTGGGAAGTGCTGTGGTAAGTGTACTCACTTCTCACTGGGAAGTGCCATGGTTAGTGTACTGACTTCTCACTGGGAAGTGCTGTGGTTAGTGTACTGACTTCTCACTGGGAAGTGCTGTGGTTAGTGTACTCACTTCTCACTGGGGAGTGCTGTGGTTAGTGTACTCACTTCACATTTATGCCACACAAGTTTAATCCTTGGATTGTTTAGGAAGATTTGTGGAATGGCATGATGATAGCCAGTGTAGACATGTGTGTTTTCTCTGGTTTCCTCATAATTTATTTTTCATAGTGAATGCAATTAGCACCTCTAAGTGCCATTGTCAGAACCAATGAGAAACACTTATTTTAATTCCGTAAACTTGTTTGTTAATTTTTGTCAGACGAGAAATGCTTTATAATTTTGTGTCTCACCATCAATGTTTCAGCGTTTGATTTTGAACTCTTTATTACTTTCAGTTTGCTGTGTGTGATTTATTCAAAGAAAAATATTTATTGACGCCATTGATAATCAGCTTAGTTCTTCAGATGTCGCAACAGTTTAGCGGAATAAATGCTGTAAGTATCTAAAAATATCAGTGTGTTGATATATTGATACTATTAGCTATCCAGGGACATACAGTTAAATGTTTCGTCAATTGACCAATGAAAATGGGAAGATTGTATTCAGAAGGTTGACAAAGAACACTATTTGATTTTTTATCGATATTCGATACTGAGACCATTTGATACAAGTCATGAAATCTCCCATACTCGATACTGAGACCATTTGATACAAATCGTGAAATCTCCAGTTCGGGTTTAAGACAAAATAATTCAGAATAGTTGTGCATTCAATAAATGAACATTGATTTATTGATTTCTGCCAAGTTCTTGATCTTCGAAACAAAAGGTTGTGTGCTCCAAATATCAAGTTAGGGTGACATTTTGATGAAGTGCTGAAGATGTTTGCTACTTTAGTACCATGATTGTTATACTACAGGATGCAAATAAGCTCACTGTCTTTTTTGTGTGTTACAGGTCATATACTACTCAACAAGTATTTTTGAAGGTGCTGGATTGTCATCGACAGCAGCTCAGTACGCGACTATAGCTACGGGAGCAACAAATGTTTTAATGACGTTTGTCTCAGCTGTGATCATTGACAAAGCTGGAAGGCGAACATTACTCCTAATTGGTCTTGGTGGCCTGTTTATTTTCAGTTCTCTTTTATGTGTATCGGTCGTTTTACATAAAAAGGTAAGTTATACAATTAAGGATTTATCAGACTTTATTTTTCAAAGCTAAGAACCTTTATGGTTAACAGAATTTCTTTTTGTGTGTGTGCTATGTGAATACCGTGGTGGAATCTTTTTATATCATTTAAACTCATTCACCCCTAAAAACACGTTTTAAGTCGTTGATTTACAGAAGAGTCCATTGTTTTTCAGGGGTTGATGGGTTAAAGTGTTTAGCTGAAAGTTAATCGGTACAGAGTTAATCATAGTCTAAATATGTGCATTAAAGGTGTAATTTTTTGTTTTGATGATTTTTTTTTAAAATATAGACCTTTAAACTTAAAGAAAGGACACAACTCCTCAATTTTGCAAACACTGTGAGAATACATGTGACAGGCGTATTATATTCCATAGGTGATGATCTATTGTTATCCCCACCAAGATCATGAAAATGGAATATATTATTTGCAAAGTTGTTGAAATCGCTAAGATTGAATATCACTAATGATTTATTCCTCTTCGTAGATGCCCCACCCCTGCTGTGACATGTGATATTGGTTCTCTAAGTCTCATCCAAAAGATCTGTGACTTTCATGCTTGGTTGTAGAAGCACATGAAGCAGTCACTACTATCTTTTAAAGTTCAAGAATTGAACCTGGGACCCCTCTGCTTGTGAGTGGAACGTCCTAGATTAATAAATGTGATAAATATTGGAAATATTTCATACAAATGTATCATTGTAGAGTATATTTGCCTGCACTTATTAACCCCTGAAGTCACATATGGACCTGTCCATTTCAAAGAATGGTTACGTCCACTGTCATTCAGGGGTATATGATTTAGATTCAAAATTTTATAATAATTTTACATGCAATATGAACTTGTTCACTCCCGAATCAAGACAGTAGACCATTATATTTATTGATCTGGGTGAGACTAAATGTGACTGGAGGGGTTGGTGAGTTAACCATGAAATAATTTGTATTACAGTATGAGATCCAGTGGCTATCCTATCTCTCCATCATAGCTGTCATATTATATATTGTGTCTTTTGCAACAGGACCTGGTAAGTTGAATGTTTAGCTATATGTTATATTTTTAGATCACTTGAGCTCTGAGGCTCATGGTGACCTATTTCTGTTGTCTTTTATCTGTACTTTAATTTGTCACTTTTACACATATTTGACTCCTTCTCAGGAACTAGTCAGCCAATTTTAACCAAACATGACAGAACTCTACCTATGTGAAGATGCATAATGTGTGCAAATCAAACAGGGGCTAGGATCCATTGGGATTCCAAAAAGAGCCCAAACATGGTTAATCTTTAAAAGTAATTTCATAAGCCAATGATCAGTATATTCTCACTCAGGAGACCATTTAGGCCCATTGGGCCTCTTGTTGCCAAATTGGGGTCAGAGTTTATGTTCAACCAATGATTATATTATATTTGGCAACATCATCACCTGTATGATTTGCCATACAATTTAACATGTGCTGTGCTCATAGGTCAGTGATTGTCCAGTAGTAACCAAGGCCTACTGTGTCACATGACATTGCTTTCAAATCTCACCTGAAATCTTTATACCTGTAATTTTTTGCCTCTATTAATTTTTGCCCTTTTGTGACAGAAAACATGTTCACCCCATCTTCATTTCAACCTCAATTACTCATAATCATTGCATGTCCTTGCTAATTTTGTTTAGCTTCATTTTAAATTTGCGCTCTCATCTAAGGCAAAATTTAAATGGGGGCAAAAATTTTCAGGTATACAAAAGGCTATGGACTAACCCCAGTTTCAACGAGGAATGTTCTGCTTTCTATGACATCACCATACCATCAAGAGAGGCTTTCAACATTTACAAAACAGATTATTTTTTCTTTGTCCTTTGAAATAGAAAATTTTGGGGATAAGGGCATATTGTTTTGGCCCCTTTGTCTGTTCATAACATTTCAGTTTGCATAAAAGACTTTGAGTTTTCTTTGAACTTTAACCAAATTTTGTATGTAACTTTTTCAATTTTTATCAATCTGATCTTGGGGCCTCCATGGCCAAGTGGTTAGAACATCACGCTTTGTACCAAAAAGTCTCTCACTTCTGGTCAGCTGGTTTACCAGCGGAAGGCCAGTGGTCTTTTCCCAGGTACATTGTAACCAGGTTCTCTCCTCTGCCATTAAATACAGGTAGTCACCGTATACAGGTAACTGAAAAATTGTTGAGTGTGACGTAAAATACTATCCCAAATATTCTAAGAATCAATCGGATCTTAGATTGAGTTTGAACTTTAACCAGAGGACTTTAAATTTTTCATGTATGATTAAGCTTTTTGAGAGATAGTTTTCCTAAGACAGTACATTTTTTCTGTTTTGTTTTATAGCAACATTTGGACAGGCAAGACTAGCATTTTGCCAGATCGGGATTTACCGTAGTTGTGAAAAGCTACACATACTATGATGTCAGAATTTGACTTTATGATGTAGGACTTCTATATAAGGAGGATGCAGTGCATAAAAAATTGCGTCTATCTAATCAACCCTTGAAGTCTCATTTGGACCTGCCCATTCCAAAGAATGGTTAAGTTCACTGTCAGAATTTAGGGTGTATGATTTAGAATAAAAATTTTATAATAATTTTACATGCAATATAAACTTGTTAATTCCTTTTGACAGTAGACCATACTATTTGTTGATTTGGGTGAGTCTAAATATGACCACAGGGGTTGCACAGTTAAAGCATGGGATAAACCAAGTTCAAAGATAGGTTTGTGATTGGAAAGAATCTGAAAGTGCAATCCTAGGGAAACCATCGAATTGGACAACCAGATTCTTACCACTCAGCGGAGATTTCATTATCCACTCAACAAACCCGTGAATGATTCTATTATTAATCTAACTCTAACACATTTTTTTTTTTCGCAGGTGCTATACCCTGGTTTATCGTGGCAGAATTCTTCTCTCAGGGACCAAGAGCTGCTGCTGTTGGATTATCAGTGATGACTAACTGGTTTTCTAATTTTGTAGTTGGTTTACTTTTTCCAGTGCTTAATGTAAGTGTCACATCAATCCACTGTAACCAAATGAATTGTGTTAATTGCTAACAGAAGGAAAATGCATTTATTGGTACCTACTATTGTATATATTGAGCTTTTCAGGGTTTTCTCTTATGCATGAGTCCTGATGCAAGGGTCCACAAATGAATTAACGTTCTTATGACATAAAACTGTAACAATTCCCGGACGATAAATACAGGTAAAACTGAATTAATTTTCCTAATGTCCTGCTTAAAAAATCCAAAGAAATGTACTGCAGCCAGATATTTTAAAAAAACTGTTTTTAATAGATTGCTGCATCAGTTTATCTGTATTCCTCCCAACTTTCATTTTCATGGGCTGGAAGTGATGTTGACAACATATAAGATTATTAGGTAAATCAAAACAAAAATGGATTTATCATAGATATAAAATTGCTTTCCTACATTTTGTCCATTCACTCTTTGTTGAGCTAATTCAAAACGTCTGAAGAAATTATAAAAAAAAATTCCTGGACGATTTGTTATAATTTCTCTTAAAATCTCCCTTAAACAGCAACTGAAATTTATTCAATAGAAGGTTACCTCAACATTAGAATATGCAAAGGAACAAATGGAAAGAGTTTATCTGCATACCAATACATCCCAATCCTGCTTTACAATCTTTAGAAACCAAGATGAGCTGTGTTATAAAGAATACCAATGTCATGAAAACATGCTAGACAATCTAATTAGAAAAAAGAATGCTGATTATAAAGAATCACATTTAGGGAAAATCCTGCTATTACAAAATTAGAAACCAAAAGAATGCTGTGTTATATAATACATCCCTATGAAAATCCTGCTATTAAAATCTTGCTAGAAACCAAGAACTCTGTGTTATAGTATACCAATACATCCCTAGGGAAAATCCTGCTATAAATTTTAGTCAAGAAGAATGCTGTGTTATAAAGAATCATCCCTAGGGAAAATTGATTACCTAAAAAAAATTCAAGAAACGTAACTGTAAAGAATAACAATACATCCCTAGAAAAATACAATAAAAAACCAAAAAAAAAAGTATCTTGGATTCCTAGGGAAAATCTTTTTTGCAATCTAATTTCTCTTATAAATCATCCCTAGGGAAAATTTATTACAACTAATTAGAAACACAAATGCTGTGTTATAAAATACCAATATTATTAGGGAATCTTGGTTACAATCTAATTACAACCTTTAGAAATATGCAAAGAAACAAATGGGAAAGAGTTTATAAGACCTTGCTGTGTTATAAAGAATACCAATACATCCCTAGGTAAATCCTGCTATTACAATCTAATTAGAAACCAAGAAGAATGCTGTGTTATCAAGTATACCAATACATTCCTAGGGAAAATCCTGCTATTACAATCTAATTAGAAACCAAGAAGAATGCTGTGTTATAAAGTATACCAATCCCTAGGGAAAATCCTGCTATTACAATCTAATTAGAAACCAAGAAGAATGCTGTGTTATAAAGTATACCAATACATCCCTAGGGAAAATCCTGCTATTACAATCTAATTAGAAACCAAGAAGAATGCTGTGTTATAAAGTATCCCTAGGGAAAAGTATTACAATCTAATTAGAAAC
Source organism: Atrina japonica (assembly GCA_030159075.1). Lineage (NCBI taxonomy): Eukaryota > Metazoa > Mollusca > Bivalvia > Pterioida > Pinnidae > Atrina > Atrina japonica. The sequence continues at coordinate 608,274 of BROG01000291.1, read as the reverse complement.
CCTAGCTGTGAAATCCTAGTGCTATTACAATCTAATTAGAAACCAAGAAGAATGCTGTGTTATAAAGAATACCAATACATCCCTAGGGAAAATCCTGCTATTACAATCTAATTAGAAACCAAGAAGAATGCTGTGTTATAAAGTATACCAATACATCCCTAGGGAAAATCCTGCTATTACCTAGGGTTATAAAATCTCCCTAGGGAAAATCCTTTGCAATCTAATTAGAAACCAAGAGGAATGCTGTGTTATAAAGTATACCAATACATTCCTAGGGAAAATCTTGATTTTGCTGTGTTATAAAGAATACCAAAGTCATAGTTTTACAAAAGAGGCCAACATGATATAAATGTATATCTTCTAAAGAAAAAGTGGTATCATACAAGGCCAAATGATAAATCTAAATGTATTTTCAAATCTGTCTAAGAGTACCCATTGTAAAATGAATGTGTTTGGTTGCAATTATCTCTATCTCAAAGGCGAGCATGCTTTGTCTGTTGAGCAATAATAGACAAAACATCGGGGACATCCTCGACCGAGTGGTTACAGCATCACACTTTGAAACATGAAGTTTCATTTCTGATCAGTGCAGATTTGAGCCCAGCTGTAACCTAGGTTGATTTTTGTGAGAAAGTTTGCTATTTAAGTGCGGAAGGCAGGTGGCCTTTCCAAGGTACATTATAACAGGGTTCTCTCCTCTACTTTTAAAAAATGGCCGACACCATATAACTGAAAAATTGTGGAGGCTGGTCACCACCATATAACTGAAAAATTGTTAAGTAAAACATTATTCAAAATCAAACAAAGTACAGTGCTAGCTAATCAACTCAATATTTTACAGCACTCACTCCAGACAGTTTCACTCGTTTTTATATTTTCAGCAGTAGCTTTTGTTTTTAACATTTTTTTCTGCATAAACTTTTTTTTCAGGACAAGCTTTTGAGTTTTTTTTTCATACTTCAAGAATGAAGTATTGTATTTTTTTATATTTTCAGGATGAGCTTTTACACGAATACTCATTTCTGCCGTTCATCATTTTACTATTTGGGTTTTGGCTTTTTGCGTTCTTTAAACTGCCAGAAACAAAAGGCCGCACCATTGAGGAGATAACAGCAATTTTCCGCCAGAGGGCAGGCGAGACGAATTCTTTAGTAATTCAAGATACTAATAAACCTAGATATACTCGTCTTCAGGAATCTGACTCTTCTGATTCTTAACTAGGTAGCACTTTTAATTCCTTTTAGCTTTTCCTATGGCTGCAACCTAATTAAAAATAAATCTCTCATCACTCCCACTCTCACATGGGTGTGTCATGCTCGAGCAATGAAAATATGCAGTTTACACAATCTAGAAAGTTAATCAGATATTAAAGAGATGTAAACAGTATCAACATTATAAACAACACTGAACACACAAAATCTGCAAGTAGAGAATTCCATCTATAACCTTGTGTATAGTCTGTGTGCTTTCCATTGAAACTGGGGTTTAGTTATTTTTTGCAAAAACTACATAATTTATATATTTGAAATGCTCATCATTGTTATTTTAAAGGTTATATATAACTAAAAATGAATTTTAATTGCATCAATCAATACAAGAGGGAAAGTTTCCCATTACTAATAATGTAAGATTTCTTTCAAATTTTAAGAAAATTACATTGGTGTAAATCCAATACATTGAACAGCCATAATACCATAGATATAAACAGTTTTCATACCGCGTGGTTACCTAAAAATAGTCAATGTGCCTGCTACTTATATGCAATACTCCCTTGATTCAATATCATTTTGCCATAATATCCAAAGAATGCATATAAATTTATGTATGATAATTGATAAAAAATATTTTAACAAAGAAGGACATGAAATTTACATTTTCTTCACAGGAAAATACATGTATGAATAGACCTAAGTTGTCACACACTTAAAGGTCAATAAGAGATCATCTCACAATTGCAAGTCAACATAAGTTTCAAATTAACATTTTTTGTTTGTTTTTATGTTGTTTTACATCCAGCACACCATGAATACTACTAATAAGGTGAAATTATTTCAGTAACATAATTTTGTGCATTATATTAAAAATGATGCAGACTTATAATTCCTATTTTTTTAAAAATAATTATGAATTTATGATACAATCCCATGCCAGTCTACTGTCATATGGCCCAGAGTTTCTGATTTGCATACGACCTATTTATGCATGAATCAGAAAGAATTATGGGAGCTGTTTTATCAACTCTGCATTTACCCACACAAACTTTTACAAAAATTTGTATTGCAGTAAATGGGTAAAAGTTTTGTTAGCAAACCAAAAATTTGCATATTCACAATTCAGTTATGTATGGTAAAATTAAAAACATTGCTGTAAAATTCAATTTTGATGATTAAGTGAAATTTAAGAAATTATACTAACGTACTATAAGTAAAATCAATTCACTAAAAATATTGTTCTGAATGAACTCTGTAGACTGATGACTTCCTTATCTCTTTACTATCTGATGACCTTGAATATTGCATAAGTCATATTTTCATTGCTCGAATAGCACAGGACAACGATATGTCACTCACATGAGACCTCACATTATTGTGGTATTTGACAATGAAAATATGTTTTTGTTAGATCGTGCACATGATATATATCAGAGAACTTGAAGCATTGAGAGATTGCTTTTTCAGCTCACCTGATCCAAAGGTTCAAGTGAGCTTTTCTGATCGCCTGTTTTTTGTCGTCCGTCCATCTGTCCGTCTGTCTGTAAACTTTCACATTTTCGACTTCTTCTCCAAAACAGCTGAAAGGATTTTGATGAAACTTTACAGGAAGCAAGTACTTGAGGTCTTCTACCAAGTTTGTCCATTTCAGCCCGATCGACCCAGGGGGCACCCCTCTTTAAAAATCTTCTCCTCCAGAACATGGATTGAAAAACTAATTATATCTGAGTGATCTACATAGATGTATGATTTCCTATAAATCAGAATATAAATTTTTGACGTGTTTGTGACGTCTTTTTAGACTTTGTAATTTTCATTCATTTTTGTATGATTTCTTTGATTTCTCCCCTTTTATTCATTATGATGCATACAGTTTATGTGTTTTACCTGTAGTTTGGTAGAATAATGCTTTCCTGAAAGAATTTTGCTGAAATTTAAGTTTTTGAATTTTTTATGAATTTTTTAAGGTTGCAAAAATGAAGGGAGGGGGTGGGGTGTTTTACCTGTGTTTTTCTAAATAAAGGCTTTCCTGAGATAATTTTGCTGAAATTTCATATTTTGAATTTTTTATGAATTTTTTTTGCAAAATTTGGAGTCTTCTTCAAAACCGCTGAAGGGATTTTGATGAAACTTCCTGGGAAGCAAGTACTCAAGGTCCAATATCAAATTTGTTCATTTGGCCAGATCGGCAGAGGGATGGATTAAGAGTGTGGCAAAAGAGGCCTCAGGGCGTACCCCTCTTTCAAAATCTTCAAAATCTTCTCCAGAACTGCTGCATGGATTGAAAAAAATAATTGCATCTGAGTTATTTACATGGATGCATGATTCAGTATCCTGTTTTTGGAATAAATTGGATACACTTTTTTTCTGGCTTTGTCATTTTCAATAATTTTTAAGTCTCCTCCACTCACAAGGAATTGAAGGAGTGTTATGATAATTTGTAAATTGAGATTCCCATGTTTGTAAGATATCAACACAGTTCAGATGAGCGATGTGGCCCAGGGGCCTCTTGTTTTAATTAGAATGCTAATTACCTTGCATTTAGAAATATTATCTTACTAATCTAAATTATTTTCTGTCTTCAATTAACACAATTTTATCATGTAAAACAAATTATCGTATCAATGTACAAAGATTTATTTAATTGAAATATGTAATATGAACAAATTATTCATGTAATTTCCATTGTTGTATTTATAGACTTTGTTGTTACTTGAATTCTATTTCATTCTAATTAATTCAGAAATATAATTCATTAACATCAAATTCAATACAGCATTTGGATGAAAAATATCTAATTGCATGTTACTTCAAAGGGGCATTAGCTGTGTTTTCCAAAAAAAAAAAAATATTTTGCTTTGTTCTATTTAAATAAGGTCAGCGCCAGTGTCGCATGCATCATGTGCATATACAGATAGAATTTAAAATTTAAAATTTTTGCGTAATGAAGTATGATAATAGCCTGATGAGATGGGCATTAGAAATGGCAAAAATATTGTGTCGTGAATAAATTTAAAGCTTGTGTATTGTGAAAATAAACTCCCACAAAAATTTTCGGATTTACAGTAATTGACAAACTGGGGTTCTCAAGCAATTTTCACAAAATGTATAGAAATTTAAGATTTTTTTCGCCTGTGTATATCATTCTTTTTATTTCATATCAATCTCAGTAGTAAAAAAAAGAAAAAAAACACAGCTTAAGCCCCTTTCAAATAAAATTTTTCACTTTTTTCAGGTGTAGACAATTTTTTGGAGAGAGAAGAAATGTGATAAGTCCCGTCAAGACTAGAGTAAATTACATGATTGGGAATAAGTATCTGAAGAACAAAAACCAAATCTGTTCTTTTCTTGAATTCTGTAAATAGTACATCTTGCTTTTCTCCATTTCCTGGTAAGCATGAAAAAACAAATACAAAAACATTTTGCTTTTGTGCTTGGAAATTTCATAAATATGTTTCTTTTAATAAGTTTATCCTGTTTGTTTGTTGACAATTTTATCTAGGTTTTTACCCTTTCAACCCTGTAGGCCATAATAGACTGGTCTACACAATAGAAAAGAGCATACCATTTCGATACTTAGGGGTGACAGGGTTAACTTGCCCATGCTTTTTTGCGGGGCTGGTATTTGCTTATTAGTTGGCATCTTGCCAAGTCAAGGTTTCCTGATTCACTCCATAACTCACATACCTTGACAGTTTTGGCCTGTATATTGTGGCTTCGTGGCATCAATTTCCATTGGCTGGCTTTGGGTACTGTTTCACTGAGCCAATCAGAATGCATCTAACAATTGATTTTTTAAACACTGAGTTGGCGACATGCCTGCCAAGATTTGCTAATAAAAAGAGGTCAGTATGAAATCTAGTGTATGGAGATGTCACCACCAGTGACCCCCACATAGTATCTGTCAGGTGTTTGACTCAAGATGTGGATTTGATTTGGGTAATTAGTTGGTGGGCTGTAAGTATAATTTTAAAATGATGTAATTTCATAGGAGTTTTATTCAGTTCAAAGTTTAAAGTAATGAATTTGAGTGAGACTTTTCAAGATTTGTATCACGAAACTTACTATTGTATTTTGTTTCACTGCGTTAAGTATATAAGTAGTTTTATTATGAAATATTTTTTTCTGAGTTTACCTGAAGAGTTGTAATAAATTATGAAATAGTATGGAGACATTGTACACATAGTACTCATAATACTCAAGTTTTTGAAATAAATGAGAATTATTCAGTTCAAATTTAATGAATTATCATCACCTTCTATTGTTGGCTACTTACTGTAAATAAAACTATAAAGGGCAGTCATGTCACTCTTCATACCCAATGAAATAATAATATTTTTGTCCCAGGCAATATATATATATATATATATATATATATATATATATATATAAATTCTCGTCATACCCAACGAAATAATAATATTTTAGTCCCAGCAATGTATATATATATAAATTTTCGTCATACCCAACGAAATAATATTTTAGTCCCAGGCAATGTGTGTGTATATATATATAAGATGTTTAACGTCATTTATTGTTGTAACATGTTTTGCATACATCTAACTTATAACACACATGTAGTATTAGCTAAATGTACAAAATACATGTATTTTTCATAACGGCATTCTCATTGTGTTACACTAACCATGTAAACGGCTGTGATATACATATTTATTTAAAGAGGGAGGGGCTTGTGAAAGACAGATTGCTTGTATAATATCTAGTGCCCAACCCACACGGTATTGTTATATATGTTTCTGATATAAATGTTATTCCACTGCAATACAAGTGATTCAGTTTTTTAAAGTATATATTATTGAGATTTTGTAAAGGATGTGTGTTGTTCAGGAGTTTAGTAAAACTAATTTTCTGTTTTGTTAGGGATATGTGCAATAAGTCCCACTATTTATAAACTCAATATTCCCTTAAAATCAAAGCTGAGGGGGACACATTGTTTTTGGTCTATTTATTTGTCTGACTGGCTTTGTGTATATACATGTAGTAAACCTCATACTGGTCAACAACCAATTCTTGCTAACTGTTTTTAACTTGCATAAAACGTGCAAACACGTGCATACTTTCTCGGATCTGTTTGTGTTTCCTGCACAAGACACTATTCTGATTGCCTATCGAAAAGAACAAAAACAATTTCTCTGAGAAACCAGAAAATATCAGGCCAAATAAAACGAGTTGGTGAGAATTGGTCGCTGACCATTATAACCTGATGGGGTGGAGTCTTATGAACCCTTTCTTGACCTGGGCATGCTGGGCATTTTTAAATTTTAGGTAATAAAGCTAATCATTAAAATTACGCTGACTAGAGTAATCATTCCTTATTATCACCATAAATAAGAAAGTATTCAGTGTGAAATAAAACGTTTTTCCCCGTGCTGCTAACCATAACTGAAAAGTCAGTAGAATTATCCTTATGATAATCAAAAGGTAACTCTGCCCTGCCAACCTGGGTGAATCGGACAATTTTATGACAATTTAAGTCAACTTCTGTGTGTTGCTTCATTTGAATAGGTTTGATGATAGCACACATCTGGCAATTTTTGCCCAAGTTATGGGACTTTAAGAAATCTTAATGAATAACAAAGCTGTTAGGGGGCATTCCATTTCTAAAGCACATTTTGCTTTAAAAAAAATCCCTGAAAGCAATATTCCAGGTTTACAAACTGTAGAAGGGGCATTTTGGTAGGTGTATATGAACTCGCATATCATTTTTATTGTTTTTGAATGTTATACTGAAATTAAGGTTATTTGTGAATGGCATTCTGCATTGATGCTTGAGATTAAACGCAAAATGTGATTGTACGTGGTGTCTATAATTTTATGTTGTTTTTACTATAAACAATTATGTTATTGAAGTGACATTTGTGATACACCAGAACAAAACGTTTTTGATGAGTTATTCTTCTTTAGTTTGCTAATTTGTAATTGGATATATATTTGTAAATATCTTAAATTTCACAATGATATGCATGAATGTGATATCTGGGATATTTTTGTGATTTTTTCCTTCTAAACAACTACTTACATGTTATACAAAAAGACTAAACGATGACAATTAAATGAACTTTGTATTAATTCATTTCAACAAACTTCATTAAAGGAACATTAGCTGTGTTTACCAAAAAATAAAATTATTTTGACTTTTTCTACCTTTACTTTTTGTACGATAAGAGATATACACTGGCATAAAAATCTTATATTTATGTATATTTTGTGAAAATAAAGTCAGGTCCAGTGTTGTATGCATATACAAAAAAGTATGGTTGAATTAATCAACTGAAATTGAAAAAGTGCCAAACCTGGGTTTCTCAAGCAATTTTCACTAGAATTTAAGATTTTTAATAAATGTGTATATCTATTTTTTTGTTATTGTTTATCAATCTAAGTAGTGAAAAGGGGCAAACATTTTTGAAAAAAAAACCCACAGCTAATGCCCCTTTAAATGTGCTTGACAGGCAAAACAAACATACTTGACAGGGGTAATAATCGTTATTTTTACTAGAGATACAAACATCCTTGGTGATATCAATTCATTGTATTTTCTTTGACTAGGATCACATAACTGACTAGCTCAAAATTGGCCTGATTAGCAAGGTGATCCTTTTCGCGAGGGTCTATGCTTAGTAAATATTTATCAGGGAATTTTTAAGAAACTGAATATTTTATTTTAATAATGTTTATTTTTTTACTAATTTTTATGAGGTCAAATACGCCATTGGCTGTTATGCGATATTTATCAGGATTTTATGCTAGCGCCACTATCGACTTTTACTCCATACATGTACCACCATCTTAATAATCTATTGATAAACTTTCATTGAAAATGTTAAAATTAAGATAATTTTAAATAAATTCTAATCAATCACACCCTTGAGATATCAGTATTATCAGGTATACATCCTTTTTGTCAGTTGAATTTAAAATATCATGTATGTATTAACTCGTCAACCCCTGAAAATCAATGGACTCTTCTGCAAATCAAAGATTTAGATCAGTCCAAATGTGTCATTAGGGGTGAATGAATTAAATAAGACATTCTTTTTATATTATTGCAAAGTTTTTATTTTTTGTTTTCTATGGTGTTGGTTAACATGGTATATAAGATTCATGCATGTTATACTTGTTAAACTTTCATCTATATCTTGACCCATTTTATCATATTTCACACATATTTATCGGTATCAATGACATAACATTTTTAACACTAAAGTGTTGTAGAAGTCTCTTTGTTTTATCTAGTTATTTGTTTGTTTATTGTTGTATAACATCCCACTCAAGAATCTTTCACTCATATGGAGACGACACCAAATGCTGGTGAAAGGCTTCAAATTTTGGCCTATGCTCGCACTTACGGCCATTGAGCAGTGAGGGTTCTTTAACGTGCCAACACCTAATGCAACACGGGACCTCGATTTTTACTGTCTCATTCGGAGGACAAGAAACTAACCTGCTGCAGACCGGAACCGAACTCACGAACTGTACACCCCTATTTATGGAAAATACGCAGTATAAATGTAATTGTTTTGGCTGTTGACAGAAGGATGTGTCACTCTATTGCTGTATACCAATCATTATACACAATGGCTCATCTTTCTTCACATTTCACCATCAAACATTCCTAGCCACCTTTATCACTGAAAACATGGTCGTTTTTTAGCATTAGGTTACAAAAATGAAAATTTCTTCTTACAAATGACAGTATTACGACCAGTGTTATTTTGTCCCCAGACTAGTGCAGTTGTGTTAACTTTGTATTAATCTTTAATCTAAACACATTATAAAAATTTTCTAATATGAATGAAATCTGATATTTCTGATATTTGTTTAGTAATTACCATAGACTTGTAAGACAAAGAGTTTACAGAATCGCATTTTAAACCACAATGCATTTATAGCTTTAATATACCCGAGTTTTAAGTCACCAAATTTACTCAGTACTCAAGCTCAACTAACTTTTCAGGATTTTAAGGTAAAAACACGTATTCTGTAAATGGACATGTTTGTATATTGGCGGAATGCAGTTGTAATTAATGATCGGAATTATTGCTCATTTGAAGAAATCTTCAGATATATCAAACCATTGTTTGGGTATGTGTTCAAATTTTACCGTACTAAACGTATGTATCATTTCTTTCAGGAAAATTTATATGTGAATGATGAAAAATAATTACCTTTTTTTATGGTCATTCAAACCCAAAGTTTTACAAACTTTTATTGTCTATATAAAAGTTGAGCTTGAGTACTGAGTAAATTTTGCCACTTTGGGGCCAGGACTTGATCATGTTGAAGCCTCATACCGTTCTTAGCCTTTCCCTTAGAAGGTACAATGTTATCCTTGTTCTCTCATCCGCAATATTATTGAAAGGTGGTGGGGTTTATACCCGGGGGTTGGCATGAATCTCCAGTGACACAATCGTATCTGGCATGTCAACTAACATTTTACACTATTTTAAATTAAATAGCTGGCTTTTGAAATAACGTGCTTTTTGGGTTTGCAGTTTTCTTTCTTGTTCTCTTTGTTGAGTATTTATTAGGGTGTCAATATATATGTGGATTAGGGGCAACACTATTTATATGGAATGGGAGCCACAATATTTATGTGGATACTGACAAATACTGGATATATTCTCTATTCTTGTATTAATCACATGTATTTATTTGTGTCATTATTTCATGTCCATGTTACGTTTTAAGTAACATTTCATCTAGACGGTTTGATTTGAAATTTGAATGTAAAAATTAAGCATACTCTCAAGAGATGCGCATATTAAATTATATTTCGAATTCTGGTAATTGTGGTATTGAGTTATATAGACACTAGTACAAGTAATTTCATACAAGCACCTGTTTAAAAGTAAATTTGGCACCAGGTAGTTTTGGCACTTGAACATATCGCTGTTGATATTGATTAATACCCTTATGATAAACAGGTCCCTGTTTGTCTAATAATTACCAGATTTGTATATGTATCCTGGACATCCTGGATATTTTTACTTTGATATCTAAGATATTTATATATCAAATAATATTTCATGACGAATATCTAAAAATCAACTTTTGACGTTTGTTTATGAAAATTCGATATTCAAAATGGAGTGGTTCCTGCCATATTCTTGACTGTAAGTTGACAATTTGCGTGTCATTTTTTATTCATAAATCTGTAATATGATTACTTGCGCTAAGTGCCAAAACAACGTATGTGCCATGGGGTAATTACTTACAAGCAAATGGCGAAGATACTTACAAACAAGTGAAGAAATTACTTGATGCGGAAAAAGTAATGACACGGATTATTTATGTACGATTGTCTTAGATTAATTTCAATATATATATATATATATATATATATATATATATATATATATATATATATATATAAATGATATAATCATTCCAGTACATTGTTTTATTGTTAGGGATCGATCCAAAAGGTGATGAAAACTAGGGGCATTATAATTGTAATTGATTATTGACGGATAAATTTTGCTATAATCTACATTTTATTTGTTGAATGATTCAGTATTGATAATAAAGTCTTTGATAACAGTTAATCTTGGTTATGTCTTTTGTTTGAAAACGATTCGTTTCAACATAATGCTTTATTTCCAAGATAAGGATTGATTGATTGGGTGTATTGTTGTTTAACGTCCCTTTCAAGAATCTTTCACTCATATGGATACGTCACCAATGCCAGTGAAGGGCTTCAAAGTTTGGCCTATGCTCTGTACTTATGGCCATTGAGTAGTGAGGGTTCTGTAAAATGTCGACACCTACTGTGACACGGACCTCGGTTTTTACTGTCTCACCCGAAAGACATGAATCCGACCGGCTGGACTCGAAATCCGTGTAATTTTTTAATTTTATTTATAGATTCATATACAAAATATTATGTTGCATTATGTATATTATTATTTAATATTATAAATTGTTTTTCAATTCAAACATCAAATCAATGATTATGTCCATTATGGTTGATACGAACAGCCTCTGAAATTAAGGGGGTTGCAAAAAAGATTCACAAGTTTGATATCGTGTATAACCACCATTTGCATCCACGCATTCTTCACACTTATGACGCACTGAGGAATATTCCGCCACATGTGCAATAAAGAACAATGAAAAGCGCCCAACGTTGGAGGGAGTTTTGACCCTTGACCTAGACGTCGTTCCATTTCAACCCAAACATGTTTTATTGACGATAAACCTGGTGACATCGCAGGTCAGGGTAGCACATTTGCTGCTGTAGATAGTCAATAACAACGCGTGTGGTGTGCGGTCTTGCGTTGTCCTGCAACAGAATGACATTATGCTTGTTGTTATGAATGAATGGAATGACGTACTGACGTATAATCTTGTTACGGTAGCACACGCCAGCTAAAGTGCCCTCCATTATCACCAAAGGGGTCCTACCATGTGTTGTAATTCCACCCCAGACTATAACGCTCCCTCCGCCGAATTGGTAGCGCTAAATGATGCAGGCATCATTGTAACGTTCTGCGGCACGACGATAAGCCCAAACACACCCGTCATTGTTGTCGAGATGAAATCACGACTCGTCCATAAACAGAACTACAAACCAATCTCTGTTATTGAAACGACGATGCCGTCCACACCACGCTAACATTGCAACACGGTGACGCTAGAACAGAACAGGATGGATAGCAGGACGTCGAGGACGGATGTTGGCCTGTCGCAATCTGTTCCTTACGGTACGACGATGCCCATGGTTGCTTCTAGCAGTCAAAGAAGTCGATTGGAATCAATTACGCAATCATGACGTCACATGCGGTTATCCTGAAAATGGGCGGTCCCGATCGGTGCCAGTTTGCGGCGGTATAAGGGATATATATATATATATATATATATATATATATATATATATATATATATATATATATATATATATATATATATATATATATATATATATATATTTCGTTCAAACAAAATTGCCTTGACAATACTTCTGTAATCGCTTTTAGGATTTATCGAAGTCTTATTATTAAATTCCAGGGAATCTTGCAGGTCGTGGATGATACAAGTACACCAGTCTTAATACAATGTATAAAAAAATAATTTTCATTTATAAATACTTAATATTGTATTATACAAAGCACAAGCACTTAAGTATTAATCGTCTGTTTGCCATGGATGATCATTCATTTAATGTTTCAACAGATGGATACATGAATTTGGTATCTTATATCTAATGCTTGACCAAAGAACAGTAAATCACTCGTCTGTCTGTTTCAAGGAAGACTTAGGTAAGACACGGCACCCTAAAGCAAATCTGGAGCAACGCTCCACTTTCCAGAGGTTCTTGTTTGTCCAGATTTTTATCTATATCCTGGACAACTTGGAGATTTTTGCTTTGGTATCCGAGATTTTTTATCTTCTTACTCTGAGGGGAACGCCAAAGAAGACGTAGGTATGGTATGGCATCAAAAAGCCAATCTGGATCAACGTCCCACTTACCACTCTGAGGCGAACACTTTTAGACCCATCAGAACAATGATAAAATCTCGAATTAAGCTCATTTTATACATTACATATTTTCTCTTTGTTTGGGTTGTATTTTACACACCACGATTTGTCAGTCACATAGCGGCGACCAGTTTTGAATTGTGGAGGACAGAACCCGGTAACAGTGAATCTTGGAAGAGACAAACGGTCTTTCGCAAGTAAATTGGTAATATTTTTCACCGAATCAGCTTAGGTTCCAGCGGGACTCGAACCTGCGCTAATCAGATGTGAGAAGCCTCATGGATTTTAGCGCAATGTTATAGCCATTTGGTCACGGAGCCCCCTCCCTATATTTTAAAAGGAAAGAGAAGCGGGATATATACGTGTTAAACGATTTTGAGATATATTGTAATACATGTATATATTTAAACTGTTGATAAAAGAAATAAATGTAATTCAAATTTTCATCATCACAATCGAAAGATCTGCCAACCAACCAATATAAAGACAGCTCAAATATGAGTTTCTTCTTTTAGATTTTGTATTGCTACCCATCTTTAATATGATTGGCGCAAATTATTTCTCCTTTCCATTTGTTATATATAACATGTAGAATCCCTTTCATTTTTCTTCCGGAAGATCTTTCTCTGCTGGTTCATTTATCATCGTTACCTCATCTATGGGACCGCTCTCACTCAATTCTGTGTCAAATTTGACACAAGTCGGGATTCTGTTGTACATGTACCGTCTCAGGTTTTGTTTGTCTTCTAACATTTTCAAGAACTTTTCCTCCGATAAATTTCGATCTATCAATATATCGCTTTGTTCCTTGAATTTTTCCAAAAGCACTTTTTTCATTATATTCCGCGTTCTGTTCGGATCCATCTCTCTCAATTTTCTGTTGATTTCTGGTTGAAAAGATTTCCTCTCGAAGCCAGAATGATATATACGTGTCTCAATTTTAAATCGTCTTGCCGTTCGTGGGGTCTGAACAAGTTCCCTTTTAAAACCTTTTTCCATTGTCTTGAAATTATCCACACGATAATCTTTGTTCAAAACTTGCTGGAAAGCTTTTAATTCTTTTAAAGATTTTTCTGTCTTGTCTTTAATTTTGTCATGAATATAATCATTCCTTCTCTGATTCCTTGCCATTATTTTGTTTATTTTCTGCATTCTATCAAATTCTAAAGTGTTGATTTTCATGGCACGCGATCTTGTGGCATTACTGATATCCAGTAGAGAATCATAAAGTGTTCCTTTTCCAACAGGACAGTTAAATCTGTCTCTCTGAACCTGTCTATTAGTTGCTTGAGGCATTTTGTTGTTTTCTCATTAAGAGTTCGTTTGTTTACAACGTTAGATAATTAAGTAAAACTGCTGTTAAGTTGTGTTACAATCACAATTTTTCCTGAATTCACTGTAAAAAGACAAAGAAACAAAAAATAGTTCACAAGCTGACCGATTTTGATTAAGGAGAAAATCACATTCCAAGTGGGAGATTGTCACCAACCTTCCGAACGGAAAGTAATTAACGTTTCAAAATTCAGCTAAGAATATTCGAGATTGGTTTTTCTTGGTACCGAGATAAACATCTTACGAAATATTTTACTGACATTTTACACACACACACACACACACACACACACACACACACACACACACACACACACACACACACAGAGCTAAAATAATTATCAGCATATTTTTATAGGTAAGCATCTGGCTACGTGACCAGTATTGAACACAATTTCTTTTTTATCAGAAGCTCATTCATATATTTTTCATAGCAATAAAAGTAAATATGAGCATATGTTCATTATGTTTAATATAATTATGTTCAATAAAATCTTACCTTTATTAAATACATATATCAACTGTGAATGACCACTTCTACGACAAACATATGAAAATCCGCCAAATTTTCGTATATCTTATATTAAAGGTGCATAATAGTCACTTATCGCAATTTTAAGGTTAGTATCTGCTTTTCTACGTATTTATTTAATTCCGATACATTCTCATTTTATAATCAACAGGACTTCTATCTACAATAAATAAAACATTTCAAAAACAAGAAAGGAATTACCTACTGCAAACATCGATAATGTATTGAAATGCTTATCAATTATATATGCAAAATAAAGATAATATTGTTTGCAATATACTTTTCAGTCTTCAGAGTGAAAGAGGAGGTCAGAGGTTAATTCCTGCTGTCGTCTGCTATCGGAATCTTTTGTTCGGGTCAGCTGATACTTATATCATTTATTAACACACCTGTAAAATGGTGTACCTGAAGTGTGTTGTTTTCAATCCCAACAGAATGTCAATAGTCAAGTACGCAATTGTGTAGATATTTTCCACATGTCAATTAAATTATCTTAAATATGTTAGATAAACTAGTTCAGAAAATCAACATACAATATTGATGTTTCATGGTTTCTGCAATGGTTATAATGTGGTGCAAACATTATACTTGGATGCAAGGCTGAATATTTTTTTCTTATAGTGATTTAATGTAATTAAAAGTTTTTGTGACAGAGCGCTCGACTCGGTCTGGATTTCAAAATAGTAGTAGGGCTCTGCATACGTAGTGAGAGTGACGCATTTTGCGGTTGGGACATAAAACCGAGGTCACGTGTAACAACAGGTGGTTGGGCAAATTAAAGAACGCCCACTGCATTGGTATGAGTCCATAGGCCAGATCAAAGTTATTGGCTGTTTACATAAAGCTAGTGACATCTCTATAAAAGTGAAAATGTCTTTTTTCATATTTATTTCCCTTTTCTCATCACAGTACAAAACATTATTGACATAACACAATCATACATTTTTGTATAATAATACAAATTGTTACAATGAATGCTATATTCATTTTTCGTAAACATTTAACATCCGACCAAATAATGATTTAACTTTAAATAATAATAATAATAATAATAATAATAATAATAATAATTATAATAACTATTACTATTATTATTTAAAGTGAAATCAATAATAATCATTCTAATATTTTCAAATTTATCATCATCAATGACATCATCGTCGTCGTCATTAGTATAATCATTTTCAGTGTTCAGACATTTTAATCTAAATCCAACTTCCAAGTGGTACATAAGGCTCCAGACCAAACTTTGTCAGCACCATATCAGCTGCCTGTAGGGCACCTTCAGCCCATCCATCGTACTCTGTTCCGTAATGTCCATGTATAATGTACACGGGATCCTCTTTCGAAACTTGTGTCAATTTTCGTTTGATATCCAGCCAGTTCTTTCCTGGTTTCCAAAATCCCCAAGCACCACTATAGGGATATTTGTCCCAAGCCATCATCATTCCATCAAGCGGCGAGGGAATAGCACTAGTGTTATAAATCTTGCTCAAATGCATGTGCGCATACTTGATAACCTCCGTTGTCACTCTGTTGCTGTCGTTATACAAACTTGCCGTTGTTCCTTGTTTCTGAAGTTGCCTCCAATACATAGCATCAGTGTAATCTGCATACGAAACTAATAGTACCGCCTTTCCGGTTGACGAAACACCAAAGTCATATGTTTGTCTGGTAGGCAAATCCGAACGAACGTGCCTAAAATTAAGTGGTACTTCGCGCCACCACGGAAAATCGTACAATAAAAAAACTTTTGAAGCATCAGAGTCAACAACTGAGTCTATACTGTCATATATATCAGGATATCTCAAAACTGGCCAGTCCACTTGCTTTAGAGGTGACGTTGGAATTGCAAGAATAATTCTTTTAGAGCATATTTTCGATATTTGTCGAGTATCTGTGGTGTATCCATTACTAGTCCGTGTTTTCGTAAAATACAAAGTATAAACCCCATCAACATTTTTCCTTATCTTAAGTAACTTCTTATTTTTGCAGTATTTATGCCTAAAAAATAAATCAAAATAATTTTTACCATCAGTATTGTAACTGAGTAGAAACTAAATGAAAATATGAACAA
This sequence comes from Atrina japonica, assembly GCA_030159075.1. Taxonomy (NCBI): domain Eukaryota; kingdom Metazoa; phylum Mollusca; class Bivalvia; order Pterioida; family Pinnidae; genus Atrina; species Atrina japonica. Next base: position 591,623 of record BROG01000291.1, on the reverse strand, counting down.
AAAGTCGAATTTTGGATAAATTGTAATATGAAGTAGAATCAAATATCAAATCAATTAACCTGCGACTCGTCTGTAAGAAATGTCCAAGAAATGACTTCGGCAAAGAGTCCATACCATTCTCTATCGTGACAACACCTTCCATATCTTCTGTATTATCATTCAAGACAAACGGAAGAGCAGAAGTAGCTTGTGCGCCACCGTACGAGCTGTACATGTTGTCTACATCTCTCAGATAACGATACGCCTCCATGCTAATACATTTCAAAGCAGCTTGTTGGTAGCTAAATGATAATAGAAGTACACATGTACAAACATTACAATTATATATTCTAGTATATATATATATATATATATATATATATATATATATATATATATATATATATATATATATATATATATATATATATATATATATATATATATATTGAACGTTATGTTATTTTCACTCCCGGTTCATGTTCGCCCTCAGATGACGGGGCGAATCTAAAATGAAGGCGATACCTCCACGCTAAATATGCTGAAGTACACATGTACAAACATTATAATCATATTTTCTAGTATATATATATATATAGTGAACGTTATGTCATTTTCGCTCCCGGTTCATGTTTCATGTTCGCCATTTTCTCCTTAGATGACAGGGCGAATCTAAAATGAAGCTGATACTTCCACACTAAATATTTGAAGCTAAGACATACATGCAACCCATGATGGTGATTTGGGACGACTTTAAGACGGGGATAATGTTATGTTGAACAATGTTTTCTGTCCCGTAAAAGAGTAAAAATAACCAGGGACTAAAATTTCATGGTATATAGGAAATGAAATTTTATTTGTTGTTGTTGTTGTATTTTTGTTTAACGTCCCACTCAAGAATCCTTTACTAATATGGAGACGTCACCAAATGCTGGTGAAGGGCTTGAAAATTTGGCCCATGCTCGGCAGTTACGGCCATTGAGCAGTGAAGGTTCTTTAATGTGCTGACACCTGCTGTGACATGGGACCTCGGTTTTTACTGTCTCACCAGAAGGACAGGAAAAGTCAGCCGTCTCCACCAAGGCTCGAACCCGAATGTATTCACACAAAGTCAACTAATATTGTCAAAATTATATTTTCGCCTTCACCAAAGCTTACTTACTTGATGTTTTAGATATACTTACAAACTCGATAGCCTGCTACAGTTCAATACGTGTATTTAATGTGCGCGTTTTATATATGTTCATATGAAGAACTCACAAGGTTTCTTAACCCGCTTACGGAGGTCTAGTACTTCAGCGTTCAACTCGAAAGCGGAAGGTTCCGTGTTTGATTCTGGTTACAACATCATACCTAAGACTATATGAATGGTAGTAACTGTTCCTTCGCCTAGCGTTTTGCATACACAGTGAAAGTTATTGTTCTTTGAGATGAGGCATAAAACCACGGTCACAATAGGCGTGGTGTGTAAAAGAACCCTCACACCATTAACGTTAATCCGTAGAACCGGTACCTAGTTTTGCACTTCAGAGGATCTGAGACACTAAATGTCTTTTTCATTTATGTGCGTTCTATTCGGGGATGCAATTTCTTTTAAAAACAATGAATGATATATATTTTTTAATAACACAAAATAATAAAAATTATGAACTTCTGCGAAAAACGTTAAGGGGCATTAGCTGTGTTTACTAAAAATAATATTAATTTTTTTCTTACATTTACTATTTGTACTTGATACAATAACAAATAGCTCTACCCAGGCATAAAAATTCATATTCCTGTACTTTTGTGAAAGTACGGTCAGAGGCAGTGTGGTATTCATATACAAATAGTAAGTTTGAATTGATCAATTGCAACTGAAAAGTGTCAAATCTGGGTTTTTCGAGTAATTTTCACAAAAAATATATATGAATTTAAGAATTAGACAAAAAAGGACGAAAAAATAATTTTAAAAAACCTCATTTAATGTCTCTTTAATTAATGAAAACCCATTTTCGTAGGACCTAAGAGTATATAATTATATTTCTTTTATTAACAGGTTATCAAAACTTCGTGGAATTTCATGTTTAGCAGTTTGTGCATTTAGAGTAACATGAATGCGTGTAGAAATGTTCCCACTATGCTCATTAATATATATGTAAAAACACTACCATTAATATAATGGTTATAACTACCTATTCGTTTATCCCTTTATTCTTATCAGCTTTAGAGCAATTTTAATTGGTCAGTCAATGTCCAGTCATGTTGTTGACATTTCCACTCGACAAATTTTCAAAGGGGGAGACAAAAGTTAATTCACAGTCAGATAACTTAAAAATGAATTACATGTAGTTTTGTTTTCTAAGAAAAATAAGTCTGTTTTGTCTTTGTTCGTCTGAATGTTCCAATGTTTGGTGTGGGTATTGCATATGTTTAAATTAACAAAAAGGATGGATTTTCTTTATTTTCATTTTACGGACAAACATTATGTGTTGAAAGAAATAGGAATTTATGGTTATTACTGTGAGAGTATGAAAGTATGTTAAACACCCTTACAAAGTGTTAAATCTATGTTTTGATTGTAAATAAATGTTTAGTTGTGGTCTATTGTTTCTGAAGCGATGCTACGGGAAATTTGAAGTCGTATACACTATATTCGTTTTTCTCAGCTCCCAGGATGTTGTTACAGTACAAAGGAAGTGTTATATACACACACATACCTTTGTTTGTACAGTGGCACTCCATCCGCATGTGTGACGACGGTGAAAAGGTCTCGTAAATCCTGTGTGCATTCTGCCGTGTAGTTGGTCAACGTAGATGACAAATATCTGAAATCCACAAATTTGTTGGATTGCTTATTTTTTTTTACATTCCACCAAAATTTGTCCCTTTATATAGTGATTCAAAATGGTAAAATTTTACAAAACATAAAAGAAACAACAATAACAACAAATACTGTATGTATACTTATTTTAGCGATATTCTAATATTAGCGGCTTTCGCGCTCATGTCATTGGGCTCATGTCATTGCGCTATTTCAAGGGCAGCGCTAAAATTTCTCTATCCTGTCATTCTGTATACACGACAAAGCTAATGAAATTACTTGCGCAAATTTAAGATTGCATTAATAAGTCTATATCCCACTAAAGCGCTTAAATATGAGTACGCTAATTTAAATTAAACCACTTGGCACTGCATATCCCTATGGATGTAACGATAATATCCAAAGTGTAGACAGTCTATCAAGTCCACTGTGTAATGGTGTAAATGTGATGGAATTTTTTAATTCTAACGTAAGACGTAAACGAAGTCACGGACATCGTTCATACAACCGACCCTACATACATGATGTCACTTTTTCATCTCTTTTATACGTTAACAAAAAATTGGGGTCTTCATCGCATTCGCAGCAAACTTTATTCTGTTCCTTTTACAAATCTCAATAAACTTTTTACAAGAAGCAAGAATGAACCCCTACACATTCTTCATCCCCAGAATACATACTGAAATTATAATGGACATCGTATCACAGACTGTTTAAGCATTTACAAACGATGACTGTTCTGAACAGAAACATCTTTTCCTTAAACTTAAATTTACAAATAAAGGCATAGACGCTTTAAACATTGGCAATGTTCTAAATCACTAAAAAGTTCAGTCCTGTATTCCACCATATTTTAAACTGAAGACCACACCTTGCATTTCATATAGCTATACACCTAGAATCGCATCCAAGCTATTCAATTACAAACAGGTTTTGCAGTGCCTAGACATCAACCATCTTCTATACAACACTGTCACATGTTCATGTGCTTCATCTCCTTTGAAATACAATCCTATCGGGCATGTCATTACCGGCGATGTTTCTATTGTTGAAAATGAAAGCCTCAAAAATCTTATTTTAAGGGGCCCTAAATACCGGGAAGCCCGTTCCTTTAATTGGCGTCAGAATTTCAGTTTAGTTATGGATTCTGTCGAAGATTATGCCAGACGATGGGCCAAACATGAAGACGTAGAACCAGACACTTTGTCTGAATGGCTGAAAGCCATACGATGGTTGATAAAATCTCGTATTCGAAAACTTAAAGGGACCATGAAAACACGTTATCCCTCTGTATTTAATGATCCAGAAGTAGTAACTGAACTGGATAGATTACATGACCAATATGTACTGGTACCAGCAGACAAAGCCTCAAATAATATAGTTTTTATTTGTATAATTGTTTATTAGAAGAACTTGGGTTTGATACGAATTCTGGAAATCCTACATACACACGTAGCTCACTTTCAAAGGAAGAGATCCTTCAAATCACGTGTCCGTATTACACTCATTTGATATACCTACAACGGATACCGATTTCGAGCTACCGCATTTGTATTGGATACCTAAACTTCATAAAACCCCATATAAGCAAAGATACATAGCAGGATCCAGCAAATGTTCTACCAAACCTTTATCTTTACTCCTTACCAAGATATTGACAGCCGTTAAGGAGAAACTTCAACAATACTGTACAGTTGCTTATTCCAGATGTGGATACTTAAAAATTCTAAACAGCTTTTAGAAAATTCGAAGGACTCGAATTCACAGTATCAAAACTTATGACTTCTCTACTCTTTACACAACTATTCCACATAAAAAAATAAAAGAAAGACTTTTCAGCATCATAGACAACTGTTTTTTCACTAAAGGTGGTGCCCGAAAATTTAAATATCTAGTGATTGGCTATCAGGATACTTATTTCGTCAAACACCACTCTGATTCTACACATAAGTACACTGAAGTTGATATAATAAACATGCTGGAATTTCTTGACAATATATTTGTAACCGGAGATTGGTCTTTCAAAAACTGTCGGCATTCCTAGAACCAATTGTGCTCCTTTATTGGCCGACGTGTTCCTTTATTCATACGAAGACTTCATTCAGAAACTGCTGAATCAAAAGAAGAAAAAGTTAGCGGTGTCCTTTAATTTGACATTTAGATAATCGACGACGTTTTGTCAATTAATAATGACAATTTTCTTATATATGTCAATGCGATATATCCCAGCGAACTAGAAATTAAAGATACAACAGAATCAAGCACACACGCTTCATACTTAGACATTTTACTTAATATAAACACAGACGGCAAATTAGCAACTAAGCTATACGACAAATACGATTTCGGCTTTCCCATCGTAAATTTTCTACATTTAAGTAGTATATCCCTCAGTCACCCGCATATGGAGTTTATATTTCACATATATGATCCGATATGCCAGGGCGTGTACAACATATGAAGATTTCATATACAGAGGTAAACTACTCACTGACAAATTATTGACACAGGGATATCGAAAAGCGCGTTTAATGTCAACGTTCCGCAAATTTTACGGTCGGTATAATAGTCTTGTTTGCGACTACTCTGTTTCACTAAGTGAAATGTTGAGTTGCCTTTTCGTTGGCGGTTGTTGAGACGTCTGTACCAATGGTGACGAGGATACACTCCTCGCGTGTTTCATTTAACTTGACTGTGGACTCACGGCGGGTGTGACCGGTCGACAGGGATGCTTACTCCTCCATGGCACCTGATCCCAACTCTTGGTTTCCAGAGGTCCGTGTTTGTACATTTTTACCGGATTGTATCTATGTCCTGGACATTCTATTAATTTATACTTTGGTATCTGAAATTTTTTACATACACATACAGTACAAGACAAGTGTCTAAGAGTATCCACTGTCAAATTTTTGAGGAGTTTTGAATTTAACAACGCTGCTATCCAAACGACATATCAGTATAGAATACTCAGCAGGTACTGAAATAACATCTACCGGATTTAGGTATATGCTCGGGGACTTGAACGCCCCATCAACAATGACAATGGTCCGGTGGTTGTAAATGCAATAAATATGATATCAAATTAAAACGTATTTCAAACCGTATAAATGTGCTTGCACCTAAACCCAATTTAAAAAATAGCATTAAATACTAAGAATCTAGTAATGAATAAATGATGAATGTTTTGATAATATTGCAATAATACAAATTCTCAGATACCAAAGTATAAATCTTGAGGACGTCAAGGATATATATATACATATAATATATATATATATATATATATATATATATATATATATATATATATATATATATATATATATATATACATCTAGTAAAAATTGGATAAACATGGACTTCTGGAAATCATTAGATGGGATCAAGTGCAATGGATGAGTAAGAATCCCCTGTTGACTTATGAACATTTCGACTACCTGCTAATACCCACTATCATTACTGCTATTATTACTACTACTACTCGTTCTGTTGCGACCACTAATCACCACTACTTCTGCGTTTTCTAGTACATAAATACATTCATATAATGTCCAGTTCACAAAATTTGGCGGGGCGGAATAACCTTTTGATTATCCATACGACTGAATCTACAAACTTTTCGGTTATGGCAAGTTTCACAGGAAATGCCTTTTTAATTGGATAACCATACGTACGATGGCTAGCAGGAACGATAACTCCTACCAGCACACTTTTACTGTATTTCCTAAATTTTAAATTCGCCCAGTTAAAAAAAAACGTTCACGAGACTCCACCCAGCCAGGTTATATGGATTTTACTACACTTACGATCTTAATTCATTGGGACTAAGGTATTCATTCGCTCGAAGTAAATACGGTGTTTCGGTTCCTCCAAGCTGATTTGATTTCAGGTGTCTTTCCCGGAAATAGTAAAGCGTTTTTTCAGGGATTCCTTCTGCTTCAGGAAAAATTTTGAGATTTAGATTTAAGTTCGTACTGGCTTTCATCATTCTTCTATGTTTGTTTGGGATGAACCTCATAGCTCCAAACTCTATGTTTAAATCCGGCGCACCAGCAAATTGTCGCGTGAACATTTTCCCTCCAACCCTATCAGTGCATTCATATATACCAATCTTCAAGCCTTGATTTCTAAGTCTCCAAGCAGTGTATGTTCCCGCGATGCCTGCTCCAATAATGCTTACATCTTCACAGCGTTCTTGCGAAACTGTTCCTAATAAAAAAACAAACAAATTAGAGAAGAAACGAACAAATACAAAAGAGGACATTAATAACAAGCATTATGGAAGTATTGAATGATTCAATATTTGTGTCGTATTGTCCGATTCACTTTACTTGGCGGGGCGGAATAACCTTTTGATTATCATGCAGATGATTCCACTCAATTTTCTTGGTGGGAGGAATAACCTTTTGATTATCATGCAGATGATTCCACTCACTTTTCGGTACTGTCAAGCTTCAGAAAAAAACGTTTTATTCTTCACCGGATATCTATAGGTTTGGTGACTAATAGGAAAGATAACGTTTACATGTGTTATTTTATGTTAAATGTCATGTTATGCTTTATAAATAATACATAGGTAAATCTATGGAGAGGGAAAAGGCATTCATCAACAGTTTACATTTTCAGTTAATCCCTTTGGACATTCCGTCGTGTTGCCCCCGACAGAATCAAGAAAGAAATTAATATTCAGTGTTTTTATCTCGTAAATGTCCCGGTCATTCACTCCTTGTTTTATTACTTTTAAATAAAATATTGTGTGGCTGACTGTTTCCTTCGTGCTAAAACTTAAATAGAATCTATGTGGTATTAGTCAAGAATTAAATGCACAAACATGTTTTGATGCAATATATTTTTCTCTATCCCAGCGTATCCATCATTTCGTGCAGTTCACATTACCAGAATAATGGAGGCGCTTCGTGATCGGGTTAGATGTACAACCCTAGTCGTTCTGAGAAAGTCTCGGTCTACAAAACGTTTCTACATGGCACCTGATCCCACCTCTTGGTTTCCAGAGGTCCGTGTTTGTCCATTTTTACCGGATTTGTATCTATGTCCTGGACATTCTATTGATTTATACTTTGGTATCTGAAATTTTTTATATTCTTAGTGTGGTAATTTATTACTTCGTTTGCAATGCGCTTTTAAGTAATGACTTCGCATTTCCGACATTTTGTGTATGTCACGCGCAAATTCCCGATGTGAGCAAAATTTTTACCATTAGTAGTACGGGTCTACAAAACGTTGCTACATGGCACCTGATCCCACCTCTTGGTTTCCAGAGGTCCGTGTTTGTCCATTTTTACCGGATTTGTATCTATGTCCTGGACATTCTATTGATTTATACTTTGGTATCTGAATTTTTTTATATTCTTAGTGTGGTAATTTATTACTTCGTTTGCAATGCGCTTTTAAGTTATGACTTCGCATTTCCGACATTTTGTGTATGTCACGCGCAAATTCCCGATGTGAGCAAAATTTTTACCATTAGTAGTACGGGTCTCCGGATGTAGTTGGAATAAAAAATGTGAGCTTTCTACATATATGAGGGCTTCGACCTGTATTACCTAAATGTAAACTGGTTAAGGTCATGAAAGGTTGCACAAGACTCCATCCTGCCAGGTAATGTAGATTTTACTATAGCTGCGAGTGAATGGCAAGTTGTTACAAACCTTTAACTAGACCATAACCGGTTTGAGGCACACAGGCGATCCCTATTAGTCTCCGATTTAGAACATGACAACACACACGAAACTAACAATATTACAACAGACATTGAACTAAAAATGGATACGAAACTAACAATATTACAACAGACACTGAACAAACAATGGATACGAAACTAACTATATTACAATTGACACTGAACAAACAATGGATACGAAACTAACAGTATTACAATTGACACTGAACACTAACAAAATGTTTCAATATTTACATGTTTATTATTATTATTATTATTATTAATACATAGGTAAACCTATGCAGAGGGCGAAGGCATTCATCAACAGTTTTACATGTTCAGTTAATCCCTTTGGGGATTCCGTCGTGTTTCTCCTGCCCGGGGCAACACAACAGAATCACCAAAGGGAATAATATTCAGTGTTTTTATCACGTAAATGTCCTGATCGTTCACTCATTGTTTTCAATAAAATATTGAGTGGCTGACTGTTTCCTTCGTGCTAAAACTTAAATAGAATCTATGTGGTATTAGTCAAGAATTAAATGCACAAACATGTTTTGATGCAATATATTTTTCTCTATCATAGCGTATCCATCATTCCGTGCAGTTTACATTACCGGAATAATGGAGGCGCCTCGTGATCGGGTTCGATGTACAACTTAGTTATGGCTTAGTCTCGGTCTACAAAACGTTTCTTAGTGTGGTAGTTTATTACTTCGTTTGCAATGCGCTTTTAAGTAATGACTTTGCATTTCCAACATTTTGTTTATGTCACGCGCAAATTCCCGATGTGAGCAAAATTTTTAACTATTAGTAGTACGGGTCCCCGGATGTAGAAGGAATAAAAAATGTGAGCTTCTCTACATATATGAGGGCTCCGCCCTCTATTATTATTATTATTATTATTATTATTATTATTATTATTATTATTTTTATCAAACGACGATTGTTCATTAGTTGGCCAAAATTTTTAATTTTCCCAAAATTCCCACCGGGCAGGGATATGGTGACACACTAGACCAAATACCGCTATAAATAATACATAGGTAAACCTATGGAGAGGGCGACGGCATCCAACAACAGTTTTACATGTTCAGTTTATACCTTCGTGTTGCCCCCTGCCAAAGGGATTAATATTCAGTGTTTTTTATCACGTAAATATCCCGGTCATTAACTCATTGTTTTGAATAAAATATTGAGTGACTGACTGTTTCCTTGGTGCTAAAACTTAAATAGAATCTATGTGGCATTTATTAGTCATGAATCAAATGCACAAACATGGTTTTATGCCATATATTTTTCTCTATCCCAGAATATCATTTATTGCAGTTCACATTACCAGAATAATGCCCCGATGTGAGCAAAATATTTACCATTAGTAGTACGGGTCCACCGCCATCTTAAGATAATATAATACAGCAAAACATTGTTTCGGTATTCACTTCTGGATTATTTTACACAACTACTCCACACAAAAAAATAAAAGAAAGACTTTTTAGCATCATTGATAACTGTTTTTTCACTAAAGGTGGTACCCGAAAATTTAAATAACTAGTGCTTGGCTATCAGGATTCTTATTTTGTCCAACACCACTCTGATTTTACACATAAATACACTGAAGTTGATATAAAAACATGCTAATAGACAATATCTTTGTAATGTTCGGAGACTTGGTCTTTTAACAAACTGTCGGCAGGCATTCCTATGGGAACCAATTGTGCCCCTTTATTGGCCGACCTGCTCCTTTATTCATACGAAGCAGACTTCATTCAGAAAATGATGAATCAAAAGAAGAAAAAGTTAGCGGCGTCCTTTAATTTGACATTTAGGTATATCGACGACGTTTTGTCAATTACTAATGACAATTTTCATACATATGTCAATGCGATATATCCCAGCGATTTAGAAATTACAGATAGAACAGAATCCAACACACACGCTTCATACTTAGACATTTTACTTAAATTAGACACAGACGGCAAATTAGCAACTAAGCTATACAAATAACGCGACGATTTCTGCTTTCCCATCGTAAATTTTCTACATTTAAGTAGTAATATCCCTCAGTCACCCGCATATGGAGTTTATATTTCACAAATGATCCGATATGCCAAGGCGTATACAACATATGAAGACTTCATATACAGAGGTAACCTACTCACTGACAAATTATTGACACAGGGATATCGAAAACCGCGTTTAATGTCAACGTTCCGCAAATTTTTCGGTCTTTATAATAGTCTTGTTTGAGATTACTCTGTTTCACTAAGTGAGATGTTGAGTTGCCTTTTCGTTAGCGGTTGTTAAGACGTCTGTACCAATTGTAACGAGGATTCACTCCTCACGTATTTCATTGGACTTGACTGTGGACACACAGCTTGTGTGACCGGTCGACAGGGGATGCTTACTCCTCCATGGCACCCGATCCCACCTCTTAGTTTCCAGAGGTCCGTGTTTGTCTATTTTTACCGGCTTTGTATCTATGTCCTGGATATTCTATTAATTTAAACTTTGGTATCTGAGATTTTTTATATTTTATTACTAGTAGATAAAATGCTCAGTCAATGTACGACGTGTAATACTTTGAATATATAAGAATATAATTAACAATGATAAAATTTAAAAGGAGCTGAAACAAATGCCCAAGACGATCGTTTCTGTAAGATTTTTGACCAGCTAACCTCCAATTTAATATATTTATATTTTCGAAAGAAAACATGGTATCATACAAAACCAAGTGATAAATCTAGATGTATAGCTAAATCCGTCTAAGAGTACCCACTGTAAAATGACCTCTTAACCTTTGGGAAGTTAGGAATTTAAACAGTACAAAGCGAGTGTAAAACTTGATACAATGCAAATTTACATATAACTGTTAAAGGAGATATCACAACATTTACACACAATTGCAGCAGAAAGAACTTAATTAAATGTTTATCATATCCACTTGGTCGTTAACACTGCTGGTGGACCGTCTGAGTCTCCGAGGGTATACCTAAACTTAGTACCTGGTATTTACGCATGGGTTAATAGTCTTATACTAAAATAATATTTCGCACTCATAGCACCATTAATATACCACTGGACCAACAATCCCACCTTGAGTACCCTTTTCCGTAGTCAACGTGAAGAATTTTGGATTAAACAGCTTGGCATTGTAAACCCCTATGGATGTAACGATAATATTCAAAGTGTAGGATATCTATCAAGCACACTACTGTCGGGACCAGTACATATTGGTCATGTCATCTATCCAGTTCAGTTTTCGAATACGATATTTTATCATCCACCCTACAGCTTTTAGCCATTCAGACAAAGTGTCTGGTACCACGTCCTCATGTTTGGCCCATCGTCTGGCATAATCTTCGACTGAATTTATAGCTAAACTGAAATTCCTATCGGCAATTAAAGGAACCGGCTTCGCGATATTTAGGACCTCTTAAAATGAAATTTTTTAGGTTTTCATTTTCAACAATAGAAACGTCGCCGGTGATGACATGCCCGATGGGATTATATTTGAATATGGTTGATGTCTAGGCACTGCAAAACCCGTTTGTAATTTAATAGCTTCGATGCGATTCTAGGTGTATAGCTATATGAAATGCAAGGCGTGGTCTTCAGTTTAAAGTATGGCGGAACACAGGACTGAATTCTTTTGTGATTTAGATCATTGCCAATGTTTAAAGCGTCTTTACTTTTATTTGTAAATTTAAGGTTTAGGAAAAGACGTTTCTGTTCAAAACAGTCATCGTTTGTAACGCGTGTAGGCTTGAACAATCTGTGATAAGTAATGTCCATTATAATGGAGTTCAGTATGTATTCTGGAGTTGAAGAATCTGTGTATGGGTTCACTCTTGCTTCCTGAAAAAGTTCATTAAGTAGTGTAAAAGGAACAGAATAAAGCTTGCTGCAAATGGTGAAGGCCAATTTTTTTGTTAACGTAAGGTAAAAGAGATAAAAAAGTGACATCATGTATGTTGGGTCTGTTGTATGAACGATGTCCGTGACTTCGCTTACGTTCGAATTAAAAAGTTCCATCACATTAACACCACTACATAGTGAGCTTGATGGATTTCCTATACTTTGAATATTATCGTTACATTAATAAGGGTATGCAATGCCAAGCTGTTTAATCAAAAATTCTTCACGTTGTCTACGGAAGGGGGTACTCAAGGTGGGATTGTTGGTCCAGTGGTATATTTTTTTCAATTATACGCACTCTCATAGACAAAATGGAATGGTAACGGGATTTGAAATGTCGATAGAGTATTTGGTTACCCCAATTATTAACCTCAAATCAATGACCAGACACTATTTAAATTTAAGGGCCCCTTAGTCTCGCCAACATAAATAAAATCACACAAGGTACACTCAATTTCATAAAGAACGTTAGATGATTTACAATCCACATTATCCCAGCTTCTGGTACTGTAATGCTTATTTGTCAGATTACTGTTAAACCCATTATCTGTTATTTATATATGACATGTTTTAAAATAATTCTTTTTATATCAAGAAATCGACTAACTTTCATATTGAAAAATATAATTATTTTTTAATTTTAGAAAGTAATTTCCTGTCATGTTCTATTATATATATATATATATATATATATATATATATATATATATATATATATATATATATATATATATATATATATATATATATATATATATATATATATATATATATTGATTAATTAAGAAATTCACTGACTTTTTTATATTTGAAAAGTTAAGATGCTCATGTCCATTTTGTTTATTGTACCAGTCTTTTTCTTTACTCTGATAATTTTTTGTTTATTTTACATTGTAATATAGGAAAATAAATGATTTAGGAAAAAATCAGACTCACGACCCCATGCTCTGACACTCATTAATATAATTATCAAAGTACACCTCAAAACCTATTGTATAACACTTGTGTTTACAAGTGACCGTATACATTTGAATCCATACGATGATTGACAGGTAACTCGTCCAGACCAGGAATATATAATCACATGCTTCTAGTTAATTTCTTTGTTTTAGGTCGAAATTATACAAATCCTACCATATAATACATCGCGGATATAATTATGGTCAAATCGTCAAAAAATATCAACTATATACATATAGACATATCCAACATTACCCTCCGCCATTGATTTTACAAGAGTTATCGTTATTGATCGGATAACTCTTATTTCCGGTTGCGACTGTATACCATAGAGAAGCAAGTAGTATATGTTTGATGCTTGCGCTCACCCTCTTTGAAGGTTTAAAATATACTTCATTTAAATTTCTCTATGTATCTTTATTTATAGATATGTTCAGTCGAGAATGAAAAAATAAAATATCTTCCTCTATGTATCTTTATTTATAGGTATGTTCAGTAAAGCAGTAAAAAATAAAATTGAATTTAAAGAAATATTTTCCATAACTTGCGCTCACCCTCTTAAAAGGTTTAAAATATACTTCATTGAAATTTCTCTATGTATGTTATTTAAAGGTATATTTACTCAAGCGTAAAAAATAAAATTAAAAAATATTTTCCGTAATATAATAAAAGGAATGGCTAACTCACATATTATTAATCAATATATAAATCCTATATTGGATTCTCTACCTAAATCATTGTCGTTACAAAAACCGTTAATACCGGAATCTATATGGAGGAATGTTGCTTCTGAAAAGTTCATCAAAAAAAAAATCTAATGGATTTAACGGATTGGGGAAAAAGAATAGTACCACCAAACCCAGACAACGTATAAGTAATTACATTAAAAAGAATTGTTTGAAAAAGATAAATTATATCGTTTTGACAAAATTTCTACACGTTCAAATAAAAAATTCGCAATTGTTTTTGATGAATATAAAGTTGTTATATTGAAACCAAAAACCCTTTAGATAAATATTTGATACTTCATTATTTCTTGATCCTAGTAAAGGTGGTTGACTATAAAGGGACGAGAAGACGGATTTAGACAAAATGGTGATAAATTTGGCCCTGTATGACGTATTAGAAAAACTGTATTTCATGACAGAAACGGTATCGTCTTGAGCACTAAAACTCAAAACCACTTTAGTACTGCTGTCCGTTTTGAGTCCCCGAGGGTAAATAAACCTAGACTATCTCTAACGAATTTAGCTAAAGGCTAAGATATTCAGTGGTTACTCAGAATTTAAGATGAAATTTATAAACCATACAAAAAACACATACTTTTCAAATTGGAGCTCAACGATACGTCTTTACAGATCGAAATAGAAATTATATTAATCATAACAATAAAAACCTAGAGGAACAGGTACAGAGCTAAAAAGTCTGTGACTTAAAACTGGTTTCAATAATTCAGGATTACGAAGCTTTAAAACTTCATGAGAAGACCTATTTACTACGGTTGTATTTAGGCTATACTTTCAATAGATATATTAAATTTGGCCATAGATACTGTATGACAAACGACTTTGGGATCAGGTTGGAGGAAAAACACCCCTACTTTTCAAGTCCAATTGGAGCTCAACTGATGACGTCAACTCAATTGACAGAAACGCAAACAAGACTATCGTCTTTTGAGCACTATTAACTTTGGTATTGTGTCAATGTCAGTGAGTAATATTTATAACCACTAGGTCGTTGCCACTACTGGTGGGGAAAGCCGTTTTTAGTCCCCGTCTGGGTATATTAAGTAAAATGTCTAAGTAAAGCTAGTACTTTAATTTCTAGTTCGCTGGTATTTTGACGGTACCAATTGACAAAACGTCGTCGATTCTAAATGTCAAATTATACTAAAGCAGAATATTTTCGGCAGGTCGGCCAATAAAGGAGCACAATGTTCCCATAGACCGACAGTTTGTTGAAAGACCATTTAAAATTCGAAAATTTTCTAAAGCTAAAATAAGATAGTCATTTTTTTTTCGGGTACAGTGGTTACTCCTTAGACGTGATTTAAAGCTATACTTTTCGAGATATATTAAAAAGCTGTTTGTATCCACATCTGATTTACACCTCTATGACACCCTTACAGCTTATCTTGGTAAGGAGTAAAGATAAAGAAAAACATCCTGCTATACTTTTCAAATTGGAGCTCAACTGATGACATCTAATCAAATGACAGAAACGGCATCGTCTTGAGCACTATAACTTTGGTATTAAACAATGTCTTACAAATATATATTATCATAACAATTAAAATCCAGTTCAGTTACACCGATCACCGTGTTTTCATGTTTTTAAGTTTTCTAGATCAATAATGACAGCGGTTCTACGCCAATAAAAATAATCCATAACTAAACTGGACAAATTAAAGGAACGGGCTCAACCCCTTAAAAATGGTTTCAATAATTCTAGAGGATTACAAAAACAAGAAGCTTTAAAACTTCATGAAGAAGCAGGAGTACCTATTTACTATCATGGTTGTACTTTTGTAGACGTAGAAAAGTTTACAAAACATCTCAGTATACAAATCAATATTATTTATTATAGATGGTGATCAATTAAATCGACTTATTTATACAAGCATCGATGGTGATGATGACAATGCAATGATGTAATTACAAGCATGACTGGTTTATTAGGTAAAAGTTATTACTGTCATACTTGTAAAGTGCCATACAATGAAAGAGATTATCACAAATGCCCTAAAAATGTTTAGCTTGTTACAAGTATAACTCTAATTGTTCTGAAAAAAAAACCTAAAACAGTATGTGATGATTGTAATCGTATGTTTTTCGGTGAACAATGTTTAAATGAACATAAACGCGATCGAGGTACAAAAAAGGTAAAGTAGATAGTGTTTGTTTAATTGTTAAGAAATGTTTAAAATGTGAACGGACTGTTAAAATTTCAAAAGTCACATATGTGGTTATTCCGAATGTTCAAATTGTAAAAATATTGTAATATGAAGGAACATAAGTGTTTTATGAGTATAAAACAATGTAAAGGTGGAAATTGTACATCATCAACGTGTACAAAGAAGAAGAAATGTTACAGATGTAGAATGAGGACGGTGAATTACTATTTTTACGACCTATAATCTACTTAAGATACAAGTATTCACATACCAAATTTAATAATTTGTCAAGATTTTCAAGGTGAACAATACGAATTTTCTAACATAGACGATTTTTGCAAATTCATTCTTAAAAAAAGAAAATGGTACATTCATAGCCCATAATGCAAAAGCATACGATGCACAGTTTTGTAGAAAACAACATAACACCATTTTGTATTTATAATGGTACTAAAATCATGTACATGAAAGTTGGAAAAATTAAATATATAGATTCTATTAATTTTGTACCTAGTAGATTAGCAGATTTTCCGAAAACTTTTGGATTAGAATAGCATAAAAAAGGTTATTTCCCTCACTTTTTCAAGAAACCATGTTATAAAAATTACGTAGGACCGCTACCTAGCAAAAAACATTTCGGTGCTGATTATATGAGTGATAAAAATAGAATAGAATTTGTAGAGTAGTAAAATACACGCAAAATTAAGTATTTGACTTCAAAAAAGAATTGAAATTTGCACGTTAGATGTAGATTTATTACGACGGTCTATGTTAAAATGTAGACAAGATTCCATTCAGTTAGAGAATATAGATCCACTACAATACATAACTATTGCATCTATATGTATAACTGTTTATATAAGTAATTATATGCCTGACAATACAATTGGTGTATATAAAGATATCACTAACTGCGAAACATACAGTAAGCTTTCTATTTCCTGGGTAGAATATTTGATCAAGAGAGATAAAGTTAAAATTAGACACGCTTTGAACGGTGGTAAATTTACTATACCTGATATTGGTAAAGTAGATGGATATTGTAAAGAAACAAACACTGTTTATGAATTTCAAGGATGTTTTTGGCACGGATGTAAAATATGTTTTACCCCTGATAATATTGATACCAAGAATCAAATAGATATGGCTACACTTAGAAAACGGACCTTATTTAAAAATGAAAATATTAAACAAGCTGGATACAATTTAATAGAAATTTGGGAGTGTGAACTTGATAAAAATTTATAAGAGAAAACAAGTATGAGATTGTATTACCAATAAATCCTTGAGATTTATTTTGTGGTGGACGAACAAACGATACGAAGTTTCTTTATGATTTTGACGGTAAAAAAGAAAAAGGACAATACGTTGATTTTGTAAGTTTGTATCCTACGATTCAGTTTTTCAAACCGTATCCAATAAAACATCCTACATAAATATTTAACCCTTCCACGGTTGATTATAATTGGTTTGGGTTTGTTAAGTGTAAAGTTATTCCACATAGACAATTATATCACCCAGTTTTACCTATAAAAATTAAATGTGGAAATGCAGAAAAACTTTTGTTTCCATTGAGTAAAACATGTGCTAAATTAAAAATTAAAAAATGTATACATGACGATGAGAAAAGATCTTTTATAGGAACGTGGAGTACTCCTGACTTCTTTAAAGCTATTGAAAAAGGGTACAAGATAGAAAAAATATATTAAGTATGGAATTTTATTCGAGATACTGACTTATGGAAGGAATACATAAAAAAAATTCATGAAAAGATGGAATCGTCACAATTAAAAGTAGGTCCTGGTACTCAATACGAATCTATAGAGGATTACAAGAAAATCGTTAAAAAGAAATTAGATATATATTTAGGGAATATAGAATTTAAACCTGGTGTGAGAGCCATAGCTAAATCATGTCTCAATTCTCTATGGGGTAAATTCGGTCAAAAAATAAACATGAAACAGAATAAATATGTGAATGAACCAAAAGATTTTTATGAAATATTATTGGACAATATACAATTTATAAACGAAGATATGGTACAAATGTCATATGATTTGAAAGATCAATTTGTAGATCAAATATTATATTAATATTTTTATCGCTTAGTTTACAATGGCACATGCTAAGTTAAAACTTTACTATATTTTAGATCAACTTGATGATAGAGTGTTAGGATTTGACACAGATAGTGTATGGTATATAGATCGTAAGGATGGTGTAACGATAGAAACAGGTGATAATTTAGGTGATTTGACAGATGAATTAGATGGTGATTTTATAAAAGCTTGGTGTGCCACTGGTCCTAAATCCTATTCATACGAAACAAACACAAATAAAAAAGTTTGTAAAGTCAAAGGGTTTAGTTTGAATTACGAAAATTCTCTTTACATTTATCAAAACACAATGACTGATATCGTAAAAGAAACACGTAAAAGGATTACAACTGTCAGAGACAATGCGATAACAAGAGATTCTAAAACTAAACAAATAGTTAATAAATATCCAGAGAAAGATTTCACATTATGTTACGATAAAAGAGTTATTACAGATAATTATGAAACACTTCTTTATGGGTATTAAAAAATTTATTATCTTCATTGATAATAAATTTTTATTCAACAACTAATAATTCCTCTCTAACAAACTTTCTTTGTGGTGCTGGTTCTTTTAGATAATACACATCAATACCTTGCATTCTAAAATGACGATCTATTTCGTGTTTATCAACACTCCAAACTGGATCGGTGGCTCTAGTTCTACCACCTTCTAATTCACCAGGTTGATATAAATATCTCACTTTAGAGAAAGGATTGATAGAGGGTTGGATTTTACTAACGAATTCTATTTTTTCTGGTGATTTGGTCTCGGCATTGATTGCTTTTACAACTTCAGGCAATCTGTTGACCCATTCCCTGTTTCGGTCATCATTTCGAATCTCTTGATCGTATTGATAACTGAAAAGTTTTTCTCCCAAAGTTCTATTAAATCTTTCTACAATAGGTTGATCACGATGAATATCTACTCGCCCTCTTTTTTATCTTAACTTTATGATTAGGCATTAATTTAGATACAGCACCCATTAATTCGCGACCAGGGTCCACTTGTAATAATTTAGGAAATTTTAAATGTCTTTTATAATTTTTTTCGAATGCAGCAGCCACTTCTTTACTGTCTTTAGTTGTTAAAGGTTCCGTTTCTTTGTATCTAGTACCTATATCTACAACGGTTAGTGCATATTTATATGTTTTCCTACAAACTATATCATGAGGTAGGAATAATCAATCGGCTTGATGTTTATCATCAACTAATTCAAATTTCGGTCGTACAATTTTCTTAGGTGGTGGTAAATAAATTTGCCACACATCTTGTTTTTTGAGAAATTCGAACGCTTCAAGCGATTTCCAGCTATCATTGTTATTAGCATTGCTATCATTGTTATTAGCATTGCTATCGTTGTTATTAGCATTGCTATCATTGTTATTAGCATTGCTATCATTGTTATTAGCATTGCTATTTTTTGCCATTTAATTTTAGCATCCTTCCGACCCGCTTCCACACGTTTCGGATTCTTTATTTTCTCCTTTATCAATTATTCCGGAGTCATTTTGGTTTTTTTTCTATATCTGTAGATTTTTTATATCGTATTATCGTATTATATCGTATTATATATCTAGATGATGTGAGGGCTGCGGTGAATGGTGCTAAATACAGGTAACGATAATATAATTCACAACACATCTCACTAATTGCAATGTCAATGAATGGATCTTCCGATAATTCCTCAATCAGTTTTGGCTCGTCTTTTATTTTAAAAAGTGTGACAAATCTAAAGTGTAAAGACTAATTAAAGAATTTCCAACTGCTTTTGACATCTGAGCACCTAACCTACTATTATATAATCTATATAATTTATTAATTTGTTCATCATTCATCTGTTCATTAGATGAAAGCCTAAAAAATCTTATTTTAAGAGGCCCTAAATACCGGGAAGCCCGTTCCTTTAATTGGCGTCACAATTTCAGTTTAGTTATGGATTCTGTCGAAGATTATGTCAGACGATGGGCCAAACATGAAGACGTAGAACCAGACACTTTGTCTGAATGGCTGAAAGCCATACGATGGTTGATAAAATCTCGTATTCGAAAACTTTAAAGGGACTATGAAAACACGTTATCCCTCTGTATTTAATGATCCAGAAGTAGTAACTGAACTGGATAGATTACATGACCAATATGTACTGGTACCAGCAGACAAAGCCTCAAATAATATAGTTTTTATTTGTAAGGCACATTACTATAATTGTTTATTAGAAGAACTTGGGTTTAATACGAATTCTGGAAATCCTACATACACACGTAGCACGTAGCTCACTTTCAAAGGACGAGATCCTTCAAAATCACATGTCCGTATTACGCTCATTTGATATACCTAGAACGGATACCGATTTCGAACTACCACATTTATACTGGATACCTACACTTCATAAAACCCCATATAAGTAAAGATACATAGCAGGATCCAGCAAATGTTCTATCAAACCTTTATCTTTACTCCTTACCAAGATATTGACAGCCGTTAAGGAGAAACTTCAGCAATACTGTACAGTTGCTTATTCCAGAAGCGGTGTAAATCAGATGTGGATACTTAAAAATTCTAAACAGCTTTTAGAAAATTTGAAGGCACACAATTTTTCTCGAATTCACAGTATCAGTATCTCTACTCTTTACACTACTATTCCACATAAAAAATTAAAAGAAAGACTTTTCACTAAAGGTGGTACCCAAAAATTTAAATATCTAGTGATTGGCTATCAGGATACTTATTTCGTCAAACATCACTCTGATTCTACACATAGATATACTGAAGTTGATATAAAAAACATGCTGGAATTTCTAATAGACAATATATTTGTAATGTTCGGAGACTTGGTCTTTCAACAAACTGTCGGCATTCTTATGGGAACCAATTGTGCTCCTTTATTGGCCGACCTGTTCCTTTATTCATACGAAGCAGACTTCATTCAGAAACTGCTGAATCCAAAGAAGAAAAAGTTAGTGGTGTCCTTTAACTCGACATTTAGATATATCGACGACTTTTGTCAATTAATAATGACAATCTTCATACATATGTCAATGCGATATATCCCAGCGATTTAGAAATTAAAGATACAACAGAATCAAGTACACACGCTTCATACTTAGACATTTTACTTAATATAAACACAGACGGGAAATTAGCAACTAAGCTATACGATAAACGCGACGATTTCGGCTATCCCATCGTAAATTTTCCACATTTAAGTAGTAATATCCCTCAGGCACCCGCATATGGAGTTTATATTTCACAAATGATCCGATATGCCAGGGCGTGTACAACATATGAAGATTTCATATACAGAGGTAAACTACTCACTGACAAATTATTGACACAGGGATATCGAAAACCGCGTTTAATATCAACGTTCCGCAAATTTTATGGTCGGTATAATAGTATTGTTTGCGACTACTCTGTTTCACCAAGTGAAATGTTGAGTTGCCTTTTCGTTGGCGGTTGTTGAGACGTCTGTACCAATTGTGACGAGGCTACACTCCTCACGTATTTCATTGGATTTGACATTGGACTCACGGCGGGTGTGACCGGTCGACAGGGGATGCTTACTCCTCCATGGCACCAGATCCCACCTCTTCGTTTCCAGAGGTCCGTGTTTGTCCATTTTTGCCGGATTTGTTTCTATGTCCTGGACATTCTATTGATTTATACTTTGGTATCTGAGATTTTTTTATATTTGTATAATATACCCATGGCTGTTACAATATATACTACCTGGTATTGCTTTGTATTTACACGGATAATTACGTTTAACACGTGGCATTTGACACATTTGATATTTCATTGCTTTTTATGATATTATAGAAAATATTTCTTTAAATCAAATTTATTTTTTCATGCTTGACTGAACATACCTATAAATAACATACATAGAAGAATATATTATATCTTTTCATGCTTTACTGAACATATATATAAATAACATACATAGAGGAAGATATTTTATTTTTTCATGCTCGACTGAACATATCTATAAATAAAGATACGTAGAGAAATTTAAATGAGGTATATTTTAAACCTTTAAAGAGGGTGAGCGCAAGTGTCCTACATATACTACTGAAGCTCGTATGAGAAGTCTACGTCAACTGTAAATCTTATTCAGATACGCTTCCACAAAGTCCTTAGTTATTGTTAGTATATTTTGATCGATCTATAATATGATAAGATTACTATTCACGTGTATCTTTGAGTTAATTGTCATAAAAAGAGTACCAAGTCGTAAAGGGATGGGCGGACGGGCTGCATATACTTTTTAGATTTAAAAGTATGGTTGCTAGGCCAAAAATTTTCGATTTTAAGTGAGATGTTTTTAGCAGAAAAGTAATTTAAAATCGGTGCAGAAATTCGGACTAGTCGGCTACACATTTCATTTTTAAACATTTTATGGATTGTGCTTTGTAAGTTATAAATCATTAAATGGCTTCTTATGGCTAGAAAAAAGGCAAACAGAACATGACACAATGAGAATGAATTATTCAAACTACAGAATTACATTATGGAGAAGGTGCAAAAGAGAATATACATACATTATTATTATAATTTATTACACGAATAAAATCAAGTGATAAACAGCTGATAAACATGTAGGCTAGTTTATTACCAATAAAGGTACCCTGTTTTGGCAGAACAATAACAGTGTAATCATGTACATGAGGGGTGAGAAAATCATATGCCGTACTGTTATGTTTACTGTCCGGACAAGTGAGTTTTTTAGTTTGGAAATTGATTGTCCGTGGACAGGTGGAGTATAAAGAACACAAAATAATCTAGAGTTCAAAGTCCTAATGAAGTACTTTTGTATATAGAAAAAATGCCAGTAAATATTAGACACGTAAAATCCATTTTGGACAACCAATTTGTTTTGCATTTGCTTGCCCAGTGATAAGTAATATTCCACACCCCTGTACAACATAATAAAGTAGCATATCAGGGTTCAAAATTAAGGTTTGTCCGGGACAAGTCCATTTTGGGTTAGGACAAGTAGATGTTATTTCTCACTTATCCGAATGGACAAATGAAATTGTTGAAAACAAAGATTAATTCAATAAAAAAATCTTGCTTAAACAGAAAATAATATCTTGATTTCCGGACAAGTCATTTTTGCATTCGGACAAGTACTGAAGTAGATTTCAGTACTAGATCTACTTGTACTGCAGGACAAATAATTTTTTTTGTTATTGTTGACCCCTGCACATACACCAAACAAAAGGTAAACTTAAGATTTGTGTTGATTTATACATACAGGTAAAATTAAGATTTGTGTTATTTTACACATACAGGTAAACTTAAGATTTGTGTTAATTTATACATACAGGTAAACTTAAGATTTGTGTTAATTTATACATACAGGTAAACTTAAGATTTGTGTTAATTTATACATACAGGTAAACTTAAGATCTGTGTTTATTTATACATACAGGTAAACTTAAGATCTGTGTTAATTTATACATACAGGTAAACTTAAGATTTGTGTTAATTTATACATACAGGTAAACTTAAGATTTGTGTTAATTTATACATACAGGTAAACTTAAGATTTTGTGTTAATTTATACATACAGGTAAACTTAAGATCTGTGTTAATTTATACATACAGGTAAACTTAAGATTTGTGTTAATCTATACATACAGGTAAACTTAAGATTTGTGTTAATTTATACATACAGGTAAACTTAAGATTTTGTGTTAATTTATACATACAGGTAAACTTAAGATTTGCGTTAATTTATACATACAGGTAAACTTAAGATCGCAATACAAAGTCAATGACTGGGACTCCGAGTAGTAATAAGTATTTCACCACTGCTGCAGTAGGGGCACACTGTGACCTATATATATTAGGTGGAACTCAATACTTTTATTAATATTGTCAAAAGCTAAGATACATATAGATAATAATTCTAAACTCGAAATGGAATGTTCACTCTACCTGTATTATCAGGCATATACATAGATATACTGAAACAAGGAAATTCACATCTTTTTGTTAGACAAATGATCAAAGCATAAACAATTTAGATTGCCAAATACTTTAATAATGCATATAAGATATGTCAGTAATGATTTAAAATAGTAAAATACTTAGCATAGAAAGATAATGACATTTGTCAAACAATGTGAACAATCTTTCTTCCCTTTGTATGTTCAGTTAAAGCAGTTGGAGCAATATATGAGTTATACTATGGCCAGTACCGCACATTTCAGCAGGTTTTGATTTTGTATCCACCCTCCCCCCTGTGGACACATTTATTATCAATGTGACAGAATATAAAGAAATCTATATCATTTGAATAACGTTAAAAAGAAAGAAGTAATGTATTTTGTAATTTATTTATCAGATTAGAGAAGTTGTAAAGACTGTTTTATCTGTTTTTGTATTGTTTTACCTCAAACGCAACGATCTTTCATTCAAATGGTGTCAGTTAATCTTTAATTGGTGTAATAGAAACCAAATGTACCTTGTTATAGATCAGTAATGATATTCACATAAAAAAAACAGAGAAAAAAGTTCTGATCAAAGCTGTAAATAGAAAAAACTACAATATCCCAAAGAAAAACTGGGAACCAAAGAAAGACTCAATAATTTGTTCAACTCATTTTACTGATGGCCTCTCTTCATTTGAAAATCCATACCCTACATTTAGGTTATGTAAACGCTGCGGTTGTTACACTCCGTTAATCACGGAAATCTTTTCTTCTAGGAAATGTCCCAATTAAGAAGGCTAAATATGAAGTTGACATATCTATTGCTTCATGTGAATCCCCAACAGCAGAATTAAATGTTACAATATGTACAACAAGTGATTCTATCCAACATGATTTGGCATTGAGTGCATTTCAACTGACGAGCAAATGAAATTCTATACTAGTATTTCAAGTAGAGCTGCTTTTTCTGCCATCCATGCAGCTATCAAGCCTTCATTACCAAAAAATGGAATACTGGGGCGGGAGGGGGGGGTTGCGGGATACTCTGCAATCCACTGAAATATAAACTAGTTCAAAAGAAGCGATGGCATTCAAGATTTTTGTCATCAAATGATGATTATTTTTTACCTTAATGAAACTTCTACTTGGTACACTTAATTCAGACATATCTCAAAGGTTTGGAACATCAAAACAGCATGTCTCTAATATTTTTTACAACTTGTATAAAGATCCTTGATAAATTCATAGGTGCATTTGTTTTTAACCCACCTAAGGGTATGGCAAGGGAACATTTACCAACATATCGGAATGTGCGTCATATTATTGACAGTACAGAAGTGTTTTTAGAAACTCCCCACAATTTATCAGTTCGTGCTGCTACCTGGAGTGACTATAAACACCAGAATACAGCGAAATATTTAATTAGCATTATCCCCTCAGGGATGATAAACTTCATATCAAAAGGTTGAGGAGGTAGGACCAGTGATTGGCTCTGTAATCAATACCCAATTGTAAAGGTAATAGTAGGGCTCTGTAACTTGTACCAACCACTGCCAACCACTGCCAAAATTGTATAATAGTAGGGCTCTGTAACTTGTACCAACCACTTCAAAATATAATAAAGAGGTCAGTGATTGGTTCAATTGTAAAGGTAATGACCTGTAACTTGTATGCCAAAAATAATATACCGATTGGCATACATGATAGGTAATAGTAGGGCTCTGTAACTTGTACCAACCACTGCCAAAATATAATAAAGAGGTAGGACCATGTTCTGTAACTTTACCAACCACAAGTTTGGCATATTAATATAGGGCCTGTAATCAACCATGCCTTTTGGCATTATTTGATGGCCTCTACTGCCAAAATATTAAAAGTGGACCAGTGAGGAGGAAGCTTTAAGTGATATAATACATGTAGTTTTCAAACTATGGGCTTTTCAATTCGTACACATGATATATATTATTTTAGCCAATCAACTTTTGGTTATTTGATGGCCTCATCAACGAGAAGGTGACCGATGGGCGTACAATATTATTTTACCACATCATCAACGAGAGGTCCGATGGGCGTTAACAGTCACTTGAGAAAAATTTCGAATCAAGTTTTGTTAACATTAGTAAACTGGTTCTTGAGAAGAAGTCGAATTTGACAAAAAAACTTATACTCTCTGTTTACTTAGGTGTCTGTGACCTTAACCTTTGACCTTGAAATTTTGTCAAAATAATCCTTATATAATTCATAACAACTTTGTCATATATCTTTGTATACAAAAAGTCAATCCGTTTCAAGTATAAAACTGTACCCGATGTTCAAGCGCCCCCTGGTGAACTTTTTACTGACATTTAATTTTCATTCATAGACATTGTAGATATTCATAAATTCTCTCTGGATACCTCCATGGAGCCAAAATCAGTCGCCCAAATTTTGCCAGCGCGGATTCGAATTCCCATGGAGTATAAGCTGGTTATGCAGGATGAGTTGTGGAAGACAAACTTTTTTTTCGGGTACATTGTAACCGTTAAATAATTGGCGTCCACCGAAGAACTGTAAACGTGTTCAGTGTTGCTTGTATTGGCTTGATTTAACGAGTGGCATACTTAACTTGTCCCCGTGAGGCAGGGAGAAAGATGTTTAGTATGTGTGTTCATGTCCTTACTTAAGTGGTCCGTATTTCAAACGACTTTTTAAGCGCCGCTACACTTGTATAATATGACAAAGGTATTCAAACATCCTCGACCATTTACCTTTCTACCTAGGCATAGAGCTGTTCGGACAGGAGATGAAATATCACCTCTGAAAATCTGGCACGACCGGAGTTTGAACCAGGGTCCTTCGTGTTGAAGGTCTGAAGCTCTACCGACTGAGATACTCTGTCCATATTCATTGTGACGAAAACACCATCAAAACTAAAACCATTGAATTAAAGTTTTATAATTCAGCGACTTGAAAACTATCTATAACAATGTAAATTGTTATCGATGATTTCATTTCCCAAAATTGTAAATCTTTAAGGTAACATATAGAGTCTTATTTCAGTGAACTACGAATTAAAATTGCATATTCACTCCAGGTGTGTGTCACGAAAATGAATACTAAAAAGTTATTTTTATGTTTATACAGCATTTCATACTGAAAACACATGATGTCAACAACAAACACGATAAGAAAACATGATGCATGACACAATTTTGGTAAATAAAACAAGACTTAACGTAAAAGGCAGATTGGAACTATTTAGATGTTTCGTTTTAACTTACCTTCAGGCATAGTAGCAATATAAGCATTCTGTCTGCAGCATTGTCCTCGAAAACAAGAGATTAAGTGTTTTCGGACTCCTGGGCCTCCGAGATTCTGTTGCATCGTTGTGTTATTGTCGGTCTCGCTTCGATGTAATATTTCATTTAACGTTTCAATCACTGGCTAGAGCTGTGTTAAAATTAAAATGAAATATTAGTGAGGCATAAAATAAAATAGATATAGTATTACTGTGAATTCTATATTCTTTCTCCAGTGTAGTCAAAATCATGTTGAAACGAAATGAGTAAAAGCAAAGATAAACAATAATTTTGTTAAGTGGTCAGTACGTCCAGCTGGACATCAGCTGATTTTGTGAAAATGTTTGCCAGTGTACTGGCGGAAGTCCGATGGATGGTCTCTTTCCGGGTACATCGTAACCGGGTTCTCTTCTCCATCTTTAAAGCTGATGGTAACATATAGAGTCTTAATTCAGTGAACTACGAATTAAAATTGCATATTCACTCCAGGTGTGTGTCACGAAAATGAATACTAAAAAGTTATTTTTATGTTTATACAGCATTTCATACTGAAAACACATGATGTCAACAACAAACACGATAAGAAAACATTATGCATGACACAATTTTTGGACTCTGGGTTCATTCAGACGTAACAATAAAAAAAACCGACTTGTTTACCCCGGCTTAAGAAAGTTACGACTTATCTGAAGTGATTGAGTGAATATTATATTCGTCGCTCTCCGACCCGGATCATCGATGTCCGTCTTGTTGAATAACAAATCTCTTACACAAAATTGTTAGTCCTTGCACTCTCTCCCAGTCGTTGTCAACATTCCAAACTTCGTCCCACATCACATGACCATGTAACCGACAGGATGAATAGATAAAAACCAAATTACTCAGAATAGGGATACGTATAGCTATATAGTCCATATATTTATAGCAATTTTTAAAATGTATTTTCGTCTCACATAGTACTGTTAACGTTAATATTTCCGTGGGTTGTTAATTACGCGTTTTTCTTATGCAAATCGTACATGTGGATATTTTACGCGATGTTACAACTTCTGAGCACAACCAACAGCCGTCGTAGCTCTGAGGTAGAGTGCTCGATTCGCAACCGGAGGGTCGCGGATTCGAGCCTTGATGGAGGCGGTTGGCTTTTCCTTACCTTCGGATGAGATAGTAAAAACCTAGGCCCCGTGTCACAGAAGGTGTCGGCACGTTAAAGAACCTTCACTGCTCAATGGCCGACCATAGGTCAAAATTTGAAGCACTCCAAATGACGTCTCCATATGAGTGAAAGATTCTTGAGTGGGACGTTAAACAACAATACAACAACTCTAAGCACAACTGTGGGACTGGTACACTGGGGGTAATTATCACGACAAACCAATGCGTATTTAGTGTAAATAAATCCCACGCGTAAATTCCCTTTTGATAGTATTATATTTGATATAAAAACTAAAGATATATACAAAGAGGCAACTAGTTTATAAAGAGCGAAATCTAGAGTAAATTCATATATTTTACAAGAATCTTGTAAAATGCAGACATTGACAGTGAATGAGAGAACGTGCAAAAACCGACAACTCTGTGTAAGAGATTGCCGAATAGCTTTGCTGACTTATAACTTTTATATCCGTTATCCTTACACGTGGTAAACGGTTGCTTATGGAATCACAAAAAATGGATTAAACTAATTTAACAAATTTAGAAGAACATAGTTTAACTGAAAAAAATTAAATCTGATTACGCCAAAATCACACTAAGGAATGTTAATGGAATTTTAGCGTAGTTAAACCTAGTTTATCTGCAATTAATTTAAATTGTTTCACCAATATTACATAAATAAGCCAAACTTAGTTTTTCTCCAATTATATACAGAGGTAAATCACTTACTGACAAGTTATTGACTTATGGATATCGAAAATCGCCTTTGATGTCAACGTTTGTTTGGGATTACTCTGTTTCACTAAATGAAATGTTGAGTTACCTGTTCGATAGCGGTTGTTGAGTCGTCTGTATCAATTGTGACAAGGATTTCTTCCTCACTTATATCATTTGACTGTGGACTCACGGCGGATGTGACCGATCAGCGGGGGATGCTTACTCCTCTGTGGCACCTGGTTCCACCTCTGGATTCCACCTTTGTTTGACCAATGTTCACCAGATATATATACGTCTCCTTGACATACTGAAGATTTATGCTTTGGTTTCTCAGACCTTTTTTTCATCGATACATCAGATTAACTGGAGGTTTTAATTGTGACAAAATCACCAAAATAAGCTATATTTAGGGTATTAATGTAATTTTGACACAGTTAAAACTTGTTTTTCTCCAGTAACTTGAAGTTACAATGCTATAAACAATGGTTTAAAGATTTTTTCATTTAAAATAGAAACAAGGTGTATTCACATTTTTATACTTACGCAATGTCATCTTTGGATATGCAGCTGAGGTATGTGGATTTCACAAGGCCCCAGATATTGAAAAGGTACATATAGTGTAAACGAATTCTTATAGTCAAACGTAGTACATGTAGTAATTTGCTGTATAATTGTTTAACTTCGCGAGGAGAAAATATCACGTTTTTCTGAAAGGAAGTTATTCACGGGTATTAAATTCCTCACAAGACCGTTTCCAATACTGACGTGTGATAGGAGTTCAAGTAAAACTGATAATATTTTGTGATTCATGTATACGATGTCTTTTTATATATGAATTTTGATTGGTAAAAACTTATAATTGTTATCGTTAACATATTGCCTTTTTTATACTTCATAAGTATAAAGTATTTTATTCACTGGCATTTAATTTTGCGATATTTTCTTTGATCGTGAAACACGAGTAAATTTGTCCTCAAGGCTGCTGTGATGAAATGATTATTAGTAACGACCCTTGGATTGTGAACTTGAAATGCAAATTAGATAATATTGTATTAAGGTATCTTTTTCTTTACAAAAATTCAGTTGATAGATTAGTTTATTGTGTAACTGAGCAGAGATTGAAAGAGATATATCAACAGAGCCTGAAATACATAAATCATCCATGATCACATCTATGTTTATTACATCTGACAAACAGTGTATCAATTGATAAGAACCTACATACGTACATACTACAGATTGGACAGAACTAACAGGTTAAAATCTAATTATGCTATACATGTACTTTGTACCATAATTTTATCCTCATTATTAAATAGACTAAATCAGTATACTTTTTAGTTATAATGTCTATCAATGTTCATAATTATATGATTACACTGTTTGTAAGAAGTATATTTATTCCTTAATTCTTTATTTTCATCTTAAATTGTTCAAGCTAGACAAATTTGTGCAATTATTGAGTCAAGTTTAATTGTTCATTGAGTCAAGTTTAATTTACACATATTAGCTATATTAGGTCTATATGCAAATTTTCATCGTTGTACACTTAGCACTTTTGCTTTTAAATTTGTTTCTCTTTCATACTTTTTGAAATCGCAACATGTTTCTTTTCATTGCACTTATAATATTGATTGTTCTCTCTTCGCTTTGTCTATCACGTTTCGTTCTCTTTGGTGTCCCTCTACTGTCCATGTTGATATACATGTGTTTACACGGTTCTGCTCGACCTGCTGCCACCCCGTATCGACATTCCATATTCTACCTGTACTTTAGCGCAGTCACATAGGTAACAACATAGTTCAATACAGGGTGGCAGTGGGCCTTCACCATGCCCGAGCTTACTCAGGTCTTTATAGTGTGAAAATCAAACTGCTATTTAGTGAAGTATTCAACTGCGAGTCTCTGGGAGATCTTGGCTTAGAATTACTGTTTCAGATCCATTATCATCTTACCATCCTAGCCCCTTTATTCATCCATGCCGTCACGGGGAATGTGATTATAGCTCTCTATATGCATATGTTGTTAATGTTATGTAATGATGTTCATCCAAACCCCGGCCCCGATATTTCCAGTAACCTTACGTTATCAATATTTCATCTAAATATACGTAGTCTCAGAAATAAAGTCTCCTATCTTTCTGACCTAGCGGAAGAGTATGATATTATCTGTGTGTCTGAAACGCATCTCGATGAAAATGTAAATACTACTGACCTCGTAATAGATGGTTTTTATCCTAATCCGTTTCGGAAAGATAGGGAATGCGTATGGTGGAGGCTTAATGGTATATGTATCCGAGAAATTATTTGTCAAAAGACAGCCCCATTTAGAAATAATTGACATGGAAATGATTTGGTTACAGCTAAAACTATCGAATCAAACTTTCCTCATATGCTGCGTTTACCGTCCGCCAAATTCACCACAGAATTTTTGGGATAATTTCCATGTATCACTTGAAAATGCCATTGATCAGAACGAACATATTCTCATTTTGGGGGATCTAAACGTAGATCTTGGTTCCGTAACACAACATAGGCTTATAGATATTATGAACGAAATTGGTTTGTATAACTGTATAGAATCACCTACACGATTTGGTCCGGTGCGTGACACATTACTTGACCTAATTCTAGTAAGGGAATGTTCGATTATGAACTCTGAAGTTATAGATGTAGATAGGTCAATATCAGATCATAATGGTGTCTTAGTAAACCTAAAAATAAATTGATTCTTGTTACAAAAAAACGTACAAAAGGGATATATGGGACTATCGGAATGGAGATTTTGATAATTTTAATGAAGATATCAATAATGTTAATTGGGAAGAAACAATCACCGAATTTACTGAAGTTGATCAAGCCTGTGAGTTTTTCACTAATACGTTTATTAAGTTAGCCGAAAAAAATATTCCCAAAAAGTCTGTTACCATTCGCCCTAATGACAAACCTTGGTTTAACTCAGAACTCAGAAAGGAAATAAGAAAAAGAGACAGACTCAGAAAAAGAGCATTAAAATCTAATTCTTTGGTCATTTACGACAATTACAGAAAACAACGTAATCATGTTAACAATTTAAAAAAGGCTGCTAAACAGACATATTTTATTGAACTACATGGACTAATAGACGATTACTCTGCAAATAACGATCAAGATTTTTGGAAATTAGCTCGTAAATTAACCAAATCGTGTAACAGCTTTTCTATCCCACCTCTTATAAACCAGTTGAATGGGGATGTAGTAATAGATGACATCGAAAAAGCTACTTTATTTAATCAATATTTTGCAGATATTTCCACAATCAGTGATGATAATGATGACGTTCCAGAATGTCCCATTAGAACTGAAAACATCTTAGATCATATTGAAATATCGGAATCCGACATAGTTGACATTATAACCTCTCTTAAAACTAATAAGGCGTCAGGTCAGGATAATATAAGTCATAAGATGTTTAAAAAGTACCGCGCTTTCCGTATGTAAGCCTCTATTGATATTATTCAAAAAGTCACTAAGTGCACGTATTTATCCATCTTCTTGGAAACAAGCTAGGGTCATGCCTATTTTCAAAAAAGGAGACCGAAATCTTCCGTCTAATTATCGGCCCATTTCCCTGCTTAGCACAGTTGGCAAATTGTTTGAGAGAATAATTCATAAATATATGTATAACTTCTTCTTAGAAAACCAGCTATTCTATAAATATCAAAGTGGTTTTCTTTCAAACAATTCAACAATATATCTCCTTTATTGGCCGACCTGTTCCTTTATTCATACGAAGCAGACTTCATTCAGAAACTGCTGAATCAAAAGAAGAAAAAGTTAGCGGTGTCCTTTAATTTGACATTTAGATATATCGACGACATTTTGTCAATTAATAATGACAATTTTCATACATATGTCAATGCGATATATCCCAGCGAACTAGAAATTAAAGATACAACAGAATCAAGTACACACGCTTTATACTTAGACATTTTACTTAATATAAACACAGATGGGAAATTACAACTAAGCTATACGATAAACGCGACGATTTCTGCTTTCCCATCGTAAATTTTCCACATTTAAGTAGTAATATCCCTCAGTCACCTGCATATGGAGTTTATATTTCACAAATGATCCGATATGCCAGGGCGTGCACAACATATGAAGATTTCATATACAGAGGTAAACTACTCACTGACAAATTATTGACACAGGGATATCGAAAACCTCGTTTAATGTCAACGTTTTCCGCAGATTTTATGGTCGGTATAATATCTTGTTTGCGACGACTACTCTGTTTCACTAAGTGAAATGTTGAGTTGCCTTTTCGTTGGCGGTTGTTGAGACGTCTGTACCAATTGTGACGAGGGGTACACTCCTCACGTGTTTCAATGGACTTGACTGTGGACTCACGGCGGGTGTGACCGGTCGACAGGGGATGCTTACTCCTCCATGGCACCTGATCCCACCTCTTGGTTTCCAGAGGTCCGTGTTTGTCCATTTTTACCGGATTTGTATCTATGTCCTGGACATCCTATTGATTTATACTTTGGTATCTGAGATTTTTATATTTTTACCACCGAGTATGTATCACTGCTGGTGGACATATTGTCCCCGAGGATACTTGTCACTCGGTACATATACATTTAATGGATAAAGAAGTACCAAAAAATTGCATACTGGATGACACGCCGCCCAGTATAAAAAGGGTGTCCTTCTGTGAAGTCTATCGGGAGCACAGACTCGCAGAGATTGGTTGGTGCTCCTCGGGTTGTCCTTCGGGACATTAAAAATTTAACATTTGTACAGTCCAAAGATGACCAGTTATGGTATAAACATAATAACGCTTATGTTCCAATTAAAAATTGTCAGATTCCACTTGACATTTTTGATAGTTCATTTTCAAATAATATACCAACAATTTCTAAATGTTCTGTCAAAAATTGTAAAACATGTCATATATTAATAACTGATCAAGTGTTCACTACAATCTGACAAATAAGCATTACAACACCAGAAGCTGGAATCATCTAGACTGCAAATCATCCAACTTTGTTTACGGCATTCAGTGTACCTTGTGTGGTTTGATTTATGTTGGCGAAACTAAGGGGCCCTTAAATAAAAGAGTATCTGGCCATCGATTCGAAATTAAATAATGGGGGTAACCAGATACTCTATCGACATTTCAACTCTCCTGACCATTCCATCTTGTCTATGAGAGTGCGTATAATTGAAAAAAAATACCACTGGACCAACAATCCCACCTTGAGTACCCCCTTCCGTAGACAACGTGAAGAAATTTTGGATTAAACAACTTGGCACTGCATATCCCTATGGATGTAACGATAATATCCAAAGTGTAGGCAATCTATCAAGCCCACTGTGTAATGGTGTTAATGTGATGGAACTTTTTAATTCTAACGTAAGACGTAAACGAAGTCACGGACATCGTTCATACAACCGACCCGTACATACATGATGTCACTTTTTCATCTCTTTTACCTTACGTTAACAAAAAATTGGGTCTTCATCACATCCGCAGCAAACTTTATTCTGTTCCTTTTACAAATCTCAATAAACTTTTTCAAGAAGCAAGAATAAACCCCTATACGGATTCTTCAACCCCAGAATACATACTGAACTCCATTATAATGGACATCGCTTATCACAGGCTGTTTAAACCTGCACGCGTTACAAACGATGACTGTTCTAAACAGAAACGTCTTTTCCTTAAACTTAAATTTTACAAATAAAGGCATAGACGCTTTTAAACATTGGCAATGTTCTAAATCACAAAAAATTTCAGTCCTGTATTCCACCATATTTTTAAACTGAAGAGCACGCCTTGCATTTCATATAGCTATACACCTAGCATCGCATCCAAGCTATTCAATTACAAACAGGGTTTTGCAGTGCCTAGACATCAACCATCTTCTACACAACACTGTCACATGTTCATTGTGCTTCATCTCCTTTCAAATACAATACTATCGGGCATGTCATTTACCGGCGACGTTTCTATTGTTGAAAATGAAAGCCTCAAAAATCTTATTTTAAGGGGCCCTAAATACCGGGAAGCCCGTTCCTTTAATTGGCGTCACAATTTCAGTTTAGTTATGGATTCTGTCGAAGATTATGCCAGACGATGGGCCAAATATGAAGACGTAGAACCAGACACTTTGTCTGAATGGCTGAAAGCCATACGATGGTTGATAAAATCTCGTATTCGAAAACTTAAAGGGACTAATGAAAACACGTTATCCCTCTGTATTTATTGATCCAGAAGTAGTAACTGAACTGGATAGATTACATGACCAATATGTACTGGTAAACAGCAGACAAAGCCTCAAATAATATAGTTTTTTATTTGTAAGGCACATTACTATAATTGTTTTATTAGAAGAACTTGGGTTTAATACGAATTCTGGAAATCCTACATACACACGTAGCTCACTTTCAAAGGACGAGATCCTTCAAAATCACGTGTCCATATTACACTCATTTGATATACCTACAACGGAGACCGATATCGAGCTACCACATTTATACTGGATACCTAAACTTCATAAAAACCCATATAAGCAAAGATACATAGCAGGATCCAGCAAATGTTCTACCAAACCTTTATCTTTACTCCTTACCAAGATATTGACAGCTGTTAAGGAGAAACTTCAAAAATACTGTACAGTTGCTTATTCCAGAAGCAGTGTAAATCAGATGTGGATACTTAAAAAATTCTAAACAGCTTTTAGAAAACTTGAAGGCACATAATTTTTCTCGAATTCACAGTATCAAAACTTATGATTTCTCAACTCTTTACACTACTATTCCACATAAAAAATTAAAAGAAAGACTTTTTAGCATCATAGACAACTGCTTTTTCACTAAAGGTGGTACCCGAAAATTTACATATCTAGTGATTGGCTATCAGGATACTTATTTCGTCAAACACCACTCTGATTCTACACATAAGTACACTGAAGTTGATATAAAAAACATGCTGGAAATTCTAATAGACAATATATTTGTAATGTTCGGAGACGTGGTCTTTCAACAAACTGTCGGCATTCCTATGGGAACCAATTGTGCTCCTTTATTGGTCGACCTGTTCCTTATATTCATACGAAGCAGACTTCATTCAGAAACTGCTGAATCAAAAGAAGAAAAAGTTAGCGGTGTCCTTTAATTTGACATTTAGATATAATCGACGACGTTTTTTGTAAATTAATAATGACAATTTTCATACATATGTCAATGCGATATATCCCAGCGAACTAGAAATTAAAGATACAACAGAATCAAGTACACACGCTTCATACTTAGACATTTTACTTAATATAAACACAGATGGGAAATTAGCAACTAAGCTATACGATAAACGCGACGATTTCTGCTTTCCCATCGTAAGTTTTCCACATTTAAGTAGTAATATCCCTCAGTCACCTGCATATGGAGTTTATATTTCACAAATGATCCGATATGCCAGGGCGTGCACAACATATGAAGATTTCATATACAGAGGTAAACTACTCACTGACAAATTATTGACACAGGGATATCGAAAACCGCGTTTAATGTCAACGTTTTCCGCAGATTTTATGGTCGGTATAATAGTCGTGTTTGCGACTACTCTGTTTCACTAAGTGAAATGTTGAGTTGCCTTTTCGTTGGCGGTTGTTGAGACGTCTGTACCAATTGTGACGAGGGTACACTCCTCACGTGTTTCAATGGACTTGACTGTGGACTCACGGCGGGTGTTACCGGTCGACAGGGGATGCTTACTCCTCCATGGCACCTGATCCCACCTCTTGGTTTCCAGAGGTCCGTGTTTGTCCATTTTTACCGGATTTGTATCTATGTCCTGGACATCCTATTGATTTATACTTTGGTATCTGAGATTTTTATATTACTAGAGATATACCATTCCATAGTCTTAGACATGGAGGAAAAAAAGAATACATGTTTCAAATTCTGCGATGTTTCTAAAGCATTTGATCGTGTATGGCACAAAGGTCTTCTAGTGAAATTAAAAGCACATGGTATTTGTGGCTCTTTGTTAACTTTTTTAAAGAACTATCTTTCAAACAGAAAACAACTAGTATTTATTAATGAATCGAGTTCTCCTCTTGTGGTAACAAATGCAGGAGTTCCCCAAGGGTCAGTGCTTGGGCCTCTGATGTTTCTTATCTATGTAAATGATATTGCAGACAGTCTCATGAGCATTACCCGTCTATTTGCTGACGACACCTCAATATCTTCTTCATCTAATGAACCTCGGGAAATTAAACATAATTTGGAAAGTGACCTGGATAAAATACATGACTGGTCAGTAAAATGGAAAGTCAACTTTAATCCTGGCAAAACAGAACTTCTTTTTATTGGCAAATGTCCAGAAAATTTTGAAGTCAGATTTAATAATTCAACAATTAAGCCGGTTAATAGTCATTAAACATCTAGGTGTTACTTTTGATTCTAATGCCAAATGGTCGTCACATATTGATAATATATGTAAATCAGCACTGTCAAGGATAAACTTTTTAAAAAAATTCAAATTTACATTTTCAAGAAGAACTTTAAACAAAATGTGGAGTTGTGGATGTGAAGTTTGGGGAGGGTGCAACAAAGGGGAAGAAGACAAATTAGAAAAAATACAACTAGAAGCAGCTAGATTAGTAACAGGCCTTCCATTATTTGCATCAAGGGAATCTTTATATTTCGAAACATGGTGGGAAAAATTAAGTGATCGAAGAGAAAGAAGAAAACTTTGTACTTTACATAAAATATATCATAATGTAGCACCAGGTTATTTAACAGAAATTTTAGAAACATATTCTATAACAAACCCTTACAACTTACGTCGAGTCGCGGATTTTAACATTACTAGGTACCGACTTAATACTACAATAAATTCGTTTTATCCGTCAACAGTACGCACTTGGAATAGTATAAACCCCGATATTAGACATAACCCTTCAATTTATACCTTCAAAAATTATCTCAAGTCACACAGCGACGATCTTATACTACCAAATCATCTTTTATATGGTGAAAGGAAATTAAATGTTTTGCAAACAAGAATCCGATGTATCTCCAGTTGTCTAAATTCTGACCTTTTTCGTGTTAACTTAACAAACTCCCCCTTTGCCAATGTGGAAACTTTCTTGAAGATTCTTATCATTTCCTTTTAGAATGTAGAAATTATGACCAGCAGAGACAGAAGTTATTTCACACATTGTCAAATTATCGCCCTATTACTGTTGAAATTTTACTATTTGGAAATGTAAGTCTATCTAATGAGGAAAATGAACTTATCATGTTAGCAACTCAAACATATATCAAGGACACCAAGAGATTCACTACATGAGGACAACCCCATCCTCTCTCTCTCTCTCTCTCTCTCTCTCTCTCTCTCTCTCTCTCTTTCTCTCTCTCTCTCTCTCTCTCTCTCTCTCTCTCTCTCTCTCTCTCCTTTCTTTCTCTCTCTCTCTCTCTCTTGTAATATATCTAGTATGATGTTTTATGTATTGCATAAAATACAATAATATATATTTATATACTCGCCATCTATGAAATTGTGTAATATGTAATAATAATGTTTTGATAACTTGTAGCCCAATCCTATTTCTGTTAAATGGAAATAAAATATGTTTAAACCAACACATTGTATTAACATTTTGTGGACAATTTTTGCCTCCAATCTTATTTATGAAAACCAATACATTGCATATTCCAGACATATTGCTAATTTCAGATTATCTTCACATAATATAAAGATAGAAAGTGGAAGCTTTTATAAAGAAATACGTTCTAATAGACTTTGTAGAAACTAATTTAAATGAAATAGTGGATGAGTTTCACTTTATTCTTAAGTGCCCTTTTTATAACACATTTCGAGCATAGTACATGAAAAGAAGCAATGTATTACCGAATTAGATCCACTGTTTTAAGCTGACCCATTTGCTCAGTACAAGTAATATCAAAGACTTGAATTATTTGGGAAGATATTTAAAATACGCATATGATGAGAGAAAATAAAAAATCAGATACCAAAGTATAAATTTTTAGGATGTCCAGGATATAGATACAAATCTGGTAAAAATGGAAAAACACGAACCTCTGGAAACCAAGAGGTGGGATAAGGTGCCATGGAGGAGTAAGCATCCCCTGTCGAGAGAAACAATGCTATATAAAAATTAGCATCTTTTTAATATTTAAAGGGGCATTAGCTGTTTAAAAAAATCTTCCTTTTTACGACTTAGATTTATATACAATAGCAAAAAAAGATAAACGCAGTCATAGCAATTCTTAAATTCCTATATAGATCTATTTTGTTAAAACGGCTTGAGAAACCCTGTCTGGCAATTATTCACTTGCAATTGATTATTTCAACCTTATTTTTTGTATATATGAATACTACACTGGACCTGACCTGATTTTCACAAAATATATAGGAGTATAATTTTTCATGCATAGCTCTTATCTGTTATTGTACATCAAGTGCAAGTAATAAAAGTAGAAAAAATCGAAATCATATTTTGTAAACACATCTACTGCCGCTTTAAGATATTGTTAATAGGATGATCTTCTTATAAGCCTGTGTTACATTATACCGACTGAATTCATATGCTGTGTGTTATGCATGATGTTTATTTTAGAGTTTACCTGTGTATGACATCACTTGCATTTCAATTCGTGATAATCGTATATAGTTGACATATAATGTCATTGTTTTGCGGTGCGCAATTCAGCTATTATCGCTTAGTATTCAGCGACCCTAAATGAAGAACTCTAAAGAACTTTAACGAACCCTAAAGAACTCTAGCTTTATTTTCACCATTCGCAATCATGTCTTTGTAAAAATAGTTGAATCGTAATATTTAAAACACATGGAAATCAAATATTACAAATGTTATGGGATTTATGTGTATAACAAGGGAAACATAGTTTATTTCATATTCACGATACACTAGAATTACAGGAGCAGACGCCATATTGAAACGCAACTCGGCCGTAAATCTCGTAAACGGCCAGTATAAATCGATAAAGTAATTAATTTGACTAAAATAAATAAATAAATCAATAGTTTAAGGAATGAGTAATTCGAAACAAGAGTTTAATCAAAGCAAAGAAAACGCAAAGGGAATGTGTCGCCTACAACTAGCGTTATTTGTATACTTTTTATCATAAATCTGTAAAATTCAATTTTTTGTCATTAAAAAGAGTATATATGAAGGTTGTTTGTATTGAGTTCATTCCTACTAAGTCAATACAACTTAATTATACCCACTAACCCCACCACCTCCAAAAACAATCTAGAGTTTTTAGAGTGGTTAGAACATCGCACTTTTGCACCATGAAGTCTTTCACTTCTGGTCAGCGTAGTCCGAGCCCCACTCGTGGGAAAGTTCGCCGATATCATACCGGCTGCTGATCTCAGTTGTGGTGTTTTAAGCTACAGTCAAACCTGCCTTAATGGACACCTGTTTTCAGCAGCCACTCGTCTTCAAAAGCCAGTTTCTGTTCCTTCCAATCAATTCCACTATAGAAATATACCTAAACAAGGAGCCACCAGCCTAACGCGACCAAAGGCCAGTGATATATAGGACAAAATGCTTGTTCACACTGTTTTCAGCAGCCATTTTCTAAGGATGGTTGACCGCATGATCTGATTTTAGAAAACCTGTAAAAAGGTTAGCTGGGCAGCACTGTAATGTACATGAATTTGACACCTGATCATCTTAATATCAAACTATCACATATTGGTATATAACTATACATGTGTTGCTATACTCTGCATACTGGACACCAATTTCTTGTGATTTTTATCAACCTGGAACCAAAGGCCACCTGTCTTATGCAGCAACTTTTTCAATTTCCCTTGAGTGGCTGCTGAAAACAGGTTTGACTGTTTATAATTATACATCTTTATCTGCAGATTATTTCTGCATGATACCAGTTGTTATTCACTAATGATAATTTTGCTTTCTATGAAACTAGGTTCAATGTTTTGCAGTGAGTAGCCTATACGTGCTTGTATCGCATGGTATTACGTCAATGAATTTATTATTACTATTCCATACAAAATTATATGTCAGTGCATTTGCGCTTTATATCACACGGAACTGTATACATTTTGTATCAGATCTCCCATTTTATGCTATATAATGCTTGATGCGCATGTTTAACTACTGTTTTTGCATGACACCATTTGTAGTTTTTTGTCATAATCATACAAATTTCTATAGAAATCAGTTTCGGTGTTTCTGCAACGTATTTGAATTTGAATTTTGAAGTTTGTTTTACGTCACACTCAACAATTTTTCAGTTATATGGCGGCGGCAACTTTATAATGGTGGAGTAGAGAACCCGGTTACAATGTACCCGGGAAGAGACCACCGGCCTTCCGCAAGTAAACTGGCAAACTTTCTCTAAATATAGCCATAACTAAAGGACAATCACCATTATATCCATATCATTTTCTTATAAGTGCTGTATATTGATTAAACTCTTACCATGAGTGTACTTTGGTATTTTGTGCATATATCTTGATTGTTATATACACGCAATAATCTCCATATCGATGCGCAGTGGCCACGCTCCACTGAACTCCAGAAGGAATCTACTTTTACTTCATCCGGTCACCTGGTCCCACCTCGTTTGGGATTGTCAATTCTTTTTCATGATCAGACCACTTCAAAGTTGTCGTATTCTAACTAGGGGTTTCGATTACTGGTTCTTCCTCTTTTCTAGACATAGTATAGAACTACATTGAACATTATCCATGCCCTGTATTGTTCTATATATTGTGTATTTGCACATATGATATTATTTCCTAAAAGCCGTTTACGGCTTCTGGAAATAAATTAACTTGAACTTGATAAAATCTCG
Source organism: Atrina japonica (assembly GCA_030159075.1). NCBI lineage: Eukaryota > Metazoa > Mollusca > Bivalvia > Pterioida > Pinnidae > Atrina > Atrina japonica. Next base: position 549,332 of record BROG01000291.1, on the reverse strand, counting down.
AAATCTCTGGTCCAGATGAGACATCTTTGAAATTTTTTTTTAATATCCATATTGCTATATTTAAAGGAGTTTGTTATGTGAGTATTGTCACACCTAGGTAACCATTGCAAGAGCTACCTTCATGCCAGATAATTTTACATTCTATTCAACTACTTAACGTTTGGATGAAAGCCCTGACCATGCATTGGGGCACAGTAGAGGTCAAAATTGTTTAAGTTTGATTAATCATGAAATTTCTGTGGAATAGTACAGAGAACAAAACCCTTCTCAATCTCTTACGCATGTGTTTTGTCATACCTTGCACTCTAGATCAATTTCTGTAAACATATAGAAAGCATTCCCAAAACACGTGGTCATGCATCCAACAGAATGAATATAAAAACCAAATTACTCAGAATGAGGATACTATTCACAAAAATATAGTCCCTGTATTTATAGCCATTTTAAAAAAAGTATTTTAGCCTCAGATACTATTTTATTATATGTAAAAACTAAAGATATATGCGAAAAGGCAAATGGCTTATAAAGAGCAAAATCAAGATTAACTTTTCAAAAATCTTCAAACATAGAGACGTTGACAGTTTGATGGAGAGTGCAAATACCTCCATCTCTGTGTAGGAGATTGTACCCTTTTCGGGCATTCGGCCCGCGAGTAGATATATGTTTTCTCCCACACTTGCCCGTAAAAAACAATTATTAACCGTAAAACGATAAATCTGTCTTTCCTTCCCTAGGGAAAGACAGCTCACACGTACTGTGACGTCACAGACGCACTATCTAAATTTTTGAAATTTGAACGTGGTTTTCTTGACATTTGCCTTGTTATAAAGACTATAAAAGTGGGAGAAAAAGAATCAAACATGACGAGCCACGTTCTGGATAGTCAGGTTCTTTCCCTCTGGTTTTAAGATTTCCCTGTCCACAACAAACAATCATGTAAAATTCTATTATTCTGTACTATTCAACAACACCTTTTCGTGATTTATCCATTACATATACTCTTACATTGTATTCTAGCCTAGAATTATTTCGATCCGATAATCATAGTAAGTTCGAAATGTCTTTATTCCTACGCCAGACTTTGATAGCAAGTCAGCTATTGTCGACAGTCATGCTTAGTACTGCAGTATCTACAAGAATGCATTTTATGCGCAAAATTAGTAATAATAACCAAACCGACATATAACTAAAGTACAATAAGCAAACACGTGAAGAAAAAACATAATGTAATCCATTTACAATTTACAGTGAAACTTGTTTATAAAGTCCCTCATACGGACACAACAAAACCAGTATCTATAGAGGTAGATTTAAACACAAATGATATTGGAGACAGCAAAAGACCAAGTGGTCTTTATATACAGGTGTTCGCTAAAGCAAGTGTTTCTGTATTTACATCTGTATTATTTACATAGCTGGTTTCTCAAACATGTATTTTAAGGACGACGACACTGATTTACAATGTTAAAAGTTTGCACCCAAAGTTGCCCAGGGTCCACAGAATCACCGAAACAGTTCAAAACACAGGAGTGATAATGTTAATTATAAGATTAAGAATTTTGAAGGTAGGAATAAAAACCTACATTTTAAGACTTGGATTCTCATATTTGTATGCTTTTTCTGATTTGTTATAAATACAGTTAGTAAAAATATAACCATTTCAATTTTGAAGTCTTAAAAGAAAAATATTTTTAAAGCAAAAAATTCAAATAAGAAGTTTTCTGAAAAAACGTTAAAATTTTCAGTACAGTGCAGTATGCTAAAAGTGATATGTCAGACATGATTATGTTATTTCAATGGTATCGTTATACTTATATATCAAAAATGTAAATGCAGTTTAATTTAGAAATAATGGCGTAAACGCTGACGTGACGTGACGTGAAACGTTGAGTTGCCTGTTGATAGCGGTTGCTGAGACATCTGTACCAATTATAACGAGGGTTCTTCCTCATGTATTTCATTTTAATTTGACTGTGGACTCCCGGCGGGTGTAACCGGTCAACAGGGGATGCTTACTCCACCATGGCACCTGATCCCACCTCTTAATTTTCAGAGGTCCGTGTTTGTCCATTTTACCAGATTCGTATATATCTACATCCTGGACATCCTAAAGATTTACTTTGGTATCTCTGAGATTGTTTATATATTCATAAAAGTCAGTATCACAGTCACAATCAATATTCAATGTGATCACCTATAGGAATATCGGAACTAAAGGTAAGTGTTGGCAAGCAGTAGTAAAAGTATAAATTAGTCGAAATATCTTTGTGGCAAACACAGCTGATGCCCTTTTAATTGTCAGTTGTTTTAGTGTTAAAGAGTGGGGTTATACGAGCACATCAAGGTCTGACGACTCAAATAGAACATTATGAATAGAATATGAAAATCAACAATCTAACAAATCGTTCCAAACTTACGTTTCTTGATATTCATTCCTCATATCTTTAAAATACGTCATGACTCCCTGGACCAGAATTGATCAAACTACTGAATACTCCAGCTCAAAGTTTGTTGATATGGGGGGGGGGGGGGGGGGGGGGGGGGGGGGGGGGGGGGGGGGGGGGGGGGGGGGGGGGGGGGGGGGGGGGGGGGGGGGGGGGGGGGTACAAACATGTCTAGTTGTAGCATCATGTAAAATCATGAATATTGTCAATTAAGCCTGCTTAGCCAATCATATTTCAGGAGGATTAGTCAAAGTTGAGTAAATGTTTTAGACTTCAGTAATTCTGGTATTTCATAGACTACACTCAATAAAAATAACACAAACGTATATTTAACATTTGCTGACAGTCTGCCCTAGCCGGTAGTCGCATTATTTTATTAAGTACATGTATATCCTAATAGATCAGAAAACAATAGTGAAAGAAAGCGATTGCTAACAGATTTTGCAAGACAAGGAATAGATCCGATGTAATATCTAAATAGACCAAAAGCAGGTTATAAATGGGTGATTGGTTCGCACGCTGGAATGGTATTTTCGTTGGTATTATTACAATACCTCCGTACCGTAGAACTGATGATAAAGAGTCGAGGTCATCGTCTAAATCACTTTCGGTCGTCAGTCTTTCATATGCGTCTTCGGAATCTGCCAGTGCATAATAAATTCGATTTTGCTGACAGAATACACTCACAAATGCCAATTATACTCTATGTTGATATCAGTTTCCACACGGAAACATTATTTCATACACTTTTTTTTACATCAATACCCATCAGTTTTCAGTGGTGAAAAAAAAACGACTTTGAGCGACATTATGCCTTTAATAGATAGATAGATAGATTCAATGGACATAGCTCAATTATTTGTGATGGGAAGTGTTTTAACATAGATAGATAGATCTAATGGACACATAGCTTAATTATTTGTGATGGGAAGTGTTTGAACATAGATAGATAGATCAAATGGACATAGCCTAATTATTTGTGATGGGAAGCGCATGTTCTTCATTCTAAAGCTGATACAAATGATCCATAACCATTACACATGTTTAGATTATTATTAACATAACGAAAGTTATTGTTTTAGATAAGTATATATCCGACATAACACGGGGTATAATACAAGATCAAATAACGATATTATTACCAAATCCGTCTAGGAAGTACCCAATGTAAATATGAATATGTTAGCTTTTGAGAAGTGTAGAATTTAAATTGTGCTATATGAGCGAAGTAGTAGTTTAGTATGAAACAATCGGCTGGTACCGAAATACCAGGTACTAGGTTTATGTATATTCTCGGGGACTACAACGGTCCAACAGCAGTGGCTTATGGTAAATCTTCAAGTGCCCAAATTCATTGTTAAATTTGATAATTTGCTCTCTAGATAACTATTTGTAACAAAAGAAGTCGTGGTGGAAGTAGTTCTCGTCAATATGAATTGAGATTACAATGTGCAACACAAGAAGTTGTGAAAATCATAAATGTACATCATGAATCTACAACATCTCATATGATAAGTTTCAGTAGCATCACCTGTTCCAGTGATGAACATTTGGAATAATTACAACATCTGCGTGTATCATCATTGTATACAGCATACAAATTCTGAAAACATTAAAAATCATATCACTATAGATCAGTCAATGTTTTTAGACTCCAGATGATGTAAATATTGTGTCTCCTACTTGCAGCACACATACACCAAAAGAAAACGTAGAAAGACCGGGTCTCCATGGCCGAGTGGCTAGAGTATCACACTTTAAATAATGAAATCTCTCACTTCTGGTTAGCGCAGGTTCGAGCACCGCTGAAACAAAAATGATTTTTGTGAGAATGTTTGCCAGTTTACTTGCGGAAGGCCGGTAGTAGTTCTTCCCGGGTACATTGTAGACGGGTTCTCCCACCAACCATTAGAGATTGGCCGCCAGCATATAACTGAGTAATCGTTGAGTGTGACGTTAAACATCAATCAAAATTCAAATTCAAACATACAATTGTAGAAAGACTTCAAATTATCTCAAAGTCAATTATAGAAAAAAAAGTTATATAGGATCCGATTGTAAATCCTCGTATGGAAAAAGATCTTAAGTCCTGTGAGGTAAGTGCAAGGGCTAAAACACATTCCAAAATCCTGTGTAGTAAAATAACTGGAACGTGTAGGGGTTCATGTTCTGGTATAAAATAAGCACTTTTGGTGTAGAAATACTGATGATCCATGGTTCCAGAGTACACAAACATCTTGTGATCGCAAGTCGTGTTATTTAATGATTTTCACGATCATGAGCTTTGAAGCAAACGTCATCGGCCACAGGCCTCCAAAACTGTTCTTGTTACAAAACTTTTAATACTGCAAAAATACAACAACGAGTCAAAGATTCATTTATTAATGTAAACGTTGATTTCCATCCTTTAAGTTGATTGAAGTATTCGACATGGGCGACCCAAAATATCTTGTCAAATTACAATATCATGATAACATACACAACATCCGTATATAAGATAAGTAAAGAGGGAAGCATTAAAATCGTCCAACTCCCTGCAGAATTCGATCTTCGATATTCTTCAGTCCCTTTGGCATATTTGTTGGTGAAAAAACTGGAAAAAAATACATGTAAATCCCTATATATATATATATATATATATATATATATATATATATATATATATATATATATATATATATATATATATATATCATCTATTATTATAACTAAAATAACGATTTCTTACTGGGAAGACATCAAATGCAAAATTATTAGAATTAAGATGGATAATTAGAAAAATTAGAACTAAGGTGGATAATTAGAAGAAATAGAATTAAGATGGCTAATTCTTACTTATCTGCGACGTCGTCCGTGTCGTCGTCCGTGTCCTCCTCTACCTTTAGGTTGTTCGAAAAACATAAAATCCTACAAAACGCAAAATTTCAAAATGAATTTTTTGAAATAAAAAACATAGGTCATTTTAAAGTTTTGAAAATATTTTGTACCATTACATGTATAACGGTATAATTACCTACATAATATTCACACGACATAGATTATCTGTGGTGTATACTTATGTACTCGGTTTAATTACCTTTACCTGCACAATATAATCCATTTGGTATAATTTTTATAATTATCTTTCCATTATAATCATCTACACGACATAGATTATCTGTGGTGTATACTTATGAACTCGGTTTAATTACCTTTACCTGCACGATATAATCCATTTGGTATAATTATATAATTATCTTCCCATTATATTTATCTACACGATATAGGAATGGTTTAGTTTTGATTGGCCCATTTTTTGGAATTCAGTTATCCTGATTGTCCCACATACCTTGTACAGAGTGTTCCACAGTAATCAGAGGCAAGTTTGATTGTTAAAACAACAACTGAATGTGAAAAAGTGGGACAATCAGGACAAAATAAAGTAATTGGTTTGCCTGTTTGTTTAAAGGATATGTTTAGCTGTGTTTACCAAAAACGATTACTACATGCAAGTGATGTACAATAACAAGGAAAAGCTATACAGAACATAAAAAGTCTTATATTGCTATATATTTTGTGAAAATATGGACAGGTCCAGTATGGTATTCATATACAAATAGTAAGGCTGAGTTAAGCATATTAATTTAAAAAGTGCCAAAGCTGGGTTTCTCAAGCAATTTTCACAAAATATATAGGAATTTAAGAATTTTATGCCCGTGTATATTTCTTTTTTGTTATTGTATATCGATCTAAGTAGTGGAAGAGAAAAAGAAATCTTGGAAAAAAAATAACAGCTAATGCCCCTTTATGTAAATAGGTAATAAATATGAGGGATCAATATGCAGACTAATAAACAAGAAATATATTTAAAATTAAATTAAAAATTTAATTCAGGTAAAATTTAATTTTTTCTAAGGAGAATACTTGTTTTATTATTGTTTTGATAAACAATTTTAGTACCAACTAAAACTGATTTACAAAATGAAATTAGGAGGAGCTTGTAACTCCTAGGAAAGTCAGTTTTCATAAAAAACAAATATTTAATGATTTTTTTCTAGAAATATCCTACTGTAAAATTTTAAAAAGATTATGAGTGCACTGATTCAATTTTTATTAAATTAGCCTTTGACATTAACTCAATGAAATGAAAATAATAGGTGTAAGCATTTATTGAAATTAATTCAAAATATTATTTAATTTTTTTTCAAATGTACCGTGAGCTTGAGACCTTTGAAGTATGAATAAACATATTGTATTGTATCATTTAATTTTTTTTATTTATTTGTTTATATTTTGTTTTATTTATGCATTTGTAAGCATATTTATTATCTATTTTATCTTTATTTTTTGATAATATGTCTGTCATATGATATATTGTAACATTTGAAAATAGATAATACCAGTATTCTAAATTAATGTAGCAATTACCTATACACACAAGTTCATTCTTAAACTTCCAAATTATGAAATTTCTTGATTCTTGTGATATATAGTCATACAATAGACATAAAATCAGTTTTTCCAGCACAATTTTGTATTTGTAAATAGAACCAATCAAATCTTGAGCTTTTTAATTCTGTGTTAAATTAAATATTTTATCTTTAAGTTACGAAAAACTTTTTGTTTACTTATAATTAGTGCTTTTAAATGTGTGTTGTATACCGTAAATTTGAATTATTATAATGATTGTGATATATTTTTGCTATATTTTTATGCATTTGGTGCACCAAAAAGTAAATTTATGTATTCCTGTTTTTAATTTACTGAAACATTCTTATCAAAGCATTACACTTAATGACACGTAATTTGTTTATACAGGCAGCAATTGTTGTTTTATAATACAATCATGTCCAGATTGTCCCTCATTTGAAAGTCTTGATTGTCCCACAACATTTGTCGTTATTGTCCTGATTGTCCCACAATATTTTTACCTCTTTTAATGGTATAAACCAAAAGTTGGGCAATCAGGACGACACCATAGGTATAGTATGCATGACATAATTATCTTCCCATTATAATTATCTACACGATATAGGTATAGTATGCATGACATAATTATCTTTCCATTATAATTATCTACACGATATAGGTATAGTATGCATGACATAATTATCTTCCCATTATAATCATCTACACGATATAGGTATAGTATGCATGACATAATTATCTTCCCACTATAATCATCTACACGATATAGGTATAGTATGCATGACATAATTATCTTCCCATTATAATCATCTACACGATATAGGTATAGTACGCATGACATAATTATCTTCCCACTATAATATGCATGATAGAATTATCTTCGCAGCATGCTCAATATGTCCATCTTTTCTGTAAAATTATCTTCAGTATAGAAATATGTAATAAATCACACGGTATAATTATCTGCACTATATAATTATCTTTGTGTGGGTTAGATGTTATTTTTTCTGTATGATTAAGATAGGCCGGCATAGTGTAAACAATCTACAAGGAAAATTAGGCAATTCAAAGTTTTTTTTCTGTTGAACGTCCACTGATAGATAGGTTTTGTGAAAACATTTCATGGGTTATTTATTTAGTATGTGCCAAAGATATGGTCAAAGATAAAGTCTAAATTTGTTTTCCCCTATGTTAACAGACTAGGAAAATACTTAAATGAGCATGCAATTGCATTTGTCCTCATAAAAATGCCTTGGAATGGCATTATCTGCATAGCATAACCATCATCTTCACTGTAAAATGATGTATATGGTGTATTTATCTACAGAGCATAACAATTTACACGGTAAAATGATGTATATGGAGTAATTATCTAGAGGGCATAACGATTTACACTATAAAATGGTTATATGGAGTAATTATCTAGAGGGCATAACGATTTACACTGTAAAATGGTGTATATGGAGTAATTATCTACAAGGCATAACAATTTACACTGTAAAATGGTGTATATGGAGTAATTATCTACAAGGCATAACAATTTACACTGTAAAATGATGTATATGGTGTAAATATCTGCAAGGCATATACACTGTAATATGATCCATAAATTGTACAGGGCAGAACTGTTTACACGGTTCAACTATGTACATGGTGTTACTCTTTTACGGGGCATGATTATGTATATGGATAAAATGATGTACATGGTGTTATTATAAATATCACATTGAGATATCATCTATATCACACTGTGTTATCATCTATATCACATGGTGTTATCATCTATATCACATGGTGTTATCATCTATATCACGTTGTGTTATTATCTATATCACATGGTGTTATCATCTATATCACATGGTGTTATCATCTATATCACAGAGATATCATCTATATCACATGATGTTATCATCTATACAACATAGTGATATCATTTATATCACATGGTATTATCATCTATATAGCATTGTGTTATTATCTATATCACATGGTGTTATAATCTATATCACGTTGTTATCATCTATGTCACATTGTGTTATCATCTAGGTAATATCTTGGTTATACGATTATTTACAAAATATACCATTCTAAAATTGTAACTCTTTAGATTCATATTCTGGCTTAAATCAAGACAAAAATGTAATAATAAACTCACAAGCATGAACACTGCACCGATGTAACAGGCCTTTACTTTGACATCTAGGTCCATTGGGACTGAAATATGATAAACAATGTAATTCCATTTCTAATTTTCAGTGAGAACTCTTGCACTTATGACAATATGAAAAAAAACAGATACAAAAGTATAAATCTTCAGGATGTCCAAGATACTATATCTGGTGATATCCAGACCTCTGGAAAAAAAAAAATATATATATATATATATATATATATATATATATATATATATATATATAATATATATATATATATATATATATATATATATATATATATATATATATATATATATATATATATGACTAAGCCTGAGAATGAGGTAAGCATAAGAAGCATCGAATCAAGTACATATGTCATCATCTTTATTTTAAAGTTTTTCTTTCTTAGATTGTCTGGTAAAAACTTCGATTCAGCACAATTCATATACAGAACACACAAAGGATAATATATGTTAGACACTATAGGGCTTAATCGCTATATGTATCTTAGACGTTAGACACTAACGCAGTTTATCACCATATGGAAATTAGACAATAGACATTAAAGCGCTTTATCACCATATGTGTCTTATATGATAGACACTATAGCACTTTAACACCACGTATCCTAGATGTTAGACATTATAGCGCTTTATCACCACATGTATCTCAGGCGTTAGACACTATAGCACTGTATCACCACATACATCTCAGACCTTAGACACTAAAGGACTGTATCACTACATGCATCTCAGACGTTAGACACTGTAGCACTTTATCACCACATGCATCTTAGACGTTACACACTATAGCACTGAATCACCACATACATCTCAGACCTTAGACACTAAAGGACTGTATCACTACATGCATCTCAGACGTTAGACACTGTAGCACTTTATCACCACATGCATCTTAGACGTTACACACTATAGTGCTTTGTCACTACATACATCTCAGACGTTAGACACTAAAGCACTGTATCACCACATGCATCTCAGAAGTTAGGCACTAAAGCGCTTTATCGCCACATGCATCTGAGTCATTAGACACTATAGCCCTGTATCACCACATGCATCTCAGACGTTAGACACTATAGCACTTCATCACCATGTGCAACTCAGTAATTTATGGACATTTGTCTTCAACATAAAAGACAAATATAGCTTTATCGCCACATAGATAGATCTAATTTTAATTGGGATTAGATTATTATAACAGGTTGAATCAAAAACATATTTTAAATGATGCATGACATTCTGTTGAAGAGGAAATTCAATATTTGTTATGTTAATAAACATGTCATGATATTGCGAGCAAGTTTTGATTTAGAACAAACTGAAAGACTTACAAATCACTCCAAAATTATCAGCATTTGTTAGCATTTCTTGTGCTAAACCAGACCACTGCTTACTAACTTTTCCCATTTCACTGCCACCCTTGCAAGATGTCGCCTGCATAATGCATATAGTGTATATAAATATTCAACATATAGATAAAAAATAAACGGTTTTTTATTTTATTAGCCGGATTTTTATCTCTCGAAATTATCTACATGTTCTATGTAAATCCAGTTAAACATGTCCAATAATAGAAAATGTAAACTCTTATTTACACTTTTGGAAATATTCGTATCGTTACCAAGGATTAGGACTTTATGTTTTGAATCAACATATAAAAGCCTGGTTCCCGTTTAATCAGGACAGTTATGGTAGGTGATATGTAGCCGCTAGCCCCAGGGAAAACATCGTTTTACATCCGTAACTGCGTCAAATTGACAGATCACTAACGGAGAAAGATGTATTGAACACACGTAAAGCCACAGAGAGGGAATCTCACATACTTGTATAAATGATATTTACAAAAAACTCTTGTAACTTTATTAATCTTTAATGAATTCAGTCGAATTTTATATAATAAATGAATATGGATTTGAATATGGTTTAATATTATTGGCCATTAAACAGGAAACCAATATTGACATCGGCTTTCACTTCGGTCATTATTGTTTTCAGGTCAATATTTAACCATAATGATCCGCTCAAAAGCCATTGTTTTATCATATTGAAATCTCCTGTCAGTGCAAGTTGGAGTCTCACCGGAAACTAAGCTGAGAAAGTTTGCCAGTTCACTTGTGGAAGGCTAGCGGTCTCTACCCAGGTCCTCAATCAGTAACAACTGGTCTTCAACATATAACTGGAAAATTTTTGAATATATATGTAAAATCATCATTTACTGGTTTTTATGGAACATTGAGAAATTTCAAACTTACGATAAATTCCTGGTCATTTGGACAACATACACCTTGACAAATACAACATGGTCCTTCTAATTTACACACATCGTTCTTCTGTTCATCTTGGATGAAGAAATGAGCCTTTTGGAAGTATGCCCTAAAACAATATTTATAGATGTATTCTACTTACAGTAGAGAATATAAGATGGAACCCGGCTATCAAAACCAAATAACTAACTGATTACAAATGATAATCAAGGTGGTCTGAAAATCTGGATATATTCAATATGTATTCAGAATATATAGTTTGTATCACTTCAAACTTCATCTGCCTTGTTTGTAAACATTGCGGATCAATGTAATGTGTTGATACTTACCATTGTTAATATGTAATATCAGTTACACATAAATCTTACCAAATCTGTTTAAAAGGAAATAAATATATGAGTGTATGATACGGAATTATATCATATATTTATACGTGAATGATGAGACTACTAAAATATAAATAAATAAATGCATGTATGTAAACAAACGAGGTTTGAAGCAGTCCAAAATAACATCACATATGAGTTCCAGATACAGAGATAACGCCTCGGTTGGGGCTTGATCCATCCCACCCTCGCTCGACTGCATTTTTTCTATCTGTAACTCAAAGTGGAGCTGGATAATGGACAAAAAGATGGAGAGAGAGAGAGAGAGAGAGAGAGAGAGAGAGAGAGAGAGAGAGAGAGAGAGAGAGAGAGAGAGAGAGAGAGAGAGAGAGAGAGAGAGAGAGAGAGAGAGAGAGAGAGAGAGAGAGAGAGAGAGAGACTGAATATATTTATGGTCCCCTACTGTTCTGTCAACAAAGTTTGCCTTAATTTTGAGTTCACGTACTTTTAAAATGTTATATTCAAATTGCTGTATAGTCTCTTGATAACGTACCCCTGTCGGATGTAGCCAACTGTCTGTCCCGGAGGACATTCAACTCTTATTTCATTTCCACAGCAGTCAAGTTTGGCACACCAGGCACACATGGCACAGCATTTGAATTCCCTTTCAAGTCTGATAACCTCCTATTTGGAAAGATGCAATGAAAGTGGCTTAAGCTGTGGGGTTTGTTTTCAAAAAATATTTCTTTCCTTACAGGCATAAAGCTCTTAAATTCCTAACTTTCGTGAAAATGTTTTTAGAGAGCCAGTTTGGCAATTATTCATTTGCAATATAAAAATATCGAATACCAAAGTATAAAAAAATGGACAGATAAACACGGATCTATGGAAATCAAGAGGTGGTATCAGGTGCAATGGAGGAGTAAGCATCCCTGTCGACTTGTCACACCTGCCTTGAGTCCACAGTCAGATCCAAATGAAATACATGAGGAACGAATCCTCGTCACAACTGGTACAGCCGGCCAGTTGATTGATTTAACGTTTGTATATGCATCGAACACTGGACCTGACCTAATTTTTACAAAATATATAGGAATATAAGATTGTGTTTGTTTGTGTATAGCTCATATATGTTATTGTACATCAAGTACAAGTAGTAAAATTAGAAAAAAAAACTAAAACACTTATTGGGGTAAACACAGATAATACCCCTGCTATTTTATCATTTTTTTAATCCGGCTATACTTTTACATTTATTATTTGACCTTGTATGATACCGCTTTCACTTTAGAAAATATATTTACAATTTAAATTGGAGCTCAACTGATGAAGTCTAATTGACAGAAACGATCGTCTCGAGCATTATAACGTTGGTATTTTGTTTATAATATTTATAACCACTAGGTCGTTGCCACTGCTGGTGAACCGTTTGAGTAACCGAGGGTATACATAAACCTAGTACCTGGTATTTCGGTACCAGCTGATAATCTTATACTATAGTAATACTTAGTACTGATAACACCATTTAAATTCCAAATCTTTCTAAAGCTAGGATAGTCATCTTTTACAGTGGTTACTCTTATAGACGGTTTTCGACTATACTTTTAGATTTATTATTTGACCTTGTATGATACCGCTTTCTCTTTAGAAAATACATACACATTTTAGATTGTAGCTCAATGATGGGGTCTAATTGACAGGAAACGATCGTCTTGAGCATTATAAATTTGGTATTATGTTTATAATATTTAATTTAATGCCGCTATGATTAACACAATGTATATAAATTCAATAACATTACTATATATATAGAAATATAATAGTTACATAAAAAGTCGAATCCTCTATCACCAGACCACCACCGCAAGCGATAAGTTGTAAATGGTTTGTAACTAATGAGTATGTTTTATATCAGATAAAATGAGGTCATTTTTACCTGTCCCAGGTTGTCAGTTATATGCATAATGAAGCCTCTTCTTGGACCACAACACTGTCTCTTGCACACATCAGATTCTGAAATGAATGTTTGTTATGGTATATATAATTCTAAAGCACTCTGTTTGTTTCTCGTTATTTCGTTGGTCGATGACTTAGAAAGCTCGCAGGGGATGATTCATGTTTCACTACTTGTTTAAATATGACCACACACACACAAACACACACACACGCACACACGCCTCGTTTTGAATATTTAAACGACCCTTTTTCTTTCTATAAGACAGTTTGATTCAATACTGAATAATCCTTTTTTTTGAGAGATAATTCAGTACAATCTCACTAGCAGACGACATCATTGTTATAATGTAATTTCAAACGACTGATATAATGGAAGTATGGTATATCCTTGTTATCATCATATGTAAAATCATCAACATTAAAAGGAAAAATGCTAAATAGTTTTATGATATTATGTAGCTCAATGTCTTTAATATAGGTAATTCGATTTCATAATAATGTATGTAAACTCGATGTCCTTATGATATAGGTAATTCGATTTTATGATAGTGTTTGTAAACTCGATGTCCTTATGATATAGGTAATTCGATTTTATAATAGTGTATGTAAACTCGATGTCCTTATGATATAGGTAATTCGATTTTATAATAGTGTATGTAAACTCGATGTCCTTATGATATAGGTAATTCGATATTATAATAGTGTATGTAAACTCGATGTCCTTACGATATAGGTAATTCGATTTCATAATAATGTATGTAAACTCGATGTCCTTATGATATAGGTAATTCGATTTTATGATAGTGTTTGTAAACTCGATGTCCTTATGATATAGGTAATTCGATTTTATAATAGTGTATGTAAACTCGATGTCCTTATGATATAGGTAATTCGATTTTATGATAGTGTTTGTAAACTCGATGTCCTTATGATATAGGTAATTCGATATTATAATAGTGTATGTAAACTCGATGTCCTTACGATATAGGTAATTCGATATTATAATAGTGTATGTAAACTCGATACCACTATGATATATGTTAATTCAAAACTGTTATAGTATATGTAAATATAAAAGAGGTATTAATCGTGCTTTTCTTTGGAAAAATTCTTTTCTTACTACTTAGATATATAATAACAAAGAGAAGAGATAAACAGGCATACAAATTCTTGAATTCCTATATTCATATGTTTGTTGTGTGAAATTTGCCTTAGACATTCAGTTTGGCAATTGTTCGAATTTTTAAGCCAGTGTATAGCTCTTATTTGTCTAGAGGTCCGTATTGGTCCAATATTTACCAGATTTGTAATTTGTATCCTGGATATCTTGAAGATTAATACTTTATATCTGTGATTTCTATATTAATTGATTCAATCTTACTATTTGTATATGCATGTCACACTGGACCTGACTTTATTGTCACAAAATATATAGGAATATAAGATTGTGTGTGTCTGTGTATAGTTCCTATTTTTTCATTGTACATCAAGTACCGGTAGTAAAATTAGAAAAAAATCGAAATAATTTTTGATAAACACATATCCGCCCCTTTAATGTTATTTTATCATTTTTTTATTTAATGCCATTATGATATACACATGTATATAAATTCATTAACGTTATTATATATGCAAATACATAAAATCAATGAACTTGACAGAGAAAAATACCTTCGGTGGCAAAGTAGACCTGTTGTCCGGCGCTGTTTTCAATTTTGTATTTGTTAGTCATTTCGAGATGAGTCATCACTGAAAATGAAATAAAACGCATGGAATCACGAAAAATATTGTGGCGTGCATAGGGGATCTCCGAGCCCATCACATCAGATTGTCATCTATCCAGATGCTAACCGTGCTCGCCGTTGTTTAACTTCCGGACATAAATATAACGCCGACCACCCAGCCACAAAATCTAGCTATTGGACTAGATAGTTAATCTGCGTATATCCATGACTATTTCAATATAATATAAAAGTTTGATATATCACAAAAGAAAGGCAAAATGTTCTCCTTTCAGCTTCAAAATGTAGTAAAGTATTCTAAAAGTATCGGTAACAAAATAAAATAAAATATAGCAAAACCTTTTGACTTCAAAAACTTGTCCACCACCATAGCTTTATATCATATATCAAAACAGGTATTTTGTGTGTTTTTACAGATTCCTTGAGTGAAACGGCATTACACATTAATGATTTCATATTTCCGGATTAACATAAGACAAAAGTTCAAACGACAAATTATTGGAGCTTAAAGTGAAATTAGAAAGATTGGGAGCTTCATCTATTTGATTTTGTGCAACATCCTCCGGAGAGCATTTCCGGAAGTAGGCCTGTCTAAGGAACCTAACAATTTTATCAAGAAATATAATAAATACAATCACAGTTTCTGTCTTTTACAAAAAATAAATTATGAGACAAGTCACAAACAATCAATCTGACATCCAAACAAGTTTATGTCTTGGATCCTTTGAAAACTTATATTGACCAAATAGGAATTGATATATAGACCACATATGAATTGATATACATGTATTTTCCTGCACTTTACAAGCATTTTACTTACTTTCCAACAGATCAATTTGCTGCTTCACGAACAACTGATCAACCACAGTTAGGTACTCTAAACCTGGAGGGCATCCAGGAACTGGTCCCGGACTTTGCACCCATACAACTGGTTGTTGTGGCTGACCCAGGATGGGCGCTGTCATCTGCATTTGCATAAACTGACCTGGAACAAAATAACGAACATTAAAGGAAATCTTTAAATAAAAGCTTTGTATATAGTCATTTTGTTACAACGTGATAATAGTCTGGGTATATTCTCTGAACTCATGAAGTGTTATTGACGTCTTGAGCATTTGTTTTTGATATTGCTTTGGTATAATCTTTTCAACATTTACAATCACTGTGTCGTTGCCACTGCTGGAGAATCGTTTAAGTCCCAGAGACTATCTATATATTTAGTATTGATGTTTTCGGTAAAAGCTTATCATTTAATACTAAAGTAACATATCATATAGATAATACCAGTTAAATTCTAAATTTTAATTTAGCCTCTTAAGCTACATAAACATGAAAAAGTAACATGGATAATCGGAACTTTGAGTACGACAAATTGTAGAAATAGTCTAAAGATGAAGAACAAACGGGATGGAATCAGGTGTCCAGAAGAATTCAGTGCCCCTGTTAACATGCAACACCTGTCGCAAATATTACATGGAAACCTATCGAGTTCAGTGACAAGGTAAAAATGTCTTCAGTTACTTTTAGATCTGATTGGTGAAAGGGAATCACTGTATATGGTGGTGCTCCAGAATGTTAGACATCTTTTTTTTCGGATTTGGAAAAAAATACCATTTTTTTTCGTAGCTATATATCTATCGAAACGACTAGATTAAATACCGTTCTCTCTCTCTTTCAGTAATTTACCTTGAGCCTGCGGTTGGGTCTGCACCGGTTGCTGCGTCTGCACCGGTTGCTGCGTCTGCACCGGTTGTTGTTGCGCTGGTTGTGACATAATCCACTAAGTTAGTCTGAAACAGTTTACAATAGTCTTTGAGTCACCAATAACCCCTGTCCCCCCAGGAGGAATTTTAAGGTTATGATTTTCTGAAATCTTTTAAACAAATGCTATAAAATGAGTTATGTTAGCACTCTGGCCGTTGGGGCGTTTAGGAGTTTTGGGGTAAAAACCATAAAAAAAATTAACAAAAAATGCTGAAATTTGGAAAACCTCAATTAATCCCTCATCTATGGCCTCTGATTGCAATGCAAGTACTGGTTGTATGGTAGATATCTTAAATGACAAGTATGGACTCATTTAACAACCATTATTTATCAAATTTTGTGTTTTGGGGTAAAAATCCTTTTTTAAAACAGAAATCTGAAAAAATACTATACTTTAAGCCACTTATGTATTTACCAATTTGTGTTTTGGGGGATATTTTCTTCAGAAAGCCTATCAAAAATTCTATAAATTGAGCTTTGTTAGCAATTTGTCAGAAGTTTTGAGGTAAAACCCATAGAAATTTAACAGAAATCGCTGAGTAATAATTGTATGGCAGATTGCATAAACGATAAATATTGACACAATAAACAATGATTTGTTGTATTAAAGTTGGTGTTTGGGGGTAAAAACCATGAAAATTAACAAAAATCGCTGAAAAACTGGAAAACCTCAATTGATCCTTCAGTTATGATCTATGTTTATAACTTCATCAAAACCAAACAATATGTGACGGAAATATCACTTATAGCAGGCTCGTAGTATGTAATATCTGCCATATCTACAAAATTACTGTATCGGAAATAAAATCTATAAAATCACTATATCAGTAATAAAATCTATGAAATTACTGTATTAGTAATAAAATCTTTAAAATTACTGTATCGGTAATAAAATCTATAAAATTGCTGTATTGGTAGTAAAATCTATAAAATTATTGTATCGATTATAAAATCTATAAAACTACTGTATCGGTAATAAAAACTATAAATTTACTGTATCGGTAATAAGATTTATAGAATTACAGCATCGGTAATAAAATCTATAAAATTACTGTAGCGGTAATAAAATCTATAAAATTACTGTATTGGTAATAAAATCTATAAAGTTATTGTATCGATTATAAAATCTATAAATTTACTGTATCGGTAATAACATTTCTATAAAATTACTGTATCGGTAATAACATTTCTATAAAATTACTGTATCGGTAATAACATTTCTATAAAATTACTGTATCGGTAATAACATTTCTATAAAATTACTGTATCGGTAATAACATTTCTATAAAATTACTGTATCGGTAATAACATTTCTATAAAATTACTGTATCGGTAATAACATTTCTATAAAATTACTGTATCGGTAATAACATTTCTATTGCTGGTTATTGACACAATATACTCTTGATCTGTAATAATAAAACAATTCCACTTCTTTGATTATTATTATCAATTTCAAACAAAATATGTTTAATATGAAGTTGGTCAGATCTTGTAAAAATCAGGTGCATAGGAATGTGTATATCTCCTTTGCACTGCATTATTTTTTGACATACCATGTTTTATTCATAATGTTATGGAAACTATTGATTGTTAACTGAAAAGAAGAAAAAGATGTAACGTGATATTATTTTGAATTCTGGATATTTTAACATGAGGTGCAGGTATGAATCTTAAATACACGGGGATTTTAAAGGGGCATTAGCTGTGTTTGCCAAAAAAATTATTTTTCTTCTACTTTTACTACTTGTACTTGATGTTTTGTGAAAATAAGGTCAGGTCCAGTGCGGTATGCATATTATATAAATAGTAAGATTGAATTAATCAATTGTTAAGTGCAAAAGTGTCAAACTGGGTTTCGCAAGCAAATATATAGGAATTTAAGAATTGTATGCCTGTGTTTGTTATTGTATATCAATCTGTGTTGTAAAAAAGGAAAGAATATTTAAAAGACGCAGCTAATGATCCTTTAATATTCTTAGTTCCATTCCAGGCTTTCACGGTTTACAATAATACAGTTTACACATTAGTGTAAACCATTTTTATGCACGATCTATCTAATTTTGTTTTTATTTTTTAAAGAGAAGATTCAAAATCAGATATATATATTTTCCAATGGCGATGACAGTAAATTAATTCAGATGAAATAATATGAGAAAAATAATCATTAATAATAATAAAAAAATCGGTTGAGATAGGGAAATTCCACCTCGGGACCAATATTTACTGTCTAGGACTAGGCAAAACTTCGTCCTGGACCATGATGTTTGTCCCCACAGTGGAGTTTCACTACCCCACACTGGTAAAAATTAATGATTTTATGGTTTCAAAATACTATCTGGAAATTTCATTATATATTACCCCTAAATTTAGAGTTTTTATCTTAAAATTTCGAGAAGTCATCCCGAAAATTTGAGAGGCTGACATAAATTTACAACTGTACACAATATATTGCAGTTATGATTTTTGTCTATAGATGTTGGAATATTTAGATAGAGATATCATAGAATCACTGTATATTTGACCATAACTTATTGCAGATTTTTCCAACAGGACCCAGTTACACAATGCACTGTTAAATCTAACTTGAGGTTAATCAATGTTAAACCAATAGGTTAACCATAGGTTAGATTTAACAATGTATTGTGCAACTGGGTCCTGATAGTTAATAGTATTTCGATTAGACCTGTCAAAAGATATATAACAGATGTGAGTTCAAATTTGCGTACGTGTGTGTGTGTGTGTGTGTGTGTGTGTGTGTGTGTGTGTGTGTGTGTGTGTGTGTGTGTGTGTGTGTGTGTGTGTGTGTGTGTGTGTGTGTGTAATATGTTCATAATTCTGATAATATATATACAATATTTCTGAAAAAAAATCTTAAAATTAGTTGTTATTACTACTGATAGATAAATAAAAAGCCATTCAAAACATATAGATAACACATCAAAAAATTTATACGATAATTCAATAATTTCTGTGAATATCTGATACTAGCTTATTAGATAGACAGATTTTATCAGAAAAAAAACAAACAAAAAAACACACATAAAGATAGAAAAATTGAACAGTGGCATAAGACATTATAAAATATCTATCTTTAAAGTGTCATTAGCTGTTTTTTTATTTTTCCCCATTTTACCACTTAGATTGCTTTACAATAACAAAAAAAGAGAAGATATCCAAAGACATGAAAATGCTTAAATCCCTATATGTTTTGTGAAAATTACTTGAGAAAGTCAAGTTTGGCACTTTTTCAATTGCAATTGATTAATTCAACCTTATTATTTATATTAGAATACCACACTGGACCTGACCTTAGTTTCATATAATATATAGGAATATAAGATTTTTATGCCTAAGTATAGCTCTTATTTGCTATCATATGAATATTATTTTTGCTTGTGTATAGCAACCATCTGTTATTATACATTACAGGGGCATTAGCTGTGTTTACGGAAAATATGATTTCAATTTTTTTCCACTTTTACTACTTGTACTTGATGTACAGTAACATATAAGAGCTATACACAGTCATAAAAATCTTATATTTCCATAAATTTTGTTAAGATAAGGTCAGGTCCATTGTGGTATTCATATACAAATAGTAAGGTTGAGTTTATCACTTGCAATCAAAAAAGTGTCAAACCAGGGTTTCTCAAGCAATTTTCACAAAATACATGGAATTTAAGAATTTTTATGCCTGTGTTTATCTGTGGTTTGTTATTGTATATCAATCTGAGTATTAGAAAAGATAAGAAAAGAAAAAAAAGTAGCTAATGCCCCCTAGAGTACTAGTAGTAAAAGTGAAAAAATCGAAATAATTTTGGTAAACTCAGCTACATGATAAGCTCCCACTTTTTAGTAAAACCCCTGGTAAATCAAAAAGTGGGAACATGATAGAGTACTATTTATTCGCATATTGGCATGCATCAGGGGCGATAAAATTTCAAACACAAAACAAACAAAAAATAAATAAAAAAAAATATATGTGCTCTGGACAAAATTCTAAATAACTGATAATACATGCAATAAATTACAAAACAAATTATTAAAAAAAAATAATAAAATTACGAAATTTCTGGCACTGCTTGTTTCCGGAACATTAAAAGGTCAAAAATAATACTTACGACTTTTTATTTGTCAATTTCAAATGATTGTGGAACCGTGATTTCATTTGAATAATTCAGCAAACGGAGGAGAGAGTCGTTATGGTCATGTTTCTAATTGAAATGTCAACAAATAATTAACACAAAGACCATATTTAAATAACGTCGCATTCACTTGAGAAACTTTATAAATAGATCGCTTTTGCAACATAACTCAGATTATTTTTTAGCCAACGGGCAGTGTGACCTTTTAGTTCTATGACGTCGATAAAACGATTTATATTCATTTAAAAAATGCAGTCAACACTCGCCATTATTACCAATGATCAAAACTGTAGGCCAAGCATGTTACTATTTGATCACTGTGCATGCTACACTTTTTATATAAATGTGGGAAAACATGTCATCTCACTCCCAAAAAGCATTTCCCCATATACGTTTCTCACAGACTAAAACTGGACACGATCAGATCATCAAAATACTAGGTATAAAACGTCAGGTATGCAATCAATTATGAAACATAGAATCAAGATACATCAATGTATATAAAATAGCAATACAAGTTCATATTTACCTCGTATCCCTTTTAATTAATCAAACGTAGCGCTTTGTGTGCTTTTATCTGACCAAATCAATATAACACTAGTGCACGGCCTACATCCGACATTTAAATTCAAGTTCTGTTATTATTTTGGTAAGTGTCACTAAGCATATAGCTTAGTATGTATTTAAACTACCAATTTCGAAATGACGGCTATTTTAATAATCAATGAAGTGTGTCAGTGAACACGTGAATTTAAATCCCATGAACAGGTGTCGCGATTTATATACATTTGTGTACAAATACATAATAAAACCTCGTTTTATAGTATTTCCGTTGTTTGTAGACATATCTTGTTGTACATATTGTTTCGTAAATAGTTTTGTTACATTTTCAAAACCTTAAATCGTTCCTGTAAATCGGTTATGATAGTTAATAATTACTTTGTTTCCGAAAAAGCATCCAAGTAGGATTGAAAATTGTGAATACACTTACGATTCAGGTGTCTGCAATTTTGGTTAATGATCGCCAATGACAATCTGTTCATCTAACCAATGAGGGTCCGCGTTCTATAGTGCACTAGGTTTCGAGAGAGTATATAAAGGGCTGCGAAAGTTCAGTGTTTTGGTTTTTATGCTGGATGCGAATCAAATAAGATCAAAGAGAAAACCAGGTAATTTGATACACTTTAATAAGGTTGACTTGTCACATCACTGTTTTCTAATGAAAACATTTGCTGACTATCAACAATACGAGGTATAGACTGCGTTACGAAGCGGAGGTGATTTCTGTGAATTTGGGACGTGTTTGAACGCTCATAAGTGGAGTCTCGGTAGCTGTCGCTGTCTCAGACACTTCAGCTGAGGCTCAACAACATGAACGTCATGAACATGAACAGCACCCGGGTTCGTGGATAACCTTTGTGTTAAAAAACTTGAGTTGATCATTAAAGCTTAATGAATTTAAATTTCTTTTTATCAGTCATATGATGTTGGTCAGTTTTAACGGAGGAGAAAACTCGGTTTCAATGTACTCGGGAACAGACCACCGGCCTTCCGGCAAACGTTTTTACAATGTCAGATACCGCTTGCAGTGGTCTAGTGTTAGACAGTCCGCTTGACATGCGGAAAGTCCCGGGTTCGATTCCGTGACCGAGTCATACCAAAGACTTGGAAAATGGTAGTGACTGTTCCTTCGCCAAGCGTTCGGCATACGAAGTGAAAGTCACGTGTCTTTCGGATGAGAGTGAAAACCGAAGTCACGTGTCGCGGAATGCATGTCGCGTAAAAGATCCCTCTGTCATGTAAATTTTGTATTTACACCCGCCCAGTAAATTCAAAATTTACAACATGACACCTCACTGCAATGGCATTAGTCCATAGCATAGTTTAAAATTGGTTGCACTTCGTTTAAAGCCGGTGACACCTCAATACAAACAAACAAAATACAATGTAGGCTTAGGTTGACTTAGATGTACTAATGTTGACAATGTAATTGTATAAAAGGTCTCCATTCGACAATTTTCTCCATGACATTATGTGCTTTATATGAAACAGATAGTAATAATACTCTTTCAGTTTCGCGCGTTTTGATAATGGGTGCACTTTAAAGAGGTGTTAGCTGTTTTTTTTTTTTAATTTGTTTACTATTTTTTACTACTTAGATTGATATAAAATAACAAAAAAGATATTAACAAAGGCATAACAATTTTTAAATTCCTATAAATTTGGTGAAAATTGCTTGAGAAATCCAGATTTAGCACTTTTTCAATTGCAATTGATTAATTCAACCTTACTATTTGTATATAATACCACACCGGATCTGGCCTTATTTTCACAAAATGTATAGGAATATAAGCTATTCCATGCTTGTGCATAGCGCTAATTTGTTATTGTACATCGGGCACCAGAGGTAAAAGTAGAAAAAAAATCAAAACAATGTTTTGGTAAACACAGCTAATGCCCCTTTTAAACAATAAATTTACATTTTAAGTAATTAATCATTTCATAAAACGATTTCAAAGAGCTCATTAAATAATTTTGGTCCTATTCACGGATTGACCTCATCGTGCAGTGGTCAATGCACGTGATCAACAAATGCAGAAGAGGACGTTCCATTGACTTTCTTCATTAGTTTTGTATCAGAACACCTGCTTTCTGCGAGCCGACCTGGCTCAGTCGGTAGCGCGCTCGACTCTTGATCGTGAGGTCGTGAGATCGAGCCAAGCCGGCGAAGGGTTGGTTTCCTGTCTTTCGGATGAAAGAGTAAAAACCGAGTGAAAGTTTCATGACTTGCACGTTAAACAAAAACAAACATAAACCTGTTTTCTGCAGTGTCCAATACACGTGATAAACCAAGGCGATAGAGTACTATCCATGGACTGACCTCAATGGTTTTGTATTAGAACTCCTTTTTTATGTAGTGGTCAGTGCACGTGATAAATCAATGCTTTAGAGTACTATCCATGGACCGACTTCATTGTTCTTTGTATTAGAATTGCTGTTTCATTCAGTGGTAAATATACTTTGTAAACCAATAAGTTAGAGTAATGTCAATGCACTGGATTTTTCTTTCAAGTCTTTTTCGTTAAAGAGTAAGTATGGATAAAAAAATCACAGGTACGGAAGTATTAATTCTTATGATATTCAGGAAACGACATACAAACCACGGATAGATATGGATCTTTCCTATTCCGGAGGTGGGATCAGATACCGAAGGTGTAAGTATTCCCTGTCCAACCGTCCAAACCGACTGTGAGTCCATAGTCAAATTCAAATGAAATAAGTTAATTAATCCTCGTTACAATTGTCGAAGAAGACTCAATAACCACTATCGAACAGGCAATTCAACATTCCCCAAGTAAATAATGTAAATGCTAACAAGATCATTATATCGACCATAAAAATATCGGAATGATAACATTAAACGCGATTCCTTATATCCCTGTGACAATAAATTATCAGTAAGTAGTTTGCCTCCATATATGAAATGTTCATATGTTGAACACGTTCTGGATTATCTACGAGGTATGAACGCTAAAGTCAGGAGAAAAGGATAACACTGACGACAGGAAAGCCAAAACCAGCACGTCTGTCGTAAAGTTTGCTTGTTAACTCGCAGTCTGCATCTACAACAAGATTTATATTCAAGTAGGGAGTGTATGTTTGATTCTGTGGCATCTTTAATTTCTAGTGCGTGTGGATATATCGCATTCATATACATCTGCAAAATTGTCATTATTAATTGAAAAAACGTTGTCGATACATTTAAATATCATATTAAAGGCCACAGCATGCTTATTCTTCTTTTGATCCAAAGGCTCAAAATGACATTTGCTAAACAGAAGTAAGAGACTTCATGGTTCAAAGCGCGATGCTCTGACCACTCGACCACGGAGCCCCCCATCCTTCCCCCAAAAAGAAATAATACTAATAATATATATATATTTTTAATTTATTATGTTACTTAATGTTCTTTAGGCTTAAGTTTATTCTCAAACTAAGAAACCTCTACCACTGTCTTATATTAGCACATCAATCCCTGAACGACTGATAAACTCTTCCGAAAATCAATTAAATAGACTACCTCAAATGTGTTTTCGGGGTAAAGGGGTAAAATCAACTTGCTTATCTCTATACAAAATGGCTATTCAACCAGAAAAACTCATTCCAAAGACAAGTTTTGATCTATTTCAGAACTTGAAATATGAGATGTATTTTGAAATCATCGATTTCGAAATGCCGGCTTATTGAAAAGCCAATGCAATCGCATAAAAACCCCACGCGTATAATTTGTATAAGAAAATCGCATAATTAACAACACGCAGAAATATCCACGTTTACAGTATTCATTTGTTCCATATTTGTGTTCTTCGTTCGGAGATCGTTGTTATATCTGCATTTTCACCGAGATTGACCTTTTCACCATTTTTGACATTTTAAAAGCAGGTTTGATCCATCGCAGGACTTGAAATATAAAATATATTTTGAAATCATCAATTTCGAAATGCCGAGGTATTGAAAATAAAATGTAACTTGTCAGTGTACCCGTGACTTTAAATCCCATGAACAATGACTATTGTGTTCAGCGGTCTTCAAACTATGTCAACTTTATTTTGCAACTTATCGCCGAATTTATAATTTAAAATCTTTTGAATTCGTCAGTAGCAAAAAATCGAAATAAGCTTTTTAGAAAACACAGCTAATAATCCTTTAAAAGTAATTGTTGTAAATATTGATTCGAAAAATCGTTAATGGTAGATATTTATCTGTCGTCAAGTTTGGTTTGCTTTTTTAAATGGTTTTATTAATTTTAAAAATATTAGTATTATAGTTCTGGACCCGGTTGCACATCACAATGTCAAATTTAATCTACAGTTAGCCCATTATTTTAACATTGGTTTATTTGTTTATTGTCGTTTAATGTCACACTCAAGAATATTTCACTCATATGGAGACGTCACCAAATGCCGGTGAAGGGCTTCAAATTTTGGCCTATGCTCGGCACTTACGGCCTCATTGAGCAGTGAGGGTTCTTTAACGTGCCGACACCTACTGTGGACACGGGGCCTCGGTTTTTACTGTCCGCAAGACAAGAAACCAACCTGCCGCCGGCTGGACTCGAACTCACGACCACACGATCAAGAGCCGAGCGCGCTACCGACTGAGCCAGGCCGGCTCAGTTTAACATTGGTTAATTCACTTTAAATTTAACAACCTATTGTGCAACTGGGCCCAGGTAACGTATACCAAAATGTGGCGCAAATGATCTAGGCATAGTATGGTGAAATCTCTGTTGACAACGTTATACCTAGCAGGTGGCAATCTGCTAGCTTAAAAACAACTAATCAAGTTGCTTAGACTTTTTATGGAAATGAAATTAAGCAAGTTTCTTAGCCTAAATTGATTGAGTTTAAGTTTAAAAGTAATTATGCTTATGCAATATATCAACAAAGTAAAGTACCAATCAATAATCAAAACTCAAGTCCATTATAAGACGACGAATTACATGTGCAAATAGTCTCAACATGAAGAACAATTACGAATCCCAAACGGGATAAAACCAGGTGTTCGGAAGGAGTTAGCGTCTTCTGCTGGCATGCCACATCCGTCGCAAATGTTCCATAAAAACCTTGCTAGTTCGATGAACGTGTCAAATTCGGTAAAAAGGTTAAGTTTGGTGATGAGGTCAAGCTCGATGAAAAGCATGATGGTGAAACGGAGTGATTGTCCCTGGCCGTGATCCAGAATACTATCTAATATCTCTGAGAGGGGGACTTCATAATGTTTAACAAGATTCCAGTATCGACCATAAAACTTTTTAAACGACGACTTGTGTAAGTAGTTTATTGGTGAGTCGTTTTGCTCTCAGAAAAAAATTAATGTATATCATAACGAGTCCTGATGTTATATTAATTGAAATATGTTTATTATCATTTATTTAAACTTATCTATATATTTATTATTTTTAATATAGCACACACATATAAAAGCGTCAGTCTTTTGAAAATGCAAAAATCTTAAAAACATAACAAACATTTACACATACGTTCATACACTCATACAGATACGGGTAAGTGAATAAAAGAGACAAAATCAGATTTTTCTGGTGCAGCCCGTTTCACAAAGGGTCATACGTAATTTCTTTTACATACGTATAAAACATTTCCGTAAGTCAATTTAAAAAAGTTCGTAAATAAAAATTTCCTTCAGGAAATTCCTTAACTTTAAGGACACATAAAAGCTGTTGCATAAAAATTCTTAAATTCCTATTTAATACATGTATTTAAGGAAAATTTCTTGAGAAAACCAGTTTTTACAATTATTCGTTTGCAAATGAAACAATTGACCTTACAATTTGTATATGCATCTGACTATGGACCTGACCTTCAATTTTTGAAAATATATAGGCATATATAAATCTCAGATACCAAAGTATAAATCAATAGAATGTCCAGGACATAGATACCAATCCGGTAAAAATGGACAAACACGGACCATTGGAAACCTAGAGGTGGAATCAGGTGCTATGGAGGAGTAAGCATCCCCTGTCGACCGGTCACACCCGCCGTGAGTACACAGTCAAGTCCAATGAAATACGTCAGGAGTGAAAACGAAAAGGCAACTCAGCATATTTGAAATTTTATGTCTGTGTATAGCTCTTACTTTTATTGTACATCAGTTTAAGTGGTAAATAAAAAAAGAAAGAATTGCATTGTAAAACATAGCTAATGCCCCTTTAAAACTTTAACATAATTATCTATATTAAAATATAGATATAAATTATAATTGCATTTATCCAACACTAACCTTTCGTTCCGCTTGTAGGTGATCGCATTGACGTGTGTGTGTGTGATACTGCTATTAAGACATTAAGTTGCTCGATCCCCTGGTTAAATGCATGTTTCTGTAATTTCAAAAGTAATGAATGCAGCCCTGTGTTTGTTTATAATGCATTGATAGTACCAATGGTGATGATCAATTATTTACTTACTGACAATGGTACGCTAGTCACTTGTTTAAATATACGGTATAAAATGACACGAGTTTAAATATCTATGGATATTACGTCGTTCGTACTATCTATCTATGAATAAATGACGGATGTTAAATGGCGTGAATATATTCCACAGCATAAAATGTTGTCAGTACTGTAATTGGATATTGTCCTTTTAAAGTGGAGTTTTTGCTGAATCAATATTGATTTGTAGTGTTATACATATCACTGCTATCCGAGTGTAAAGTAAATTGGGTAGTTAAAAGCATGAGGCATGTTTTCCGGGAAAAAAATTAAATTTCGTAATTTACTATTTAGATTGGTGTACAATACCAAATAAGAGATATACACAGATATCGAAGTTCTTATATTCCTATATATTCTGGGACAATAAGTGCGGTGAGGTCGAATTAATCATATGCAAACGAATTATTATAGCCAAACTTGGTTTCTCAAGCAACTTCCAATAAATACATAGGAATTTAACAATATATATGGGAAATCACGTGATCATTTATATCGTTTTACATTACTTTTTATACTCCATAGTGGCTCACGGTTGCGCATTTAAGTCCTAATAGGTTTATCGTTCAAATATTACAAAATGAGCCAAAACAGCACTCTAGTCGCTTTAGGGCATTTAAGACTATTGAGATAAAACAATAAAAAACAAACACTGCAGGAAATAGGAAAATCTTAAGTAATCCTTCATTTATAACAGTTTTTTATTGCCCCTTGTTCCTTTATTTATACGAAGCAGACTTCATTCAGAAACTGTTGAATCCAAAGAAGAAAAAGCTAGCGGTGTCCTTTAATTTGACATTTAGATATATCGGCAACGTTTTGTCAATTAATAATGATAATTTTCATATATATGTCAATACGATATATCCCAGCGAACTAGAAATTAACGATACAACGTTTCATACTTAGACATTTTCCTTACTACAGACCCAGACTGGAAATTGGCAACTAAGTTATACGGCAAACGCGGCGATTTCGGCTTTCCCATCGTAAATTTTCCACATTTAAGTAGTAATATCCCACAGTCAGTTTATTTTTCACAAATGATCCGATATGCCAGTGCGTGATCAACATTTGAACATTTCATATACAGATGTAAACTACTCACCATGTCACTATTGACACAGGGATATCGAAAACCGCGTTTAATATCAACGTTCCGCAAACTTTATGGTCGGTTGTTAGTCTTGTTTGCTATTACTCTGTATCACTCAGTGAAATGTTGAGTTGCCTTTTCGTTGGCGGTTGTTGAGACGTCTGTACTAATTGTGACGAGGATTCGTTCATCGCGTATTTCATTTGGATTTGACTGTGGACTCACAGTGGGTGTGACCGGTCGACAGGGATTGCTTACTCCTCCATGGCACTTGATCCCACCTCTTGGTTTCCAGAGGTCCGTGTTTGTCTATTTTTACCAGATTTGTATCTATATCCTGGATATCCTAAAGTTTTATACTCTAGTTTCTGAGACTTTTTATTTCTCCAAAATATAATTTGGAGGGTATTATTTTCCAAAAGCTTATCAAAAGTGTTACAAATTGAATTATGGTAGAACTCTGGCTGTTTTGGGAGTTTAGGAGTTTTAAGGCGAAGTCATGAACTTCAAACAGAAAGCATTGAAAATGGAAAACCTTGTAACCCTTCAATTATGATTAGCTTTTGTAAACCAAAATGATGGATGCGTGACAGATACCTGTCCTTTCTCTCAGGAATACGATACGATTTGTATATTGCAAGATACATTTCTACTACAAAGGTGAGATAGTTTTCTTTATCATGACTGAAGTTTCAATGTTCTGATGTCCAATTATATTTTCCTGTATGTACCTAGTAAAATATATTTGTATAAATTGTGACAAGGATTCATTTGTTTCTCGCGTTTTTCATTTGGATTTGAATGTGGACACGGTGGCTGTGACCGGTCAACAGGGGATGCTTACTCTTTCATGGCACCTGATCCCACATCTTGATGTCCATAGCTCCGTGTTTGTCCAATTTTTACCAGATTTGTATCTTTATCCTGGACATCCTATACTTTGGTATCTGAGAATTTTATATCATAATTTTCATATGCTTTCACACACACACACACACACACACACACACACACACACACACACACACACACACACACACACGTAGTAACCACTAGTAGAATTAAAATTTATGAATATAAAGGGATAAAAAACTTTCCCTTTTACTACTAAGATTGATCAACAATAACAAAAAAGACGTATACATATATTCATGATCAAGCAAATTAGATAATTAGTGAAAATGAAGAGGTACCAATGGTATGTTGAAACTTAAGTCCATAAGAATACGACAAATGGTCTCAACATGAAAAACCATTGTAAATCGTCCCACACGGGATGGAACCACATGACCGGAGGAAGCCAGCAGGCCAAACCGCTGTATATATTATCATCAATCTAAATGACATTTGAAAACTTTTGTTGATATTTTTTGAAAACATTTTTGATATTTGTTGACTATTCATTTATTCTTTTTTTAGAGAGACTTTTGACAAATTATCCATTGAGATAATGGAGGATTCATCTGGAACAATAAATATTAATTTTGGAACTGGGAAAAGGGGAGTAACTCTATTCAGGCCAATGAAATTTGTCAAACATAACTGGACATCAAACAGGAGATGGTAACTAAACTCTCACTGAAGTCAGAAACAGATACGTACATTAAGAACACGTTCAGCAGACCCGTCCAATTATTGTCAAATTTCAAAGTGACCGTGACCAAAATTGTGAACCAAGCCTAAAGAGTCTGCAAACGTGGGGATAAATACAGATTAAACGAAGTTTTACCAAAAATGTAAAAAAAAAACTGACCGGAAAAAAGTTCTTTCCTCCTGGAGGCAAAAAATATTGACTGCAAACGTATACATGCATTATGATGATAAGTTATTGATCGACAGTTAACTTTTCACACGTGACGAGGATACCAAAGGTTTAAAATATTACAAACACAATACCAAAGTTATAATGCTCAAGATGATCGTTGCTCTCAATTAGACATCATCAATTGAGCTTCAATTTAAAATGGATGTATACATTCTACAGAGAGAAAGCATTATCATATAAGGTCTAATAATAAATATAAATTTATAGCAAAATCCGTCCAAGAGTAACCACTGTAAAAAGATGACTATCTTAGCTTTTGAAGAATTTAGAATTGAGAGACAGTGTTATCAGTGCCAAATTTATAAAAGATGCATTAGAGAATGTGGTATCATACAAGGCCAAATAATAAATCTGAATGTATAGCAAAATTCGTCTAAAGGTAGCCACTGTAAAAAGATGACTACCTTAGCTTTTGAATAAATTAGAACAAGTTTTTAAAAGAAGAATTTAGGAATTTTGGCATTGTTGATTCTGAACTCCAAGTTAATATGTTTTAAGAATTGTTTCTTGGAACATTGAATGTATTCAAACACTGTTGACCAAGTACTTACGTCACATATAATTTGTTTCCAAAAAACCTTTCAAAAGGTTAAAGGTGAATTTGCAAATTATTTTTTGTGATTTTTATTGTTTTGAAAGTGTTCGTAATATTCACGGACAATTTAGTAAAGTTTCAGGCGGAGTCTAGGTATTGGTGAGAAAAGGAATAACGAACAAATTAAAGTCAAATAAATCCCAAAACAGTACAGTGTCATGATCTTTGTTCATTGTCAGTTAGGTACAAAGCCCATTACTTTAGTATTTTTGTATTTTCCACCAAAAAACTTCACTTTTTATAAGTATCAAAATCCTGATATCAATGGTATAAATATCATTGACAATGCTTTATTTGAAATAAGTAACATGTTTGTGATTTTGAGTTATTTTAGCTATTGACGTTGAGAGAGAGAGAGAGAGAGAGAGAGAGAGAGAGAGAGAGAGAGAGAGAGAGAGAGAGAGAGAGAGAGAGAGAGAGAGAGAGAGAGAGAGAGAGAGAGATTACATGTATTATTATGAAATATTTATCCACAAAAGGAGGTGTACGATAGTGTGTTTTCACGGATTTTTCTAAAGCCTTTGGTGGTATAAATGGATCAAAGCTTTTTGAATATATTTTGTGCAAAATCGTGCATAGAAAAAGGATATCCTGTTAAAAATATAAATGTTATCAAAATAGCAGTTATAGCTTTACCAAGGGAAGTCCAAAACAAATGCTCAAGACGATCGTTTCTGACAATAATAATGTAAAAGTACAAATGGACTAAGTAATATTTTCAGCTGTAAAATAGGAATGAGATAAGGCAATGTCTTAAGTCCATGGCTGTTTGCAATGTATATAAATAAACTTGCAAGTGAAATGGAGTTCAAAGGTGGAAATGGTATATCTATACATAAGGACTTCCATCGTGTTATGACGCTTGTTTTTGCTGTGATTAAGTACTCATAGCGGATACACGTATTGACTTACAGGGACGTTTAGAATTGTCTAGAATCATTCTGCAACAAATGGAACATGACTATGAGTATTGACAAGTCAGATATCGTTGTCAGTAAAAATAGAGGTACACTATCGTAAAATGAGAAATGGTCCTTCAAAGATGAACTGCTTAAAATTGTAATCTACTATAAAAAAATTGGTGTAATTTTTAAAGATTTGAAATTGTAATAAACTGCATGCTGTAGGTCATTAAGTCAACAATGTGAGAACGCTCTAAATATGACAAAACAATGCTTATGTTAGCTTTCAACGATCATTAATATTGGATTTAGATTCTTTACTATGTTGCTGAGGTATGGGGTCTAGACAAAGTGAAGGACATTGAGTCTGTTCAAAATAAATTTCGTAAGTGGCTTCAGAGAACAGGTACAAATACGAACAATCCAATAGCCAGAGGTGAATGTGGTCGCTTTGAACTCTTCACAAACTATTTTTGTAGACCAAAAATACTTTCTGCGTCTACAAAGTATTGAAGATAATAGATTGATACCTATACGATGCTACAACATGGTGTTTGTTGCAAACTACCATGGACGAAAGAACTGGTGTACTAAAGCTAAAATTGTTCTATATATGTACGGCTTAGTATAGTGTGGGAAAGCCAAGGTGTAGAAATGAAATTCTGTTTCTTATGCTTTCAGACAAAGACTATGCGAAAATTAATTTACAAAATTGGTAAGAATATCTATAAAACTCTTCAAAATTTGAATTCTATACAGCCATAAAACAATCATTATTTATGTCAATTTATCCATACAAAAATGTCTTATAATATGACAAAATTTCACTATTATTTGTTCAAACTATAAGCTTGCTATTGAACAAAGTACACGTGAAAATCAACCACGCGAATATTTATCTGCCTTAGAAGATGAATACCACTTTATACTTCATACCCTATATAAGCTGATCTTCGTGAAAAAAACTCTTGCCACTTTGGTGTCACAGAAATGTTTTAAGTGACAAACTACTTAACTTTGTTAATCAAATAACTTGACTAAAAGACAAAGCCAATCTAAATTCAAACATTTCACTGTAAAAATAAATCCTTATATTTCATGACCAAAATGTAATAAAATATTTTGCCTATAAAATTCTAAAATACTGAATCAACAGCATTTTCAAAATCTATTGGTAGTAGCAGCGATATATAAAGCTAATATCGCTGTTTTTGCTTTATATATCGCTGGTAGTAGTGAACCAGTGGTGTTAAAATTGAAATTAATGGGGAATAATAATTTATTCCGGAAAAAAAATCAAAACCCAAAATAACCAGGTCCTTATTCCTATTGGGATATTAAATAACAACGACCCTTTTTAAGTTGTTCCAATCAGTTCAGTTTTGTCAGAATAGTTTGTACTCAGATCATGTGACTTCAACAGATAGTCGGGCAAGGTCCATATCGGTTATGTAATATTCTCATGGCGACATCTTACTCAGTTCAACTGGAAAGGAAATAAATTTTAGATAAATGGTCTCTCTTGTAAATAGGGGAAGTGTCATCACTTCCCTGGAGGCTGTTTTTCAATTCCATGACACCAATTATATTCAAGGTCATATATGCGATAAACTGCTTATCCGGAATGTAATAATGCCCTGCCTTTTTCTTTGAAAGTGCACATTATTAAGAAGAACCATAACTTAATTGGACAATTCAAAAATGGTCTATTCACAAAAGCAAACAAAAATTTTCCAGAATTATAAAATGTTTAATGAAAAGATACACATTTAGATATGTACAAGCACAACTCTACTAAATATAAGAGAACTTAAAATATATAAAAAAGTTTCACCAGAACTGAATTTAGCTTAAAAAATGGAATTTAAATTGTTGTACAAGAGTCATAAAAATAGAACTTAGATAAATCATGTTACTATAGTATGGATGTAAAAACAGCTACAGTAAAGACATAAATTATGGATAATTCGGTAAATGAGTACATAATCATATACATGTACAGGTATATATATATATATATATATTTATATGTATTCTCCTCTCTACAATACACCTAGATACGATATCAATTGCTATACAGTAAAATCTCTTCACAATTCCCCTTGTTTCATTTGTCACCTCACTTTATGCCACTAATTTTGAAAATCCACTTTTCCCCAAAAAAATTTCATTTAAGGTTTCTTTTAACCTATTGCCAAACCCCTTTATTATGCCAAATTTGGGCTGAACAAATGGTGGCAGTATAATGGTTTTACTGTACATAACATTACGGTTATACTGTAATAAACCTTGACTTAAGAAATATTTACTTCATTGAGATTGTGACATCTTCATATGCATTCTGATCTCAACAAATATTTTCTTTAACCCATCAACCCCTGAAGTCACATTTGGACCTGCCCATTGAAAAGACTAGTTAAGTCCACTGTCAGGGTTCATGGGTGTGTGATTTAGAATCCAAATTCTGTAATAATTTTACATGCAATATTAACTTGTTCCCCCCTAATTATAACATTAGACCATCCTCTTTATTGTTTTGGGCAAGTCTAAATGTGAACACAGGGGTTGATGAATTACTAATCATCTGAGGATTGATAGTTGAATAAAATATCCACTGTATACAAGTTGATCCATGTTTTACTATACAGATGTGTTCACTACATTGCTTTGTTCTAATCTTACAACTTACATAAACGTTACCTCCTATAAAAATTATATCTCTTTGCTGGTTCAATAAAAGTTATCAGCCACACTTTACACACAGTGCACAAACAACTCTCTGTGATATTCTAAACATTTTGCATCTCAGCTGATAGAGTGAAGTGTGTGTGTGTGTGTGTGTGTGTGTGTGTGTGTGTGTCTGTGTGTGTTAGAAACAAAAAAGACAAGTAGCAGTTAACATGCAGTGTCAAAACAAAAACACATTTGTTCAAGTCAAATTCAATGGGGTAAGTTGGAATCTTGCTACTTTATTTAATCACTGTCTGTAGCTTAGCCTGTATTGCATACATATCATGTCAAAAAAGATCCGTCAATAGACGACAATAAAATTGTGAGCAAGTATATCAATAATTTAAATGTAATTAAGAATTTACATCAAAGTTCACAAGGAAAATATACATCTAAATAAGGATCAATATTTGCCTTGCTAAACAAGCCCGATCTAACACAAGGTTCTAAATGTTCTATAAATATATATCGTACAGGTAATGCTAACATTGACACTACGTTATGAGACTCTGTCAAGCTTTTTGAGTGTGTCCTATTTCATACCACACATACAGTTCACAAGAGTTTGATTGTCATGAAATAACACAGAAAAAACTTCAGACCCGAGTTTAAATGTTTTTGTTTTCAATGCTTTAATATGGCATAACATATTAATTGTAAGTTAAGAGGGATAAAGGAGTTTTAAATGGTGTGGATGAAACTCTGGTTATAATGTAAAATTGACTGCCTTCCTTACATATATAGATTAGGTTCCTGGTTATAATGTAAGACTGGCTGCCTTCCTCACATAAACAGCTTAGGTTCCTGGTTATATTGTAAGACTGGCTGCCTTCCTCACATAAACAGATTAGGTTCCTGGTTATAATGTAAGACTGGCTGCCTTCCTTACATAGATAGATTGGGTTCCTGGTTATAATGTAATACTGGCTGCCTTCCTCACATAAACAGCTTTGGTTCCCGGTTATAATGTAAGACTGGCTGCCTTCCTCACATAACAGCTTAGGTTCCTGATTATAATGTAAGACTGGCTGCCTATCTCACATAAACAGATTAGGTTCCTGGTTATAATGTAAGACTGGCTGCCTTCCTCACATAAACAGATTAGGTTCCTGATTATAATGTAAAGACTGGCTGCCTTCCTCATATAAACAGATTAGGTTCCTGAGTATAAATTTATAATATAAAGACTGGCTGCCTTCCGCACATAAACAGCTTAGGTTCCTGGTTATAATGTAAAGACTGGCTGCCTTCCTCACATAACAGCTTAGGTTCCTGATTATAATGTAAGACTGGCTGCCTATCTTTTATAAACAGATTAGGTTCCTGGTTATAATGTAAGACTGGCTGCCTTCCTCACATAAACAGATTAGGTTCCTGATTATAATGTAAAGACTGGCTGCCTTCCTCATATAAACAGATTATGTTCCTGAGTATAAATTTATAATATAAAGACTGGCTGCCTTCCGCACATAAACAGCTTAGGTTCCTGGTTATAATGTAAAGACTGGCTGCCTTCCACACAGAAACATAAAAAGAGGCCTCAATCCTAATGTGTTGATTGGAAAAAGAATGTGTTGCAAAACCTTATGCTCTAAAACATTTGGCCACAGAGTCACCCACTTAACCGTTGTGTCAACTCCATTTTGCTTCTTTTTTTTTTTTGTCTTTTCTATCCACTATCTTCTTAACTATTTTGTTAAATGTTATAATTTCAAAGTTAACAGCATTGCCACATAAGGAATAACCAGGTGTAAGACCAAATTTTTCCTGTATGTCAAAAGTCAAAACACATTTTTTTACTATGTGTTGGCCGACAATTCTATATTTTTTTCATAAATTTTGGGAAAATAAAAGTGAAATCAGCAAGAAAATAAATAACAATTGTTAAATTTATGTGGAATTTAAATGTGGAGATATAGTGATATCACTTCATTACACCATAAACAACATATTTGATACATGTGAAATGTGATTACTATCATGTTCTATTCATGTTAACTCATAAACCCCTGAAAAACAATGGACTCTTCTGTAAATCAATGACTAAGATCAGTCCAAATGTGTCTTTAGTGGTAAATGAGTAAACAGAAAAATAAACACACTGAATTGTACCCAGTTTTACACATGAAAAACAAAAACAAAGAACAGATTTCAAAATTCACCTGTTCACATACAGTCTTATATAAAAAGTAAAATCTTGGATGCAATTATCTTTTTCTTCAACAACCAGTGACCAAGAAACCAAGAAAATAGCAAAATGTCTAATTTTAGATAAAAATATTTGTAATATAACATGAAACTGATAACTATTTGTAGAAATGACTACCAACACTCAAAACTGGACATATAAGCTAATTTGAAAAATAATTTGTTACATCAGCAATTTTTCAACGACAGAATATCTGTACAATGCTGTATGAGGCACTTCCTTTGTGTCATCTGATGAATCGGCTAAATATCAGTGACAATTATATATCACGTGCGTGATATCTATGACATTACTAGGGAGCTTATCAATATCAGCTACATATATCAAGTGAATGATATCATATGATATATTATTACTAGGGGAGGTTATCATATCAACTACATGTAGATATCAATCATATATCATGTGAATGACATCGTGTGATATATTTTACAGGGAGCTTATCAATATCAGATATATATCAATCATATATCAAGTGAATGATATCGTGTGATATATAACTAGGGGAGCTTATCCTAGCAGACATATATCAATTGGATAATCACAAATCAAATGAATATATTACTAGTGGGGTTTATCATATCACCTTGATATAAATCATGTATCAAGTGAATGATATCACATGACTATGACAATATATTTTTAAGGGAGCTACAAGGGAGAGGGGGGTAATTATATATTGTAAAATTATTGATTACATTTCAAATCAATGGTCATATATCAGCAATATTACTGCTTCAAAAATATATGGTGACTTTATAATTACAAAAACTCTATTACATGTGCAATAGCCTAACTATCTAAAGACGCAATAACACCATCCAATTTTATCCGCTAGTGATCTCAATCAATTTCATATGGTTATTTAATTGGTAGTGTACAGATTACTAATTGGTTGAATTTCAAAGGATTAAAGGGCAAAAATTTCCAAGAAACTTCTGCAGAATCACATTGTTAAAAACGAATTGGTGACTTTTTTTTAAAAGAAAACCCCTAACAATTCTGTAAAAGTCAACAATCAATCATTTTGCATACAAATGTACATGTGTTAGCACAATTTTTATGTGTGAAAAGTTTGAATTAAACAAGACCAGTGCTTTCTTTGGGTCTTTAAGAGCACCATGGCATGATGTCACTCAAATTTATACCAAGGTGCAGAAAACAGCCTTTAAACAGACTCTTGCATCACATTATTTGAGGTATATTAAAATTTCATTGAGTATACTATCTTTATTTATTTTTTAGGTCACATTTTCACAAAAAAATCAAAATATGTGTTAATTACCAATTTGGATAATCATCTTTTGAACAAGTTGGTACCGACTGAAATTATCAACAGCATCAAGACAATCCCTGAAGGATTAATGGACTCTACCAAAAATCAATGACATAGGCTAGTCCAAATGTGTCTTCAGGGATGAATGGGTTAATTTTAAAGAGAATGGTTTAGTTTAGTGTATAAAGTTTTATCAAAGAGCTAAACATTACAAAGCCAATAAAATGTTACTTCTGTTAAGCTATGTTGTATAACGCATCAATAATTTGATTGTATGAAAGTCCAATCCCGTTTTTAACACATAAAATAAGCCTTGCTTTTTTTCTTCTATAAATGAATCCTAGCTTTCTTATCGCCTGTTGTTTTGCTTTCTCTCGAAGAACATGAAATCCTGAAAACAGAAAAGATGTAAATAAAAAGAACCTTCCAACATAATGTAATACAACACAAAAAATTATTGCATCTGACGTAACAGCGATTAATATCATCAGCATGTGGGTCCTGCAAAACGACCCATTCCCAATGCAAAATCTACTATTTTTTTCCTAATTTTTAGCAAAAATTTCCCAATTATGTACACCTTGTTGTTCATATTCAGTATTAAACAATAAACAAGAGGGGCTCAATTGCTCACCTGAGAACCATCTATAAATGTGGAAAGAAAACCAAGGAGAATATGTACCTGAAGGCTGATCTGGCCAAAAAACATAAATAATGCTGTTTTAAAAAATTTAATCAAAAATTCTAGAAATCAAATTTCAGCAAAATTCTTGCACAAAAACATTTCTTCACCTAAATACAAGTAAAACACTTAAATGATCATTGTGAATGCAAGGGGAGATGACTGAGGAAATCTTACAAAAAAGAATGAAAAAGACAAAGTCTGAAAAGACCTTAAAAACGCGTCAAAAATTAATATTCTGATTTTTAAGAATAATACAAACTTGAATCATACATCCATGTAGATTACTCAGAAACAATCCATTTTTCAATTCATACAGCAGTTCTGGAGAAGATTTTTAAAGAGGGGTACCTTTTGGACCTATTCTGCCTCACCCTGGATCCACCCCTGGGCCAATCTGGCTGAAAACTACAAACTTGGTAAAGGACCTTAAGCACTTGCTTTCTGACAAGTTCTTCTAAATCTTTTCTGCGGTTTCAAAGAAGAAGTCGAAAATATATCAAGTTTACAGACAGAAGACGAACGGGAAATGATCACAAAAGCTCACCTGAGCCTTTGTCTCAGGTGAGCTTTAGAATTTAGTACATGTATGAACTGCACTTTGAAGTCTCCAGATGATATCCATGTTGTCAATAAAACAGGAGAAGCTAAATTTTGAATCACAAGTTTTGTGTCTTTATTCTTATGACTTAAAGGATCATAGTTACTTTTCCCCATTTTGGCCCATTGTTGCTAAAAAAAAAAAAAAAAAAAAAAAAAAAAAAAAAAAAAAAAAAACAATTGGAATGATACATGTACAGGACCCTGTCCCAAAAAAGTCTATTAATATTTCTAATTTTGTAGATTTTATCCAAGGACATATGTTCAAGTTTCTGAAAACATAATAAATATCAATTTCCCCCAAAGTTGTCCTAAGGACCCTTTTTCTCAGACTCTTGTTCATATATAATGTGAACTGCAATGATGAATTTATAGTATCTGCCTTTAAGAGTGTTGACAATGTCTTACTACAGAAATAAATACAGCACTTCACAAATTGCTTCTTATTTGTGTATAAAAATTCAATCCCCAATTTCTAAGAAAAGATAAACCATAAAACATGTAAGTGGGGTAATTATTGACATGCAAATTTATCTTTATGTCCTAGAAAACTGGTTTATAATTTGAATGAGAAATAATTTTAGCGATTTATGATTAAAAATTATAAAAAATTTCCCAGTTTTCAATCAAGAATTTTTTTTATGTACATACAATTACAAAGTGGAACTTTTTTCACAAACATTTTGTTCCATACAAGATCATTGGCAATTTTGTCTGCTGGCCTCCCTCTATTTAAGAGCTTGATACTGTTTTGAGTTTTTCTTCTAACAATAGCACTTCCTCTTCGCTGTTGCCATTTTGTAGTCTATACACATCCCATCTCACAAAAAGTGAGAATTCATATTATCAAACCGACATATCAAAATAACTGAATAAATGTCATGTCAAAAGTATTGGCAGTAGAAACATGGTTCATACATATAAACTGACATGTTTTTCAAGCACTTTTCATGTGATTTTTCAAGCACTTTTCATGTGATTTTTCAAGCACTCTTTATGTGATTTTTCAAGCAGTCTTTATGTGATTTTTCAAGCACTCTTTATGTGATTTTTCAAGCACTTTTTGACAAAGAAAACAAAAATAATTAGCTGTTTTGTTTGTTAAGGCTGTAGCATTTTAAACAGATTAATTTGAAATAACTTATGTAAATATTGAATCCCAAAGTGACAACAAAATGAACAAAGAAATAAATGCTTTTGATAGTTTTATCACAGCTAAGACAAGCCAATACACTGCAGAAATGTGATTAATTTTATATCAAATTACTCTGTCAATACTATTCAAGCTGTATATGATAAAAAATTCAAGCACAAAATTTTGAGATTCAAGCACTTTTCAAGAGAAAATTAGGTTTTTATGAAATTCAAGCACTTTTCAATCACAGGCTCAATATTCAAGCACTTTTCATTTCTGTGAGAACCATAATATAATTATTGATACAAGTTTGACAGAATTTTACCCGTATTTACAAAATTCTACATGACCTACGTGTATATGTGAGAATAAAACCTTATCAGGAACATCAGAGACATATTTGGTTCTGGGAAAACTATGCAGCACTGTTTACATCAAAATAGC
The DNA here is from genome assembly GCA_030159075.1 of Atrina japonica. Classification (NCBI taxonomy): domain Eukaryota; kingdom Metazoa; phylum Mollusca; class Bivalvia; order Pterioida; family Pinnidae; genus Atrina; species Atrina japonica. The sequence goes on along the minus strand of BROG01000291.1, from coordinate 507,593 downwards.
AAAACATCTACCTATATAGTACAAGGGATTCACTTTCGGCGCAAGCTAAATTAAGTCACCCAGATGGAGAAAAAGACGCTACGACAACTACGAGCCATAGACCTAGGCTTTTACAAGGGTGAAAACAGTCACTAGTCGGTAATTCGTGTTGAGTTTGAGCGTAAAGATTTTTTTATGTGAGAAACATATCGCTCATCTGTGATGAAGACAAATTTAATCTTTCACGAACAAAATTAGAGGATAACAATTAAGACAAAACAGTACAGAATCTACCACTCTATGCTACTGCCATACAACATTTTCTTGTCACCGACTTGTGATCCAAAAATACTGGAATTGTCAGAATTTTAACTCGCCCTGTCAAACAGCTAGTCTAGGCTCTACATAGCTTCTGCCGTGTTCTGACGAAATCAGCCGCCAAACTTGTCCAGCCAAATTTTAACTCAGCATGGCCAGGGAAGTTTTACACTCCTTTGATATATCATGATCAAAATCTACATTATACTTTACATTTTTTTCATATTAATTAATTTCATGTTTTTGGATCTGTTTAAATTCCCGTTTCTACCTGATGGCAAAAACAAATGCAACTGTCGTCTACATTGCTGTGTACATAATTCGTTTCCTTTGCTATCTTAGTCTTGATCCAGCATTTAGGTCATGGCCACGTGATACCTATCCATCTGGTCCTTAAATGCATGTACAACAAGGGCTAATTGTAACAGGGTACTGTTACATGATGACCCCTAAACAGTGAAACAAGTCGTGTTGATATCAACCAGCATTTATTTACATACCAATCTGCAACCGTTTTTCACAGGTTCTGAGGAATAAAAGCCATAAAGGCTGAAATCCCAATCGATGATACCAGTAAATTTCAGATTTCATCAAAATCAGACAATGTTGACATTTTGACCAATCAGAGGCCCAGGTTTGCCATAGACGGCAACAAAACCAATACCATTGAAATTGCAATCCCTTGGTACCTATAAATACCAAATTTCATCAAAATCTGACAGTGTTGAAATTTTGACAAATCAGTTTTGTTTGTTTGTTTATTGTTGTTTAACGTCCCACTCGAGAATATTTCACTCATATGGAGACGTCACCAAATGCCGGTGAAGGGCTTCAACCTTTGGCCTATGCTCGGCACTTACGGCCATTGAGCAGTAGGGTTCTTTAACATGCCAACACCTACTGTGACACGGGACCTCCAGCTTTTACTGTCTCAACCGAAAGACAACCTGTCGCCAGCAGGACTCGAACTCACGACCTCACGATCCAGAGTCGAGCGCGCTTCCGACTGAGCCAGGCCGGCTCTTGACCAATCAGAAGCCTCTGTTTGCTATAGACAGCAACGAAACCCATATCATTGAAATCGCAGTCCCTTGATACCCGTTAATTCCAAATTTCATCAAAATCTGACAATCAGAAGCCTTGGTTTGCCATAGACAACAACAAAACTCATACCAATGAATTTGCAATCACTCGATACCTTAATGCTAAATTTCATTAAAATCAGACAATGTTTAAATTTTGACCAATCAGAAGCCTCCGTTTGCCATAGACCGCAACAAAACCCATATCATTGAGATCACAATCCCTTAATACCCCAAAAATTCAAAATTTCATCAAAATCGGACAATGTTGAAATTTTGACCAATCAGAAGCCTCGGCTTGCCATATACGGCAACGAAACCCATACCATTGAAATTGCAATCCCTTAATACATCTGCACACACCCACACCTATCATCATATGAAGTTTCATTAGAATCCGTCAATTAGTTTCCGAGAAAACACGCGGACAAGTTCATCGCGGAAAGATAGAAGAAGAAGAAGAAACAGCAAACACATCATGTCTCCCAAATTTCGTTTGGGGGACATAATTATGTAGATCTATGCAAATGATATCTGACATTATGCACTGCATCCTAGACACCACTGACACCCTACATCATATAAATTGTACTGTGATGTCATAGCTTGTCAATACTCTCATTCCCTGTTAAAATGAAGGAAAAATCTGTGAACAATTGGTTAAATGGATATCTGACATTACAATACCACATATGCACTTCTGAAGCAAACTTCCTGCCACAGGTTATTGTTACCCTATCCGCACTGGCAGACAGGAAGTACAAACTGTGAATATTTAATAACAACATTAAAAACAGATTTATGTTGATTATATCATCAGGAAGCTAAATATAAATATTAACCTATATCAAAGCTGATCATGTTATAGGAAAGCTAAATAGATTTGAGTTCATTATGTTATCAGGAAGCTAAACCGATAAAAGTCGTTCATGTTATATGGGGTAGCTGAAATACATCATTTGATATCAGTTCTTATTATCTACATGTATATACAGAAAACAGGAAACAGGCTGAAATAAATACATTTAGTACATTGTAGTAAATAGATGAATGTTACAATATAATATTTCCATAGCAACATTTTGCATAGCCAGAAAAACATCATTTACAAACAAGCAAGTATATTCTAAAATGCTGAGGAAAATTGAAAAAAAACAACCAAAACCATAAAATGTTAGTGTGAAATGAACATTAATATGAAGAAGAGAATGAATGTTTAGAAAATGCAATTTTTAGTATTGCTTGAAGAACAAGAAATATTGTAACAATAAACAAAGGCAAAATGTGAAGTAAGAAAATCTATTATTTTAGGCCTGTACAACCCTGGCACTGAAAGACTTGTTTTATCAACTTTAATGTCAATCATATACAAAAGAAACAGTGACTATATGTTCTGAAATCTAAAATCAGACTGAGAGATCTGCAACTGTCATTTCCAATCTTAAGTATTTGCTTAGTATGAGATGAAACTGACAGATCTGTAACTGTCATATCTAATCCTAAGTATGGAATTACACAGACTGATCTGTGACTGTCATTTCTAATATTAAGTATGAGATGGCACAGACAGATCTGTGACTGTCATTTCTAATATTAAGTATGAGGTGGCACTGACAGATCTGTGACTGTCATTTCTAATCCTAAGTGTGAGATGACACTGACAGATCTGTGACTGTCATTTCTAATCCTAAGTATGAGATAGCACTGACAGATATGTGACTGTCATTTCTAATATTAAGTATGAGATGGCACTGACAGCTCTGTGACTGTCATATCTAATCCTAAGTATGAGATGACACTGACAGATCTGTGACTGTCATTTCTAATCCTAAGTATGAGATGGCACTGACAGCTCTGTGACTGTCATATCTAATCCTAAGTGTGAGATGACACTGACAGATCTGCAACTGTCATATCTAATCCTACATATGAGATGACACTGACAGATATGTGATTGTTATTTCTTCTCGCAACCATTAAGCTAAGTATTACATTAGTGATTTTACCAACTAAATGTGATATCATATACGGTATACCAATTGACTCAAAAAGAGAAAAGTTAATCTACAAAACAAAACAAAATCTAGTGCTACAATATACATATTCTATACAACTAGTATGCTTTACAAGATATAATGAAAACAAGATCAGATTTTCATGGTATCCCTTTCAAACCTGAGTATAAAGATGGACTGTACTGCTCTATTGTTTTGTTGTTTTGGACTAGTCTACTAATCAAAGTACTGAAAGTACTGATACGAGTTGATGGCAATCATAAGTTTTAATGAGGTATAAAACACTCAGTATATTGAATTTTTTAATTTAGTAAAATTAGGTTTTGCAAAAAAAAGTAACTAAAATCAGGTCAGACATTTGGCCTAATGTGAGTACTGATGGCTTATTTATTATGCAACAAACTACATAGATCAGCAATATGATTATAAAATCTTGTGCTTATAAACATCGTTTCATCGATATTAAATTTCTATGTGACAGGGCATTATTATACCCTTACGCTTTACTTCCTATCATTAGCCTTAAATCTCTAGGTCAATACGTGTACATGTAAAACATTTTCTCAACTTCACAGACTGCCGCGAGTTTCTCATCAGTTAAGATCACATGAATGTGGAATGACACAACTTCTATGTCCAACTTCACAGACAGATCTTACAAATACACGGTAAGGGAAACTTGAACAAAACTCATTTGCATATTAATTGTGCACAAGAATTGTTAACAGTCCAGTCTATTGCTTTTAATGTCAATTCACATGTCATAAATATCAACAAGTCTTGTAGACCTATATTTTTCAGCGAATTGTTACTATATTTTCGTCATTTTAAAAGCAAAAATATACGAATTAAAGTGTGATTTGGCATTTTCATCCTTGAAATTGAGTTTATGTTGCTGAAATGCACATGCATGTGTAATTTTGTGTCAATATAATGTGTTATTAACCCCACACTGCAAAATGTGCTTTGACCTGTTCTCAATAAACAACTTAGCATAACATAACTGGGTTGATGTTCCATCAACTCGTAAAAATGAGATGTGAGAGAATTCAAAGGTGAACATGATAACCAATCCAGTGAAGTGTTAGACAGTGATACATTAGTATTGTATTCAGTCTATGAAAGGGTCATTAAGCTGTGGTTTTTTTTAGTCTTTAGTTTTTAAGTACTAAGATTGATATACAATAACAATAAAAGAGATATTCACAGGCTTAAAAAATTTTCAATTCCAATATATTTTGTGAAAATTGCTTATGAAGCCCAGTTTGGCAATTACATGCATTCACTTGCTACTGATCAATTCAACCTTACAATTTGTATACACACACCACACTGGACCTGACCTTATTTCCACAAAATATATAGGAATAGAAGAATTTTTTATGCCTGTGTAAAGCTCTTATTTTTTATTGTATTACTATTTGTCAAGTACTAGCAGTAAAAGAAGAAAAAAATGAAATATGTTTTTGTTTTGGTAAACACAGCTATTAAATGCTCCTTTAGTTGCTGCAAATGTATAGGAAATGAACCAAACCATTGTTATATAAATAAATCATGTAAGAGATATATATAACTAAGCAGTGAAGTCTTATATATTGTTTAGGCGGCAATGTCACATCATTATCTCCCTTGGGCTCCACCTAAGTAGGCAAAAAGCTTTGCTCCCTGTCAACATATCCTCATATCGCCTTATAACCAGGGCAACAAATGTGTTATATTTAATAGAATTGTTGATTATGTAGCAGAAATGAATGCAACACCAAACCAGTGGTTTTATTGAAAATAAAGGTAATTGTTATTGAATATAAAAGCAAAGAGTATAAATTAGAATTCAAGTTTATAGTCACATACTTAGTGATGACGATTGTTTTGCTTTTGTTCAAAAAACATGAAGTCCTGTAAATAAAAAAATGCAGTCAACATAAAAAATGGACTTTAGATAAAATTTTTAGGTCTTCCGAATTATCTAAGTCCTAGCATAAAATAAAAACTTCAAGTCTTCTTCAAATGATGTTTTTACTTCTAATTTACAAACATATGTGTACTTCTCACTTCGAATTCGGTTGAAAATAAATACATTTTTATTTTTCAATTTTTCAATTTTATTGCGTGCGTGCGTGTGTGTATTAGGCCACTGTTATAAAATTGTTTGTTTGATGCTGCCTGTCCATACATGTACCTTTCAGGTGTGGGTAGGTAGAAAAATTAAAAAAAAAAATTAATCAAGGTAAAATGTTTATAAACACGAGTCTCAACCAAATCAAAACAGGGGTGACAGGCTACCTGTTGACACAGAAATATTCGAGCTTAAGTAATTCATGTAATTTGTGAAAGTCAACCAGATGAGTCACTTTTCCTTGGTAGATCTATACATGTAAGATTTAATAACTGCCTCCTTGGTGTGTGGAGGGGGCTTCATGTTTGCAATCCAAGCATGTAAACAACCGTTTAACATGTATAATGGAACAAGTCAATAAATATCGGATGATGGAACTGGACCAGAAAAAATATGGATAAAAAAATTTCAGAAAATTTTTGTGAAAAAAATAAGTTTGACTGTACATATATGAGAAGATCAACATTTAATTTTCTAACATTGATATCTCCAGTGTCATTTGGAAATTCTGAAAAGGAGAAATTCCTCCAACTGGAGAAAAATTCTCACCCTATCTAATGCTAAATGTTTAGAGAATATTGCTGTACCAGGATTTCAAACTGACCATTACATAAAAAACAAAATTTAAACTGTTACATGTGTTATAATTGAATGTATTGCCCTTTCAGAGAGAGTATTTGGAACTTTTCAGTTAAATGGTGGCAGCCAGTTTTTAATGGTGGAGGAGAAAACCCGGTTACAATGTACCCAGGAAGAGACCACCAGCCTTCTGCAAGTAAAATGGCAAACTTTCCAACAAAAATCAGGGGGGGGGGCTAGAACCTGTGCTGACAATAAGCGTAAGAATTACTACTGTGCTACATTAACATTAAAAGCTACCACCATGTTTTAGAATCATGCATGTTAGAATCTAAATTACAAAGAAGAAAACATGTGAAAAAAACTAAGAGCCAGTTTCAATCAAGATTGTAAGTTTGTATGTATACATTGTCTGATAAACAGTAAAACCTATTATCAATTCATATAACTTGGATAAAATTTTGCGATTTGCATAACAGCTATTTTTTATAGCAGATTTGTCAGAATGTTGATCATAAAATTTGATATCAATTTTGAGAAATATATACTGGGTACTAGCAGAAAAAGCCAGCTATTTGATTGAAAATTACATGTATTACTGCTATTAAAAGATTCCTTCACTTATTTTTTTTTTCAAATTTTCTATAAAAGCACCATAATATTGTGTTTTTAATTAAACCTTATAAATTCAATCTTTTTCTCGTAGTCTTAAAGTATATGCTTTCTCTATGGTGGAGCCATGATAAAACTCAATTCAGATTTATATCGGGTGGTAGTACATTGAGGTTTAACTGCATAAAAAAAGGTAAAAAAGGTAAAAAAAATTCAAAAAAATTAATTTCGATTTAAATATTTCCATTTTGATCCTAACATAAAACAGTTGTTTATTTGTAGCCTTATTGTCTTCATTCAGACATACAATATTCAGGAAAACTGGCTCTAGACCATAGAGATTTCAGACCAAACAGTTTCCAGTCGGGAAGGGTTCCAGACCAGACAGGTTTCAGTACAGAGAAGTTCCAGACCAGAGAAGTTGGAGTCCTGAGAGTTTCCAGTCCAGAGAGGTTCCAGGCCAGCTTCAAGTCCAGAAAAGTTCCAGACCAGAGAGGTTCTAGACAAGAGAGGTTCCAGACCAGAGATGTTCTAGACCAGAGAGGTTCTAGATCAGACCGGTCCCAGCCAAGAGACGTTCCAGACCAGAGATGTCCTAGACCAGAGAGATTCAAAACCAGACAGTTTCTAGTCCAGAGAGGCTCCAGACCAAAGAGATTCCAGTCCATGGAAGATCTAGACCAAAGAGGTTCCTCCAGAGAGGTTCTAGACCAGACAGTTTCTAGTCCATAGAGGTTCTAGACCAGACAGGTTTCAATCCGGACAGGATTTAGACCAGAGAGTTTCTAGACCAGAGAGGTATTAGTGCCATTTTCAGGGGATCAACAATCATCAGAGTTTCACTTGTCCTTCTCAGCAAAGTCAAAGTATCAGTTTTTGTTATCATAAAGTGTTATGTATTTTTATCTTTAACTCATTCATCCCTTAAAGACACATTTGGACTGGTCCAAGTCACTAATACACAGAAGACTCCATTGTTTTTCAGGGACTTGATGAGTTAAAGATCTGTTATACTTTACGAAATATGGTAAGTCTTGGACAAAGGCAAGGTTTTTTACCAGTATTACCGAAATAGGTGATGCTGAATATTTCATTTTTAAAGATTTCATGACTGAAATCAAAATAATAATCATCAATCATGAATAGATTTTATTTTTTGCCAATTGAATTGTCTCTTTGGACATGTATTATGTATTTTTCACTTTCTGACTGAAAGCTGGACTAATATGAGACAAGTAAACAAGAGTGGTTGTTGAGCGTTGATTTCCCTGTGAACAACAACATTAATTTCATACTTAGTGAGTTCATACTTAGTGATGGCGGTTATTATTTTGCTGTTGCTCAAAAAACATGAAGTCCTGTAAATAAAATATTTTAAATGAAAAAATGGATACAGGAACAAGAGACCCAATGGGCCTTATCAGTCACCTGTATAAAACATCATTACAGTGAAAATAGTCCAATCATTGGTTCATGATTTTTTTCTTAAGATGTGCAAAGTTCCCCCCCCTTTTGAGGCCCCAATTGGTTCTATCCCCTTTTCATAGAGGATCCATAGTTAATTCCTAACAATTTCCTTATACATACATGTGATATATCTTTGAATACAAAAAGTCAGTTTTGAGTTATTAAGCCATTGGTATAAAACTGTATCACCGTTTGAAATGCCCCAAGTGGCTCATTTATGCACAGATCTCATTTTATTCACAAACTGAAGACGTAGATGGATATGAAACAGACGATGATTACTTGGCGCTTATATTACCAATGATTAAAAAGTTTGATAAAAACAATATTAAATTGTCTTTAAAAATTTTTATAGTGCATTGGAAAAAAGCAACGTAATTTTTTTCTCTAAAAAATGTAGCCAATGAAAACTAGAGGTGGTTAATTTTACCAAAGAAATGCTATGCCAACATGTTTCAAATATACATTAATTCTGGGGAGATATCTCCCTAACCAACAAAAAAAATCAAAACTACGAATCTTTGTATATATGTCTTAAAATCTAAAAACTATCAATATAAACATATTACCCACAACTTTGCTAAAATTAGATTTTTCACCGACAATTTACAAAATTACCTGACCTTGAAAACAAAAAAACAATTTTCCATAACTTTTCAAGTTTCTTGCGACCCTGATAATGGTTATCGGAATAAATAGCCGCGAAATTAATGATACTTACAATCAGGAACACTGCTCCAATCATCACAGCTTTCATCTTCACATCCAAATCCATTGGAACTACAACAAAACAAAAAAGTCAATGAAAGATCAGTACTTCACAACTTTGTATTTACAGTGAAACAGTACAGTATATAAAGACCCCATTAGGCAAACAACAAAACCAGTTTTTATAGGAAGGTGGTCTGTATATAAAGGTTTATTAATTTCATACACAAATGGTACAATTGGGGGCCACAAAAACAGTCTTTATGACCAGTTGGTCTTTATACACAGGTGGTCACTAAAGCTGGTTTTACTGTATTATTACATTTTGGTGGAGGGGGAAATCCCAATTGTTGCATTGGCCAATAAAAGGTAGTACAGTAAAATCCATATATCCTGGCAGGGTGGAGGCTCGTGATCCCTTTTTGAGCTGGACAAGTTTAAATTTTAGGTAATGAATTCAAATTACACTGGTTAAGAGTGACCATTCCCACTTGTCCTCATACGTGCGGTTATCCCGTTAATCAAAAAATGCATTTCCAGTGAAACCTGTGATAACTGAAAAGTGAACAGAATCAACCTTTTGCGAATCGGACAACAACATCAAATATACCTGTACCTCTTTTTATTACAAAGATTAGACAATTCACTGAGATCCTTGAGATGTAAATTAACCCATCAACCCCTGTTATCATATTTAGACTCACCCAAGTCAATAAACAGAATGGTCTACTGTCTTTTTTCCGGGAGTGAACAAGTTAAAATTGCACATATAATCATTGTAAAATTTGATATTCAAGTCATACATTCCTGAATTGAACCATGGGCTGAGAAAAGTGTCCTCAGGAAAAAAAAATTGGGGAAATTGTTATTTTTATGTTTTCAGAAACTTGAACATAAATGGATTTTAAAAACATGATATGAAAATGAGTGCAGGCAAGAGTAACTCATTTTGTTTCCGGCACAAAAAATCTACAGAATTAGAAATATTACATATGACGGAATTGAATATATATAGGAAAATATAAGTATGTTAATGCAACAGCATACAGGGCTCAACACTAAGCAACGTCCGACCGACCCTGACTAGTAAAAGATTGGTCCGGTCTAGTTAATTTGTGTCAAAGTAGCCCGACTGGTCGGGTTAAAAATATCACTTCAAATAGACTGAAGATCTATTATTAAAAAAATTGTTGTGGAAAACCATTTTGTTCTTTTTGTAATTTATTTACCGATAGTGGGACATTTATTTACATTACCGGTGATTGTGATAATAGATATGTCGCTGATATTATGTGCCGTATAGACTTACTTTCATTTCGTCAATTTTATCGCCATATAATTAATACGCCCTCTGGTGAGAGATTGGTATATAAAATAACCGGAATAATAGTAATATTACCAGGATGACGCATAAAGCCACTGGAATGACACATCAGATTATGTTTTCGTCATTTTTAGATTATTTATATACAGCTAAGAAGAATAAACTATTTCAATGTGAGAAGGGAAATAGTGTTCCAGGAATTTTGCTACAAATTGTACGAGTAGTTACGTCGGGTTCAATATCACACTAGTACTGATATGGCTTAAATATGAAAAGCTAGATCGGTAAATACAAGGACAGTATGGACAAAATATCTTTTCATTTAATGTAATACCTATATTATTAACATTTAAAAGTAAATTATTCCACAAAATTATCATTACGATGGAAAGGAGCTTCAATCCAGTTACATGCCCTGTCATTCCGGTAATTGGCATCATTTCGGTATACCTATGGACCCGCAAAAATTCAGATTGAAAGTGAAACTGAAAGCATCGGTCATAAAATCACAAGTGCGTGCAGCTTCACTTGCCTAGCCAAGGGATATAGAATGGTACGTTTCTTTTTTGATAGTTTTGTTTGAACTGAGTCACGATATCTCTAATAAAGCAGACCAATTTACGATAACTATCGATATCTGTTGACTGACGACGGCTTCTTTATAGTAGTGGAGGCATAACTAGAGATGAGGGTGTATCAAAGATATCAAAGGGCAGAATAGAAATCAGAATTTATTTTACAATAATTAGGCCTAAAAGAAAATTTCAAACTTATATACATACTTGTTTCTTGACTTGTATAAATAAATTGTCAAAGCATTCAACTAACTGTCTATTCAGAGTTAGTAGGCTTGAGTACTCTAGAGATTATATGGAATTATTTCAATCATGAAATAAATCATTAATTTTTTTCTGTACTTATTTGTTTTTTTATGTTGTTTACAAAATCAGTTAAAGCAGTAAATAGCATTTAATGGTGCAGCAATAGCTTAAAATAAGACATAGATATGCACAAGTCCTCTGCCCGTCATCGAGTTCGTCAGGCAATTTATGAAATTAATATGTGAGCTATATTTTACCACTTATTAAAAATTAAAATATAGTGTTTTCATTATACCCTTAAAATCTCTAGATGTAGCATATCTTAATTAAATAGGATATGAAACTCTGGAAGAGAGATATCGATAGATATGATGTAACCCAGGTCAGGTCTAGTGATGTTGAGGTCAGGTCTAGTAAAATTTTCTGGTACTGGTCCGACTGTTCTAGTTCTTTTTAAAGTTTATGTTGAGTCCTGGCATATACATGTACCTTAGATGGATGGGTTGGAATATCATGACAGTACAGCGAAAAGTCTTGAGCTCAAATGGGCTACGAACAAATACCTAAAAAGCATGAAAGCCATGCGTCTGGACATAGTACACGACTGACCAGTATTTATGCCTCGTAAACTTGATAAATACAATGATAATCTTCAATAAGAATTATATATCATTCTAGAATTTAAAATTGTAACAAATATATATCTTAACGTCGGGAAAGTTTGAGTAGGTCATTTTATGACAAGAGGACATTTAATAGAATATATTGTTATTATTCATTAATCTTGGACACTTTATTTCAAGTTAATATGTTAAGTTAAATAAATGATTGTCGAGAAGCTTTTGAATCTCGTTACAAATGTATGTACATACAGTTGACTCCAAAGTTATCTGCATCAGTAAACATTTCCCTCATCAATCCAGTCCATTGTTTACTGATTTTGCCAACATCTGTCTGCATATCCTTAGAAAATACCTGTAATTGATACAAATTACACCTGTAATTAATAAATGTTACACCTGTAATTAATAAAAGTTACACATGTAACTGATAAACATTACACACAATACACCTGTAATTAATTATTGTTACACCTGTGATAACATTACACCTGTAATTGATAAATGTAACACCTGTAATTAAAAAAACATCTGTAATTGATCACTGATTTATTGGTGAGAAATCAGGTATGTACTTGATAGAATACCTCCTGTAAATTATAAAAGAAAGCCCCAGGGATCTATGTGATTATGTCCCAGTCACATAGAATACATCTTGCTATTTATAACAAGAATTGTTTTGTCTTGGACTTAAATGTCACCATTTCATTGGATATAAAGAATCACATCACTATAGTTTAAACTTTAGTTAGTTTACAACAACTGACAAACTAGTTCTGTCAACTTATATTAATGTCTCTCATTGACCCTGATGTTGGCATTCAGGGGTCCTTGCCGTGGGAGGAAACCAAAGTACACAGAGAAAACCCACGTGTCATACTTGGCGACCGCCAAACCATCTCACATACTTCCCTGTCAAATCCAAGGATCGAAACTAGGTCGCATTGGTGAGAAGTGGGTGTGCTAACCACTGTGCCACTCAGTCACTTGACTGCCTTCCATGATTCTATGGATGGTCAGTAGCTAAAAATATGGCATTTGCAGACAATAGAAAATACTGTTCAGTGTGGTGTGGTAAATGAAGACATTTTCTAAATGAGAATACGGTCCTCGACAAAGCAGTTCTTAGATTTATTACTGACCATCCACATGAAAATATCTATGGTGGTATATCAAGATAAATAACCGATTCTGAAATGGACGTTTGTTCTAAAAATACAGTGGCAGATGGCTATTAAGAATTCTGCGTTATTAAGAAAAAATTTTATCGCAGGAAAATACAGTCCTGAAAAAATGTGCCATCATTGTGAGAATGGTGATGAACTGAGTGGCGATAGATAATTTGAGAAATGAATGTACTTTCAAACAATGCATTTTGCAACAGATGACCTCAGTAACTCGAGTGACCTAAAAACGTTTCGGACTCTTTTACACTAAAACCTCATTATACTGCCTCCATTTGCTTAGCCACAATTTGGCATTATAAAGGGGTATGGCGATAGGTTCAGTGAAACCTTAAATTAAATTACACTACAGGGAAAATTGGAGAATTGGACTTTCAAAACTTGTGGCATTAAACATGGTGAAAATAAAATGGGGGGGGGGCATTATAAAGAGGTTTTACTGTACATGTAAGAAATAAGAATGAACATTCATGAACAGAATTCAAAGATATACTTACATTGAATTCTTGATCCCATGTACAACATATTCCCTGGCAAATACAACAGGGTCCCTGTACCTTCATTATGACATCATGATTTGCATCTTGTATAGAAAAGTGAGGTTTCCAACCTGACTGTCTGAAAGTAAGACATTAAAAATGATTACATCTGGTCTATCTATTTTGTATGAGCTAAATCAACAAATATAAAACCAGGGCTTAATGTTTGTCTGTGTCCAGGTGAAAATCAGAATGAAAAAGTAAATTATCCAAAGCGCTTATTTGAATGGACAAGTTAAAATAATCAACAATGCTTATACCGGTAATTTGTTATTTCAAACCTTAATTAAAATGTCTAATTCAAAATAAATGCTTAAATTACTCTGGCAGAAAAACATCATGGTATATTCATCTCTCAGTTTATAAACATTGATGATTGACAGACTTTGTCTTCCAATGAAATCAAAATACATTAAGTTTAAATGAAGAGTTTTCTGGTCTTCCGAAATATAATCACCGAGTGGCAAGTAAACAAAAGACAAGATTAAATTGAGACGGGATGATCAAAACATTCTGCAGTCAATCAAACAAATCAATTTTCCAATATCATGCTTCCAATCAGGTGTAGTTTCACTTTCACAGTGTAAGTAGCGAGTTCTAATCATGATTATTTTTTTTACCAACATTTTTCATTATCGAGTGAATATACTCTTTTAGTCAATTTGTTTTATAACAATGTTCAACGTTTTTTTCAAACATTAAACATTTGAAATCAAAGTACTGAGAGTATGAAATGGGTTGTTATTTTGGCAAAATAGCCATGGGATTCAAACTACTTCTATCTAACATATATGAAATGAAAATAAATCAAATTAATGTAGAGCTAAAAACAAAACAAAACAACCCCCCCATCCCCCCAAAAAAAATAAACAAAAAAAAATCAATTTGCAGACTCTAAATAAATTCAAAATTCACATTCTAATTTTTATTTGTTGTGTCTTCGGCACCAATTTTAAATAATGTCTGTCGTGCATTAACATTCATTTCAAAATAAAATGTAAGCATTTATGGAACCTACTTTAATTTAAACCAAACATGACATTGGGAACTAATAAAATATTTTTTTTCATAACAAAAAATAGCTACGATTTAAAACAAATTTTAGGGGTTGTAATATCGAACGTAAACATCCTAGAGCTATTTAGGGCTATTACCATGGTACATGAACATATACTTTGCCTAGACTAAATAAACAAACAAACAAAGTTCTCTATCCTGTATTAATTAATATAAATAACTGAAAAAGGTGAAAAAGACAGTTTACCCAATGTTTATTGGTAAACTAACTACAAATTGTATTGTATAATTTTGAAAGGCAGAAGTAAGTAGAATTATGAGGTATTTCATTAAATGATTATTCAAACTAGATTTAATTTCATTTACACCAAAATATTTGGCTTTTCTGTAAACGTTCAATTCTTGAGTTGGACTATATTTTACAAATGCAACCTCAATGACCTCTTCACTGCTAACAGGATAACCCTCGATGAAAAGTTGAAGTAAACCCATAACACATAAAAATAAATCAAAAATTTTAAAAGGGCTCATGTTTTTTTTTAACTTTTGGACAATTAAATTTTGTGGTTCGGACAAGTTAATTTTGGATATTACTTGTCCGATTGGACAAGTGAGGATAATCCTTATTATAGAGCCCTGAAAACACATAAAAATTGGTTAGGTCGCCCACGACTGAAAGTTTTACATTCCACCCCAGGCTATTTGTTTATTTTATTTTTTACTGGGCTTCTAATACTTGTATGCTCATATTGCTAATATTGTACATGTATAGGGTTTACACTGTTCCAAAAATAAATCCTACCTACCTACTCACAGTAAAAAATCTTAGTCCTGTTCAAGCTGCAAACCCAACAACTTTTAGGATGGCCTTATAATTAATAATTACTAACCTCTAAGCAACAAAGCAACATGTCAGAGAGAAATAATCAGGAAATTTTACATGTATGTACTGTCCAATTATTTTTTTTTAAAAAATACCAAATAATTCCATGTGATTTTCATGTTACGTTTTCTCCTTTACTGGTTAATTTTGTTGTTCCTTATACAAAACCTTTGTCATTATAGAGGTCTGATTATTTTTAGCTAAGATTTTAAAGCTTGGTAACAATCATCATACAGTGGGTCCCAGGGTTTCCCTTACACATGTTTTCTGTGTCTCTGATGCATAAAATATTTCTGGGATGCACAAAATGAATAAAACTGTCCCTGAGCACCCACTATAACTCTGTATAACTGAAGTGATCTTGAATCTGGGACTGAAAATGAGTATCAATTTTTTTTTCATTATTGGGATACATCAATTGCAAGTATCTGTTATGCAATGGCACTCACAAAAAATCAGCCCATGGGAAAAACCTGGGAACCTGTCTTCAAAGACGAAACTGCCTGGGGCCAAGAGCAAAGCCCTGGTGGAGTGAGGTGTCAAAGACCCCCATCCCGAAACTCCTGGTTTTTACACTTTTTAATGCCTTCAAATGCTTATAAATATCACATCCACTGGTTATTTAATCCCTTTTCTAATTCTTTCATACTTTCACTTACATTCATAAAATTCATTTCCATTGACTTTGGTGCACAATCTAATTTTTACGCTGATTGTTCTAGAATAAGGCAGGAAAATGCAGGAAGTTTAATAAAGTTCATTTGACTGGTTCCCAGTACGAGATATATAGCTTCCAGAAATATGCGCAAAAGCCTCACTAGTAAAAAGAGGTTACATCTAATAACATCATGGTTTCAGGTGAAATTGCCGTGTCATGGAAAGATAAGAACCTCATCCCACTAAAACTTTTTTACCAGAATTACGCAATCTGTAAAAATGGCCATAATGACTTTAAAAAAAAAAACAGAATTCGAGCATAAACCAGAAAACTTTTACCCTTGTAATAACCACTTGGTTAGGTAATCCTTAAAAAAAAACTCTTTTGAGAGACCATCTGTCACACCTGTCTTGAGAGACCACATTTCAGTGACAGATTAGGCAGAAATGTACAATGTACCCAAGAAAAGCCTAAGAATCTTCAGAGAGTAAACTAGCAAGTTTTCCTCACATAATTAGCTTAGGTCCAGTAGGGCTTTTAGTTTCACCTGAGATGACTGGAGGAGAGATCCTTCATGGTCACAAATCTACAACCATTTGAACACAGATGACCCTATACTAAAGGTAAGCTAAAGGATATCATTTCATAAGCTTAAATAAATAGATCAGTAGTGACCAGAAATGACGATACTTACTCCTGTCTGACGTAGCCCACAACTTGACCGACGGGAGCTTCAATTTGTACCTCATGTCCACAAGTGTCCAGATTAGCACACCAGCAACATCCAGCACAACATTTGAATTCTCGGGTGGCTCTGATCACTTCCTAAAAATTCATGTCAAGGATAAAATGAAAAAAATTGTTGTTATTTTACATTAAACTAAAACAAAATTTATTCATATGGTGGCAGCCATGTTTAAGTGGTGAAGGAGAAAACCCTGCTACAATATACCCTGGCACAGACAACCTAACTTTCACAAATAAGCTTAGGTTTCAGCAGGACTCTACACTCGGGCTGACTAGTAATGAATGTTTTTTTAAGTGCATGCTCTAACCACTCAACTACAGAGTCCCTTAAAATAAACCACAGAGGACCTTAAAATAATAACTAAGTCTGGCAAGATCTAGTCAGACAAAATGTATCATGTCTGACATTGAGTATAAAGTCAGATAATATCTAGGAAGTCAACATGTGTTATGTCTGACAATAAGTATCAGAACAGATGATATTAATCAATGCTGATATGTATCAAGTCTGACAATGAGTATCAAGTCTGATAATATTAGTCAAGTCTATAATGTTTGACAATGAGTATCAAGTCTGATAACATTAGTCAAGTCTGACAATTATCATGTTTGACAATGAGTATCAAGTCTGATAACATTAGTCAAGTCTATCATGTTTGACAATGAGTATCAAGCCTGATAACATTAGTCAAGTCTATCATGTTTGACAATGAGTATCAAGTCTGATAACATTAGTCAAGTCTATCATGTTTGACAATGAGTATCAAGCCTGATAACATTAGTCAAGTCTATCATGTTTGACAATGAGTATCAAGCCTGATAACATTAGTCAAGTCTATCATGTTTGACAATGAGTATCAAGCCTGATAACATTAGTCAAGTCTATCATGTTTGACAATGAGTATCAAGTCAGATGACATTAGTCAAGTCTATCATGTTTGACAATGAGTATCAAGTCTGATAACATTAGTCAAGTCTATCATGTTTGACAATGAGTATCAAGTCAGATGACATTATTCAAGTCTGACAATTATCATGTTTGACAATGAGAATCAAGTCTGATGAAATTATTCAAGTCTATCATGTTTGACAATGAGTATCAAGTCAGATGACATTGGTCAAGTATATCATGTTTGACAATGAGTATCAAGTCTGATGAAATTATTCAAGTCTGACAATTATCATGTTTGACAATGAGAATCAAGTCTGATGAAATTATTCAAGTCTATCATGTTTGACAATGAGTATCAAGTCAGATGACATTAGTCAAGTCTATCATGTTTGACAATGAGAATCAAGTCAGATGACATTAGTCAAGTCTATCATATTTGACAATGAGTATCAAGTCTGATGAAATTATTCAAGTCTGACAATTATCATGTTTGACAATGAGAATCAAGTCTGATGAAATTATTCAAGTCTATCATGTTTGACAATGAGTATCAAGTCAGATGACATTAGTCAAGTCTGACAATTATCATGTTTGACAATGAGTATCAAGTCTGATGAAATTATTCAAGTCTATCATGTTTGACAATGAGTATCAAGCCTGATAACATTAGTCAAGTCTATCATGTTTGACAATGATATCAAGTCTGTAACATTAGTCAAGTCTATCATGTTTGACAATGAGTATCAAGCCTGATAACATTAGTCAAGTCTATCATGTTTGACAATGAGTATCAAGCCTGATAACATTAGTCAAGTCTATCATGTTTGACAATGAGTATCAAGCCTGATAACATTAGTCAAGTCTATCATGTTTGACAATGAGTATCAAGCCTGATAACATTAGTCAAGTCTATCATGTTTGACAATGAGTATCAAGTCAGATGACATTAGTCAAGTCTATCATGTTTGACAATGAGTATCAAGTCTGATAACATTAGTCAAGTCTATCATGTTTGAGATCAATGATAACATTAGTCAAGTCTATCAGTTTCAGATGTCACATGACATTATTCAAGTCTGACAATTATCATGTTTGACAATGAGAATCAAGTCTGATGAAATTATTTCAAGTCTATCATGTTTGACAATGAGTATCAAGTCAGATGACATTGGTCAAGTATATCATGTTTGACAATGAGTATCAAGTCTGATGAAATTATTCAAGTCTGACAATTATCATGTTTGACAATGAGAATCAAGTCTGATGAAATTATTCAAGTCTATCATGTTTGACAATGAGTATCAAGTCAGATGACATTAGTCAAGTCTATCATGTTTGACAATGAGAATCAAGTCAGATGACATTAGTCAAGTCTATCATATTTGACAATGAGTATCAAGTCTGATGAAATTATTCAAGTCTGACAATTATCATGTTTGACAATGAGAATCAAGTCTGATGAAATTATTCAAGTCTATCATGTTTGACAATGATTATCAAGTCAGATGACATTAGTCAAGTCTGACAATTATCATGTTTGACAATGAGTATCAAGTCAGATGACATTAATCAAGTCTATCATGTTTGACAATGAGTATCAAGTCAGATAATATTAGTCAAGTCTATCATGTTTGACAATGAGTATCAAGTCAGATGACATTAGTCAAGTCTATCATGTTTGACAATGAGTATCAAGTCTGATGACATTATTCAAGTCTGACAATTATCATGTTTGACAATGAGAATCAAGTCTGATGAAATTATTCAAGTCTATCATGTTTGACAATGAGTATCAAGTCAGATGACATTGGTCAAGTCTATCATGTTTGACAATGAGTATCAAGTCAGATAACATTAGTCAAGTCTATCATGTTTGACAATGAGTATCAAGTCTGATAACATTAGTCAAGTCTATCATGTTTGACAATGAGTATCAAGCCTGATAACATTAGTCAAGTCTATCATGTTTGACAATGAGTATCAAGCCTGATAACATTAGTCAAGTCTATCATGTTTGACAATGAGTATCAAGTCTGATAACATTAGTCAAGTCTATCATGTTTGACAATGAGTATCAAGCCTGATAACATTAGTCAAGTCTATCATGTTTGACAATGAGTATCAAGTCAGATGACATTAGTCAAGTCTATCATGTTTGACAATGAGTATCAAGTCAGATGACATTAGTCAAGTCTATCATGTTTGACAATGAGTATCAAGTCTGATAACATTAGTCAAGTCTATCATGTTTGTCAATGAGTATCAAGTCAGATGACATTAGTCAAGTCTAATATGTTTGACAATGAGTATCAAGTCAGATGACATTAGTCAAGTCTATCATGTTTGACAATGAGTATCAAGTCAGATAATATTAGTCAAGTCTATCATGTTTGACAATGAGTATCAAGTCAGATAATATTAGTCAAGTCTATCATGTTTGACAATGAGTATCAAGTCAGATAATATTAGTCAAGTCTATCATGTTTGACAATGAGTATCAAGTCAGATGACATTAGTCAAGTTTATCATGTTTGACAATGAGTATCAAGTCAGATAATATTAGTCAAGTATATCATGTTTGACAATGAGAATCAAGTCAGATGACATTATTCAAGTCTGACAATTATCATGTTTGACAATGAGAATCAAGTCTGATGAAATTATTCAAGTCTATCATGTTTGACAATGAGTATCAAGTCAGATAATATTAGTCAAGTATATCATGTTTGACAATGAGTATCAAGTCAGATGACATTATTCAAGTCTGACAATTATCATGTTTGACAATGAGAATCAAGTCTGATGAAATTATTCAAGTCTATCATGTTTGACAATGAGTATCAAGTCAGATGACATTAGTCAAGTCTATCATGTTTGACAATGAGTATCAAGTCTGATGAAATTATTCAAGTCTGACAATTATCATGTTTGACAATGAGAATCAAGTCTGATGAAATTATTCAAGTCTATCATGTTTGACAATGAGTATCAAGTCAGATGACATTAGTCAAGTCTATCATGTTTGACAATGAGTATCAAGTCAGATGACATTAGTCAAGTCTATCATGTTTGACAATGAGTATCAAGTCAGATGAAATTATTCAAGTCTGACAATTATCATGTTTGACAATGAGTATCAAGTCAGATGACATTAATCAAGTCTATCATGTTTGACAATGAGTATCAAGTCAGATAATATTAGTCAAGTCTATCATGTTTGACACTGAGTATCAAGTCAGATGACATTAGTCAAGTCTATCATGTTTGACAATGAGTATCAAGTCTGATGACATTATTCAAGTCTGACAATTATCATGTTTGACAATGAGAATCAAGTCTGATGAAATTATTCAAGTCTATCATGTTTGACAATGAGTATCAAGTCAGATGACATTGGTCAAGTCTATCATGTTTGACAATGAGTATCAAGTCTGATGAAATTATTCAAGTCTGACAATTATCATGTTTGACAATGAGAATCAAGTCTGATGAAATTATTCAAGTCCACATGTTTGACAATGAGTATCAAGTCAGATGACATTAGTCAAGTCTGACAATTATCATGTTTGACAATGAGTATCAAGTCAGAGGACATTAGTCAACTCTATCATGTATGACAATGAGTATCAAGTCTGATGAAATTATTCAAGTCTATCATGTTTGACAATGAGTATCAAGTCATATAACATTAGTCAAGTCTATCATGTTTGACAATGAGTATCAAGTCAGATGACATTAGTCAAGTCTATCATGTTTGACAATGAGTATCAAGTCATATGACATTAGTCAAGTCTATTATGTTTGACAATGAGTATCAAGTCATATGACATTAGTCAAGTCTATCATGTTTGACAATGAGTATCAAGTCAGATGACATTAGTCAAGTCTATCATGTTTGACAATGAGTATCAAGTCATATGACATTAGTCAAGTCTATCATGTTTGACAATGAGTATCAAGTCAGATGACATTAGTCAAGTCTATCATGTTTGACAATGAGTATCAAGTCAGATGATATTAGTCAAGTCTAGTAACATGTACATTGTATCATGTCGTAAACTGAGTATCAAGTCTGACAAAATGAATCATGTCTGACAATGAGTATCAAGTCGGAAATTAAACAACCCTGATAAAATGTATCATTCTGACAAAATGCATCAGGTCTGACAAAATGTATCATGGCTGACAATTATATCAAGTCAGATATTAAACAAGCAGGCCTGATTAAATGTATCATGTCTGACAAAAACAAGCCTGATAAAATGTATCATGTCTGACAAAAACAAGCCTGATAAAATTTATCATTCTGACAAAATGCATCATGTCTGACAAATGTATCATGACTGACAATGAGTATCAAGTCAGATATTAAACAAGCCTGATAAAATGTATCAAGTCTGACAAAATGCATCATGTCTGACAAATGTATCATGACTGACAATGAGTATCAAGTCAGATATTAAACAAGCCTGATAAAATGTATCATGGCTGACAAAAGTCTGACAAGTATCAAATCTGATATTAGTCAAATCTGACAAGTAACAAATCTTACAATATACGTGAAGTCTGACAATATGCATCGTCTGATAAAATATTTTAAGGCTGACAACATGAGTTAAGTCTAAAGTGAAAATATATATCCCGAAAAGTCATCGTGAACTTTGTCCTGCTTCAGAACCTTTAAGATTAGGGTAATAAAGGAGGCCTAAACTAGTGGAGTCTGTCCTAATAATTCTGACCACAATGGTATTTCCTTCTTTAGGTCAAAACTTAAAATTCCTAAGATCAATTTCACAAAACCTTTTTTTCAAGCATAGCCTACTTTAAAGTTACACATGAATCATTGTAATCCATTTAGGAAGTAAATCAATAGAAATATATTTGTTGGCTACACTTTTACCTGAGTATTTAAATATTGATTTAACCTGCAGGAAGTATGTCAATTAATTTGAATTACATAAAAATAAGTCCAGTGTAAATACATTTGCTAACACATGTTTACTTTTCTAGGTAAGCAAATAAATGTTATTTCTTTGTCAGAATTTTCTTTGTCTGATAACAATTTGGTCAATTGTGAAATAAGTGATCTAGATCCTCTGAATGTTTGAATGAATAACAAGCTTTAACCCTTTCAAGCCTACAGACCATAATAGACTGGTCTTAAACAATAGAATGAGCATACCACTCAGATGTTCAAGGGTGAAATGGATAAAGCTTATTTGTAACAGCTCTGTATTATTTACATTGAATAGTGTTTTATGCCACACTCAACATTTTTTCCCAACTACAAAAGGGACAATAACCAGACAAATGTAATTAATGAGCCGCAGATTATTACAGTATTGTGTATACATGTAATTTGACTTCAAGTACAAAATTACCTGTCCCATATTATCTGTTATATGAATGGTGAAACCTCTGTTTGGACCACAGCATTGCCTCATACACATATCAGATTCTGCAAGACAAAAATAAGGCCATCACTTTTTACACAGTGATAAATTTGTTTCAGTCTTCTTTGTGCTACTACAGTGTAAGCTGTCTTGAGAGATGACATGTATGTACACCATCTGCCACTAAAACGTGGTCTATCAAGACAGGTGGTATCTCAAATGATGTTTTATTTAAAGTGTGTGCGTGTATGTGCATGTGTGTCTGTCTGTATGTGTGTGTGTGTGTGTGTGTGTCTATGAAATTTACTTTTTTCACAATTTTTCAAGAGTGAAACAATAACATCCAAATTTAACAAACTGATTTTTACAATGGATACCTTAATACATCCTGGTTAAATCTGTGATATCACAGCTATGCAACAATTCACTGGATTTGGGTAAAACAGTTAACAGTTGTTCCCCAGTTGTGAAATCACTGATGAAACCATGATGTATTGAAGCCAGAAACATAAATACGTATCTATATACATGTATATAGAACATTGGGTAATAATATAACGTTGGACAGATTACTTTTTGAAAGGGGGGAGGGTTGAAGCATAACTAGATGTTCATACTACATATCTACATGTAATCATGTATATAAATACATGTATGTTCAATCAAACTTCAGTAAATCAAAGTTCAAGGGACCACCCAGAAAGGTTCCAAAAATTGAGAGTTTGATTTACATATAGTAAATAATAATCATAGGTATTTGACTGCTTTGGAACCGTATAAGTCATATACAGTCAGGATATCCAATAATTTGTTCTAAAAAGTAAAAGCATCTCATTCTTCAAGACCTGAACTTATTCAGGCCTACAGACACATTTGGACTGGTCCAAGTCATTGATTTACAGCAGAGTCCATTGTTTTTCCAGGGACATTGATGAGTCAAAACACCGAGTGTTTATGAGAAGGAAAAGAATTGTCATGGGGCACATATCAATTTTGATTTTAAATTATTTGCAGGAATTTTCATTGCTTTTTTTATATAAATGACGCCAAATATTTATTTGAAACATCAAGGACTTTGACTCATAGAAGTTGTTTATACAATAAATCAATAGTTCTTGTTAATAGTTTGAAATACAGAGAAATTTAACTCCTTGAACTCATGATCACTGACGTTATATATATTTATACACTCTATACTCACCTTCTGAAGCAAAGTAAACTTGTTGTCCAACATTGTTCAATATTTTGTACTTATTAGCAGCTTCCCAACCAGTCAGAACTAAAAACAAATAAATTTTAAAACAGTGTACAGGGGTCTACAAACAAATTAAAACTAAAAGCAAACATTACAAAATTATTTTTTTGACAAATCCCAAATAGTGCTTTCAGAAGTAGGTCACTATGACTCAGTAGGCATTTTTAAATTTTTTTTAATTTTCATATGTAAATTGAGCAAAATTTCAGATTTTTAATGCCAAAAAAAAAAATTATGATAATAATAAATAAAATAGATGGGCAAAACTGCCTTAAAACTTTTTGGGTTTGTCAGGTGGGTCAGTTAAGTCACATCAAACAAAGAATTATAAAAATTTTGCCTAAGATCAATAAATTTTAAAAGTGTATGCATGAAAAAATGTCATCATAATTTCATTACTGAACTGGAATAAAACACATATGGCAGCTTTAGATGTATATGTACTGTATAGTTTTTCATGGGGAAAAATTTTCACTTTTTTTCAGAAAGGACTGTGTTCATGGGTATTAAATTTTCGCATAAAATCATTTCCAAAACAGGAGCGTCATACACGTAGGAGTAAAGTAAAGTAAAGATTGTGATACATGTATAGATGATGTCTGGTTATATAAATCCATTTTGATAGGAAATGACCTTTTTTAATTTTGATTGTAAACGTATTGTCTTTCTGATACTTCATAAGTATAAGGTAAATATATTCACAGTTATTTATTTTTGCATTGTTTTCCTTGACTGCAAATACAGCAAAATTAAATCTTCCACCAATAAAAGCAACTATACAGTATTCTGTTATATATGTCAGATTTTTCTGTTCCCCTTTGTAAACTTTGTCAATCAGGGTTTGTGATGACACAATTCTACATCTTTCTCTCTCAGTGTCTTTATAGAATCTACTGTTTCTTTTAGTCTGACCAACTCATCTGTCATTCTGATACTTTTTTAGGCAAACTTCATCACGAAATTCAGCTTTGGTTCCAGCAGGACTCAAATCTGTGCTGACCAGAAGTGAGGAGATTTCATGGTTCAAAGCGCGATACTCTAACCACTTGGTTCACAGAAGTCCCTCTGGTAACTCAATCAACGTGTCTCTCTCCTTATCTTATCATATCTAATGTCTCTTTTAGCCTGCCAGACTCATCTGTCTCTTAGCAGTGTCTTATAAAATCTAATGTCTCTTTTAGCCTGTCAGACTCATCTCTTAGCATCTTATAAAATCTAATGTCTCTTTTAGCCTGCCAGACTCATCTGTCTCTCTCAGTGTCTTATAAAATCTAATGTCTCTTTTAGCCTGTCAGACTCGTCTCTTAGCATCTTATAAAATCTAATGTCTCTTTTAGCCTGTCAGACTCGTCTCTTAGCATCTTATAAAATCTAATGTCTCTTTTAGCCAGTCAGACTCGTGCATCTTATAAAATCTAATGTCTCTTTTAGCCTGTCAGACTCGTCTCTTAGCATGATTATAAAATCTAATGTCTCTTTTAGCCAGTCAGACTCATCTGTCTCTCTCAGTGTCTATAAAATCTAATGTCTCTTTTAGCCTGTCAGACTCGTCTCTTAGCATCTTATAAAATCTAATGTCTCTTTTAGCCTGTCAGACTCGTCTCTTAGCATCTTATAAAATCTAATGTCTCTTTTAGCCTGTCAGACTGTCTCTTAGCATCTTATAAAATCTAATGTCTCTTTTAGCCTGTCAGACTCGCTCTTAGCATCTTATAAAATCTAATGTCTCTTTTAGCCTGTCAGACTCGTCTCTTAGCATCTTATAAAATCTCATGTCTCTTTTAGCCAGTCAGACTTGTCTCTTTGCATCTTATAAAATCTAATGTCTCTTTTAGCCTGTCAGACTCGTCTCTTTGCATCTTATAAAATCTAATGTCTCTTTAAGCCTGTCAGACTCGTCTCTTTGCATCTTATAAAATCTAATGTCTCTTTTAGCCAGTCAGACTCATCTGTCTCTCTCAGTGTCTTATAAAATCTAATTTCTGTTTTAGTCTAACAGACTGTTTTTCTGATAATCAACAACTCTCTCAATGTCTGACATAATCTATCGTCTTCTTCAGTCTGACAGACTCTGTATTTCTTACTTCTGTTTCTAACTTTACTACTTATCTTCTATCAGAATCTGACCTGCTGAGTTGTGTCTCTAATTCACTGTCTGACAGACACAATTGACTCTTTTAGTATTTGACAAAAACTCATCTTTCTGTTTTGTCATCTGATAGACCAGGGCTTTTTCTATAATATCCATGGGGCCGAAATTCAGCCTCATTCCCCAACAAAAATGCATGTATTTTTTATGTATGAGCTCATGACCGTAATGAAAAAAAAATGCATTTAGATTTCCATGTGTGTGCACAATTTTTACCAATATGATAAAAGTTCTCGTTAAAATTCCCAACAGACATCTGACTCTCTTTTTGATGTCTATACCTTATATCTGGTTTGGTCAGTTCATTTCTCTGCTGTCTCTCAGATTTGTCGGTTATTTTTTTTAATGTCTTTCTTCCTACAAACACATACCTGACGACTTTCGGAAATGACAATGAGTAAGATTTAATGACAGGGACTTTGGGGCCACCATAAGGTGCCAGAAAATTCAGCCTAACAATATATTACTTTATCACACTTACGCAATCCTTGTTCGCAAAGGTGCTGTTTGACATCGGTTACGGCCATTCTGGCATTAGCTTGTTAGGAGTCCATGTGCATTGGAAAAATATAGGCCTAATGCATACTCATTACAATATGTGTAGATTTCTTCAATTTGTGATGAAGTTATTCCTGGAATAACCCTTGAATTTCTGATAATAATATTTCTTTGATTTTCATCCATACCAAGACCACCAACATAGGCAACAAGAAATATTTGAAACACACACGTGTGATGTTATTTGCCGCCATTTGCAATTTATCATGTGGATTGCTGAGGTTCAATAATGCTAGAGTTGGAAGCGTACAAAATCTGGAAATGGGTATCGTAACATTACACTAGAATGCAAAATTTCTATAAGACTTTGCGGAAGGCGGAAAATTCTTTATAAATTTTCTGCAAAAATCAGAAAAGATGGCAGGTATGCAGACTGCCTAATCAGTCATTTTATTTATTTATTCAAAATTTTTTATTTTATTCATTTTCTGTAATTAGAACAACACTGAAATTATAATCAATATCAATATACGTACGCTCCATAATTTCTATTTGCTGCTTTACGAGAAGTTGGTCTACTTGTGTTAGGTATTCCAAACCAGGAGGACATCCAGGAATAGCTCCAGGACTCTGCATCCATATAACTGGAGCAGGCTGTCCAGGAATATTTTGGACCGGCATACCTTCAAAAATAGAAATAAACTGATTAAAAATTCAGATAGGAGTTCCTACAGAAATAGTCAATAGAGGAATGATCACGAATTATCAGCTGATATGGTGGTCTATTGCATTGAGCATAAAGATGTCAAACTTTCAGTTTTCTCAAAAACTCAAATTTTCTCTTGACTTTACCTTCCTTAGGTGCCTTTAAAAGGTTGTATACATGTATAACACACATGACATGCACACACACACACACACACACATACACGTGCACACACACACACATACATGTGCACACACACACATATTAGCATAAAGTATATATCAATATAGTGAAATTAGTATATAAAGACCCTCTTACAGACACAAGAAAACCAGTCTTCATTGGGAGGTGATCTTTATATACACTTAAAGGTTGATTTGTATTAGGAACAGCAAAAACTATTGGGGTCTTTATGACCAGGTGGTCTTTATACACAAGTGGTTGCTAAAGCAAGTTTTACTGCAGTAAAGTACATGTACATGTACATTTTGTACATGATGATGATGCATATTTCTAAACTAGTCCAGGAGTAAAGTTTAACAATCTTTATCCAGAGGCTACCTGGGATACTAAGATTCTGTTTAGAAAAATCATTATAATACATGTACATGTACATGTAAAAATAATGAAATTTAAATTATTTTTATCACAATGACGGATTTTGTGTTGGTTATAGGTCACAGTTTGCTAGAAGATATGATGCAGTTGTGTACTTCTGTATAAAATACAGTGTATCAAATACACATGTACTGGACTGTGCACAGACAACATCAAACATTCCATCATCTTTTGTTTGCCACCTGGACCATTTCCAAAGGACAAAAACACTTCACCATGCAAGCATGGTCGAGTGGTCTACCATTATCCCATTGACCCCTAAAAACACATTTGGACTGATCTAAGTCATTGTTTTATAGAACAGTCTATTGTTTTTCAGGGGGTGTTAATTTCTATCCCTGTAATAAGTCATTTTGTTACTACAATTATTTACAAAGTACTAACTGACCAGCAATTTCACTTCTAGAAAAGTTCTATACACTACACATTCAAATTTAAACATAAAGTACTGGGCATTTGAAATATCTAAATGAACAAAGGGACAAAACTTACCATAGGGTTGTGCATATTGCCCTGGTTGCCCTGGTTGCCCTGGTTGCCCTGGCTGGCCATAACCTGCTACTGGTTGACCCGGTTGGGCATAGCCCATAGGTGGTTGACCAGGCTGTTGTTGATAGCCTATTACAAGAAGAGAATTTCAATTACATGTGGTTAAAAACTAAACCTCAAACTGAGATATACTGAGCAACCTAAAAAAATTATGGAAGAGAGAATGTGTCATAGAGAAAGTCTTACCAATCTGTCCTGTCAGTGTGGTTCCTGAGATCTACAATATACCACTGTCACTGATTTATCAGTATCATTCCTAAGATCTACAATATATCAATGTCATTGATATGTCAGTGTGTTTCCTGAGATCTACAATATACCACTGTCACTGATTTATCAGTATCATTCCTAAGATCTACAATATATCAATGTCATTGATATGTCAGTGTGTTTCCTGAGATCTACAATATACCACTGTCACTGATTTATCAGTATCATTCCTAAGATCTACAATATATCAATGTCATTGATATGTCAGTGTGGTTCCTAAGATCTACAATATATCAATGTCATTGATATGTCAGTGTGTTTCCTGAGATCTACAATATACCACTGTCACTGATTTATCAGTATCATTCCTAAGATCTACAATATATCAAAGTCATTGATATGTCAGTGTGTTTCCTAAGATCTACAATATATCAATGTCATTGATCCATCAGTGTAGTTAATGAGATCTACAATAAATCAATGTCACTGATCTGTCAGTGGTTCCTGAGATCTACAATGTATCAATGTTACTGATCCATCAGTGTGGTTCCTGATATCTACAATGTATCAATGTTACTGATCCATCAGTGTGGTTACTGAGCTCTAAAATATATCAATGTCACTGATCTGTCAGTGTGGTTACGGAGATCTACAATATATCAATGTCACTGATCTGTCAGTGTGGTTCCTGAGATCTACAATATATCAATGTCACTGATCTGTCAGTGGTTCCTGAGATCTACAATATATCAATGTCACTGATCTGTCAGTGTGGTTCTTGATATCTACAATGTATCAATGTTACTGATCCATCAGTGTGGTTCCTGATATCTACAATGTATCAATGTTACTGATCCATCAGTGTGGTTCCTGAGATCTACAATATATCAATGTTACTGATCCATCAGTGTGGTTCCTGATATCTACAATGTATCAATGTCACTGATCTGTCAGTGTGGTTCCTGAGATCTACAATATATCAATGTTACTGATCTGTCAGCGTGTCAATGTTACTGATCCATCAGTGTGGTTCCTGAGATCTACAATGTATCAATGTCACTGATCTGTCAGCGTGTCAATGTCACTGATCTGTCAGCGTGTCAATGTCACTGATCTGTCAGTGTGGTTCCTGAGATCTACAATGTACCTATGACAATGGTCTGTCAATATGACTATCACAAGAGGCCAAAGGGGCCTTAAGTCTCTCACCTGGCAAAATAGGTCAACAATGCAGAAAACATAAAAATGTGTAAAAGATAAAATGGCTTATAAACATGAAAAACAGTAGGCTCATTGGGGGCCTTAATAATCACCTGAATGAAATGTATTTTACTGACAATATACTGAAAAGCAACCAAAAGCTTGAAAAATTCATTGAAATGGAAAATTAACTTGCATAAGGGTAGGCTTGCTTTGCCAATATTTTTATAGATCTTTCAAGATAATGTGCGACAACAGTAGAAAACATACAAAATCCATTTAAAGGGGAACTATCTTTCACAAGGATCACCCTCACAAGGGTTAACCTGACAATTTAATTCCTGTTACTTTTTTGTAGATCATTGCATACTGAACATTTTTGCTTCTTTCACTTTCTCTCTATCTATTATACTTTTCAAGACAAGAGGACAAAACTGTCAAAAACACGAAAAATCCACTTAAAGGGAAAATAACTCCCATAGGGGTCAACCTGACAATTTCGGCCCAATGACTTTTTTGTAGATCTTTGCGTACTGAACATTTTTGCTTCTTTCACTTTGTCTCTATCTATTATACTTTTCAAGATAATGTCAAAAAACATCCAAAAACATGAATAATCCGCTTAAAAGGGTATAAAATTCTCATAAAGGGCAACCTGACAATTTCAGTCCTATTGACTTTTTTGTAGATCTTTGCGTAATGAACATTTTTGCTTCTTTCACTTTCTAAATATTATACTTTTCAAGATAATGTCAAAAAACATAAAAAAAACATGAAAAATCTACTTAAAAGGAGAAAAAACTCCCATAAGGGGCAACCTGAAAATTTCAGCCCTATTGACATTTTTGTAGATCTTTGCACGCTGCACATATGTGCTTCTTTCACTTTCTCTCTATTATACTTTTCAAGATACATGTAATAGGACCAAACTGTCAAAAACATGAAAAATCCACTAAAAGGGAATATAACTCCCAAAAGGGGTGACCTGACAATTTCGGATATATTACCTTTTTGTTGCTCTTTGCATGCTGAACATTTTTGCTTCTTTCACTTTTACTCTACCTATTATACTTTTCAAGATAATGTCAAAAAACATCCCAAAACATTAAAAATTCACAGGGTCGACCCAACAATTTTCACCAAATTGAAATAATTGTATATTTTTGCAAGCCACTCAGTTAAAGGTAACAGTATTTTCTCTAGCTTTAATAATATTGGAGATACATGTACTAAATCAAAAATATCTGCTGACTCATTCGTTCTATATTTAGCCATGGCATGTTTGGTCCGATTCCTAGCCCCTTTTCATCTGCAAACTTAATGCGACTTTACATGGTTATACTTCCTGTTAAGTTTGGTTCAAATTGGTCCGATGGTTCTGGAGAAGCAGTCAAAAATATTGAAAATTTTACAAAAAAAAATATATATTCCATTTACCTATGTGACTGCGACCTTCACCTTTAACCCCATGACCTTGAAATTTTGTCAAAATGATCCATTCCTAACAATTTTCTCATATATCTTTGTATACAAAAAGTCGATCAGTTTTGATTTATTAAACAATTTGTAATACAAATATACCCTGTGTTACTGAAGTGAACTCGTTTATGGATAGATTGCATTTTCAATCGCAAAATTGTAGATATTGACTTAACAATCATGCATACAAAATTTGAAACTTATCTGATTATTGGTTCATGAGAAGAAGATTTTTAAAGATGTACCAAGTTTTGGTCCTTTAAGGTCCCTTTTAGGTCCTATCTTTTTTTTCGCAAACTTTATGCGGCTTCACATGGGGATGCTATATGCCAAGTTTGGTTAAATTTGGCTCACTGGTTCTTGAGAAAAAGATGTTTAAATGCAAAAGTTAACAGACGGACTATGACGGACGTCATATCTTTGGCTATAGCAATAGCTCAATTGGCCCTTCGGGCCAGGTGAGCTAATAATTCTGGGATCTACAATGTACCACAGAAATAAATTCAGTACTATTCCTGCTGCATATACATTGTATATGCCAATCAAGCATTGTTTGTTTTTGTTGTTTTTTGTGATACATATGTATGATTGCATGTATACAAGTACATTGTACACGGTAGTATTCCCTCAGTAAGATGTACATGTACCCATAACAAAGTGAAACAAGATGTGTTTGTGAAACACAAATGACCCTGGTCTAAACAATTTTTTGCAATGTCCTACATTTTGACCCCACCCCACCCTCAAGGGCATGTGATGTCAGTGAAGTGTGTGCAACCCTTAGATGAACTTACACTCTAAGTTTGGTTATGGTATCACAATCCAAACTTGAAATATTACATATAAATGTAAGCGGAACAGAATTACAGACATGAACAGACGGACAGACAGACAGACGGACGATTCAAACACTAGATGCCCCCAGCAGACCTTTCTGGCAGGGAACATAAAAAAATACTTAATTTGTTTAGCAATTTAAGTGTGTTATTACATTAGTATACATGTACATGTATGTTTAAAGTTTCAATTCAAGTACATATAGATTTAAGTTTCTATACGGGGTGTTGATATTGTGATGCTTAAATAATTTCATGATATTGTTGTTTGGTTTCAGTATATATAACAAAGCAATTCATCGCAATGATGATATATAATGTAGTAATTTATTACAATGATGATATATAATGTAGCAATTTATCGCAATGATGATATACAAGGTAGCAATTAATCGCAATGATGATATACAAGGTAGCAATTAATCGCAATGATGACATATAATGTAGTAATTTATCACAATAATGATATATAACAAAATAATTTATAGCCATGATGATAAATGATAACAGCTCTACTTGTGAATACATACCATAAGCTTGGGGTTGTCCCGTTACTGGTTGCTGTTGGCCTGGCTGCTGCTGCTGCTCTGGATTTTGCTTTTCAGACATCTTAAGCTGCTTTTTGGTTTACTATCTATGGAATCAACCTGAAAAAAAATATGATAGAATTTTTTGGTTAGAAAGAGTTAGAAATGATAATAATAGGTCAATAATGTCAGTTTCTTAAGCTCGTAGAAGTTTAATAACCAAGAAATGAAGAATATGTGCTGGGATTCTACATAGGTATAATTATACCTACATGTACTTGTACATGAACTTTACACATACGATATGAACCTTTTCACATGAATAATGAATGACAGTACTAAGGCCATACCATTATTAATTTGGGTGAGTTTTAAAGTGACCATAGGGATTAACAGGTTAAACTCTGTTATCCCCTCCCTCTAATCGGTATCAAAAATCAATATTGACATTTCCATTATTACATGTGCCAGTACTTGTACCAAAACAAGTACCGTAAATTGGGAAATTTTTGGCATTGTTTAATTCTGGTCAATTTAAATTTAATCGCTCTATTTAAATGGCCAAAATTAATGTCCAAAATATGTACACAATGCTTCTGTCAGGGCTTTTTAAAAATAATTGAGTGTTTTTGATGAATGAACAAGGGATTTTAAAAATTAGGCTACATTTAAATGTTAATTCTAATTAAGTACTAGATTAGTATGTGACAGTATCAGTTCAAATTATTCAGTATGTTTTAATATTTCAACCAACTGGAATGAATGATACAGTAACACCAACGTTTGATGGTAGGCCAAATTTTAACATGATTAAAACATATATAAATGCTGGAATTTGATGACAGGCTAAAAATTAACCCTTCATATTACAGCCAAGGTGGTCAAATTTTAGAGATGCCAAAATATCCCAATTTACAGTACTACAGCCTAACTGGTAGCTAGATATGCAATATACATTATACACTGTAGGTGCTACATGATCAAAGTCACGTTGTCTTGATTATGATAAAATATTTAAATGTATTAATTTACCCATACATGTACAACAACATAATAATTAACAGGTACATACATGTATATACATGTGTCAATTCTAAATCATTAAGTAGGTGCCAGAAATTGGAATATCTGGGTCATTTTATTACCGAATACTATATATATATAATCAAAGTACTGAAAGTACTGATAAAAGTTGATGGCAATTGTAAGTTTTAATGAGGTATAATACATGTACTAGGGATACTAGGGATTGTTTATTATTAGTATTTTTCATTGTTATTTTTCACCTTTATGCAGGCAAATTGGCTTTGTATTCATGAAATCTTAATCTAGATAAATAATAATAAAGTTTGGTCTGTCTAGTGCTACTTCTTTCTGAGATAATGCCAAAATAAAATCTTCTTATTGTGGTCACTAAACCGTGAAATGTAGGTCAGATGCTAAATCCCAAAACTACAAGTTGGTATCTATAACCATACAAGTTTGGTCTGTCTAGTGCTATTACTTTCTTAGAGAATGCCCAAATCAAATCTTCCTAAGGTGGTCATTCAACCATAAAATGTAGGTCAGATGCAACATCTGCAACATGCAAGCTGATATTCATCATATGACATATCACCCATGCAAGTTTGGTCTGTCTACGTCTACAACTTTCTGAGAAAATGCCCAAATCAAATCTTCTTAATGTGGTCACCCAGCCATGAAATGTAGGTCAGATGCAACATATGCAACATGCAAGCTTTTAGTCATCATAAGACGCATCATCCATGCAAGTTTGGTCTGTCTAAGGCTACTTCTTTCTGAGAGAATGCCCAAATCAAATCTTCTTAACATGGTCATTCAACCGTGAAATGTAGGTCAGCTGCAACATCTGCAACATGCAAGCTGATAGTCATCATAAGACACATCATCCATGCAAGTTTGGTCTGTCTAGCCTTTCTACTTTCCGAGATAATGCTGAAATAAAATCTTCTTAACATGATCATTGAACCATAAATCTTCTTAATATGGTCATTCAGATGTAGGTCAAAGGTCATATGCAGCATCTGCAACCCATATTCTAATTCTCATGTATCATGCTGACATGTTTTGACAGTCTAGCACTTCTGGTAACAGAAGTATAAGTCTGGGCGCCAACACCGGGAGTATAGCATAAGCTCACCTTCACTTCGTAAGGTGAGTTAAACTTGTACATATCTACAAAACAGATAAATATACCCTCAGACAAAATAGACAAATGTACCCTCAGACAAAACAGATAAATGTACCATCAGACTAAACAGAAAAATGTACCATCAGACTAAACAGATAAATGTACCATCAGACAAAACAGATAAATATACCATCAGGCCTAAAATAAAAAGTGTTGTGTTTCCGCTTTCCCGACCGACCCTATTTTATCGCGCCGACCCTATAGATTTTATTGGCAAAATTAAAAAAAACAAAAAAAAAACACGATAATTCCGGGAGGAGAAAAGTCGGGTTTGGTATACAGTTTTATCATTTACGTTGATGATCAGTACAACGCTTTAAATGAAGTAAACATGTACAGGTATATCTGGTGTTACCAAAGCGTGTAAAATACACTGATCGAAACCAACGCTTCAAGTGCTGTTCAAGAAACGATGTCTCGATTTCTTCTTGCTATATCTATGCTCCCCTGCGAGCATAGTAAAAAACCGCTGAAAAAAATGATGCTGTGTGATTCATTCAAAAGTCTTATTAATCTTTTTAGAGAGGTTCATGGTCCATACGACCATAACACATCGACAGTATCCATCAAAGTCTGCACAGACATTCAGAATAATGGCAGTAATTTTTTTGAGGCAGAGGACAATGCGTTGGTGGGGGAGATTGTAAATATGGGGATAAAGGCGATCGAATTTGAATGCAAACCCAACGAAGCATTAATCGCGAAAAATATCGTTGAAATTGCCACAACGAGGGCAGTGGATGCCTTTGAAGTCCTGATGACTGGTGGAAGGGCATTTGTTAACAAGAAAACAAGCAGGTTAGTTCTTTCTCTATGTTCATATGTACATACATAGATGGTTGAGAGTTGGATCTCATTAGGATAAGTGAGATCTGCCCAAACTCTCCTCCTTTCCCAAATATTTCTTGCTGTTTGAACCTAGCTGGAGGAAGATTGATATTCACTTTACTGTATACTTTAGAGATACATCATATTACATGTAGGCTATACAATTACCCACCCCCTCCCCCCATATCTAAAACCTATTTAAAATTTAATATTTTTTTTAAATATGCAGGAGTATAATAAATTTCCTTTGTGTATGAATGTCCGACTGAAAATCATATACATGCATATAACTGTATGCAATTTTTTTTAGGCCTAAACCTATTGTACCGCTTTGTTTGTTTGAACATTCTAAACTGGTATCAGATATTCAGTGGCTGCGCACTTGATCATGAGATCCTGGATTTGAGCCTCAGCGGCAGCAGGTTTAAGTTATCTGTCCTTCGGACTGAAACCGTTAAAACCGATGCCCCGTGTTTTAAAGAACCCTCACTGCTCAATGGCCATATAAAGTGCCGAATATAGGTTAAAATTTGCAGCCCTTCACTGGCAATTTGTGATGTCTTCATATAAGTGAAATAGCCTTGAGTGAGACAAAAAAACTAAAAATAAAAGATTGAATAGGGAAATATTTAAAATCTGTTTGGTTGTTATATTTGACTGTGTTGTATTCATAGAAGTTAAAAACCCAAATCCTCTTGATATCAAAGTATTTTTATTTTATAGTGCTGGTTCATGTTCAGTGCCCAACCAGAAGGATGTCCCGTTTAACAAGATTGTTGATGATTTCAAGAGAAAAGGTCTTGACTTTCCACGTTGTTCAGTAGTTGAAGAAGGCAAATACATTGTTCAAGTAAGTAAATACATGTTTGACTTTATCATAACCACCTTTCCTAAGTTGGTCTACAAAAGTTGAGCATAAATCACAGTTTTTGTGACATCTTTAATTTTGATTTGTTGAAGGACCTTGTGCTTTGAATTTTTTGTACTCTTTTTCAAATCATAGTTTTGTCTACATTCAATGTCCACAATGGTACTCTGTTGTTTGTGCCACAATGATGATGCATCAGTTTTTTAAATACTTGTTGAATACTCCAAATTTGGGCAGATTGGGCTTTTGTCACTTCAACTGACTGTCACAATTCAGTACCCTAATTCTATCTGCTTTGTAATCAAATTGTTGTGACATTGTTTAGATCCATTCCAATGTCTGGATGGTTCATATAGTGTTGGATTTGTAATACAATTCAGTCAGATCTTCTTTATATTTACATAATATATATAACACTTGACATAGAATAAGATATTGAACATTTTTACCCTTTTTGTCACCTGTGATAAATAAGGATCTATACATTGTAAACAATCCCTTTGTTTTAGTATTTAAAAGCTATTTGTCTGTCAGCAGGTATTCTTAGACCACTCTTGAAAAAGGTGGCTTACAATTTTAAAATCTTTTATTTGTAGGAACCAGCACCATGTGCATTCACGGCACAGAATGCCAGGGGAGTGGTAAACTGTGTAGAGTGTAGGAAGCCACGAGTTTATTACTCTGCGTTGAAGCTGTCTGGAAGGCAACAAATGGCAGTGGCCTTGTCGACCTCTGAATTTGATTACACATGTGGCGCACCGCTTGCAGATCCAACATTAACCATTCTGCAGAGGGTGGCCATACGGAGGAAGATTTCGTGTGCACACCCGATTGAAGTGTCCTTCTACGGTGGGACACTGCAACTGGATACCAATACAACCTGTTGCCGCTGTGGTGGTGGGGATGGGGAAGTTGATGCAGGGTTGAAAACACATTACAAAACTGTGCTGCCACTATGTGCAGAGTGCAAATCAGCTGGGCATGCAACTGTTTTCATGAGACCTTATGGAAAAGGAAAAAAAATAAATGTTTAAGGAATGTTTTTATGAAAATAAAGAAATAAAATTTAAAAAAAAAATAAAATTTATTACCTACCGACCGACCCTATTTTTTTTGGCAATGAAAGTGGAAACACAACACTTTTTATTTTAGGCCTCAGACAAAACAGATAAATATACCATCAGACAAAACATATAAATGTACCATCAGACTAAACAGATAAGTATACCCATAGACAAAACAGATAAATATACCCATAGACAAAACAGATAAATATACCCTCAGACAAAACAGATAAATGTACCCTTAGACAAAACAGATAAATATACCATCAGACAAAAAAGATAAATGTACCATCAGACAAAACAGATAAATATACCCTCAGACAAAACAGATAAATGTACCATCAGACAAAACAGATAAATGTACCATCAGACTAAACAGATAAGTATACCCATAGACAAAACAGATAAATGTACCATCAGACAAAACAGATAAATGTACCATCAGACAAAACAGATAAATGTACTTTTTACATGAACAAAACTATACCCATCTACAAAATAAAACAGATACATGTACATGTAAGTATACCCATAGACAAAACAGATAAATGTGCCCTCAAACAAATCAGATAAACGTACATGTTCTGCTTTACATGTACAAAAATGTACCTTGCCCTTATACAATGTACAAAACAGATAAAATAAATGTACACTCAAACAAAAGTAGATACAATGTAACTATACCACATGTACTAGTATACAAATAGATATTTTACACAAAATAGATAAATGTACCCTCAGACATACATGTATAGGCTAGGGATAGAAATTAAACTCTACAATCAAGGAGCCCTCTGGGCTCATATGTCAGAATTTTTGTGAGCCCAGTTGCATGTCTGGAAGCCCAGAAACATACTCTTCCTATAACATGCTATAAAATGTTACCACCAAAACATATTTTAGAGTAGTTCATACACTAGCTACATTTTGTACATGTATGTATGTAGCAAGGTATACTCAGTTTACAAGAAATTGAAGAATATCAGTTGAAATATGTGATAGTGCAAGATACACCCCAATTTTCAGTAGCCACCTGGGCTAACACACTGTGAAATCTACTAGCCCAGCTCAGTTTTTACTCGCCATGGGCTACTGGCCCTCTGCTAATTTCTATCCCTGGACAAAACAGATAAATGTACAGGTACACCCTTAACTACAAATTAGATATAAATTGAGGGCTTTTTCTGACCTTTTTGGAAACATGGCCCATGGCACTGGAATTTTACAACATTTTGGATAAGAATTGAGATTTTCTTTTTTTGCATAAAGCATTTTATTTATTTTACTACATGTATTTGCTTTTTTTGTATTTACCTTTTTTACTGTCAAGCTTCCATATTTCAACTTTAAAGAAAAACAATTAATACACTGAATTCTTGAAAATATCAGCATAGAAATGAAAAATAATGAAGATGCCACAATGTATGTTGTATTCATGATTGGGAATTTGGGCAAAAATTGAGAAAACAAGATATGTTTGTGCCCCTGGTCCCAACAAATTTCTATGCTGGCCAAAAAATACCCCCACCCCAACCCCAAGGCATGTGATGTCAGCAACCGAAAGTGCACCCCCAGGGGCATGTGATGTCAATGAAGTGTAAGCAACCCTTAGGTGAACTTACTGTTGAGTTTGGTTACTGTATCCCAATCCAATCTTTAAATATTGTAATGTACTACATTTTGATCCAACCCCACCCTAAGGGGCATTTGATGTCAGTGTAGATGTAGTGTAAGAAACCCTTATAGATGAACCTACAGTCCAAGATTGGTTACTGTATCATAATCCAAACTTGAAACATTATACTTTATACTTTATATGTAAGCAGGACGGAACTATATGAACAGACAGACAATCCAAACACTATATATGTGCCCTGGCTCCCTAGCAGACCTTTCAGGCCAGGGACATAAAAAGATATGACTTGTGATTGGGAATGTAGCCAAATACAATGTATATGTAGGAAAATACGGAACAAAAATATTTGTACATAGAAATGATCTAAGGGTGGGGATATGTGATCATGAATGGCATTCAAATTACATTGTATAAGTGATAAAAAGATGTCAAGGGCCCCATGGGTCATATCCTTCACCCTTCCCTTTCATTACTAGCATAATTCATAAATATATATTTTGACTGATTTTTAATGAAAACTTTAATCCTTCACCAGTTACACATCCACAAAGACTTTTTCACAGACACATCTGTCATCATTTCGGATATAGATGTACTGTAAATACTAATTGATAGCGTGCAGTGTGTGTGCCAACCAAAAACCAAATTTGTGGTTTTTATTTTCGCTAGTATATAAGTACACATATGTAAACATGTATAACCGATACCGGTAATCAATTTAAAAATTGACATGGTACATATATGCATGTGGAAATAATGTCTGTATTTTCAGAATTATAAAACAGTCAAATAGAACGACATGTACATTAATCAATACTTTCAAAAAAGCAGCTTTTAATTACATTTATAGATCAAAATGGTTTTAAATCCCCTATATTATGTAAGATAAATACCAAGAAACAAAATCGATATTGTCATGCATGGAAGAACAAACTATAAAAAATGTGACTTATTCAGTAAATACCTAACTGCAGATTTTTTTTAAACATGTAGGTACATGCACATGTACTTATTATTTAGTTCCTTCTGTACACAGAGGTAGATATCAGTGAATAATTGCATAATGTTCTGAGCATTTTGTAGCATAATTCATAAATATATATTTTGACTGATTTTTAATGAAAACTTTAATCCTTCACCAGTTACACATCCACAAAGACTTTTTCACAGACACATCTGTCATCATTTCGGATATAGATGTACTGTAAATACTAATTGATAGCGTGCAGTGTGTGTGCCAACCAAAAATTGAAGTCTTCTGCAAATCAAAGACTTACACAGGGCTCGAAATTAACTGTTTTTCCAAGGTGACCCATGGGGCCAGTAGCACAAAAAATTCACTGGCCCTATTACATTTCTTCTGGCCAGAAATAAAAACTCAAATTGAGACAAAAACAAAATCAGTTTCGTTAGTTTTTTAGTCCTTTATTAGGCTTTCAAGCAGTAATAAGGTAAATGTAAAAGTAGCTGAAACAAACATCAGATACTTTCAATTTGTTGAAGGATGTGATTGATTATATTGATATATTTATATACACTAAACCATAAAATTTGCATTATTTCAGCATGCAGTTAAACTTTCTTCCCAAATTTCTACTAGACAATTGGGCTACTTCAGACAAAAAATTTACTGGCCCAACAGATTTTTTACTGGCCATAGGCCAGTGGACCAGTGCTAATTTCGAGCCCTGCTTACACCACTCTAAATGTGTCTCTAGGGGTGAATAGGTTAAATAAAAAGTCAACCTTGATTGTGATATACTGCCAAACCCATTATATTGCCAAAATTAAGAAAAACAAAATGTGGCGGTATATTGGACTGATATTCTCGGTGGGGGGGAACAGGTACATGTACATATAATTTTATTTCAAATGTATACCTGTACCACTAACAGTAAGTATGATAAATCACAGGAACCTGTTATTCTGTCTGTATGTTGACAACTAAGTTATTTATGTATATATATATATATATATATATATATATGTAGCCTGTCCCCTGTAATAAGGGGAGAAATGGGGCTCTTATGGATCAATGTACATGTGCTTACACAAATGATGTCACATGATCAACACATGGTATCAGCTACATATATACAACTAAAATGACTAAACACTTCCTACACTTGTACATCAACACATTATATGCTAAATCATTGATATATTAATAAACTTTAAACAGGATGAACATCTTAGTTCTTACAGGGATTTAAATTTCACCTCAAAAATAAGACCACATTCCCAATGCAAAATTGATAATTTTTTCCCTATTTTGCAGTCAAAATTACCCAACTGAAGTAAAATGACAATGAACTTGAAGAGATTATGTTGTCACATAGATTTGTGTATTTCTGGATTTCTCAATTTCAATAAAATGTTGCTAAAATTCCCAACTTACAATATGTAAAAGGCCCATGCCCCATTCCCATAGGAGTGTGGAAAATCCCCAAACCCTGTCAATTTTTTTTTAAAGTTATATGAAAGGCTAACAGGATGAAACAGTTATGTACATGTAATTAAAGATATGGGTAGATCTGACAGACTCTGTCAGATGATTAACCCATCAACCTCTGAAAAACAATGGGCTCTTCTGTTAATTAAGTCATACAGATGAGAAACACACTATTTCTAAGTCATAAAGATGAGAACATCCTACAATTGTACATGTATTTTAAGTCATACAGATGATGAGAACATTCTATTTCCAAGTCATAAAGATGAGAACATCCTACATGTATTTTGTCATATAAATGATTATAACATTCTATTTCTAAGTCATAAAGATGAGAACATCTTACATGTATTTCAAGTCATAAATATGATGAGAACATTCTATTTCTAAGTCGTAAAAATGAGAAAATTCTATTTTAAGGCATACAAATGAGAACATTCTATAACTACATGTAAGTCATAAAAATGAGAAAATTCTATTTTTAAGGCATACAAATGATGAGAACATTCTATTTTTTAAGTCATACAAATGAGAACATTCTATTTTTAAGTCATACAAATGAGGACATTCTATTTTTAAGTCATACAAATGATGAGAACATTTTATCTTGGGTCATACAGATGATGTCAGATGAGAACATCC
The DNA here is from genome assembly GCA_030159075.1 of Atrina japonica. Classification (NCBI taxonomy): domain Eukaryota; kingdom Metazoa; phylum Mollusca; class Bivalvia; order Pterioida; family Pinnidae; genus Atrina; species Atrina japonica. The sequence goes on along the minus strand of BROG01000291.1, from coordinate 464,910 downwards.
TACATTCTATTTTATAGGTCATACAGATGAGAATACTCTATTTCATTAATCATAAAGATGAAAACATTATATTTTATAAGTTATACAGATGATGAGAAAATTCCATGACTCTAAAGACTTGATAGTTCATGAGACATATTTTTAGAATACAACGTACAATTTTCTTTAATATTCTGTTGAGAAACCTAAAATATGTTTGTAATTTGTATTATTTATATATTACACAGTAGACTACAGTTTTATAGTAGAGATATAGATTCTATCCTATTCCTAACCACTTTTCTAACAGTCCACCCCCACACTTCTTTAATATTCTCAGGAGGGTCATCAAGGAGGTATTCTGCATAGTCTTTCAGGGAATACTATGAGAAAATGGCAGTTTCCAAAAAGACTAACTTCATGGTTCAGCATCATCAGATTTAAAATAATTTTGAAAGCAAACAATTTGAATCAATAAAGCTTATAAATATATTAAAGGACGGAGTTTGTCCCTCGAAACAGAAGTTCCCCAACCTTGAGGTAGAGAAATCAGGTTATATTCTAATTATTATGTCACCTTTGGTATGATCCCACCCCCTCCTTGTATAGATGAGGAAACAATACTGGTTAGTGACAAGTTCTCACAGAGTACCAATTCTCGCCAACATTTCCTTTTTCATACGATATTTTCTAGTTTCTCAGAGAAACTACTTTTTCTTTTTGTTCAGCACTGCAGAGAATAGTGTCTTGTTCAGGAAAGACAAAAAAATGGTAAAAGCTTGCACACATTTGCCTATTCCATGCCAGTTAAAAACAGTTGGCGAGAATTGGTCGCTGACCAGTACATGTACAGTGAGTCTATAACTATAAGATCTATAAATTGCTAGAACATGCTTCATTTTGTTAATTTAGTTATTATTTGTAGATTGTGATATAAATTTTCTTCTGAAAAATTATTTTCTAATGATGGTGAGTCCCCAGAGAAATCTCCATTGCAGACAAAAATGACAGTTTCTCATGTGACATATAATGTAATGGTCGCCTTCGTATTGCGAAATCTCTTATAGTTGGGCCTATTTACTTCACAACCGGTCATACCCGTGTTAGTGAGAGCTTCTTAAGATGACACAAAACTTGAAATTTCACATAAAACTAACTATCTGTACCTAGAAATGGTACACGTTTCCTCGGAACGTTGATCAAAAAGGAATATCCGTTCCACGTTTTCTTGATTCGCTAGACCAACGCCTATGTTGATCAACTTGTAGTCTTGTATCGAGTCTAATGACCCCATTTTGAATTTAATAATAGAATTTAGAAAACGTCAACTTCAGGAACTCGTATCTTGTAAAAGGTGTGATCTTAATATTTCAACTCAACTATGTGTCAAAAACAGTACTTCCACAGCATAATTATTTGCATACCAACCTTTAACTTCCTCTTCCTTCCTGAGTTGATCTGGCAATGTCTGCAAAGCCGGCGTCTTTTACCTATAGAAACAAACGGGTCAAAGTGTCCCGAGTGTGACGCGCTTTATTCCCACAATGCTTTGCAGTTTTGTTTACGAACAGTAATTTCGGCGTACTCGTATCGACGAAGATGCTGGTTGTTTCGCGCCAAAGACGTTTCGTATCGAAGACGAATCGTACCCAAAGAAAAACGAATCGTACCCTATGGATTTTGGGTGCGAAACGTCTGATCAAATCGTACCCAGTATATAAATAAATTATGAAATAGAAGTTCCACATTTTCATGTCTAACTATTGAGAGCTACGTTCTATATTTTCCCTAAATGCTGGTGATTTTTACGAGTTGATGGAACATCAACGCAGTTATGTTATGCTAAGCTGTTAATCGGGAACAAGTCAAAGCACATTTTGCATTATGGGGTTAATAACACATTATATTGACGCAAAATTACACATGTATGTGCATTTCAGCAACATAAACTCAATTTCAAGATTGAAAATTCCAAATCACACTTTTATTCGTATATTTTTGCTTTTAAAATGACGAAAATATAGTAACAGTTCGCTGAAAAATATAGGTCTACAAGACCTGTTGAAACATTTGCTAATAAAGGTAAGTTCGGCGTCTTTTATGAATTTCAAGATATTATAAATTTTCTTTAGAATGTCAATTATTTTTTACCATTATACTCTTGTATTAGAATTGACATTAAAAGCGGTAGACTGGACTTTTCACAATTCTTCCGCACGATTAATATGCAAATGATTTTGGTCTAGTTTCCCTTACTGTGTATTTGCAAGATCTGTCTGTGAACTTGGACATAGAAGTTGTGTCATTCCTAATTCACGTGATCTTAACTGATGCGAAACTCGCGACAGACTTTGAAGTCGAGAAAATGTTTTACATGTACACGTATTGTCCTAGAAATTTAAGGCTACTGTTTGGAAGTATAGCGTAAGTGTATAATACTGCTCTGTCGCATAGAAATCTAATATCGATGAAATGATGTTTATAATCACAAGATTTTATAATCATATCAGTAGTAATAGGCAGCTCCATAGCGCGCAGTTTCAAATTTGCCGCGCTTTAACGGTTTTTGATGACGTCATCAGAATGCTGGCTTCTGATGGGTCAATTTGAACCTGCGATATGGAGCCGCATGTGACGTCATAACCGGATGTGTGTCATACCGGAAGTGAGGAGGTCCTGTTGTCATGGTAGTAAGGAGAAAGAGTCAATTGTTGAGCTTGGAGGCATGTCTATGGCCGTAAGTGAAAGGTTGTGGGGGCGGCCATCTTGGATAACGAGCCAATGAGAGCCTTCGTTACAAGAGGTCGGGAGTCACGAGAGATCACGAGAGGTCACGTGAGCTCACGAAAAGTCAACGGCTAGAGAGAGAAGTTGGGTTTTTTCAATTTTAGGTTGAGAGTGAATCTATTTTTAGAACCGAAACTTTGGGTTTTTTCCAGGTTTGTGAAACCAGCAGTAGGTGTCGCCACAGTCGGAGTGGTTAACAATCCTGTATAAAGTGCGCAAGCGCGAGAAGCGGTAGGCCGAGCTAGAATCAAGCTTGAACATGTTATTCTTGTACTAAGACTTGTAGAGTTATGAGTATGTACAAAGGGAGGTCGCTCCCTGTAGACTCTATTGGTGGAACAAAGGAAGATCACTCTGTATAGCCTGTAGGGATGGGACAAAGGGGAGATCGCTCTGTATAGAATGTATGAGAAGGACAAATGGGAAGTCATTGTGTATTGACTGTGTAGATGAGACAAAGGAGATCACTCTGTATAGCCTGTATGAGTAGGACAAAAGGGAGATTACTCTGTATAGGTGGAACAAAGGGGAGATCACTGTGCATAGACTCTATAGGTGAAACATCACTCTGTATAGACTGTAGAACAAAGGGCAGATTACTCTATATAGACTATAGGGGTGGAACAAAATGGGGAAATTAATCTATATGGGTTGTTTGCACTAAACCAGAGGGGGGAGTAATGAAACAGGAAGTATAGGGAGGGTAGCCATCTTGGCTATGGAATCATGGGATATCTAGTTTTTCAGGGACTGACTAATTTCACGACAGGAGAGAGATACATCGAACATGAAAGTGTGTAACGTACTCAAAGTTTGCAAAAGTGATAAACTGTGTGTGTGTCGTTCTCAAAGTTTGCCAAAGTGATCAAGTGTGTGTGCCGTTCTCAAAGTTTGTCAAAGTGATCAAGTGTTTGTGTCGTTTTCATGTTTAAAAGTTTGCAACGTGTGCAACGTTCTATGTTATGAAGTCTCAAAGTGACACAAGTCACACAAGTGACAAAGTGACCAAGCTGTGACGTATGAAGTTGTTCACTTACATCGTTTCAACAAGTATGAAAGTTCAGACAGTGAAAACAGTATCTGTATTATTTTATATTGTTTCTTGTACTACTGTATATAAAATAAAAAATTGAAACACTTATCCAGAGGATTTTTTCTGACGATATTGACTCTTCGAGCTTCGGATGCCAAATGAGCTCTCAGAGGTCTAACTGAACTTATTCTCAAGTTTTTTAAAGTTATTATTTTTAGAATGGACTAGTTTGAATTTCTATGTAATAAAATTTTATCGATCAAGTAAAAGAACTAGTGAATGCTCACATTTACTTACTATAGGTTAGACTTACCACTATAGTATAACACAACACATACAAAAACTGCATACTTTCCGTTAAGGTTTCTTTTCATGTAAGTTGGGTGGCCCTTAAGAGGGCCGTTTGTTTTGGGGTTTTAAAAACCCTGTGCCTTAAAGGCACCGGCAGCTGACCATCTTCTTTGGCCTTCTGGCAACTGCCGCACAGGCCTCGGCAACTCTACACCATCTTTCCAATCCGGCCTCCTGTTGCTCGAAATACTCCCACTCTTGGGAGGCCGTCTTCAACTTGTCCAGTATGAACTTCGGCTTACTCGCCCAAAACTTTTCACTGTCTAAATACATGTTCGTTGATGAAGTCTTCTGGAATGAAGCGCAGTGAAATGAGACGCGCACGGCTTTTTCTATGAGCAGTATAGCGCACGCGACGTACGTACTCCGTCTCGTCAACTTTGACATCTTTGATGATTGGTCTATGCGTCGTTGGTAACGTGATTCAATCAATGAAAACGCAAAGAGTGATAGACGCCTAGGAGTATAATATAGAGTACACTCTGGAACAAGAAAACGAACCTGTTCTAATCGAACCTGTATATAATATCAGTCAAATTATTCGTGATACTAAAGAGAAGTTACGAAAGATTAATATGAACTTTCATCAGGGAAAAGAATGTTCGCCTGAGACGACGTTTAACAAGAGATTCTGTGAATGAATCATGGCAGATATTACAAAAACAACGGTCCTTTTCAGGACCACTTATATCTTACAAAAAGAAACTTTAAACTGAATGTGCAGTGTATACAATAAAATGAGTTATAGGGTTTATGAGACAATAAAATGAGTTATAGGGTTTATGAGACAATAAAATGAGTTATAGGGTTTATGAGACAATAAAATGAGCTATAGGGTTTATGAGACAATAAAATGAGTTATAGGGTTTATGAGAAGACGTTTTCTATACGACATTTTCAGTAACGACCTGTCTTTTTTCTTAATAGTCATGATGATCGGTATCTGTAGTTGACGAAAACTAGCTCTAATCTGTTTTCTAACACAAACATACTGGACTGACAAATAGTCTAAGCACTGTCGGTACTGCCGGTCGATTGATCTCTGACTTTCTGTGAGGTTTGCTGATGTTTCAGTTGCCTCCATCTCTGATTGAGTTTCATCAGTAGACTCTAATAGTAACGATTACACTGCATAGTACGCCGTCTGTTGTAACAGAATAATTCTATGAATAGCTTCTGTATAGATATTCTCCATTTTGTTTGTTTTTTTGTTTTTGTTTTTCACTACGCGATGTTCAACAAGAAGGAGAAGAAACGCTCACGCGATGTGTGACGCCACACACTCCTCTGTATGCCTAAGAGTCTATAGTCATTGATTGATCATTCCTGAATGTGTAAACATGTGGGGCGAAGTAAACGAAAAAGAAGAATGGATGGTGTGTGCCGATACAGTGGAAAGAAGGGTGGACTGGCTAACGAATATCGATGAATGGATTGAGCTCGTGAAGTTTGAAAAAAGAAAAAGAGAAAGACGACAGAGAAAGTGAACAAAATGCTTTTTATGCCATGGCATATAAAGCCTAAAATACAAACGTCCCTTTTCAGGGCCACCTAACTTTTACGAAAAGAAACCTATGACTGATTAGAACAGTTCTATACAATGAAACATAGATCCTTTGTATACCCTTATATTTTCTCTGTATCTCTTCTACTCTAAGTGTTACACTATTACTCTTGGCATCCTTCTACTCATAGTTTTGTTAATGGTGTTTTACACCTGATCACTCTATAAACCTTTGTGTCTACCTTGCAGATACTAGAGCAGGACTCTAAGCGTAGTCTAAACGTGTACACCTTATACCCAGCTATAATACACAAACACCAGATCAATTTTTAATAAGTTTCATGCCCCGCTAAAAAACTTTTTAAATAGTCGACAGAGGATTAGGGCCGTCCCTCTTATGTACAATACATCAGAATGAACTGATAAACTTTGAAACACTGATTAACTTTGATAACACTGATTAACTTGAAAACTGATTAACTTTTTGAAACGTTCATCATTATGAAACAGTCTTGAAACATGCAAATAAACTTTTGTCACTTTGTCTCACTTCTACGGTTGATCTTGCCCATACACCACGGAGCAAAAGAACGTTAGCTTTTGTCCTAGATCGATCGGTTCGGATTATTTGAGTCTGTGACAGTAAACGTTTTTACATGATAACAGTATCAAAAAATTCACTTCTGTTCGGTTTCCACTTTCACTTTCTTAGTGGGTTTTCCTCCCTTCTTGAGCATCAAGTTGAGTTTACGTTGACTCCTGTTGAAGTCTGTTCGGGACATTCAAAACCCCAATGACCTGACTGATTACATTTATAACACTGTTCCGATTGACGAGATCGATTTTCTACTTTGTTCTCAGGTTCTACTCTTACTGATGTTGTCGTTGTTGTTGTTGCCGTCCCGTTATTCTTAGGATATCTAGGAGACCAATGTCCAATTTCACCACAAATGAAACAAGGATTAGTCTGTGGGGAAGCCTTATATTCGTAACCCATATACGATGTTCTGACTTCTGGTTGTAGTTTATCCTCTAGTAATGGTCGTGGGTTCTTCTCTCATTTTCTGTAATGTGGATAGCAAGGCATCACGTAACATTTCCTTGGTCGCATCATTTTCTTGTTTTTCATCCAACTGGTCTAAAGTTTTGATAACTTCATTAAAATCATCAGCCCCTTCTATGTACGGTGTACAATTAGGTTAATAATTCGGGTGCGTCTGAGACAATCCTGGATAACTCATGTTGATGACTGATTCAAATGATGTTTGGTAACTACACTTTACTTTACTTTATACCCGTTCTTTTTATTCTATATTTAGACTCGTTCCCGTCGGGCACTTGTTTGTCCCCAGAAGGGAGGCTCCACACAGGGTGTTTTTTTGTTTTGGTTTTTATATCACCAGTTGACTGAAAGCACGATATTTAGACCAACGTCGATGTTCTGTATAAGCATTATCGCCCCATTCCCAATCTTTTAAACAGATGCCACAACAAAAACACTGAACGTGATCAATGTTCCCTAAATACACAAATCCTGCTCTGGCCAATTTGGTCTATTTAGGTCCCGGTAGATATTTTGGCCAATGATCTTCAAACGTCAGGTACCTGGATTCATACGTACAGCAATTAGGTAAGGCTAGAGGTATTCTTAATTCCTGATGAAACGATAACCCTCTGACGGTAGCAGGTCTTAATTTAAAAGTGGTCACACCTTGTCTCCTTTCTGTAGGTGGACTCCTTGTCACTTCTATCAGATTGGCTCTCGATACACTATCCACTTCTACCCGATGGGTTCGTGGTACACTATCCATCATGTCTCGGTTCATGGGAGCACTATCCGTGACGGTCTGACTAGCACCATCGTCGATGAAGATAAAGTATCCATCGTGTCTGAGAGTGAATTGTCCCTGATATGGATTCTCACCCCTTTTTATAAGGGACATAAAAATCTATTTTTAGATTGACCAAAATCATTCATATTTTCACGGGGTTTTTTGTCCTGAAACACAAATTGTATCATCAGTACGTCTACACTATGACCAAAAGGATCCCATGCTACTTGTCGTTGTTCTTTATGCACATGATACATGATACCTGCTCGGTTACCATTAGTATCATTTAATCGTAAATGAAAAGTGTCACCGTACATGGGAGACTGTCGACAATCGCTCAACCATTGTCGTATAAACATTAAAATTTCATGAGGTATTTCTTCCTGTTCTACTTTTCGTGATCGTCCCCTACTTCTTTTTACTCCTTCCCAATGTCCTTCTCTTCTTATCTTTGTTCTTTTGCTCTCTCTATGGATACTTTTCGTGGACGTCCCCTCTTTCTTTTCACTCCTCCCGTCTGTGCTTCTTCACCTTCTCCTTCTTCTCCTTTATCTCTCTGTCCTTCCATCGTTTCCCCATTCTTTCTCTCGGTCATTCTCCTCTCTGTTTCTCTTCTTCTACTCTATTTAAATCGGGTGGATACCGTGGCATGTGTGTGACATCGATCCATTTAGTCAGCTTCAAAGCCGAGTTTATAACCTTGTAAACTTGGAAAACGTATTAAAAAGGGAGCGGAACGGAATAGATGGATCGGCCTTTAATCTCAATCACAAATCGATCTAAAGCTGAGTCATAGCCGAACTGAATAGTATTTGAGAGTTGTTCTATATCGTCAATGCCATATTGAAAGACTCTAGGAACAGGAGACGCATAAAACCCCGAACGAAATTTAAGTCTCCAAATACATCCTACAAAAGCGATCCCCGACTTCGTATCAGTTTTAGAGATGTCATGATCAAACTGGGGATCATCTAACGAGACGAGTTTCTTAATCAATTCTATAGTTAAACGTTCATGTTAACGATATTCCATTTTCATTTTCTTGGGATACGTAGAGGGGTCCCGGGATCTTTAGGCGTCATGACGGATTCCAAAGGTTTGAAGGGGAACCAGGACATCTATCGATTTCTATTAAGTTGGAAATATCAATTCACTCAAAACTACTTCCCACTCAATATCCATCATACTTAAAGCTTGAGGTAAATGAGTTTTGAATTCTGGTATTATCAGGAAAGACTTTTAAACTAGCATCGCTAGGTAAAGTCATATAAAAACAACCATGATCTTTAGAATCGAGAGTCGCCATGATACGTGTACTTTAGATCAAACTGTATAGATGAACCCATACCCTTCACTTCCTTCTGTATTATATCAACAGCAACAGCACAACAACACCAAAGTAAAGTTTCATAGTGTTTAATACTAAAAAACAAACTTTTTTCCCCAAACAATCTCACTTTTTAAATAACCATTAGGTAAAGTACAAAAGTTTTCAATGCGATGTCTCTTATCATACACGACACACACTTCTTTAGTTATCACCAGTGTTTTGACTTTATGCTGTTTCGTTGGCATGATCTTATGAGGGCACGATACAAGCACTTTCTTTTGTTGACCACGTAACAACTGTTTCAATGTATCTACGTTGACCGTAGAAGTGGTACGACTAAAGTGATTCCTTTGACTTTACACACCGTTTTGTCCTGACGAGTATTATAAGCATAATTTTTAGGACCCCTGAAACAAAGGATAAGATAGAATCGCCATATAATTCGTCTGTCCATCCTTCTAAACTGTTCACTATAGTGGGATTCCACTGCTGTGGATCGTGTTGATAAATTATACTGTCTGTATCAAAATATAACACACGTTCTCCCAAACGTTCTAGGGTGGCATAGAGATGTAACCGTGCTAAAGACGTAGTAAAGGCTGCTAGTACTACATTGCTACATTGGTTCATCAAAGTCATCCTTCAGTTTCGAATTCACCAGAAACATGTCATGCTCATCATGGCCTTTGTCATTTGGAATAAGTTCTAAATGTAATATATCACGAGTGTCGACTTGAAGTAACTGTTATAATTCTTCGTAACTCTCCACATACTGTGTCTGAGGTAAATTAGTCCGTTGAGCAAATTTACCTCACAAACAGTTCAGAAACAGTTTAGCAATGGTACGTAAGATAGGATTCTTCTTTGCATCTTCTTCTCGTATGATCAGTTGTTCTCTCGTTTCAATCTCTTTGAGGTACTGACGACAGTCTTCTAATGATTGACAGGAAGCAGGAAAACCGAAAACCACTAGCCTGTTGCTTAATCTGGAGAAACTGATCAATATAGCTACGAAATAAAGTATTGGAATGATCAGGGAAATGCCATACCTCAAAGATACGATCTATCACATAACCTTTCTCTATAGCTTTATTCAATTCGCACGTCGTCCATGTACCTAACAAACTTCGCACTTGATTCGTATGAGAGCATCGAATAACTAATACCCAACTCCTGGTGTTGATTTCCTTTGTTGAACACAAGTACGGCATAAAGGAAAAAGTAGTTTTCTTCCTGCAAACCGATAAGGTAACACGGGATGAAACAGCTGACGCGGAGTAATAACTCGACATTGTACCAGTCCAAAATATTGATATAGACTTTTAAAATCATCAGTAATCACGTCTGGGTGTCCAATTGGAAAAGTTCCATGTTTCAAGACAAACGGGTACAAAGAACATACATCCACGTAACGAATGTCTCCTTCTTCACAAAGCAAACGAGTAGCATTCATTCGACCTCCAAATAACGCATCTTTAGGAACTAACGGGTCGGGAAAATCCTCATACGTTTTATCAATGAAATGTTGAAACTCTGGATCCGTCTTATACCTTTGACAATAGTCATGTTCCCACAACGTTTCTACTTGATAGTGATGACGCAAATACTAATCTCTCTCTAAGATCATTTGATACACTTCTTCATATGTCTAAGAGGAATGAAATGGGTGTTGCTTGCTTTAAGTTAAGAAAACACAAGGGACATCCGTGCCAATAATAGCCATGAAACTCGTAAATGGTCCGAGAGTCTTGATGATAACCATCCACTCGATAAGATCCATGACGAGCATGTCTAAACGTTTGACAAGTTTGATGTTCTTTCCAACTCAACTAGCGTAATGCTAGGGTAGAATACTGTCGTGCCGAAGAATATCCCCGCGTATCTTTTTGCATATGATTGCGACAATAAGCTATATTCCCTGTACTGGCAAACGTTATCGATTCAGCAAATGGGTCCACATCGGTAAGTTTCAAACACATGCTTTGAAAATGCATACAAGCCTGTCGCAAAATAGTCACGTCCGATTCACAGTATTCTTCTAATTCCGGATGCAAATGCAAAATCCCACCCATGCGAATTGGTCTTGATACACTCTTCAAAATCACAACGGACATCAGGTTTCATACCCCTGGGTTGTAATACATAGCAGGGGGATATACCCCTATTTAATCAGCATTAGCTTTTGTATTGATCAAATGCGGAAAGTAGCATTTCTTGAGTTCAGTCAATCCAAAAGCCTAAAGGAAATGACAAGAAATTACACGAGTCTTTAAACCTGATGTTTCCTGCCGTCATAGACATAATTTTAGAACCGTTCATGATCACATCAGGTTTTTCACAGGCATGATGTACCAGATGATGTAAAATAAACTGTCCATCGACCTTTTTAAAGTTATGAGCAATAGCTATAGCCCCATCATGTAAAAGTTTCTCTCTTTGATGTATGTCACCATACAGGGTCGTTTCAAATAAACAACTCAAAAAATCAGTGAGTGTCGTGGGACCTCGGAATGTGATACGATGATCCTCCATGGTTTTACATTGCTCACACCAATCATCTGATGTACACTGGGGACATACACGATGAGCAATACATAAATTACGTTTGTGTTCTCCAGTGTCCTGGGTACACTCAAAATCATAGAAAATGTAATAAGGGGGCGAAGATGATGCATCCTGAGAAGGGATCTGTTGTATAAAACAAGGATGATCTAGATCCACGATCTTTTTTCAATGGTGACATTTTTTCTTCTTTTCTTGACAGCAGTGTTGTGTGAATTGATTCTTTCTCATCCATAATTGACAAGTGGGACATCGAGTCATTAGCTGACTTGGAGTCGTGGTCGTATTTCTACTATAAAGTTTCAAATGATTCTCGTAACACTGAGTTGATATCAATTCCTCTGACGATGTGTACATTTATAGGTTTTATCGTGTTGTCGGGAACACAGGGCGACGCTGCAAAACATCGAAAGCAGCGCTGAGGTTTTCTACATGATTATATCCCACATCACAACGGCCACAATAGTAATTATATTCTAAGAGTCCAGACATAGATACTATTCAGATGTAATGGTGATAATCGTATAAGACGTGAATGGGGGCCCCGGATCCTACACCATTATACAGTACATTTAATGTCAATCGTTTTGCGTTGGTATTCATTTTCAAACGGTACTGTAGTAACAACGCGGTCTGAAAACGTTGCCATTCTTCAAGTCCACTCTGTTGATGGGGATCACATCCAGCTTGTTGCATTAAGTCATGAGCTTCTCGTCGTTGAAGAGTATGTATACTTGCATCACCATAAATAAAATTTTTCCAATATCGTTCCGGTGTTTGGTACTTGCCTCCATCTCCAAGTCCAGTTGTCTGACAATAAAAACTACCAACTACATGACTTGTTGAAATATATGCTATTAAAGGTCAGTTCGGTATGAATTTTAAAATACATTGTATTATAAATATGCTTTAGTATGTTACTTTTCCATTATCTTTACCATTATACTCTTGCGATAGAATGGACATTAAAGGCGATAGACTGGATTGTTAACAAATAATATGCAAATAAGTTTAGGACAAGTTTCCCTTACTGTGTATTGGCAAGATCTGTCTGTGAAGTTGGACATAGAAGTTGCGTCATTCCTCATTCACGTGATCTTAACTGATGAGAAACTCTCGGCAGTCACGTATTGACCTACAGATTTAAGGCTACTGATAGGAAGTATTGCATAAGGGTATAATACTGCCCTGTCGCATAGAAATTTCATATCGATGAAACGATGTTAATAAGCACAAAATTTCATAATCATATCGTTGATCTATGTAGTTTGTTGCATAATAAATAAACCATCATTTCTCACGTTAGGCCAAATGTGTTTTTAGTTTTTAGTTACTTATTTTTGGTAAAACCTAATTTTACCGAATTCAAAAGTATTCAGTATACAACAAAAAGGCCTATTTTGTTTTCACTTGCAAACTTGATAGATCTTAATTTAACAATAATGCATACAAAATTTGATAGACATCTGATCACTGGTTCATGAGAAGACGATATTTAGATGTGTACCGAGTTTTGGTCCTTTTTGGCCTTTGGGTGTCCAAGCGGGTCCTCCACTACCCAAATAACAATTAGGCCTAATATATGCATGATATCCGTGTAGATATTTCTTTTCCTTAAAATATAGGGGAGGGGGGTAATTTTTCTGTGGGGTCACTTTTTTCACGGGACAAATAACACGAATGTTGAAGCAGGTCAATTTTTTACGGCTACCCAGGTAAGATCTCTATCGTAGAAAAATTACCCCGGGTAAGATTTTCTGTCGTAGAAATTTGACCCCGTGTAAGATTTATACGGCGGGTCATTTTACATATTACAAATGCTGACTCGAACTCACGACTTCACGATCAAGAGTCGAGCGCCCTACAGACTGATCAAGGCCGGCTCTCCTAACAATTAAAAATAACAGAAATCAGCAGCCAGTGTCATGAAATTTGACGCCAAATTGCGTTATTTTGTCTGTAGGATTAGTTGTCAATGGTATGACCAGTCTCAAACGAGACACTATAATTATGTCTTTCAAAGGAACCAGATAGGGATCATTAATATCAATCACATCAACTTTTGTTTACGGCACAGTCTCTGGTTTTCAACTTATTTTCACAGCAAGATGCTTTTATAAGGGAATATTTAAAAAAAAAAACAACATATAACCGAATTTGTGTACATAGTCATTCTTGTTGGCAGTATTAAAAGATTATAGAGTGCCACATGTGTAAGGGAGTTGTTTCAAAATTCTATTATTTATTATAATAGGACTAGATTCTAATAGGCATCTAGACCATTTGTCACGAAGAAGATATTTTTTAAGACAATTTTAAATTTATTTTTGAACTCTAGTAAATTGTTAAATTTTCTATTCTAATTTTTACTTTAATCACTTGTTAGATAGATTTCAATTAATTATTTATATTACTGATGATTTTCTCCGAATCTCAGCTTGAGAAATTGATCCGTAATTCTAAGTTGCATATTAATGAAGTAATTCTATCGCTTCTTAGATTAAAATGTCAGACACAAATCATATTTTTTGTTTAGGATAATCAGTGTCCGCTGATGACACGCTGGTGATGTGGACACCGACAAGCAAATATACGGGTTCCAAGGGTTGTCATCACCAGGAGTGGTAATGGGGACAAGCTCCCATTGCTTAAAAAGTGCTTCCAATGGTGTGCGAAAAATATAGCCTCTAACAACCAAGGCCAGCTCCTGGCCTGCACGTGTGTCTAGTCACTAGCCGGCGCGGACCTGCTACTACTGGACAGGAGAAGGGGCGAAGGCGGAACTGTGGCGCCATAACCACTGCTTCGGGTAGATAGGAACTCGTTAGCCTTGGGAAGGCAGTCTGTCTAGGAGAAGGAAAACCCTTATTTCAAATCCAAGGGAGACAACCCTTCCAAAAAACACCACTGCCTTGTGGTCAGTCGTTGGTTCGGCAAGGGCTTTGGGCGAGGTAACCCTAATCAACCTAGAGAGATGCTGGGCCAGTGGCACTCTCTAACAAACCACGGCATCACGTGAACTACGCTATGACTACACGATCCAATGGTATTCATCGATGTGGTGCTGAATCTTTGGATCCCTCCAGGGAGATACACGTGCCGGCTCTGAGCCTCGACAGAAGTCCACCCAAAGCTACTGGGGGGTTAACTCTTCCATGTACCAAGAGGAGGCTAAAGGGCTACAACAAGCCCCAAGGAGGAGAAAAGTCCCACGGCAACACTTCAAAGTGATGCATTGGAATGCAGAAGGAGTCTTCAACAAAAAGAGACTGAAACTGCAGCATTTCCTTCATGAGAATGACATGCAATGTCTGTTGCATTCAGGAAACACACCTGCCAACCAGCAAAATCCTTTAAGGTCAGAGGATACCAGTGCTTCAGAAGCGACAGGGTTGGCAGAAAGAAAAGGAGGCCACATGACATTAGTCAGGAATAACATCAATGCTATCCAGACTAAAAACGCATATGGATGACTCGGAATTCCAAAGTACTGAGCCTCAGAAAGAACGACTTCACACTCGATCTTTGTGAACATGTACTCTCCGAATGACAAAATCTCTATCCCTAGACCATATTCCAAACAGAAGCAACAAACTTCATGGGTGTTGGCGACTTCAACAGTCACTCACAAAGCTGGGGGGAAATGACCACATGGACAATCGCGGAGAGGAAGTGGAGACCTGGCCAGGATGACAACAGGCTGAATCTCATCAACCAGCCGGAGGATCCTCCAACCTTTTACTCCAGAAGATGGCACACAACATCAACGCATGACCTTGCCTTCTGTACTGACGACATACACGGAAATGTCCAGAGGGAAGGTCAGTCTGAAACAACTTGGAGCAGCAGTGATCACCGTCCAGTCCCACCTCATTACTGGACCGTACTGTCTCTATGTCATCTATCCTACCCAGATGGGATCTACAAGAAGGCCGACTGGCCCCCTCTTCCAGTCTGTGAGTAATGAACTCTGCAAAGACATCAGAGTTGAAGGCAGAGACATAAACAACATAGCCAGAGACCTCAACCAATGCATCATCAAGTCAGCACAGCAATCCATCCCAAGAGGTGCACGGCAAGACTACAAGCCATACTGGAGCGAGCAGTTGGAGGAGCTGCAAACCAAGTTGTCTGAAGCCAGAAGCTGAGGAAGCTGAGACCATATTCCTCACAGGAGGGACCAGCAAACCACAACCTACAGCATGCCAAGGCCAAATTCCTTAGGCACAAGCTGGAGGCCCCAAAGAAAGAGCTGGAGAAAAAAAAAAGCTTCACTAATCCTCGAGCGCGATGGCCGTAAGTTGTGGAAGTTAACAAAACAAACTGAACGACGACCAGGACAAAGCGAGAGGCCCAGTTACTCTGGAAGAGGAAGGAGAGCTGTTGGTGGGCAAAAACAAGCAGCAAACGTATTTGCCCAAAACTACAGAGATTGTCAGTGACATCCCCATCAACAGAGGAAACGTCAGAGAGAAACAGAAAGCGAGAGAAAGGGACTGGAAAACAGCTAAGGGTACATCAGAGTGTATGGACTCGCACCTGACGCTACATGAGCTACAGACAGCCCTCAGACAACTGAAGACCAGGAAATCTCCAGGTCCTGATGGTATCACCAACGAGATGCTGACACATCTAGGCATTACAGCAATGTGCAAACTCCTGGACATCTACAACTACAGCTGGAAACAAGGACAGCTACCTCAGATTTGGGAAAGAGGCAACAAATGATCCCTATACTGAAGAAAGGGGAAGGACCCAAAGAAGGCAGCCAGTTACCGTCAATCAGCCTCACTAGGCTGTGTTGTAATGACCATGGAGAGGATTGATTGTGAATGCACGCCTGAAGGGGTACCTGGAGACCAATGACCTGCTGAAATCTGAACAGGCTGGTTTCCGACAATTCCGTTCCACAGACGACCAGCCTACATATCTAGCTCAGGAAGTCGAGGATGCATTCCAAGAACAAAAGGTTGTCCGCACAGCATGGATCGACCTACAGAGAGCATTCGACAAAGTCTGGACAGAAGGGCTACAAGTCAAAGCTCATGAGGAATGGAGTTGGATGGGGGGCCATGCTGAAATGGATCAACTCATATCTATTCAACAGAAGAGCCAGAGTCAGACTGAACCAATCCAACAGTAGGAAGTTCCTGCTACGCCATGGTGTCCCACAGGGTGGGGTCCTGTCCCCAACGCTCTTTTTGGTCTTCATTATTGACCTGGTGTCTGAGCTACCAAAAGGAATTCATGCTGCTCTCTACGCTGACGACCTGGTGCTGATGGTGCAAAGAGAGTACGCTCCTACGGCCACATACAGGATGCAAGGAGCTATGGAAACGCTCGCAGCATGGGCTGAAGACTGGTGTTGTCACGATCAACAAAGAGAAGTCGTCCACCACACTGTTCACCTTGTCAACAAAGCAGAAAGCTGGGAAGGTTATGTTGGCTGGAACTCCACTGAAGGAGGAAGACGAAGCCACATACCTTTGACACGCGGCAGACTTGGAAAGCTCACATAAGCCGTGTAGAGGGGACGGCTCGAAGAAAACTGGCGATGATGCGCAAACTTGCTGGAACAACCCTGGGGTGCAAACGAGCAAATACTGAAGACCATCTATCAGGGCACAGTACGACCCACAATGGAGTATAGCTCAAGCCACATGGTCCATCAACAGCCAAAGATCAAAACCAGCAAGCCCTGGACAAGGTGCAAAATCAGGCGCTGGCGTATCATCACAGGGGCCACCAAGTCTACGCCAATAGCCTTCATGGAGAAGCTAACAGGGTATACAACCTCTTCACGAAAGAAGAAAAACCATTGTTTTCTCCAGGCAGACAAGTACAAGTCCCTCCCAGACCACCCCATGAAGGGACAGGCTTGAGGGATTCACACAAAAAAAACTCGCCTCAAGCGCTGTTAGCTTTGCACATGAAGCAAAGAAGCTTGGCTAGAGAACATGCATCTGAACTGGCCACACAGACAATTCCCTTGGGCAGAGCAGACATCACCAACCCTACAGCCAATGACCTGTCTTGCAGTAAAAGTGGCACTTGCTATTCCTGGACTTGACTCGGGCAAAACAAGAAGATGAAACCATCCGTAGAAGTCGTCTGACAACTTGCGACTATCTACGCAGACTATTCTTATGGACACATGGACCCATGTTTACACAGACGGGTCGGCCACTAGAGCCATAAAGGCTGGGAGGAGCTGGATTATTCATATCACACACCCGTTCAGGTCGGTCGGAAATCAGCGCACTACATCGCCACAGGGAAGCACTGCAGCAAACTACAGAGCAGAGACTGAAGCTCTTGTGAAGGCAGTCTCTTTGATTGAAGATCCTCAACTGAAGGTGGGTCAGAGTCACCTCAGTAGTGTCTTCTCAACAGACGCAAGATCAGTTCTGGAAGCCCTACAAAACAACAATATTCCTGAACTAGCACAAGCAGTGAACAAGCTTAGGTCTACCTACAATGTTGCCCTCCAGTCACACTGTGGAGTGCCCGGAAACGAGGAGGCTGACAAGCTTGCTAGGCTAGGAGCCCAGTAGAGCAACCAGTAACCGGGTGACTATACAAGGAGAAAGCCACCATCATCAAGGCTCTGGCAAAGACTAGACAGGAAGCAGACTGCCTACCACATGCTGTCAAGACCAGAACAAGTGGTAATGGTGAGGCTACGCTCTGGGCACAACAGACTGAATGCACACATGTGCAGAAAGTACAAGCTGGTGTCGTCCCCAATATGTCCCTGCGGAGAAGAGGATCAGACTGCTGAGCACATCCTCCAACGATGTAAGCGGACACGACCAGGAGCGAGAAGCAACGTGGCCTCGAGGTGCAACATTCCATCAGAAGCTGTACGGAGATGTTGACGACCTACAGAGGACCACAACGTTCATCGCGGATGCTGGCGTGGTCGTGTAGAGCGAACGCCAGTAAGTAAGTAAGCAAATATACGTATCACATGTACATAGGCGTCGGAAACAAATTGAAAGTGGGGGGCTAAACCAACTTAAAACACACACACGCCAGAAGTGTGGGGGGGGGGGGCTAAACCAACTTAAAACACACACACGCCAGAAACGTCTTGGGGGCTAAGCCCCAATTTTCAACACCTATGCCTATTCTTTGCAAAAAAAAAAGTGGGGGAGGGGCTAAGCCCCCCTGCCCCCCCCGGCTCCGACGCCTATGCATGTAGTTATGTAGTTATTTCTTTGTGTCCAGATACCCACAGACATGCTAAGTAGTCATGTGGTAATTTAGTATGGTCTTTGAGAAATTTTACAATAACGTCATGTTGATGTTCTATCGCAGATTGTTCAAGTTTATAATCAATCGTAGCATCGGTAGAAGTCCCATAGAAATCAATCCTTCCAATGTTATAGAAGTCTGGGAAACCTTATATGGTACGTATCAGTAAAATAAAACGTGCATTTGATAAGGAATACTTACCTAACTGGAACAGAGAATTGTTCACGATCGAGAAACGAGTACCTGATCTTTACCCTTATGTTTATTACATCCAAGATTATCATCATGAATGTTTGGAAGGTAAGTTTTACGACTCTGAATTACAAGCCGTAGTGAAAACAGATGATGTCTATGAAGTCGATGAGATTCTCGATCATAGAAAAAGGCGTGTAAGCAAAAATCGTGTTATAGAAGAAGTGAAAGTACATTGGAAAGGATATCCTTCTAGTTTTGATTCATGGATTCCCAAATCCAACTTGATCGACCAGTAGACTCAACGATGAGCCCACAGATCAACTACCGATTTCCCCCGATAGAGTAAGCCATATATCTAGTACTACTTGGAAATGGCGCGGAGAAAACATATCTAGGATGAAAATGTATTCTTTGTTCAAGTAGCTTTTTGCCTTTACTATTGTCATAGCTTGCGTCGTTCACTTATTATTGAAAGATGACAATATTCAGTTCTGGATGGTTGTTTTAAGTGGTTGTATGGAGTACCTCATTGCTAATTAAAGTATGAAATTAACCTCCAATGCGAAAAATTGAATCTATAAAGGATTCAAGTTCACACGTTTGAATTCATTCCTAAGGACCGTAGTGATAGTGACACATTATGACACTCGTCGTTCATAAAGGGGTATCTCGTCAGAAAGGATATGGGCTTCTCTTTCCTTAAATATTATAAAGATACTACCAAAGTTATAATGCTCAAGACGATATCGTTTCTGTCAATTAGACTTCATCAGTTGAGCTCCAATTTAAAAGTTATTTTCTAAAGAGACTAAGTAGGTATTATACAAGGCCAAATAAAATCTCTAAAAGTATAGCCGAAATCCGTCTAAGAGTAACCACTGTAAAAATAAAAATATCGACTATCTTAGCTTTAGAAAATTTTTTGAATTTAAATTGATGTTAACAGTGCGAAATATTACTTTAGTATAAGATAGACGAGCTGGGTACCGAGATAGATTACCAGGTACTAGGTTTTGTATACCCTCGGGGGACTCAAACGGTCTCCACCAGCAGTGGGACAACGACCTAGTGGTTATAAATAACATATTATTAAGATACTACACCAAAGGTATAATGCTCAAGACGATATCGTTTCTGTCAATTAGACTTCATCAGTTTTGAGCTCCCAATTTAAAAGTTATTTTCTAAAGAGAAAGTGTGGTATTATACAAGGCCAAATAATATCTCTAAAAGTATAGCCGAAATCCGTCTAAGAGTAACCACTGTAAAAAAAAAAATGACTATCTTAGCTTTAGAAAACTTAACTGACTTAATCGTTAACGAGAACAACTCATGGTCTGATCTCTACTCAGAGGGGTGGGATCATCAAATCGTTGAGACTTGCAGGTAGTACAGCAGTCAGTACACTCGTTTCGCCCCAGAGCATCTGATATGCAATATGGTACAGGAATTTTGGTCAGACTTTTTCAATCCTACCATGAAAAAATTCATCCCTCATATAGCCAAATTTGCTTTGAATATGGGAATGGATGTGACACAAAATAAAATTTCTTTGAAAAATGCTCTTGTTCAACGAGGGAAAGAAGCAGTGACCAACTTAATAATTGGTCCTAAGAAAACATTAGCTCGTGCAACCTCTCATGTCGCCTCTCGTTTAGCAGGCAAGAAACGATCAGGAACGGGTCATACAAACAGTAGTATAAAACGAAACGAATGAGACCTCCCCTTCAGTTCACTTCTACAAGTAAATCTAAACAGCACGGAAGAGAACAAGATATCTTTGACTACCAAGATGATGATGCAAAAAGATTCGTGTGTGCTCTAGAGTTGTTTAATGTCCCTCCCACTAATGTAACCTTAGAAGAAGGAAGATGGGTGGAATACTACCCCATTTCTAGTGTCAATACACAATCTGCTCCTACTGAGTTTGAAATCAAAGAACAGGGCGACGAGTATTTGGATTTGAACCAGAACTATGTGTACGTAGAAGCTTAAATCTTAAAAAAGACTGAATTGATCTAGCAGACGATGGTCAAATCACAACCTGTTGCATAATTTGTTTTCTGAGATCGATTGTTATCTAAATGGAAAAGTGATCACTCCTGGAACCGATACCTTATCTCGAAAAGTGCTGTCCTTTTCTGACGAAACTTTAAATTATCAAATTAGTGTTACAAGTTTATGGCAAAAGGATCAACCTGGGCGATTTGACAAGGTAAATCCCCAAACCGATGATGGCGACAAGAAAAACTCTGGATTGGCTGATCGCCAAAGTAAAACCTTTAATGTGATGGATCGACTCCATTTGGATCTGTTTGAACAGAAATGGTATCTACGATTAAACAATACCATGGGAGATAACTCTTGCCCCAATCGCTATAGACGTATCAATATATTATCATGGGAGATGACTCTGGTCCCAGTCAGTATAGATGATTTAACAAAAACACGGGAGATAACTCCTGGTCACAATTGGTATAGACAATTCAACAAGTGACTTCAACAATTGCGATAACTCCTGGTCATGATATTAAACAACAACATGGGAGATAACTCCTGGTCACAATCGGTGTAGACGATTATTAAACCACTACACCAAAGAGCGTCGCCAGTAGGAATTAACGCACATTTCTTACATACAATTTTAAAAAGTCAACATTGTGAAAAGCAGAAATTACAGGTCTATTATAATATCAACTGTCAGTATAATAAAAACAAAATACAGAGAAGAAACATCAAAATGTGTCTCCATGTAATGCACATCTTACAAAAATTAACAGTAAATATAATGAATACTGTATTTTTACTAACGTTAACTTTTCTTTTGAAATCAATATCCCACTGTTGCAGACACATGTCACATTCAAGTTTTTCTTATTGACGTTGTATTCTCAACCGTTATAAACAAACAATCTTGCCCAAAGTCAATAGGTCAGAAACCTCTGATAATAAATAAATATTAGTCTTACAGCTCATGTATAAACTCACAAATAAAGTCAAAGGTCAAGTATCATGATATCAGGGAATGTTTCACTATTTGGTATAAAGCACAAAGAGAAAACATAATAAACAAAAAGGGAATCAGTGCTTAATCCATTGGCGGATTCACTGGGGGTAAATGGGTTGAAAAATTTTTAAAAAAAGAGCCAGGTATTGAATGATTGATTGTTACGTTGATATTTTCGTAATGATAAAATTGTTCAACACCCCCATTTCAAAAATTCCTGGATCCGCCCATGCAATCTGCAGAGCTTTTAGCTATGAAGTCATGAAAGCTTTAATTACGTTAACTGTTGGTGCTGGGGTGGAAGATTGAAATCTATTAAATATATAAATCTACAGAAAAAGTAAGTCACTCGGTTAAGTAAAACACGTGTGATTTTTGTGTGAACAAGCTGTAACTGTAGATAATTTTGTGATAACGTTGTTAGTTTAATACTCGCGGATGGCCAGTTGTCCTGTTTTCTCTTCAACCATTAAGACTGGCCGCCAAAATATCATTTTTGGATGTCGCGTAAAACGTCACATGCAATCAAACAAAAATCAATTGTCTCACTATCATCAATAAATACATGTAGCAGTTTGCCACGTCATTGCTTTTTTAACTCATCAAACCCTGAAAAACAATCGACTCTTCTGTAAATTAATGACTTAGGCCAGTTCAAAGGTGTCCAGAAGGGTAAATGAGTTAATAAACAACTGTGAACCCATGACATCGAGTCGATGATGTTTTCATGAAAATGCAAAAACTGGAATGTTGACCTATGGGCGACAGACTTCACATTAGTAGGCATATATGGAAATTTCATCACAAAAACTATAAAATTTGATATATTTAATCGTTTTTCTCCAACATCTAGGCTACTCCGTACATGAATTTAATATACAACTGAACATTTCATATTACTTTAATCATTAATATCATAGATGACTCCTGAAATTTTCTTTTTGTTTTGTTTGATTGCTGTTTTACATCTCACAAGAATTTTTCACGAATATTGAAATGTCACCAGCTTTAGGTGAAGTTCTACAAATTTTTACCTTTGCTATGGTCCGACACCAATGCAGTGAGGGTTATTTTACATTCCATGCCGTCCGCAACACGTGACCTCATTTTAAAGTCTTATCCAAAAGACTTGTGACTTTCACTTCCTAGTGGATTATAAAGCAGTATATATTTTTAAAAGTTGACTATGGACGACATTCTCAAAGTGATGGCAAAAGCTAGTTGATGTGACCAGGCCAAACCCTCTTACAAGCCCCAACCCCCAAATTCCTCTTTAGTTGTTTTGCTATTTTTTTTTTTTTTTTTTGTCTAATGTAAATTTGGAATTATGCCTAATTTACTTGTCAAAATTACGCTTACACATATAAGAGACATATATAACATACTGTGTTATATATGTCTGTGTTCATATCTAACAATATTCAAAGAATTTTAACACATTCACCAAAAAGACACATTTGGACTGGTCTTAGTCATTGATTTACAGAAGAGTTGATTTTCAGGGGTTGACGAGTAAAAAAATATTTACGTCCCAAATGACCGACTTAAAGCTGCAGAGTCGGAAACATCAAACCTGTAACTTTTAATGACCCACTGCCTGACCAAGCTACAGTTACAACCTAATTTAAGAATCTTGGATATCAGGCCTACCTGCACTGCAAGCGATCCTAAAACTAATGCTGATAGTATGGTTGGATTTCATTTAGTTAATTTTGAGATAAAAGATGAGAAAAAGTTAACAAACTTTGTCATTTATTGCTGACAGTTACTGCATACCGGTACATGTAACTTGAAAATTTGCACCGATTAACTTTTGCAATTTTCGCCCATAGATGAGACGGCGAATTCAAAATGAAATTGAAAATTTTAAGTTTAATAAACGAAGCATGGATATACATGCCGTCAACGAGTCTAAGGTAATTTAGGGCCAATTTAAGATGGGGTGAATATGTTTTATGTCGGAATACGGCCAACATAACCAGGGGCGAAAATTTCAATAAATACAGTATCAACAACCATTAGCCAGATAAACTGACTTGAACGACTGACTCTAGTGAACAACAAACGAATTTATTATTTCACATTTATTATAATAACTACTAATAATAAACGTACATTTGATTACATAACTAGATATATCATTACCCTACCATCAACTCACCCCTGAAGTCACCAATGAAATGATCCACACAATTGTCAGGAGCAGTCTATCTTGTATTTCCATGGTATGTCAGTCCTAAGGGGCTTTTTCACAGATTGTTGTACAGAGTCATTCACTAAACCACTTGCAGAGGCATAAGCTGTATTTTCCAAAATTTGCTTAGATTGTTGTACAATAACAAATAAAAATACACAGGCATACAAAATTCTTACATTCCTATATATGTTGTGAAAATAAAGTCAGGTCCCGTGTCCTGTGCATAATTATAGTGAGGTAGAATTAATCATCTTAATCATTTACAAACATTAAACTGGATTTCTCAACAAATTTTCACAGGAATTAAAGAATTGAATTTTTCTGCCTGTGTGTATCTCTTTTATGTTATTGTATATCAATTTAAGTATTAAAAAAAGAAAGAATTCTTTAAAAAACACACGCAATTAATGCCCCTTTATAACTAAAAAGCTTATAATACATTTTTCTGGTTTTTATAAAGTTTATATAAGGCCATTCCAAGTTTTTTTTTCCTGTTTAGTGCCCGCTGATAGATAGGTTCTGAGATCATAAAAAAGCACAAACATCTAGGGAAAAAATTTGGAACAGCCCTAAAATGAGCGATTCCAATAAAATTCAATGTCCTCCAAAGGGAAGAATCGTTATGGGAAAAACAGTAAAACACTCAATATTCACTACTATTATTAATATTGTGTATATTGAGTGTTTTGCTAACAATTTAACAGGAACATTTATTTTTATCATTGTCAAAACTAACATTTAATAGGTTATTCATTTATATGTGCCAAAGATATAGTTTGTAGACATTTAATTTTGTTTTTCTTTTTTTAACATATTTGGAAAATACTTCAATGTACATTAAATTGCAGTTGTTCTCATAAAAAACATATTGTGTTCTTTCTATTGTTCTATGGGTTTTTTCCTCAACCAAAAGATAGGCTTCTGATTTTGTGGTGTAGGCTAAATATACAAAAAAATTGGAATGGTTTACAGAACTTGTAAAGCATAGTAGATGATATATCTCTGTTTAACCTCAATCATAGCAATTGGGAGTGCTTTAACATATTTACAATTTCTTTTGATCAATAAAAAAAATTTATGATACATGTATAAAATACTGTGAAACAGCCTCTTTAACTAAATGACCCCTGTAGCCACATGTGAACTCACCCATTTCAAAGATTAGGAAAGTCTACTGTTAGAATTTGGGAGTGTATGATTTAGAATCCAAATTTTACAATAACTTTACATACAATTTTAATTTGTTCACCCCTAAATTATGACAGTAGATTATACTGTCTATTGATTTGGGTGAGTTTAAATGAGACCACAGGGGTTGATGAGTTAATTAAGACATTTTTAACAAAACATTTTGATCCAAGATTTGATTTACTGGGATTGTGAATTGATCACTGTGAGAGGTCAACATTATAAAACTTTCCATCTCAATAAAGACAATGTCATGATAAGGCCAGTATTGATCAAATTCACTTGAACTTTGAAAAATATGTTACGCCACACTCGACAATTTTTCAGTTAGATGGTTGTGGCCAGTTTTCAAAAACATCAGCATAGGTTCCAGCAGGCTCTAACCTGCGCTGACCAGAAGTGAGAGACTTCATGGGTAAAAGTGAGATGCTCTAACCACTCAGCAATGGAGGTCCCAGAAAAAATATTCATAAAGATTAGTAAATTATTTAGTTTTATAATGCCAAGCCTGCATGATAGTCATTACAAAAAAACAATGGAATGATAAAGTACCGGAAAACTAAAGCCCGATATGGATTACAAAATACAACACAAAGAAAAACAACAGTAACTTGTCATTCTCTCTACTGATACAAACTTATCAAAAAATGAAAAATACAATACACATTCTAATCAACAATTAAATTAACCAATAAAGCTATCATTAACTCATTCACCCCTAAAGACACATTTGGACTGGTCTAAGTCATTGATTTATAGAAGAGTCCATTGTTTTTCAGGGGTTGATGAGTTAAACTCTTTGATATTACCTTCACGTTAATATTCAGATCAACAAACCAAAGGTTATAGAATAATCATTAAAACAACAAATTTATATTTAACAGTCAATGTGATTGACCTTGACACAAAATTGACATCTATGGTATTTCTGCATCCACAACAAAGCAAGTGATCAATTTCAATGGTACCAGCAAAAATTGATCTGTTTGTTCTAGTGGCTGAAGTTTCTGTTTATATTTCAGTCTTCATTTAGTGAAAGAATAATGACTCGGATCTACTTAATAAGATGACAAGGAATAACTACATTCCATTATAACTTGTATCGCAATGATTGATTATACATTTGATTTCTTTGTGTGTATAACTCAATCTGCACACAAATTATCAGTTTTAAATCCTTAAATCATCATATTTATATAACTCAACAACCCCTGAAGAACAATTTAAATGGACCCTTCTGTAAATCAATAACTAAGACCAGTTTAAATGCTGTATTTTAAGGGGCGTTTGAGTTTATCAATGAGAATCTGGGTGTCAGGGATCAAATAAAAAGGAAAACCAATTAAATTAATCAATATAAAAGTAAAAAAAACATATTCCTTCTAAAATAATCATTGATTGGTTATATTAATCAGGAAGATATGCCTGATATAGTCACATACTTTGTTATTGAAACTAAGCAGATGCCCCTAAACTTAGAGACACATCATTATAGATAGTTCAAAGTTTGCAGATGTTTCTTAACTGAAAGACATATTTTTAATTTGTTAGTGCAATCTAAGCAGGTCCTGCTAAATATATACCTAAGTATTACTAGCTAGTTCAAACTAAGCAGGCGCCCTGAACGTATAGCAAGATATTTTTGGTTGCGGTAGTTCAAACTTTGCAGGTTCTCCAAAACTTAAAGATACACATTCTTTGTTAGTTCAAACTTTGCAGGTCCTCCTAAACATATACCTATGTTCTATTGGTTAGTTCAAACTTTGCAGGTCCTCCTAAACATATACCTATGAACTATTGGTTAGTTCAAACTTTGCAGGTCCTCCTAAACAATTGGTTAGTTCAAACTTTGCAGGTCCTCCTAAACATATACCTATGTACTATTGGTTAGTTCAAACTTTGCAGGTCCTCCTAAACATATACCTATGAACTATTGGTTAGTTCAAACTTTGCAGGTCCTCCTAAACATATACCTATGTACTACTGGTTAGTTCAAACTTTGCAGGTCCTCCTAAACATATACCTATGTACTATTGGTTAGTTCAAACTTTGCAGGTCCTCCTAAACATATACCTATGTACTATTGGTTAGTTCAAACTTTGCAGGTCCTCCTAAACATATACCTATGTACTATTGGTTAGTTCAAACTTTGCAGGTCCTCCTAAACATATACCTATGTACTATTGGTTAGTTCAAACTTTGCAGGTCCTCCTAAACATGCTAAACTTTAAGATACACATTCTCAGTTAGTACTAAAGCAGTTGCTCCTGAACATACAGCTATATATTCTGATTTAGTTCAAACTTTGCAGGTTCTCAGATATGAATTCTTGGCTAGTTCAAACTTTGCACGTTCTCCTAAACTTAAACATACACATTCTTGGTTAGTACTAAGCAGGCAACCCTGAACATATAGCTACATATTCTCCATTAGTTCAAACTAACCAGGCTCTCTTAAATGTAAAGATAAACATTCTTGGTTAGTTCAAACTAACAAGGTTCTCCTAATCTAAACTTTAAGATAAACATTCTTTGCTAGTTCAAACTAAGCAGGTTCTCCAAAGTTTAACTTAAAGAGATATGCATTCGAACTAACTAAGTAGGTACCCCTGTACATTAGTTAGTTCAAAATAAGTAACTAAACTAAACTAAACTTAAAGATATGATTTCTTGAATAGTTCAAACTAAGCAGGTCCTCCTGAACATATAGCTACATATTCTTGGCTAGTTCATACTTTGCAGGTTCTCAGATATGAATTCTTGGCTAGTTCAAACTTTGCACGTTCTCCTAAACTTAAACATACACATTCTTGGTTAGTACTAAGCAGGCAACCCTGAACATATAGCTACATATTCTCCATTAGTTCAAACTAACCAGGCTCTCTTAAATGTAAAGATAAACATTCTTGGTTAGTTCAAACTAACAAGGTTCTCCTAATCTAAACTTTAAGATAAACATTCTTTGCTAGTTCAAACTAAGCAGGTTCTCCAAAGTTTAACTTAAAGAGAGATATGCATTCGAACTAACTAAGTAGGTACCCCTGTACATTAGTTAGTTCAAAATAAGTAACTAAACTAAACTAAACTTAAAGATATGATTTCTTGAATAGTTCAAACTAAGCAGGTCCTCCTGAACATATAGCTACATATTCTTGGCTAGTTCATACTTTGCAGGTTCTCCAAAACTTAAAGATATGTATTCTTAGTTTGTTCAAACTAAGAAGGTGCCCTTGATCTTAGGACATAATACACTTCATTAATTTCCATTTTTCCTATACTTAATACAAATGTCTGACTAAAGATCTGTGTCGAAAGTCAACATATTAACAAGTACTCATACAAGTCACAAAATTTTGTTGTGGTTTTAATTTGGTTTAATACGTTGTTTTCATTTATCAATGTTATTAAAACCATGATGAAATGTTACATGAATTACACCTAGTAATATTGATAGGATCCTTTACACATGGTTTTTGTTTCATTTTCAAATCTGACTTTTCTTGTCATTCGAATGAGACAGTAAAAACCAAGGTCTCATGTCACAGTAGGTGTCCGCACGCTCAAGAACCCTCACTGCTCAATGGCCGTAAGTGCCGAGCATAGGCCAAAATTTGAAGCCCTTCACTGGCATTTGGTGATGTGAGACGTTCAACAACAATTTAACCAAAATTATTTTCAAACAATAAAATTTTAATCCCACAAAATTTGTACCCCCAAAATTTACAACCTAGCGGAATTTTTTCATTCTACAGTTTTACTTTGTAAACGAACAGGATATGAATCAATGTACAAACAACTACAACATATATAACTATGACGTGAATCATTGTACTAATACATTGTAACATCCTAATAACACCCTAATAATTATGATGTCAATCATTTTACAATACACTGTGACATCATAATAATACTGTAAAAGTTATGACGTGAATCATTGTACAAATACATTGTAACATCCTAATAACACCCTAATAATTATGACATAAATCATTGTACAAATACACTGTGACATCATAATAATACTGTGATAATTATGAAGTGAATCATTGTACAATACACTGTGACATCATAATCATACTGTGAAAATTATGACATGAATCATTGTACAAATAAACTGTGACATCATAATAATACTGTAAATTATGATGTGAATCATTGTACAAATACACTGTGACATCATAATGATACCGTAATAATTATGACGAGAATAATTGTACAGTTAAGTGTGACATCAAAATAATTATGACATGAATCAATATACAAATACACTGTGACACTGTAATAATGCAATATAAATAAACAATAAATTGACATATAGAATGAACAACAAAGTCTAGATATGAATCACGTATGGTACACATATACAATATGAATCATATACATATGTACCATATAAATAAGTATATAAACAAAATCATAACTTAGAAAATCTTTATCATGAATAAAAGTTGGATAATCAAGTATGTTATGAATCATTCTACAAATGAAAACAAAAGATATTGCATATACAATACAAGAGATGCCAGAGTCATTTTGGCACCCAGAGCCGCCCACCATGGGATGATCTATGTCTGATCTATGACAGACTGTTCTTTTCTCTGATTTTGTATTTCAACATTGAATTTGAACTTGAATCCATTTTTCTGTGAAATACACTTTTTTCACAAGATTATAGCGAAACTGAACTTGAACTGTACATATTATATTTTCAGAGAGAATGGAATTCAACATGGCCTACAGGTGGCCATCTTGGATTTTTATCTCTCTGAAAATGTAATATGCACATCTAGACCTCGGGGGGAAAGACCTCAAACTTCAAAGGCAACCCTCATGTCAAGCTGCAATCATATCCCTACAGTACTACTTAAGAAATATAAATAGTGACAAACTTTCTTTGGTCAAAATCCAAAATGGCAGTCTGTCAGCCATGTTGGATTCTGATCTCTCTGAAAATGTAATATGTCCAACTAGACCTCAAAGGGAAACTTCATGTCAAATATAAACATAACCCCTTCAGTACTTACTGAGAAATAGGGGTAACATACTTCCATTGTCAAATTACAAGATGGTCGCCTGTCAGCCATGTTGGAATCTAATCTCTCAGAAAATGTCATAGACACAATTAGACCACACAGGGAACCTTCATGTCAAATTTCAAGATGATCCCTTCAGTCCTTTCTGAGAAGTAGTGGAAACAAACTTCCTTTGGTCAAAATCAAAGATGGTTGCCTGTCGCTTGGATGTCAAATCTAAATGAGATCCATCAGTCTTGTCTGAGAAATAGCGGTCACAAACTTCCTTTGGTCAAAATCAAAGATGGCCACCTGTTGGAGAATTGCTCAAGACAGATGGACAGACAATGGACTAATCACAGACAGAGGGCAATTTGAATAGCCCATTATCTGTTGATGGTGGGCTAAAAACTTGCATCCAAGACCATCCCTGTATAAAGGGCACCTGCCAATAAAGGCCATTAAAACATAACCTGTATTCACTTTTTATAATAAATGATATTGTAAACTACTTTATAAAGGCCACCTGTCAATAATGGCTACTTTTTCCTGTTTCCTCAAGTGGCCTTTATAGACAGGTGTGACTGTATAACTAAAAAACAAACAATAAAATCTCAATTTAATTCATAGAATAACTCAAGTGTAAATGCACATTACTGTAAAAATTTATAAAATTAAAAAGATAACAATATTAACAAAACAACAAAAATAAATTGTCGTGTAAATAAAAAACATGTAAACGAATCAACAAAATGTATATAAGATAAAACAAGAGATCAAATATATCTGTATCACAAATTCTTAACTACCGGTATAACAAATGGTGAATTACTCAGGTGAGAATTACTAAATACCTGGAAATTTTTTGCCCTTGCTTTTTTTTCGCACTTCTACAACAAAAACATATTCATCCTTCTGAAAGTTGCCCTAATCTCATGTATGGCATGTATGTCCACGCCACAATCAAATAGCTTGAAAATTTCTCTTTCATTTTTCAATATTATTTCGCCCTCTCAGTTTTAAGGCAAAAATTGCGAAAATAAAATGTCCAGGTAGACATGTTATATAAGTATATAAAAGTGACTGTCGCATTAAAAAAAATAAAAAAACAACATTCATATACTGCAGTTATAAGTATAACAAAATATAAAATACATCAAACAGCGAAATTAAGTTAATTCACATGTAAAATATCAATAAAATCGTTGTTTCCAGATTGATATTATCAGAACAACTACTGATACTTTTGGAATATACACACAACTCCAAACATAAAAGTCAGAACTATCAATGATAACCTAGAAACAACAGCATGTCCAAATACAGTGGGGTCAAAGTTGAAGCAGTTTTCTTTTCCTGGTACAACATGGAAATATTCCGCTTCACAAAAAGCTGATCCATTCCTGTATTCGTCACCTGTAAAGGTAAATTTTGAAAAATATAAATCTAATAACTGTAAAACTGGAAATTTTCACCGCCTTTATTTTCTTGATACACAGGTTCTTAATTTATTTGCGAGATGATATTTTCACGATTTCAAATACCTGTTTCATTATATATTCATTATGTTACATGATAATTTTATTTTAGCAAGTGAGAGCTCTCGCATAATGATGCATACCAGTATATAAAAATCTAACAAATGAAACAGGATTTACAGTAAAAACCTATACAATTAGAATTCTTGTTTTCTGATATGTCACATAGAGGATCTAACGCAATCCATTAATGGTATGAGGTCATGTGTGGATGACCTTTCGTAGCTGTGTAATCTTCAACCAGTGCATGAAAATGCAACTTACATGTACAAATTTTAAAAGTTTATAGAATCGCAAATATAATTTATTTTACATATATAATAAGGAAACCGTTGGTCCATGAAATTCATTTGGAGTATCTACAGTGACTCAATCCTGTCCAAAGTTATGAAAAGAATTGCCTACTTTGCCATTTGATAAACTTACTCATATGAACAAGATCACATAAGTCAGATTTTCATTTCAGGAAAATTACACACCTACGAGGTAATCCGCAGGCAACCCCATAGTGAATAGCACTTGATCCCATACATGACATAGCAGAAACAGGAGCAAGTAGTACAGAGAATTTTTTAATTAGGTTAGATAAATATACAGTAAGACCTGTTTTAGTGACCACCTGTGTATAAAGACCACCTGGTCAAAAAGACTTATTTTGCTGTCCCCTATAGTCTCATTTGTGTACAAATCAACCTCTATATAAAGACCACTCCTAATAAAGACTGGTTTTCTTGTGTCCCTAAGGGGGTCTTTATATACAAGTTTCACTATATGTGTATCTGTGTCACAGTAGAGCCAACTGATGAGACTCCCAGAAGGCTCCTCCCGTCCAGGGGCCGAGGACAAACCAACCAAGGGAGAAGAGTCAGAGTCCAAACCAATCCAGATCTGCCACTCAAACCTATTCTGTACTCTACATGTAACAAATTCCGGAGTTACAGGGGGAGCTCCGGCATGTGGTAAAGGCTTTGAGCAGTCATGCTGCACATTAAATCGCCTCTGATTGATTGCATCTGTGAAGCATGTGAGGTGCCCTCTGTTAGGAAGCTCCTTTATACAGAGATCTGTGAAGCATGTGAGGTGCTCTCTGTTAGGAAGCTCCTTTATATAGAGATCTGTGAAGCATGTGAGGTGCCATCTGTTAGGAAGCTGAGATGAGAGAAAAGACCATTTTGCCTGTTGGCAATGGAGAGAGAAAAATATGTTAATCCAAAAACATTTAGCATGTTCAGGCAAATTACATGTATAAGTTAAAGTTAAACAAACTGTTATTGAAATAATTGTATATGCATTGGAACTTTGCCTAACAATGACCTCACTCAAGATACCAACTCGCAATTCAGATCACAAGTTTCCCTTTGGAAAGACTAGAGGTGGGACCAGGTGCTCACCTCTAACTCTGACATGATACAGTGAATATAGTACAAACATGAACCTTTGGAAATTATAGTACAAACATGAACCTTTGGAAATTATAGAGAGGGACCAGGTGCTCACCTCTAACTCTGACATGATACACAGTGAATACAGTACAAACATGAACCTTTGGAAATTATAGAGAGGGACCAGGTGCTCACCTCTAACTCTGACATGATACACAGTGAATATAGTACAAACATGAACCTTTGGAAATTATAGAGAGGGACCAGGTGCTCACCTCTAACTCTGACATGATACAGTGAATATAGTACAAACATGAACCTTTGGAAATTATAGAGAGGGACCAGGTGCTCACCTCTAACTCTGACATGATACAGTGTGAATATAGTACAGACATGAACCTTTGGAAATTATAGAGAGGGACCAGGTGCTCACCTCTAACTCTGACATACACAGTGATACAGTGAATATAGTACAATCATGAACCTTTGGAAACCTTTAAATTATAGAGAGGGACCAGGTGCTCACCTCTAACTCTGACATGATACAGTGAATATAGTACAAACATGAACCTTTGGAAATTATAGAGAGGGACCAGGTGCTCACCTCTAACTCTGACATGATACAGTGAATATAGTACAAACATGAACCTTTGGAAATTCTAGAGAGGGACCAGGTGCTCAGAACTAATGATAACTCTGACATGATACACAGTGAATATAGTACAAACATGAACCTTTGGAAATTATAGAGAGGGACCAGGTGCTCAGAACTAATGATAACTCTGACATGATACACAGTGAGTACAGTACACACATTTTGGAAATTTTACATATAATCAAACATGAAGCTAAAATCAATCTGGCAAGAATAATAAATAATCTTGCAATTTTAACTTAGTCACATTTAATTGGTAGTTTAGTTTCAGCTTGTTTAGTTATTCACTTGTTTAATTTCAATTTTAATAACCTTATAATATGTAGCATTTCAGTTATACTCTGGTTGTGAGTGTATGTTTGCGTGTGAGTGTATGTGTGTTTTTTTATTTTGGAGTAAATCCTGCTTTAGCGACCACCAGTGTATAAAGGCCACCTGGTCACAGGTCGTCCCGAAAATTTTACTTTAATTTTGTCCATGTTGTTAGTCATTTTAGTACTTTATATAATTCCTTTCATGACTTGTATCTATTTGCTTAGATCTGACACCTTAAGTGACCTTTAGATGTACACTTTGTAGGTTTTAGTGCTAAGTATATATATATATATATATATATATATATATATATATTAGGGCATTGAGCATGGGAACTAGGCAGTTTGTGCTGTAGTGCAGAGAGTTTGAACGAAGTCTGTTAGATTGAAATACAACTTTATTTAAAATGATTTTTATTCTCCCACCAAATATCAATATTCTGAAAACCCTATTTATTTGAAAGAAGAGTTCATTCCCCTTTGAGTTCAATAATCCAGGTTATATATATATATATATATTTAAATAAAGAATGCCTCACCACAAAACAGTTTTTAGTTTTATTAACTTACTTTGGATTACGTCTTTGTCAACACACAGATTTAGTAATTTAGTCAATATTTTATTACAACCCCTTCTTAAAGAATCATAAGTTTTGTGCGAGATGATATAGATTTTCTAAGTAAAATTCCAACTAATATTAATTCAAATACTATTTTAGTTACTTTTGATGTATCAAGTCTTTATTCTAATATTCCACATCATTTAGGTAGAGAAGCAATTTCCTTTTGGATTCGCAACTTTCCTTTAATTTACACCATCACTTTAACGAAAATCAAAGATTAAAAACCAACCATTCGCATTCATTATAACTTTTAATAAATGCAATCCAGAAATATTTAATGAAGCATATAAAAGTTTAGATAATTTTGGAGTAGATGAAAAACTAAATAATATTTGAAATGAAACAAAAATTATCAAAAGAAACGACAACATAAAAATCTCAAACAATTACTAACTTGTGCCCATTTTACAAATAATGAACATTTTAACATCGGGAGTGTAACTAAATGCAAAAATAAACAAGAGGCCCGATGATCCTTGACGATCACCTGAGAACAACATAATTAGCTCCCATAAGTACTGACAAGACAATAACTGCCCTTTTGACTTTTTTGTAGATCTGAACATTTTGTTTCTTTCACTTTCTCTCTATCAAAGCTGTCCAAAACATCAGAAATTTACAAAACAAAAAATACTCCCATAAGACATGACCTGAAACTTGTCTTGTCATGGGTAATAAGAAAATATATGGTTAAGGGGTGAGGATCTCAATGGTTTTTGAAAACTGAGATTTCTGAAATTAAGGTGCGAGGAATGACCCCAGGGACCACCCCAAAATATCACCCTACAACTTGTCTTGTCAAGACTAATAAGAAAATACATGATTTAGGGGTGGGGATTTCAACAATTTTTTTAGATATTTGAAGATTTCTGAAATAAGGGGGCAGTTTTTCAGATAATTGAATATTTCTGAAATTATGGGGTGGGGAATGGACTGGGATCCCCAAAATATCACTATAAAGCTTGTCTTGTCATGAGGAATAAGTAAATATATGTTTGAGGGGTTTGAACCTCAACTATATTTTAGATAATTGAAGATTTCTGAAATACGATGGTGGGGATGACCCAGGGGACCCCCAAAATATCACCATAAAACTTGTCTTGTCATGAGGAATAAGAAAATATATGATTTAGGGGTGGGGACTGCAACAGTTTTGAAATAATTATAGATTTCCGAAATAACAGGGTGGGAAATGACCCTGTGGAACCCCAAAATACCACAATACAACTCGTCTTGTCATGGGTAATAAAAAATATATGGTTTAGGGGAGGGGATCTCAACTTTTTTTTTAAATAATTGATATTTATGTAATATAGGGGTGGGGATGACCCTGGGGACCCCCAAAATATCACCATTAAACTTGTCTTGTCATGAGGAATAAGAAAATATATGGTTTAGGGGTGGGGATCTCAACTATTTTTCAGATAATTGAATATTTCTGAAATAACGGGGTGGGGATGACCCCTGGGACCTCCAGAATATTCTAATACAATTAGTCTTGCCATGAGGAATCACAAAATATATGGTCATGGGGTGGGGATTTCAACAACTTTTGAGATAATAGAATGTAATGTTTTATTTTCCTATAGAGCCGACCTGGCTCAGTCGGTAGCACACTCGACTCTTGATCATGAGGTCGTGAGTTCAAGTTCAGCCAGTGGGAAGTTGGTTTCCTGTCCTTTATCCCTAAACTGAAAACGTCTTGCACAGCGAGGGATATAGGCCTGCAATACCCTTAAGTTTTATGGACTATCACTGTGTAATTCCGAAAGATTTTCTAACATTAAATACATTTTACTATAGAGTAAATTTAGCTCCACCCTAGCTAGGGGTAAAACCCATGCACTCAGGGTAATGAATTTAACAAAATTGGTAGAGGGCTTCATGCTCTTTCTAACCATACATTCAGTTTTCCTTTAAGATGTGCAGGAGTTGAGAAGAAGATTTTTGAAGATTTGGCTATTTTTACTATATAGTAAATTTAGCCCTGCTCTAGGGGCAGAACCTATGCCCTCAGGGTCATGAATTTTGCAATTTTGGTAGAAGGCTTCATTCTCTTTCTAACCATGTATTCAGTTTTGCTGTAAGATGTGCAAGAGTTGAGAACAAGAGTATTGAAGATTTGGCTATTTTACTATATAGTAAATTTAGCCCTGCCCTAGGGGCAGAACCCATGTCTTCAGGGTCATGAATTTTGCATTTTGGTAGAGCAACTCTATGACATTACAACCATATAAAGCATTTGTTTCAGTAAGATACCCCAGCAGAGAAGAAGATTTTTTAAAAATCCCCTATTTTTCATGGTTTTTACCCCCTCCATTGGGCCCCTTGGTGGGGACTGTGAATTTTGCAATTTTCATGCCCCTTCAGGTATTGATGCTTGTGACCAAGTTTGGTTGGTATTGGCCCAGAAGTTCTTGAGAAGAAGCTGAAAATGTGAAAAAGTTAATGGACGACTCACAACGACAGACAAAACATGATCGCAAAAGGTCACCATGAGCTTTGCTCAGGTGACCTAAAAATCCACATAAAAGGGGAAATAACTCCCATAAGGTTTGACCTGACAATTTAGGCCCTATTAACTTTTTTATAGATCTTTGCATACTGAACATTTTTGCTTCTCTCACTTTTAATCTAGCTATCATACTTTTCAAGACAATGTCAAAAAACATGAAAAATCCACTTAAAAGCCAAAATAACTCCCATAAGGGGTGACCTGACAATTTCGGGCTTCTTTCACTTTTACTCTAGCTATTATACTTTTTAAGATAATGTCAAAAAACACAAAAAACATGAAAAATCTACTTAAAAGAGGAAATAACTCGCATAAAGGTAACTTTTGGTAGATTTTTGCAAGCCGCTCTTTTTACGGTAACAGTTTTTTTTCTAGCTTTAAGAATTTTGGAGATACATGTATTAAATAAAAAAGAAACTGCTGACTCATTAATTTTATTTTTAATGACAGCAATGTTTGGACCTAGCCCCTTTTCATCCACAAACATAAAGCAGCTTTGCATGGTTATACTTTCTGTCAAGTTTGGTTCAAATTGACCAAATGGTTCTGGAGAAGTAGTCAAAAATGTTGAAAATTTTACACAAAAAAATCCCCATATTTTTCATTTAATTAAGTGTCTGTGACTTTGACCTCATGACCTTGAAATTTTGTCAAAATGATCCTTAGATAATTCCTAACAACATTCTCATATATCTTTGTATACAAAAAATTGATCAGTTTGAGTTATTAAACAATTTGTTATACAATTGTACCCTGAATTACTGAAGCACCCCTTAGTGGCTTGTTTATGAACAGATTTCATTTTTATTTGGAACCTTTGTAGATCTTGACTTAACAATCATGCATACAAAATTTGAAAGTCATCTGATAATTGGTCCATGAGAAGAGTTTTAAAGATGTACCAAGTTTTGGTCCTTTTTGGCCCCTTTTGAAGCCCCTATGGGTCCTAGCCCCTTTTCATTCACAAACTTTATGCGGCTTCAAATGGGGATGCTATATACCAAATTTGGTTGAAACTGGCCCATTTGTTCTTGAGGAGAAGTGGAAAATATCTAAAAGTTAACAATGCACAATGGACGATGACAGACAAAACACAATCACAATAGGTCACCCTGAGCTTTGTAAAGTGTGTGACATCATTATTGAAGGTCAAATATTCAAATTAAAAAATTTCTGATCATTATTTTATATCAAAAGAATATTAAATTGCAATTCCAAGGATGTAATTTATGTAATTTTATGTGAAAAATGCAAGGAAGAATATACTGGATGTACTCAATCACTAAACCAAAGAATAGCTCTACACAAAAGCTATGTTAAGTTACTGCCTAATCGTAATTTATTCTTTTCTAAACATATATTTCAGTGTAGTAAAGGGCATTTCAAAATCATTCCAATATATCAAACATGACTATTCCAATAAAGAGCAAGATGTGATTGATAAATTCAAACCAATACCTAACAGAACCTAACCCACATATTTTATATAATCTTATGCAAAGGAGTAGCCTTCTTATCAGATTTACTAATTGTGTTTATTTTTTGCATTAGGCTTCATACATTAGTGTTATCTTATCTAATTCATCAACTGCTTATACATTTATTTACTTTACCACTATGATATTCATGATATGTACTCAAAATATTTTTTTGAAGATCATTGAATGATGAGCGTTTGTAAAGCAAAAAATGTGTCACAATGGAAGTTAATAAAACTAAAAACTGTTTTGTGGCGTGGCATTCTGTATTTTGATATTTAATTTCTTTACATTGGACTTTTAATAAATTTGTAAATAAATAAATAAATATATATATATATATATACATATACATATACGGGACTGTAAATACAACTAGACAGTTCATGTTATGAAAGCTACATGTAAAGTTACAATTTAGTACTTATGTATTCAACTGAACACCCCCAAAACAGAAGAGTAATAAAAGATGAAAGAATCCAGATAACAAAAATATCTAAGGTCTACAAAAACACTAGTTTAGAAAAATTTAATACTTCTATCAATCATATTATAAACATTGTTATTATCAAGATTAAATGTAAAAAAATCAATACAGGATATAGAGATAAGTAAATTAACGCAAAGGCCTCAAAAATCAATAACACGAATCAACATAGTGATATCAACTTTGATGTCATTATAATAAATCAATAGATAAAATCAATGACCACAAAAACTGTGATATCATTATAATAAATCAATAGATAAAATCAATGACCACACAAAACTCTACATACATGTATTCCAAAATTTAAATGCCAATTATTATTAGCATGTTATAAAGTGTACAAGTAAATGTGTATGTAAATTAGATAAAATAAACAAGGTTTCATGAATGTATGTAGGTGCAAATTTAATTTTTGTGACATTGTACAGAAATACATGTAGACTACAGTAAGAGTTTGAATGATTGTGTAGTGCAGATAGTGAGGCTATGGAATAGCACCAATTGTAATAATGAATAAAATACAAGGTGAGACTATGAATAAAATACCTGGTGAGATGAAGAATAAAATACCAGATTAGATAATGAATAAAATACCAGGTGAGATGAAGAATAAAATACCAGTGAAATAATAAACAAGAGGCCCAAGGAGTCTTAAGATGCTGACATTGCAAATATGGTCAACATTGCAGAAGAAATTTAAACAAGATTTGTCAGAAAACAACAAAGCTCGCCTCAATGGGTGTAAATTATCACAAGTATTACACATAATTATATGTCTTGCCAGTCCCTGCTTTGATATTAAATGTAGCAAAGTAACATACAGTATTAATAAGTGTAGGATCAGGGATGTTAATGTATTTCACATTATAAGTTAAAATATATATTCCAGGGGGTGTGGGCAGGTCCACTATATGCACCACTAAATGTGTCTCCCCATAACAATCAATAATATATATGGTTTAAGGGTAGGACTGTGAATGGTTTTTAAGTTACAAGTAAACATATATATTTCAGGGGGTGGGGCAATACCCCCATTTACACCACTGAATGTGTTTTCTCATAACAATCAATAATATATATGACTTAAGGGTGGGGCTGTGATCGGTTTTTAAGTTTTAAGTAAAAATTTATATTTTGGGGGGATGGGACAGGTCCCCCATAAACCAATAAATGTGTCTCCCTATAACAATCAATAAAATATACAGTTTAAGGGTGGGGCTGTGAATGATTTTAAAATATAAGTAAAACATATATATTTCAGGTGGGGACAGGAAACCCCCCCCACCCCCCAAGGACCCTATCCTACACCAAGAAATGTGTCTACCAATAACAAACAAGAATATATTTGGTTTAAGGGTAGGCATATGAATGGTTTTCAAGAATTACATACAAGAATAAATTTTAGGGGGGGGGGGCATATATCCACAAAGACCCTAATGCACATCAATATTCTCCTGTGTTATTATCAGCTAAAGATCTGAAATTTTACTCATCGATGACATCCAGTTCTTTAAACAAAATGAATGCACCATTTTCACGTGTACATCATTTTGCCCCCTTCCCCCCAAAAGAAAAAAAACTTTACGCCCCTATTTTAAAATTCCTGGATCTGTCTCTAATAAGTCTGTCAATTTAATGAAATATTTGGAAAGAATAAAAACGAGTTACAATGTGATAATGAACTCTATGGGCTTTTAAAACAGTTTTAAACTGATCATTTTTTGGGAAGCATACCCAAATGGACCATGGGGAAACAATGATTTAAGTCTGGAGGCTAGAGAATATGTCACTGGGCATCCAAACTAATCTATCAACAAAATATATTTTTTTTAACGATAAAGAGGTCATAATTCATTGTCTGGAGGATACTAGGCCGATATTCTGCGCTTTTTTTATTTTTGTTAACTTTTTGCTGATCCAAACTTCTTTTGAGAAGGGTAATCAGTATGAATTACCAGCAGATTACTACATGTAGGTGTAATTTTAACCAAAACTGCTATTACAGATTTTTCCTCCTTTGAATGACGTTGTAGATTCTAAAGTGAAACACATCGGTCTGGGAAGCATAATTATGATGACGTTAACAGAGGTTTCACGTCATTATTTGAAACTGGCCAGTATAAGAGGGTTAATAATCACCTGAGTGAAATGTATTTTACTGACAATATACTGAAAAACAACCAAAAGCATGAAAATTTCACTGAAAAGGAAAATTAACTTGCATAAGGGTGGACTTGCCTTGCTGACCTTTTTACAGATCTTTCAAGATAATGTGCAACAACAGTCGAAAACATGTGAAATCCATTTAAAAGAGGAATTGACTTTCACAGGGATCACACCCTTACAATATCTACACAATAAATCTTTTTATAGATTTTGTGGTGATCACTGGATAATAGGGAAAAACAGCTTAAAACATGAAAAAAAATCCACTTAAAAGGGGAAATAACTCCCTTAGGGTCTAACAAACAATTTCGGCCCTTTTGACCTTTTTGTAGATCTTTGCATGCTGAACATTTTTGCTTCTTTTTCTTTCTCTCAAAAATGTCAAAAACATAAGAAATCCACTAAAAGTCTAAAAGGAGAAATAACTCCCAAAAGGTTGACATTAGAAATTCAGCCCTTCGACTTTTTTGTACGTCTTTGCTAGCTGAGCAATTTTGCTTACTCACTTAAAAAAACATCTAGAACATGAAAAATCCACAAAAAAAGAAATTAAATTCCAAAAGGGTGACTTGACAATTACAGCCTATCGACTTTTTTTGTAGATCTTTGCATGCTGAACATATTTGCTTCTTTCACTTTTTATCTACCTATTATACTTTTCAAGATAAAAAACATCCAGAACATGAAAAGTCCACTTAAAAGGGGAAATAACTCCCAAAAGGGGTGACTGACAATTTCAGCCTTAATGATGTTTTCGTAGATCTTTGCATGCTGAACAGCTTTGCTTATTTTGCTTTTACTCTACCTATTATATTTTTCAAGATAATGTCAAAAAACATCCAAAAACATGAAAAATTCACAAAAAATGGGAAATAATTCACATAAAGCTCCACCCGACATTTTCCACCAAAATAAAATTATTGTATATTTTTGCAATTCGCTCATTAAAAGTTAAAGGTTTTTTTTCTAGCTTTAATAATTTTGTTTATTAAATCAAAAATATCTGCTGACTCATTCAGTCTATATTTAGCCATGGCAGCCATGTTTGGTCCTAGCCCCATTTCATCTGCAAACTTAATAAAGCTTTACATGGTTATATTTTCTGTCAAATTTGGTTCAAACTGACCAAATGGTTCTGGAGAAGTAGTCAAAAATGTTGAAAATTTTACACACAAAAAACATATTTTCCATTTACTTAGATATCTGTGGCCTTGACCTTTGAACTTATGACCTTGAAATTTTGTCAAAATGATTTTTAGATAATTCCTAACAATTTTGTCATTATATCTTTGTATACAAAAAGTTGATCAGTTTTGAGTTATTAAACGATTTGTAATACAAATGTATCTTGTGCTACTGAAGAATCCCCTAGTGGCTTGTGTATGGACAGTTTTAATTTTCGTTTGAAGATTTTTAAAGATGTCCCAAGTTTTGGTCCTTTTTGGTCCCTTTTGGGGCCCTTATGGATCCTAGCCCCTTATTCATTAATTGCAAACTTTATGCAGCTTCATATGGGGATGCTATATGCCAAAGTTGGTTAAAATTGGCCAACTGGTTCTTGAGAAGAAAAGTTAACACATTTGGAGCATGCTGCTAGAAAAAATAAAATTTCACACTTGCTTCCAGAGCATTTTCAAAGATGTTAGAGAGTTTGAGCATCACAACGTATCCATAAAATCCGAACCAAAGTCAAGTGTCTTAGCAACGTGTACGGGTAGCTTTATTTGTTGCTTGGATATGAATAAATTTTGTACATGGCAGCCATGAGCGTTCCAAATACATGTATTTAGTTCTATAAGCCTACAGTATGAGTTTATGACTACAACCGCATGTGTATTGTAGGCCTACAAAATTACCAAAACAGAACTCTTTCTTTTTTTAACCTAGATTCTAAGAATTGAACTGGATCTAGGTATGTCAATCACTCATTAATTTATCTGAAGATGTATGAAATTATCAATTAT
This sequence comes from Atrina japonica, assembly GCA_030159075.1. Taxonomy (NCBI): domain Eukaryota; kingdom Metazoa; phylum Mollusca; class Bivalvia; order Pterioida; family Pinnidae; genus Atrina; species Atrina japonica. The sequence goes on along the minus strand of BROG01000291.1, from coordinate 421,549 downwards.
ATTGTATATAGTCTATTGATAGATCTACTGATAAAGTCAGAATTCAACAAGGCAAAATTTAACAGGTATTTACAGGGTCGGAGCATTTTGATATCAGCAAATATAAATGAGGTCATTTGTAACACACTTTGTTGCAAATCTTTTTCAAACTTAGAGAAGTTTTTTTCCAAAATAACCACTTAATCTGGCATTTTATAATGATATGTGTTGTTCTATGAACTCATTTGCTAACAAACAGAGAAAAACTACAAGTTGGTACATACGTGACGTGTAGTTCCTGCTCCACAAGTCTGTACATATGTGTAGTTCCCGCTCTACAAGTCTGTACACACATGTAGTTCCCACTCTACAAGTCTGTACACATGTGTAGTTCCTGCTCTACAAGTCTGTACACACGTGTAGTTCCCGCTCTACAAGTCTGTACATACGTGTAGTTCCTACTCTACAAGTCTGTACATACGTGTAGTTCCTGCTTTACAAGTCTGTACATACGTGTAGTTCCTGCTCTACAAGTCTGTACATACGTGTAGTTCCTGCTCTACAAGTCTGTACATACGTGTAGTTCCGGCTCTACAAGTCTGTACATACGTGTAGTTCCGGCTCTACAAGTCTGTACATACGTGTAGTTCCTGCTCTACAAGTCTGTACATACGTGTAGTTCCCGCTCTACAAGTCATTTAGATGTGTACGTTTTTCGGAATTATCAGAATCTGATGACTTATTACACAGTTTTTGTGGGGGATTTCCCTTCCACATGTACACGTACCTGTACACGTTACAATGTTCCACCTCTCTAATATGTCAAGGGGAAACAAATGTTTAGTTTTACACTTCTGTACCTTTACATACATGATGTTGCAGGATTAAGATATACATGTAAAGATATAAACAAAAGAAGAACACTGTCGAAATTAGGACCCTGACAAATTAAGGACCTTCAACGATATACCATAATCGGCCGTGTATAATCCACACTCTTTTCACTCTAAAATTTGTCTCAGGGATGGTGGTGCGGTTAATACAGTACAACAGGTTCTTCAGACATTTTTTCCATGGGACTAAAGAAAAACAAATAGTGCAGAAGAATTGACGTTGGATGGTAAGCTTGCCTTTAGTACTTAGTTTTTTTCGTATCATAATCATGATGATCGGGTCAATTTATTTCTTCACTGCTTTCTGTATATGTGTCATGTGTTTACTGTCTACAGGGATGGTGAATAAATGTTTGATAAATGAATCGTGCCTTCTGTGTGTGTGCATGTGTATTTCAATTTACAAATCGCCTATAAATACTAGCTCAGTGCAAAGCTGGTCAGCGATTGACACTCAGACTGTCAAACTCTCTGATTGCCGATTGGTAACCAGGCATGACTTTAATCATAAAATATCCATGAGAAACAGAATAGTACAGTACCTGTGTGTGTTGTCAAACTTCCTCATAGAGTTTTATGCTATTATTGAAAATATGAACAATCTCAACTCAAATTCTAGTGATTATTTCGCGCTTCTAGACGACAAAGCGAACTGCCATATTGTAACTGTAAATGGGGAGAAGAACTGAGCAAATACCGGTACAAGAAGTCTCCAAACTGTGTCTGAGAGATTTAACTCAACCCCTGAAAAACAATGGACTCTTCTGTCCATTTATGACTTAGACCAGAAAATGTGACTTTAGGGAAAATGAATTAATCATACACGTGATTAGGACTACTGAGAAACACAGATAGGATACACAAGATAATGCACCACATAAAAAATAAAAGTCAAAACATTCAAAGCACCTGTTTGGAATTTGAATACTGTTTTATGCCACACTCAACAATTTTTCAGTATATGGTGGCATCCATTTTTAAAGCTGGAGGAGAGAACCTAATTACAATGTAGCCGGGAATAGACCACAATCCTTTTGGAAGTTAAGTGGCAAACTTTCTTAAACCTAATCAGCTTAGGTTCCTGTAGGGCTCGAAAGTGTGCTGACCAGAAGTGAGAGACTTCATGGTTCAACGTGCGATGCTCTAACCACTTGGCCACAGAGGCCCTTGAAAGCACCTGTACACAAGATATACTTACCTATTTTGACTCCATTAAAGATGGCACCTTGACAGTGAGTGTATACATCCATACAAAACTCAGAACATACATGAACTTTCCTGTCCAAGTCTCTACAAAAGAAAAATTCATGCATTTAAATTTTTTGTGAATAGTTTATGAAATTAAATGATAAAAGCTGACTGCCATTATCCCTCATCTCAATGTGCACATTTATGAAAGAGTCAAACCCATCAGACCACTGTATTGAAAGTTCACTTGTCTTTTAAGACCACATTTTGAAATCCACTCAGTTAAATATCTCTGTAAATAAAACCTCTTTTGAGAGACCACCTGTCTTGAGAGGCCACATTTTAGTGGCAGAAGGGTGGTCTCTCAAGAAATGTTCCACTGTATTTTTAAATACATTTTATGTTATATGGCCTCTTTATTCTCTTTAATTGAACTGTTCAAAGATCAAATTCCCAATCTAAAAAGGAAGCTAATAAAAGTTGAAACATTTCCCAATTATATGAATGTTAAAATGCAGAAAATAAAAGCAAGCTAAAAAAAGTTAAATTTCAAAGTTTCCTTTGTAAATAAACAGTTCCTTTCACATAGAAACTTGACTCTAATCATAGCCTCTCCTATATCCATTCAAACATTCTGATGACTAGAGTTTACAATCATTGTTCCTCCATTCTAACATTCTGATAGTTTGAGTTCATTATCATTGCCACTCAATTCTACCATTTTGATGACTTGAGTTTACAATTCTACACTTCTGATGACTTGAGTTTACAATCATTGCCCCTCCATTCTACTCTTCTGATGACTTGAGTTTACAATCATTGCCCCTCCATTCTACTCTTCTGATGACTTGAGTTTACAATCATTGCCCCTCCATTATCACATTCTGCTGACTTGAGTTTAAAATCATTGCCCCTCCATTCTCCTCTTCTGATGACTTGAGTTAACAATCATTGCCCCTCCATTCTCACATTCTGCTGACTTGAGTTTACAATCATTGCTCTTCCATTCTGCCATCCTGCTTACTTGAGTTAACAATCATTGAGCCTCCATTCTACCATTCTGATGACTGGAGTTTCCAATCATTGCCCCTCCATTCTACCATTCTGATGACTTGAGTTTCCAATCATTGCCCCTCCATTCTACCATTCTGATGACTGGAGTTTACAATTATAGCCTCTCTACTCTACCATTCTGATGACTGGAGTTTCCAATCATAGCCCCACACTTAATGTAAATTTTACATGTATGTACTGATTCACACACTAATGTACCAGACAGCTTGGCTAGGATCACACAAGATCCAAGCATTTCATTAATGTTACCAATGTACATGTACAGGTTTATACTGCCCTTGAAATTTTTGCCCCTGGTTATTTTTGCCAATATTTTAAAGAAATAGTTACTTACTTATTGTACCAAACAGCTTGGTTAGGATCACAGAAAAAACACATCATGTAGTTCAGATGGTTTCTACAGTCTGTTGTGGCACCATACAGAGAAAACATGGAGTTAAAAACCGAGGTCACCTCTGTTCTCCGGCAGCAAGCATTTTGAGTATACCATGAACAATTGACCAGTCCCAACTCTGGGCAAGCATTTCTTTTATTTTCTACCAATAGAAAACACATACAATTATTTCTCTTTACTGACTTCAACTCTATGAAACAATTTTATAACAAGATACAAGACTTCTTGGAGTTTTGACATTTAATACAAAAGATCCCAGAGGGATATTGGCACCCATCATGGAATGTTCTATGTCTGATTTATGACAGACTGTTCTTTTCTCTTATTCTATGTTTCAACATTGAATTTGATCTTAAATCCATATTTCTGTGAAGTACTTTTTTCACAAGATTATAGCAAAACTGAACTTGAACTGAACACATTACATTTTAAGAGAGAATGGAATTCAGCATGGTCGACAGGTGTCCATCTTGGATTATGATCTCTCTGAAAATGTAATATGCACATGTAGACCTCAGGGGGAACCTCCACAATTGATTTCGAAAAGATTCCTTCAGTGCTTTCTGAGAAATACATACTTCCATTGTCAAAATCCAAGATGGTCACCTGTCAGAATGTTAGAATCCAATCTCTCTGAAAATGTCATATGCACAACTAGACTCACGGAGAACCTTCATGTCCAATTTCAAGGAAATCCCTTCAGTCCTTTCTGAGAAATAGCAATAACAAACTTCCTATGGTCAAAATCTAAAATGGCCACATGTTGTCCATATTGGATTCCAATATCTCTGAAAATGCAATATGCACTACTACATCTTATGGGGAACCTTTATGTCTAATTTCAAGGAAATCCCTTCAGTCCTTTCTGAGAAATAGCAATAACAAACTTCCTATGGTCAAAATCTAAAATGGCCACATGTTGTCCATATTGGATTCCAATATCTCTGAAAATGCAATATGCACTACTACATCTTACGTGGAACCTTTATGTCTAATTTCAATGAGATCCCATCAGTCCTTTCTGAGAAAAAGCGGTAACAAATCCAAGATGACCACCTGTTGGCCATCTTGGATTCCAATCTCTTTGAAAATGTAATATGCACAACTAGACCTCAGGGGGAACCTTCATGTCAAATTTCAAGGAGATCCCTTTCGTACTTTCTGAGAAGTAGTAGTAACAAACTTCCTTTGATCAAAATCCAAGATGGCCACCTGTCAGCCATGTTGGATTCCGATCTTTCTGAAAATGTAATATGCACAACTAGATCTCAAGGAGTCTTCATGTCAAATTTCATGGAGATCCCTTCTGTCCTTTCTGAGAACTAGTGGTAACAAGAATTGTTCAGGACGGATGGACGACAGACTGATGACGGAGGGACCATGGATGCAGGGTCATTATGAATAGCTCACCATCTATTGATGGTGGGATAATATGACTGAGTACCGAAATAAAAGCTCCCCTTACACCAACACAGACTAAAAGAGTAAGCAAAGATTATAAAGCTCCCCTTACACCAACTCTGGTGTCATGTGTGAATGACCTTGTAGATTAACATGTACATGTATCATGTTCGATCAATGAAAATTTGACTTCCGCTATCTTGAAAATTTATCAAATTTTAAGCATTTTTGGTTATTCTATCATATCCAAGGTTATGAAAGGAATTCTCTAATTCAAGATATTGTGTGTCAGTGTTGTTTATAGAGGGCATATCTCAAAGGCCTGTTAATAACTTGGCCCGTTCACAGAGCAAACGTAGTGGTAGAGAGTGTAAAACTCAGCTAAAAATCCAAACAAGAAATTAGGCATAAAACCTTTGGTTTTTAAGTAAATAGCCGGAAAATTAATAAAAAATTTCCAGAAATGTTTGCAACACCCTCCACTCGACAACAATATCCTACATTTGCGACCTTCAACAAATCAGAAAATATAGGAGCAATGGTAATCCTTTCAGGATTCTGTCGTTTTGTCCCCACCTGCAGCAATACAACAGAATCCCCAAAGGGATTAGAGCAATGGTACAAAAAAAAAAAAAAAATTGTGATGTAGATTGGTATTTAATTGGATTAATGTACATGTACATTATAGATAAAATGTTTTTGTTTACAGACCATCATTTTCTTTTAATTTGTTTGTTTGTTTATTGTTGTTTAACGTCCCACTCAAGAATATTTCACTCATATGGAGACGTCACCAAATGCCGATGAAGGGCTTCAAATTTTGGCCTATGCTCAACACTTACGGCCATTGACCAATGAGGGTTCTTTAACGTGCCAACACCTACTGTGACACGGGACCTCCAGTTTTTACTGCCTCATCCAAAAGACTGGAAACCAACCTGTTATTGGCGGGACTCAAACTCACGACCTCACAATCCAGAGTCGAGCGTGCTACTGACTGAGCCAGGCAGGCACCATTTTCTTTTAAAATTGTGCAGGACAATACTTGTCCTATAAAAGCACACTTACAAAATGTAAATGGTTTGAATACTTTGCATTGATTTTGACATCAATAATATAATTCAATACTTCACTTGTAAACGTAGACCAACAATCATTATTTGAGAGCTTTATCAGAGTAATTGCTGCATTTTGACACTTTCAAACAATAGTATAAAAGCGATATTATTGAATGCTGAAATAATATTAAGTTACATCTTCAAACAAGCATATATAACAGTGAATCTAGTGACTTGTGGTTTGTTATTATTGTGGTTATTTTTAAAATAGCATTCACTGATTCAGCCACAGAATCTATAACTCTACCAAAATATGTGCAGCCTTTCTGTTCCTGTGGGTGTTCTATGTTGAATTCCACAACATATTCTGCAAAAGAATACTCCAGCAAAATTAAATATGCGAAAACAGATATTTGGATGTTCATTTTCAGCTATTAAAACCAAGGCTTTATCAATAGGCCTAGTGAACAGAACGTTTGAGAAAATTACAGCTGTCATGAATCGGATACCCTTTAAAATATCCGTATATATTTACAGTAAAAGTCCGAGACGCCAAAACCGGAAGTGCAGAAGCTACATCAAAATCCAACATGGCAGCCTCCAGTAAGGTGCGATGGAAAAAGATGCGAGGCTTAATTTCTCGAGATAATTTGTACAGACTGATATTTGACACAAATTATTCCTTGTTTGCGATGATAGGACTTATATTTGCTGAGATATTCATCAACATTTTCGTCATACATCGTATAAAATGTGAGTTGGTGGTAGGCTACATGTATCAGTGTGTAACGACTAACGTGACATCAGACATCAGACATGTCACTGTCAGTGTGTAGGGGAGCTAGTCAACTCGTGTCCATTGCAACTCGTATCCACTTTGGTCGAGTCGTACCAAATTTGGCTGACTCGTACGCATCAATTGGATTACCAGTGCCCATTGAATATTTTATTGTAAAATTACCCTTGCACTTATCTATTGCATTTTTATATAAAAAGTGACTATGCAATAATTTTGATAACTTATTGCAATGAAGAAATCGGTTCTTATCAAAAATTTGGTTAGCATCACCCGGTGTCCGTGGCCATGACTAGGCTGAATTTTCTGCTTGATTTTAAATGATATTTTTGTGGTAAAATCAGGGGCAGAAGTCCTCCCATGTACTTTCTTCCTAGCAAGATGCTGTGACATTTTCACAGCAGTTTAGCGATCATTTTAACCATCTTTTTCTTATCACTGACATCTGATATTTGTTGATATGCTTACTTGATCTTTTATATTTATAAATCCATCATCACTAAGTTATGACATGACATAATTCCATATCTGTGGGACGTTTATTCTAGCTACCCATCGTTTTTTGTATTCATGTCATCTGTCTCCATTTTGAAACTAAGAAAATATAGGACGTTTGCTGATTGGATGATCATAATTGCATTTTCATACATTTTCTTATGTTCAAAATGGAGACAGACGACGTGAATTTTTTCATAACATTGATCTCAGAAGCAAGTTCCACTGTAGAAATACAGTATATATATATATATATATATATATATATATATATATATATATATATATATATATATATATATTGATACATGTACATATAGTTTTTATTCTTTCTCTGTAGAGTTTGCAAGGCGAGTACTGCTTGTCAAAGATGTCCTCAAGATTTTTAGATAAAGTCTATCATAAAATCATCAGAGCTACTAGGATAAAATCATTTGTCAAGGTACAGTGGAACCTGTCTTGAGAGACCACCCCTTCTGCCACTGAAATATGGTGTCTCAAGACAGGTGATCTCTCAAAAGAAGTTTTATTTACAGAGATAACTCAATAACTGGGTGGATTTCAAAATGTGATCTTAAAACACAAGTGGTCTTTGAAAGCGGTGGTCTCAAGACAAGTTTTACTGTACATACATGTAAGTGATCTATACAAAGTGATTTCACATCTTGTGATATTGACTCCTTTCTTATATTTCAGACACAGAAATCGACTGGGTGGCGTACATGCAAGAGGTCGAGGGCGTTATAAATGGAACATATGATTACACACAACTGAAGGGCGATACAGGACCATTAGTGTAGGATTTCTGTCTTCTTTAATTTTTCATTTTGAGGATATGATAATTTTTTCATAGGTGAAGGTAAGGTACAGGTTAATTGAAACTTAAATCATAATTTTTCATTCGATCGGACAAGGAAGTGTGGATGACAGTTAGATATGGTGGGTACTCCAACTTTGAACATGCCAACCTCCATGCCAAGGAGAGACATGTTTGTTTATTATAATGAATAACTAATATTTACATACTGACTCAGACTGTTATTTCCTTCATTGCAAGTTTACAGACTGGTTGCATTTTATTTATATTCAATGCTTGCATACAGCTGTTACGTCATATGAAAACCTCCCCTGAAAAGTCATTTATATCGAATGAATTTCATATCCAGCTGATTACAGATTCACAGAAAATGGTAATATATATAAATATAAGGATTTTTTTTCATTTTTTCTTTAAAAACATGGAATATACACATGATCAATGTAATGACTCATGGAAAAAACTCCAATGTGCAGCTCTTTGTGCTGTACAGAATTTTTTCCATGGGCCATTGCATGTATATTGTATGTTTTTCAAAAAATGAAAAAACAGTCCTAAAAAACTTGATTTTCAAATAAGTATCTATACCTTGGAATTTTGCACCCCTGCTTATTTGTCATCCTTTTAATTAAATTAAATTCATCCCATCTTCAATTTGTCGAAAATCACCATACATGTATGTCTGTGTTTCAGTTATTTAGCATTAAAATTTCTCTTACGTTTTAAATTTGCCCTATCATAGAGTGAAAATAGAAAAAATTAAGTGGGAGAGAAAATTTACAGGTAAACAGTATCAGACCAGCAGACATAATCCATGGAGGGATTATCCAGGTCTAAAAGTTAAGATTAAACAGTAGTATAGTAAAAAAATATGTTAGAAATCTTAAGATTAAACAGTAGTATAGTAATAAATATTGTTGTGTGCCACAAGTTATCTCACAGTTTCAAAGAGCTCTTCTTAGAAAGGAGGTAATGTGTAGTTGGAAATAAGTGGCAGTAATCGTGAAGGACATAGGATCTGACTGTATCTTAAGACTTACATTGTATATGAAGTAATGTGTATGTTGAAAGTGAGCTTACATCCTCTTTTACAAATGTTTGAAAAAGCATTCATTACTTGTCTATCAGATCTCATAAGAGCAACACCTGTCCCACAAATGATGCCTCAGTTTAATTGTGATGTCAAATATTGGTGAGAATATGGATTGACAATATTTTTAGTACAAAGAGTAAAGGGAGATAACTTGTCATCTAATTCCAACATTTTATTGTCCAATTCACAGAACTTGGTGGACAGAGTAACGTTTTGATTGTCATACTGTTGATTCTACTCACTTTTCAGTTAAGACAGGCTTCACGAGAAAAGTATATAATCCTACGTATGATGATAAGAAGGAATGAATGCTCTTGCCAATGTAGTTTTGATGTTTTATTTGAAATTTAAACTTGTCTACGTGTAGGTATTCAGGGCCCAACAATCAGGTTTGTCCAGTTAAAATCCTTCAATAGGGGAAGGTAATTTCAATATAACAAGTGACTATTTTGAAATATTTTGCTACTTCAGACCAGAAAATTCAAATATACTTCGAGATATCATAGCAAAATTTTTAGATAAAAACTCCAGATATCCAGAATAAAAGTAGTGTAAATGTATATTTGAAAAATTGGGACCAGTCATTCAACTTTGACATAACTGGAATTTTAACTCATCTGATTTTGACATAATCAGATTTCATTTTCTCTTTTGTAGGTATCCTGCAGGGTTTGTGTATCTGTACATGGTATTGTACTATGTAACAGGACATGGGGTCAATATAAGACTCGGGCAATATATCTTTGTCATCATTTACATAGGATCTCTACTCGTCATATTTGATATATACAGAAGAGCAAAAAAGGTGAGTCTGGTACATGTAGCACATGTTATTTAAAGCCACATTCTGCCAAGAAATGTTCATAAATAGACTTTTCTGTACTCTCTTAATGCATATTGGTATGAACTTTCATTGTATTTTTAAAGTCCTATTCCAAAGACTTTGTTAATCAATTGTGGTAAACAACGAACACATTCATCAATTGTTAAACAGTAAGGCATTGCTGGTGACGCTCTACTGAGCATGTTCATTTCACTGTCTAGGACAACTTGGACAAATGGAACACCAATCAAATGCTCCGGAACACTGTCCTGGGTATGCAATTTAGCCATAAACTTACGTGAATTATGTAAATATTATCAATATCATTGAAATAACTACCCTTAGAAATATAGATGCAAAACTGAAAAGTTACTAAGTACATGTAGCCTACTAATTGATGCCTCAAATTTATTTATTTGAAATTATATCTGTTTTATCCATTACAAATATTAAAGTACTTTATCATATGTAAGATTAACTTAAACATTTGTGTAAATAAATTATTTTATATAACTATCATTAGTACTTTTATTATTATTTTTTAATTTCCATAATTCAAATGAAAGGTGGGTTTGGTATACCTTCTTTAATTTATACTTCTGGAAGTACCCATAAAGTGATGAATGATGTTGTCTTGTTGATTCTAGATCTATATTAGAGGTAAAGATTTTCCTGTTTTATTGTCAATAAAATGATGAATTCAGTTTCTTGGTTTTCTTGTGGTATTGCACTAGAACATAAGAAATGGACATAAAAAGAAGCAAACTGGTAGAAATAGGTCGCATGCTTGGTTTATTTACCCAAACGATCTTGAAAGACATCAAGTATTTAAGGCGTCCACTAGGAAGCAATAGATCTTATTTTAGGTGTCATTTAGGATTTTTACGCGTAAATACGCAGAATTTTTGCGTCGGGGAAAACCCTGCATCAGATATCTTCAGCAAGATGAGCAATAAACTGACATTAAATTTATAAGTTTGATTTCATATTGGTCATACCTACATACAAAAAGATCCATTTCAAAATGTATGTCACCAGATTGGTCATACCTACATACAAAATGATCCATTTCAAAATGTATGGCACCATATTGGTCATACCTACATATAAAATGTCCCCTCACAAAGTGTATGGTACCAGATTGGTCATACATATGTATAAAGTGTTCTATCACAAAGTATACGATGACAGATTGGTCATATCAAAATATGAAATGTTCCACCACAACGTGTATGGCACCAGATTGGTCATACCTACATATAAAGTGTTCCATTAAAAAAATGTATGGCACCAATTCGGTCATACCTATATGTAATATATCCCAGTTTGGTCATACCTACATACAATATGTCCCCTCACAAAGTATGTGGCACCTAGGCCAGTATATATATATATATATTGCTTATTCTTTTACCCAGGTCAGTATATGTATATTTTGTTTACTGTTTTACCCAGGCTAGTATTTGTATATCATGTTTACTCTTTACCTAGGCCAGTATATGTATATCTGTTTACTCTTTACCTAGGCCAGTATATGTATATCTGTTTACTCTTTACCTAGGCCAGTATATGTATATCTGGTTTACTCTTTACCTAGGCCAGTATATGTATATCTGTTTACTCTTTACCTAGGCCAGTATATGTATATCTGTTTACTCTTTACCTAGGTCAGTATATATATATCTGTTTACTCTTTACCTAGGCCAGTATATGTATATCTGGTTTACTCTTTACCTAGGCCAGTATATGTATATCTGGTTTACTCTTTACCTAGGCCAGTATATGTATATCTGTTTACTCTTTACCTAGGCTAGTATATGTATATCTGGTTTTACTCTTTACCTAGGCTAGTACATGTATATCTGGTTTTGCTCTTTACCCAGGCCAGTATATATATCTTGTTTACTCTTTACCCAGGCCAGTTATCTTGTTTACTCTTTACCTAGGCCAGTACATGTATATCTTGTTTACTCTTTACCTAGGCCAGTACATGTATATCTGGTTTACTCTTTACCTAGGTCAGTACATGTATATCTGGTTTACTCTTTACCTAGGTCAGTATATGTATATCTGGTTTACTTTTTACCTAGGTTAGTATATGTATATCTGGTTTTACTCTTTACCTAGGTTAGTATATGTATATCTGGTTTTACTCTTTACCTAGGCTAGTATATGTATATCTGGTTTTACTCTTTACCTAGGCTAGTACATGTATATCTGGTTTTGCTCTTTACCCAGGCCAGTATATATATCTTGTTTACTCTTTACCCAGGCCAGTTATCTTGTTTACTCTTTACCTAGGCCAGTACATGTATATCTGGTTTACTCTTTACCTAGGCTAGTATATGTATATCTGGTTTTACTCTTTACCTAGGCTAGTATTACTCTTTACCCAGTCCAGTATATCTGTTTATTCTTTACTTAGGCCAGTATATGTATATCATGTTTACTCTTTACCTAGGCCAGTATATGTATATCTGGTTTACTCTTTACCTAGGTCAGTATATGTATATATATTATAAATAATACCAAAGTTATAATGCTCAAGACGATATCGTTTCTGTCAATTAGACTTCATCAGTTGAGCTCCAATTTCAAAAGTATGTGTATTTTCGAAAGAGAAAGTGGTGTCATACAAGGCCAAATAATGTCTCTAAAAGTATAGCCGAAATCCGTCTGAGTAACCATTGTAAACAAAATGATTATCTTTGCATTAGATAATTTTCGAATTTAAATGATGTTATCAGTGCCAAATATTACTTTAGTATAAGATGAACAGCTGGTACCGAAATACCAAGTACTAGGTTTATATATACCCTCGGGGACTCAAACGGTCCACCAGCAGTGGCAACGACCTAGTGGTTATAAATATTATAAATAATACCAAAGTTATAATGCTCAAGACGATATCGTTTCTGTCAATTAGACTTCATCAGTTGAGCTCCAATTTCAAAAGTATGTGTATTTTCGAAAGAGAAAGTGGTGTCATACAAGGCCAAATAATATCTCTAAAAGTATAGCCGAAATCCGTCTGAGTAACCACTGTAAACAAAATGACTATCTTAGCATTAGATAATTTTCGAATTTAAATGATGTTATCAGTGCCAAATATTACTTTAGTATAAGATGAACATCTGGTTTACTCTTTACCCAGTTCTATATATCTGTTTACTCTTTACCTAGGCTAGTATATGTATATCTGGTTTAAACCTTACCCAGGCCAGTACATTTGTATCTGTTTTACTCATTTCCCAGTGTATATGTACATTTTTTCTTTTATTCAGATACCACCCTATGCATTAGTGTTCATGTGTTGTGCTTCCTACAGAATCCATTCAATATATATTCTGAGGCTTTTTAATGATCCAGTTGCCATGGTGTTCATGTATATAGCAGTTGATTTATTTTTACAAGATCAGTGGAGCTTTGGTTGTTTATTTTACAGGTAGGTTTGTTTATTAGAATTTTGTCAAATTGTCTTGCTTAATTGTTAAAGATTGGATAGTCTACAGAAGGGTGACAAAATTGAGGATTTTATTTTTATCTTTACATTTTCAAAACATTAATGGCTAATCAATTCTAAAGCAACATTGTATAAATATAGCCTACCATAAAACTAACCAACTTATGCTTTTGTTCTTAGAACTTTTCTGTTTTTAAGATTTTAACTCAATTTGAAATTTTTCATGTTGCAATTCCATATTTACACACTATTGTCATATTAAAATTATGTACCCTGCACAATTTATCAGTACTATAGTAAGAAATGAAATAAAACTGGAAAATATGCAGTGTCAAATCTAATAATTTCAAGTTGACACTATATATGAGCCAGCGGATGAGAAAATGGTCCTAAGGACAATGGGGGGTAAATAGTGATTCTTTTGTTTCCGGAAACTAACTTGAACATAAGTGTAATTAAAAATACAATATAACTCGTGAAAATGAGCTCAGGTGAGAGTTGAGAAGAATCTACAAAATTAGAAATATTATGTCGGATGTAATTTCTTGTTTTCCCACATTTCATTGGTTATGTTGTAAGGACCCTTTTTTCATTTGATGGATCATATAAGATCACTTCAGCAAAAGGAACATTACAATGCTAGTACTAAAACCATAGTCAACCCAATAAGCACCCATGTCCGTATAAGTGCCCCTTCCCTATAGATTTACTCAGGTTTTTTTTACACACAATCGAATATCTTTTCTAGTCAGTTGGTGGGGAGATGTTGACCAGAAAAATGTAAGTAATAGCTTATCTCTGGTCCCCCCAGCAACAGAAGAATATGAATCGGTGTCCTCGGTAATAACTACAACTTACACATGCCTTATAAGAAAATAAACTGTTTCACGTCACTTTGACTCTTAATTGGTCCTAATGACAGCCGACCTCTTGCAATTTTTTTAGTGCCCTTGGTGCTTGTTGGATTGAATACGGTATGTTAATTCACAGAAGTGTCAATTAATTTATTATATGAACTTATCTACCCCAGAAAATAATGGACTCTACTTAAAATCAATGACACAGGTCATTCTAAATGTGTCTCTAGGCATGTATGAGTTACTGTTGATTACCATTTTTTTTTATTTTCAGTTTTGGTGTGTCAATCAAGATGAACCTCCTACTGTTTTCACCTGCCATATTGATGCTGTTAATGGTCAGGTTCGGGACAGTTGGAACAATTCATCATCTTGTTATATGTGCTTTGCCACAGGTAAATAAATGCTGTTAAAATCTCTTACCTCGGTAATTCAAAATGCTAAATTTTAACCAGAAGAAAAAAAGGAAGTTTTTTGTTGACAAATAAAAAATGTTAAACATTCCATTCGCTTATTTTTATTGTACAAATCTACCCCCGAACAAAATAGAATCTACCTCAAATTTATGATATGGGTTAGTCCAAAAGAGTCTTTAGGAATGAATGGGTTAGAGGGTTGAATATTCTGATGCATATCTGTTCCTCATAGTCAACCCATTACGTTAAACCTGCAGATTGTTTAATTATATATTTCTTTTCAGATCTTTCTGGCTCTGCCATTCCTCAAAGTCAACCCATTATGTTAAACCTCCAGATTGTTTAATTATATTTTTTTCCCCCGTTTTTCAGATCTTTCTGGCTCTGCCATTCCTCATAGTCAATCCATTAGGTTATATCTCCAGATCTTTCAACTTGGGACGACAGTTTTTCTACAAATGGACAGTCAACTGGCGACTCATACCTGAAGATATCTTCCTGGACAAATATTTCCAGATTTCCTTGTTATCAGTTCATGTTTTGGTGCTGCTACTCTTCTTTCTTTTTAAATGGAAAAGGTAATATAGTGAGCTGCTCTGGACTCACCCTGGTACAATTGAGTTGTGGGTTTTTATATTAAGTGGCACTAACTGTGTGTAATTCTATTATAGCAAGTATTTGGATGTTTTGCTGCCATTTGTTTAGACAGTAAACCATTGGAAGTATATTTTAAAAAAATATAAATTTGAAAATTGGTAGAATACTGGCCTTATTATTAAATCATGAAATATTCAATCGTTTTAGCTCTGATTTAGATAAGAACAATATTTTCAAACATTCATGATTTACTTTACTTTAAAGTTTCAAATAGTTTCGTTTTACAATTTTTCCTGTTTCTTTCTGTTTCAGATTGTTCCCATGTGTAAAATTTCAATTCGTCATGGACAAGCTAAAACATCAACTCACCTCAGATCATATCCTTTCAGATATAATTTTTCTGCCTAGCAGTGTGATTATAAAATGTCCTCTTACAATATTTAATTATTGATACACAGTGCAGGCTTTTTTCTAAAGTTTCCTTGGGGAGTCAATATTCATTCCTATTCCCAATGAAAAATACATTTGTTTTACCCTATTTGATGAAAAAATTTTTTAATTTGCTGTACACACTGCAACCCTTATGTAAAGTTAATTATTGCAGAGGGAAATGCATTTATAAAAGACATCTTGGTGCATTTTTATTAGAATGTGTTCAAATTGTTTTTCTTAATTTTCAATTATTAACTTTAACTGTTTTGTATAAGGATCTAACAACTACACATTTGTTTTCTTTAACTCCCCCTCACAGATCTTATTGCCTCTCTTCACGGCCAACTTTATAGGGATGTGTTTTAGTAGATCTTTGCACTACCAGTTCTATGTCTGGTACTTCCATACTTTACATTATCTGTTATGGTCTACCACTCTACCAGTAGTAATAAGGTAGGTTGTTTACCAAACTACCAGTAGAAATAAGGTAGATACTCTTGTCTACTGCACCACCAGTAGTAATAAGGTAGGTAACTCTAATTTACAACACTACCAGTAGAAAGAAAGTAGATAACTGCACCACCAGTAGTAATAAGGTAAGTAACTCTTGTCCATCGTACTAGCAGTAGAAATAAGGTAGGTAACTCTTGTCCACCTTACTAGCAGTAGAAATCAGGTAGATAGACTCCTGTCTACTCTACTGCACCACCAGATAATTAGGTAGTTAACTCTTGTCCACCATACAAGCCGTAGAAAAAAGGTAGGTAACTCTTGTCCACTGCACTCGCAGTAGTCACAAGGTAAGTGACTCTTGACCACCACTCTACCAGTAGTAATAAGGCAGATAAATGATGTCTACTGCTGTGATCCGACATTTTCAGCTGTGTTTTGTGTTCAAAACATCTCGGAGAGTTCTATATCAGGAACAAATACTCTGTCTAAAACCCATATGGGGCTCCCTGTGTGAGAGACATGAGAGGATGACTTGAAGTTTTGTCACCCTGGCATGTGCTGGCTCTCAACCAATCTCTGAAATATAACATAGTGTACAGCTCAAGTTTAAATCCAATCTTTATACAGAGGGGATGGTTCTGGTTATTTTTGCACTTGACTAACCACTTGCGTGGTTTCGGGAGAGTTCAACTCGCAAGCAAAATGTCACAGGTTCAATTTAAAGATTTACCAAAGATGGTAGTGGCTGTAAACAAAGTTAACTTTTAAAGTCACAGGTCTTTCGGGTGAAACTAGGTCCCATGTAACGTAAGGCATAACACAAAAGAAACCTCACTGGAATGGTGTCAGTCCATAGCACAGGCCAAAATTTGTAGCACTTCACCTAAAGCTGGTGACATCTAAATATGAGTGAAAGATTCTTGCCGGGATGTGAAACTACAATCAAATAAAACAAACAAACAACATTGTTTGGCTATTAGAGATCTGATGTAAATGAAGTTGTAAAATTCCAACAATTAGTTTCCCGATGGTGCTTAATCTACTTAAAAATGCTCTTTCTGTACTTTTCTGTTCACTATTCATAACTTCTTGACAAGACATTTCTTTATTTACAGGATTTTAATCTTGGGGATGATAGAATTAGCCTGGAATACCTATCCTTCTACCGTTTTTAGCAGTGCCATGCTACATGTATGTCATGTGATTGTTCTATATGGACTTTGGTACAGCCCGGTATACACACCACAAAAAAAGACTGTGACCGTCCACAAAGTGGAGTAATAATACCAAAGAACTGAAGTATTTTTCTATTGCAATAAATTATGAAAAAGTTGATATTAAATAAACTGAATTTAATTGTAGAAAAAAAAATAATAAAAGTTTTACGTATGATAATTGTTCACTTTGATTGTCTCCCTTTGGTGTCAGTATTCAAATTTTTGACAAACATACAGCGAAAACTTACTTAGGAGATAAGATGACAAACCTGGATATTCCAAGCAATTTTCTCAAAATATATAGGGATTTAAGAATTTTTATGTCTCTCTTTTTTTGTTATTGTATATTAATTTCAGTAGTAAAAAAGGAAAATATAACACAAAGGAAAATATTATTTTTGAAAAAACACAGCTAATGCCTCTTTAAAACAATATATTATAACTGGTCCCTATATAGGCTGTATTGATGAAATGCACTGAGGAAACTGTCAAGGAACATTGGTGTGAAATATGATAAAATTCTGATGAATGGTTCAAGAAATATGAGCTTGCATGGATGGACAGAAATGACAGCAACTATATGCTCCCCAAATTTTTGGGGGAGCATAAAAATATGCATATTCCTTGGAGAATATTCAACACTTTTAATATATTTTTACATATAAATGAATTAACAAAAAGTGTGTCCATATGACAAACAAAAAAATTTAAAAAAAACATTGGAATGATGAAATATTGTTGACATTTTGTTTCTGGGGGCATTGGAATCTGCCTGAAAAACATCCTGACTGCCAATGAAATGTGACCTCTCGAGACAGGTGATCCCCTGAAAGAGTTGTAACTGCCATCAGAAATGTCAACATCACAATGCTGTAACTGCCATAAAAAATGTCAATATCACAATGCTGTAACTGTCATTAGAAATGTCAACAACAAAATGCTGTAACTGCCATAAGAAATGTCAACATCACAACTTAAACTGCCGTCAGAAATGTCAATATCACAATGCTGTAACTATCATAAGAAATTTCAACATCAAAATGTTGTTAACTGCCATCAGAAATGTCAACATAATGCTGTAACTGCCATCAGAAATGTCAACATCACAACACTGTCAAAATTGTGACTTTTATATAGCATAATGATTACACTGTGACAAAATCTTTTAAAATGTAACTATTTTAAATTTGACATAGGGTAATATATCTCTGTGACAGAATAGCTAATGTAAACATCATAAATTTTGCATAGTGTAATAGTTACTCTGTGAAACAGAATCTCTAGCAGTCAGCTAAAATGTAAACATTGTAAATATTGTGTTGTGTAATATTACTCTGTGACAGAATTGCTAACAGCCATCTTAAATCTTAACATTGTAAATTTTGCCCGTAACATTTTCACTACGACAAAATCTTTTTAATTTCCATCAGAAAGTTCAACATCGTGGTGTTTGCATTGTGAAAGAGACAATGTAATATAATCATTCCAACTGCCATCTGATCATTCCGTCATTCTGAAGAACGGCTCGCTCACTGGCCACAAGTTCTAACGCAGCTGGGAAAGCTCTGTGTTCCACTTTCTTCACACGTTCTGACAAAGTATCCAGGGTGTCCCCTGGATATACCGGAACCGATTCCTGTACCAATATAGCACCAGCATCAACCTCTTCCTGTTTACAGAAAAAGAAAATGAATTTGATATTTCTGAAATATCTTCTTCTAGGTCACCAAAGTGACTTGTAACCATTCATAATCCGGGGCCCTGTGGCCAAGTGGTTAAACCTTTGCACTTTAAACCATGAAATCTCTCACCTCTAGGCAGTATGGGTTCGAGTACCACTGGAACCTATCAAAGCTGATTTTGTGAGAAAGTTTTCTTCTTGACTTGTGAAGGCTGATGGTCTCATCCCGGGTACAGTACTTTGTAACCAGGTTCTCTCCTCCATCCCTATATGACAGAAAAATTGTTGAATGTAACCTAAAACAATAGTTCAAAAATCAATATTCCATTCATAATCCTTCAACTTATGTTGTGGAAAGGGCAGCTTTTGAACCTGTTCAAAATTCAGTGAGTCAATATTCAATTCTTGTAAGAAGCATCAACAGGCCTTTTTCTGTCAATTCTGGGAAAATGCCATTAGCTACACAATTGGGAATTTTAACGCGAGTTTGTGTCATTATGGGAAAAATGGTGTGCAAACATGGAAATCTAAATGCATTTCTCTTACCTTATTTTTTTTCCATTACAATATGGATATGAGCTTAACATCAAATTTGGAATCTTTTCATCAAATTCAAAAAAAAAAATGCATTTTGCATTGGGAATGAGGCCAAAATTGGGCCCCATGGATACTATAGAAAAAGCCCTGATCAATAGCGTTGGTGTAAAAATAATTGCATGATTTTAAGTTAGCTTATTTGCCCCTAAAGACACATTTGGACTGGCCTAAGTCATTAATTTACAGAAGAGTCCATTGTTTTTTCAGGGGTTGATGAATTAAGGAGTTGGTCTATCTGTGAATTGTTATCTAAGAAAAAGTTCCCTTTCTGCCTCTGGTATAATTTATAGTTAAGGAATTGTTCAGCATGTGAATTGTTATCAAAGGAAAATCCCTTTCTGCCTAGGCTCTTGTTTATTTTGAAGTTCAACATGTTCAAACATACAAAGGAATTGACATATAGCATTTTTGCAAAAGTTATTAAAATCTCTTGACATCACAATTTGCATTTTCAATGTTTGTCCGAGGTGTCGAGTATTGTGACATCATCAAATTTAAAAACTTCGCGCATAAATGGAAAGGTCAATTGTTATCTGAGAGAAAACCTTTCATATTTAACTCATCAACCCCTATGGTCAAATTTAAACTCACCCAAATCAATAAATAGTATGGTCTTACTGTCATAAATCATGAGTGAAAAAGCAAATTGTGCATATCAAATTATTGTAAAATTTTGATTCTAAATCACACACTCTTAAATTTTGACAGTGGACTTTACCATTCTTTGAAATGGATGAGTCCAAATACAGCTACAGGGGTCAATGAATTAATCACCTCAAAAAGTGTTACAAAATATACTTACTGCTACAAAATGTACTTACTGTTACAAAATGTACTTACTGCTACAAAATGTACTTACTGCTACAATATGTACTTACTGCTACAAAATGTACTTACTGCTACAAAATGTACTTACTGCTGCAATATGTACTTACTGCTACAATATATACTTACTGAGACAAAATGTACTTACTGCTACAATATGTACTTACTGCTACAAAATGCACTGTGCATCCGGAGATTCTGACTTTGGACTGCAGAACCTGTTCATGAGCATTATGTCCCTTGAACGATGGAAGCAACGATGGATGAATGTTCAGCATCCTACCATTCCACTTCCTGACGAAACCACCTACAAATCAAGTTCCAAAAACTAATTCCTTTTCAATTGTCAGCTATAGATGATATAGGAGTAATGCTTACAGTTTAAAAGAAACTAATACAGTTAATTTCTGAAGAAAAATTACTGCACAATGGCTAATATAATTGTTAACACATCAACCCCCAAAATACATTGGCTGATTGATGCCATTTTGTTGTTACAACCTTTGCCCAAAAAGGACAAAATTCAGTGCTTCTGAATTCTCAACCTTTCATTGTTTTATCCGGGAAGAACAGCATTTAGTACCCAATTAAATCTTTACCTTTTGGGGCAAAACAATGAAAACTGATTCATGAAAGGTCAACAATTTAAGAAAGATAAAATCCTGTCATTTTGCGGTGAAACAACAAAAGGTTACCAAATAAGAAAATAAAATCTCATCCTTTCAAGGTGAAACAACCAAAGGTAATCAATTAAGATAAAAAAAATCTCATCAATTAAGAAAAAGAAAATCTCAACCTTTCTATTGCAAAACAACGAAAGGTCACTAAACTGAGAAATAATATCTTGTCCACATTTTTTTGCGAATGACAAGATTTTAGGGTCGCTAATTAGCGTAGAACAATGTTGTCCTATAACAATTCTTTTTGTTGTCCTTTCATGCTGAAACAATGAAAGGTTGAGAATTCAGAAGCACTAAATGTCATCCTTTCAGGGCGAAATGTCTAAACAACGAAAAGAATGAAATGGCACAAATCAGCCAATTTCTGTTTTCAACCCACCAAATATTTTTCCATTATAGGTCAAGTGACATGTAAAACGTAAAATAACATGTAAAAGATAACATGTCTCTTTTCTCTGAAAGACCGACATAATGGCTACCTGTTAGAATTCTCATAAATCCGGCAAGACAAACAATCTCCACTCCTTCGTTTGTTAGTGTCGTGTGAAGAGCCATGTCAAACTCCTCACGGCTACTGAAGTCTTTGTGACTTATGACCTTAAATAGATAATATGTAGTAGTCAGCATGTAATATATAGGTATATAATACAGAACATACCATAATGACTAATCTCTGTGGTCACATTCAGACTCACACCATCAATAAATATAGTTGTTTAATTTCACAGTGAGAAAATTTCGCAGTTTTCCAAAAGGAACTTATTCACGAGAATTAAATTTCGCCCAAGACCGTTTCCAAAACAAAGTGTTATATGAGTTATAGTAAAGCTTGTGATTCGTGTATATGATGTCTGGTTTTAAATGAATCCATTTTGATAGGACATAACTTTTTAAAATTTTGATTGTTAACGTATTGTCTTTCTGATGACATAACTGATAAGTATAAGGTATTATGTTCACTGGTATTTAATTTTGCAGTATTTTCTTTGACCTCGAATATAGCAAAATTAAATCCCCTACAAATAAAACCAACTATACAGTAGTACAGTCTACTGCCATACCTCAGGGGTGAACAGTATTTCATCTGGTACTTATTTTGTTGGAGGCTTAATTTGGTGGTTACTTACTTTGTTGGAGAATTATTTTGGTTGGTATTCATTTTGTGTACTTATTTTCGTGAGGACTTATTTTGTTGTAGACTCATTTTGGTTTGTACCTATTATAGCTGTACTCTGATTGGGACTTATTTTGGTGGGAACTATTTTTCATGAGATTAGATCAGTTAAAAAGGGAAAATTGGTAGATTTAAAGAATTCTAAACTTCGAGACATCATTTTTAGCTCGCAGGGACAAAAGTCAAGAGAGCTAATGCCATACCCCAGGTGGCAGCGGCGTCCACGATTCACCTGGCCTAAAACCTTTTAATGGCAAGGAACATATCTCTGATATCTCACATATAGATTCCCTATGATTAGAGCCTTCATTTGGTACCTTGACTTTTGACCTAGTGAACTTGATTTTGGACTCTGATCTACTTTTCAAAATTTCACCTGAGCTGAAGGAATTAAAATTTTACCATGCTTTGACCTTAAAACCTGACAGCTGTGGGTCAAATATCTATTTTGAAAATTTACACCCATTTTGTCGAGCCTTGTTGTCATCTGACATCTAGGTAATATTTTGCTTGTAAAATGAGAAAGAATCAAAACTTTATATAACTTCTTTCTATGATTTTGCAGCCCACAATCAGAAGTACCTTTACACACTAAACAAAGACAAGTCCAATACACACAAGATATATACATTTTCAGCAAACTAGGGAAAAAAATTTTAAATTTTAAAAATCGCTGAATTCTATCTAAAGATTCCTTTAGCAGTTTAGAGTGAAAAAATCAAGTAAAAATAGAAAAAAGTTGCTTGTTTTAGTGAGTCACCATTGTTTTAATTCCAGCTTTTTCTGCTCTTGTCAAGCCATGGACACCAGCTTTGTTTGAGATGACCAGAGCTATCTCTGCTGAACTGTTGTTGTTCATTTCAATTGTGTGGTCTATCAATGCTTGCAGATTTGTCCCTGGTAAAATAAAAGTTTTTATTTTAATATATCTAACAACGATATGACATAAGTTTGAAGAATTCTGAGAAATGTGATGTCTTTCACATAAATACAGTGAAACTTGTATATAAAGACCCCCTTAGGGATACAACAAAACAGTTTTTATAGGAAGGTGGTCTGACTGGTACACAAATGGTACTACATGTATTGGGGACAGTCTTTATGACCAGGTGGTCTTTATACACAGGTGCTCGCTAAAGCAGGTTTTACTATCATGTAAAGGCATGGCCCAAAGTTACCAAATTTATTCAATACTCAAGCTCAACATTATTTCACTACAGTGACATTTGTATATAACGACCTCCTTTGGGACACAACAAAACTAGTCTATAGGTGGAGGGAGGTGGTTTGTACACAAATGATACTATTGGGGACAGCAGACCAGGTGGTCTTTCTAAACGGGTGGTCGCTAAAGCAGGTATTACTGCATTTTTTCCTTGTAGTTGTTTGTAAAACTTCTAGATGTGACTGAATTTTTCAATTGGACAATATATTGAGTATAGTACTCAAAATTTGATCCCAATATCAGGACTGTGTTCAAACATATTGAAATTTCAAAATACCTGATCCTGATATTGTATACAAACTCCTTGTGAGTTCTGACTTACCTGATCAAGATATTAGTATTGAGTTTTGACTTACCTGATCAAGATATTAGTATTGTGAGTTCTGACTCATTAGTATTGAGTTTTGACTTACCTGATCAAGATATTAGTATTGTGAGTTCTGACTCAACTGATCAAGATACCAGTATTGTGAGTTTTGACTTACCTGATCAAGATACCAGTATTGTGAGTTTTGACTCACCTGATCCTAATACCAGTATTGTCAGTTTTGACTCAACTGATCAAGATGACAGTATTGTGAGTTTTGACTCACCTGATCAAGATATCAGTTGTTGTTGTTGTATTGCTGTTTAACGTCCCACTCAAGAATCTTTCACTCATATGGAGACTTCACCAAATGCCGGTGAAGGGCTTCAATTTTGGCCTATGCTCGGCACTTACGGCCATTGAGCAGTGAGGGTTCTTTAACGCGCCAACACCTACTGTGACACAGGACCTTGGTTTTTACTGTCTCATCTGAAGGACAGAAAAAGGACAGGCTCGAACCTGGGGTTGTGAATTGAGTGCTCTACCATGGAGCCATGATGGTTCTCTCAAAATATCAGTATTGTGAGTTTTGATATACCTGATATCAATATTGTGATTTTTAACTCACCTAATCCTGATATAAATATTGTGATTTCCCTCTTACCTGATCCTGATATAAATATTGTGAGTTCCATCTTACCTCCTCCTGATATAAATATTGTGAGTTCCATCTTACCTACTCCTGATATGAATATTGTGAGTTCCATCTTACCTGATCCTGATATAAATATTGTGAGTTCCATCTTACCTGATCCTGATATAAATATTGTGAGTTCCATCTTACCTGATCCTGATATAAATATTGTGAGTTCCATCTTACCTACTCCTGATATAAATATTGTGAGTTCCATCTTACCTACTCCTGATATGAATATTGTGAGTTCCTTCTTACCTGATCCTGATATAAATATTGTGATTTCCCTCTTACCTAATCCTGATATAAATATTGTGAGTTCCATCTTACCTACTCATGATATGAATATTGTGAGTTCCCTCTTACCTGATCCTGATATAAATATTGTGATTTCCCTCTTACCTGATCCTGATATAAATATTGTGAGTTCCATCTTACCTACTCCTGATATAAATATTGTGAGTTCCATCTTACCTACTCCTGATATGAATATTGTGAGTTCCATCTTACCTACTCCTGATATAAATATTGTGAGTTCCATCTTACCTGATCCTGATATAAATATTGTGAGTTCCATCTTACCTAATCCTGATATAAATATTGTGAGTTCCATCTTACCTACTCCTGATATGAATATTGTGAGTTCCATCTTACCTGATCCTGATATAAATATTGTGAGTTCCATCTTACCTGATCCTGATATAAATATTGTGAGTTCCATCTTACCTAATCCTGATATAAATATTGTGAGTTCACTCTTACCTGATCCTGATATAAATATTGTGAGTTCCATCTTACCTACTCCTGATATAAATATTGTGAGTTCCATCTTACCTACTCCTGATATAAATATTGTGAGTTCCATCTTACCTACTCCTGATATAAATATTGTGAGTTCCATCTTACCTACTCCTGATATAAAATATTGTGAGTTCCATCTTACCTGATCCTGATATAAATATTGTGAGTTCCATCTTACCTACTCCTGATATAAATATTGTGAGTTCCATCTTACCTACTCCTGATATAAATATTGTGAGTTCACTCTTACCTGATCCTGATATAAATATTGTGAGTTCACTCTTACCTGATCCTGATATAAATATTGTGAGTTCCATCTTACCTACTCCTGATATAAATATTGTGAGTTCCATCTTACCTGATCCTGATATAAATATTGTGAGTTCCATCTTACCTACTCCTGATATAAATATTGTTGAGTTCCCATCTTACCTGATCCCTGATATAAATATTGTGAGTTCCCTCTTACCTGATCCTGATATAAATATTGTGAGTTCCCTCTTACCTGATCCTGATATAAATATTGTGAGTTCCCTCTTACCTGATCCTGATATAAATATTGTGAGTTCCCTCTTACCTACTCCTGATATAAATATTGTGAGTTCACTCTTACCTGATCCTGATATCAGTACTCCAACCTTCTTCTTCCTGAACACTGAGGGCGGCTGATGCCAACACTGTTTCAGGGCCATCTGTAGATTGTTAACGGTTACGACTGATTCACCTGTAATTGCAGCAATGATAAATTCACATATGATAACAAAAGGATATTCACCTGTAATTACAGCAATGATAAATTCACCTGTATGATAACAAAAAGATATTCACCTGTAATTACAGCAATGATAAATTCACCTATATGATAACAAAAAGATATTCCCTGTAATTACAGCAATGATAAATTCACCTATATGATAACAAAAGGATATTCAACGTAAATACAGCAGTTACAAATTCACCTGTATGATGACAAAAAGATATTCACCTGTAATTACAGCAATGATAAATTCACCTATATGATAACAAAAGGATATTCAATGTAATTACAGCAATTACAAATTCACCTGTATGATGACAAAAGGATATTCAATGTAATTACAGCAATTACAAATTCACCTGTATGATAACAAAAGGATATTCAACGTAATTACAGCAGTTACAAATTCACCTGTATGATGACAATGGCAAATTCATCTGTCATTACAACAATAAACAGAGGGATCTTGGTGCCCACCATGGAATGTTCTATGTCTGAACTATGACAGACTGTTCTTTTCTCTTCTTTTCTCTTATTTTGTACAGTCTCAACATTGAATTTGAACTTAAATACATATTTCTGTAAAATACATTTTTCACAAGATTATGGCAAAACTGAACTTGAACTGATTATATTACATTTTAACCATTCATAATCAATTTTCAAAAAGATTCTTCAAATCAATGGAAATTCAAACATGGCCGACAGGTGTCCATCTTGGATTATGATCTCTCTGAAAATGTAATATGCACATCTAAACCTCAGGGGGAACCTCCATAATCAATTTCGAAAAGATTCCTTCAATACATTCTGAGAATTACATACTTTCATTGTCAAACTCCAAGATGGCCTGTCAGCCATGTTGGAATCCAATCTCTCTGAAAATGTCATATGCACAACTAGACCTCAAGAGAAACCTTCAAGTCCAATTTCAAGGAAATCCCTTTAGTCCTTTCTGAGCAGTAGTTGTAACAAACTTCCTTTGGTCATAATATAAGATGGCCACCTGTCAGCCATGTTGGATTCTGATCTCTCTGAAAATCTAATATGCACAACTAGACCTCAAGGGGAACCTTCATGTCCAATTTCAAGGAGATCCTTTCAGTCATTTCTGAGAAATAGCAGTAACAAACATCCTTTGCTCAAAATCCCAAAAAGACCGCCTGTCGGTCATGTTGGATTCCAATCTCTCTAAAAAATGTAATATTCACAACTAACCCTCAAGAGGAACCTTCATGTCAAATTTCAAGGAGATCCCTTCAGTCCTTTCTGAGAAATAGCGGTAATAAACTTCCTTTGGTAAAAATCCAAGATGGCCCCCCTGTCAGCCATGTTGGATTTTGATCTCTCTGAAAATGTAATATGCACAACTAGACCTCAAGGGGAACCTTCCTGGCAAATTTCAAGGAGATCCCTTCAGTCCTTTCTGAGAAATAGTGGTAACAGTAATTGTTCAGGGCGAAAGGACGACGGACGGACCACAGATGCAGAGCCATATGAATAGCCTATATAGTTGATGGTGGGCTAAAAATTCACCTGTGATTACAAGTGACAAATTTACCTGTATGATAACAACGACAGTCACCTGTCATTACAACAGTAAGAGTTGTCGGAAGACAACAAAGCTCGCTGAAATGGGTATAAATTATCAAAATAGGTATTTGACCTGCAGCTGTCAGGATTTACTTATAATACTTTGATTTCTTCAGCTCAAATTTTTTTAAAGTAGGTCAAAGTCTAAGGTCAAGGTCACTAGGTCAAAAGTCAAGCTACCATATGAAAGGTCTGGTCATAAAAAATCTATAATTAAGATATCAATGGTTTAAAAACTATAGCAGAGGTTTAAGTTTGTTAAAAGTAGGTCAAAGTTCAAGGTCAAGGTTACTAGATCAAAAGTCAAGGTCCCAAATGAAAGCTCTGGTAATAAAGATTCTATATGTGATATACCAAAGTCCTGCCCTATATATATAACAAATCTCACCTATTTTATCATGCACACAACCAATGATATTGGTCACCTCCCAAATACATAACAAAACTCACTTATTTTATCATGTACAAAAGCAAAGATACTGGCCAACTCCCAAATACATAACAAAACTCACTTATCTTATCCTATACAAAATCAAAGATACTGGCCACCTCCCCTGTACATAACAAATCTCACTTATCTTATCATGTACAAAATCAAAGATAATGGCCACCTCCCCCAATACATAACAAATCTCCCTTATTTTATCTTGTACAAAATCGAAGATACTGGCCACCTCCCCAAATAGATAACAAATCTTACCTATTTTATCATGTACACAACCAATGATACTGGTTGTCTCCCCTGCTTCAGTCAACTTTCTTTTGACAGATTCTGCCTCCGAGGAATCAACTACAAGAACGCCACCTATTCCACAGTTAAATGTCCTGGTCATCTCCATCTCAGAAATGTTACCCTGTAAAATAAACAGCATCTTAAATTACAGTGAATTTCAAATATCTTAAAACATGCTTATATCAAATTCAAGGAACCTTATTATTCAATTATTTATAAGAATAGTTTACTACAGTAAAACTTGCTTTAGCGACCACCTGTGTATAAAGACCACCTGGTCATAAAGTCTGTCCCTAATAGTATCATTTGTGTACAAATCAGACCACCTTCCTATACAGATTTTTGCTGTCGTCAATAGTACCATTTGTGTACAAATCAACATGTATATAAAGATGACCTCCCTATAAAGTTATTTTTCTGTCAGGGGGTCTTTATATACAAGTTAAACTGTATATAGTTAAAGCAAAGTTGGCTGAAGGATTACAATGTAAATCATTAAGAAACAAGAGGCCCAAGGAGCCTTAAATCGCTCACCTGGCATAATTGGTCAACATTGCAGAAAACATAAAAAATATGTAAAGGATACCAGAGGCCCAATGGGCCTTAACAGTCACCTGAGTCCAGTTTGGTTAAAATTAGTCCACTGGTTCTTGAGAAGAAGTCAAAATTTCTAAAATTTGACAAAACACTTATACTTTCTCTTTACTTTGTCCATAACCTTGAAATTTTGCCAAAATGATCCTTAGATAATTCTTAACAACTTTCTCATATATCTTTGTACGGTAAACAAAAAGTCAATCAGTTTGAGTAATTCAGCCATTTGTATACAACTGTACCCTATGTTATTCATTTACCTACAGATTTACTTTCAATTCGCAAACATTGTAGATAATGACTGTATAATCACGCATACAAAATTTTAAGTCATATGATCATTGGTTCACGAGAAGATGATTTTTACAGATGTACCAAGTTTTCATTCTTTTTGGCCCTTCTGGAGCCTCTATGGGTCCTAGCCCCTATTCATTCTCAACCTTTATGCGGCATCACATCGGGATGAAACATGCCTAGTTTGGTTAATAATGGCCTACTGGTTCCTAAGAAGAAGTAAAAATTTCTAAAATTTGACAATAAAAAGGGGAAATAACTCCAATACAGTCCGACAATTTCAGCTTTGTTGATTTATTTGCAGATCTTTGCACCTATGTTTGCCTCTTTCACGTTTTTAAGATAATAGAATAAAACTGCCAAAAAAATAGCCGAAAACATTAAAAATGTACTTTAAATAGGAGGAAATAAACCAAAAGTGTAAGACCTAACAATTTCAGTCCTACTGACTTTTTTTGTAGACCTTAATGTGCTGAACATTTTGGCTTTTTTCACTTTCTCTCTATAATACTTTTCAAGTATGTCAAAAAACATCCAAAAACATTAATAATGCACTTAAAAGGGGAAATAACTCCCAGGGTGACATGATAATTTTGGCCCTTTGACTTTTTTCTAAATCTTTGCATGCTCAACATTTTTGCTTCTTTCACTTTTACTCTACCTATAATACTTTTCAAGATGTCAAAAAACATGAAAAATCCACTTAAAAGGGAAAATAACTCCCATAAGGAATGACCTGACAATTTCAGTCTTATTGACTTTTTTTTTGTAGATCTTTGCGTGCTGAACATTTTTGTTTTTTTCACTTTTACTCTAGCTATCATACTTTACAAGATAATGTTAAAAAAACATCCAAAAACATGAACAAGAAGGTCAATATGTTTCAACCATGAATTCACAGCACTGCTGGGCGACCATCTCAGATTTTTTAATACGCTAAAAAACTACAGATGCTCAATTGCTCAATGCATGACATTGTGTAGAACATTTGCAGTACCAATTAAGTTTGGACTTCATCTGTCTACCCATTCTTGAGTAAAGGTTCAATGTGTCAACCAATCAGAAATCAGGGTCGCCATCTTGGTTTTCAAATCCATTCAAAAAGTAACAACACTTGTGCAGGACCTCATAAGGAAGATTTTGTACCAAGTTTGGACTTCATCCTTCTAGCCATTCTAGAGAAGTTCAAAATGTCTCAACCAATCATAGGCCATGGCAGCCATCTTGGATTTCCCATGCCCCGAAAAGTAACAATACTTATGTGGGACCTTGTGTAGAACATTTATACCAAGTTTTAACATTATCCATGCAGTCATTCTTCAGAAGAATTTCAAAATGTCTTAGTCAATCGTAGGCCGTGGCAGCCATCTTGGATTTTGCATGGCCTTGAAAAGTAACAACACTTCTGCAGGACTTTGTGTAGAACATCTGTACCAAGTTTTAACATGATCCATTCTGTCATTCTTGAGAAGAAGTTCAAAATGTCTCAGCCAATCAGAGGCCATGATGGCCATCTTGGATTTCACAAGGCCCCGAAAAGTAACAGCATTTGTGCGGGACCTCATTTAGAACATCTGTACCAAGTTTGAAACCAATCCAACATGTGGTTCTTGAGAAGAAGTCGAAAATGTGAAAATTTAACACAATTGTCGCACAACGACGGACAAAAAGCGATAGCAATAGGTCACCATGAGCAAAGCTCAGGTGACCTATAAAATGGCTAATAAACATGAAAAATAGTAGGCTCATTGTGACTTAATAATCACCTGAGTGAATTTTACGGACAATATACTGAAAAACAACCAAAAGCATGAAAATTTCACTGAAAAGGAGAATTAACTTGCATAAGGGTGGACTTGCCTTGCCGACTTTTTTATAGATCTTTCAAGATAATGTGCAACAACAGGTAACATTTTCAGGTAACAATTTTTCCTTTAGCTTTAATAATTTTGGAGATACATGTATTAAATAAAAAATATCTGCTGACTCATTCGTTCTATATTTAGCCATGGCAGCCATGTTTGGTCCTAGCCCCTTTTCATCCTCAAACTTTACGCATCTTTAACAAACCAAGTTTTCATATATTTAAGTTTTACTGTATACAGTAAATCTGAGTCATAAGGAATTTCTAGGGACACAAAATTTAAACATTTTATATGAATACTTCACTGCACAAAGAACAAAGTGAAAGATAAATACTGACTCTAGCTATGTACACTAAAATCTGAATATAATGAACTTGGTTTGTACAATTTATTGCACATATTGAATCAATAAATACTCCCATACTTGGTTTGTACAATTTATTGCACATATTGAAACAATAAATACTCCCATACTTGGTTTGTACAATTTATTGCACATATTGAATCAATAAATACTCCCATACTTGGTTTGTACAATTTATTGCACATATTGAATCAATAAATACTTCCATACTTGGTTTGTACAATTTATTGCACATATCGAATCAATAAATACTCCCATACTTGGTTTGTACAATTTATTGCACATATTGAATCAATAAATACTCCCATACTGCACCTCTATATATTCTCAGTTGAAAAACAATATTAAAAAGAATTTTATAAAACAAATTTTGGCAAATACAACAAACCAATTTCTATGTCTATTGATGCCCCAACCAACGTCTTTACAGTATTCTAACAAAGCGATCAATATCATTTGAACAAAAGTCAATTCTTGACTTGTTTGCCAAGCATAAGTGGTATACACTCTGATTAATTCTTGACTTGTTTGCCGAGCATAAGTAGGCGGTATACTCTCTGATTAATTCTTGACTTGTTTGCCGAGCATAAGTAGGCGGTATACTCTCTGATTAATTCTTGACTTGTTTGCCAAGCATAAGTAGGCGGTATACTCTCTGATTAATTCTTGACTTGTTTGCCGAGCATAAGTAGGCGGTATACTCTCTGATTAATTCTTGACTTGTTTGCCGAGCATAAGTAGGCGGTATACTCTCTGATTAATTCTTGACTTGTTTGCCAAGCATAAGTAGGCGGTATACTCTCAGATTAATTCTTGACTTGTTTGCCGAGCATAATTTAAGTAGGCAGTTTACTCTCTGATTAATTCTAAAGTTGTGTAAATAAAACGTAACAAAATGTTTCCATTTTCTTTTGACTTCCCAGACAGTTTAGCCCAAATTAAGAGTGAGTTTTTTCTGAACGAATTGCATTGTAACCCTTCAGCAAACTTTTCTATAACTGTATAACAACCTGTCCTTATATAAATTAAACAATGAAGTCACTAGAATTTTGTTATCAGTGCAAGTTACTGTATTGGTTTGGAGGACATATCAATGTAACAATAATTACACTGTGTGGTACTGGAAAATTTGTACATCTTATTTGGGTCAATTTTGAGCATTTTTGGTTTTTTTTGTGGACAAATTAGGAAACTTTCTTTAAGGGAAACATTTTAATTTCGAAGGTAATTAAGCCAGACAAAATCACTGATATTATAGGATAAACAATATTTATATCTTGTATCTTACCTTCTGAGATAACCAACCAAATATGGGTGGAATGTTCCATTTAGAGGCATCCAAGGTTACTGACAACTTGTCAGGTAAGACTCGTGGCAGATTTTCCAATAAACCACCCCCTGTCACATGACAGAATGCCTTTACTTGTTTTGCCCTCATCAAGGGCAATACTGATTTGACATATATCTTTGTGGGCTCAAGGAGATCTTCACCTAAATAAAAAAAATTTCAAATGAAACTTATTTTGTATTTCAAGATGCAGTTGTCTCCCCCTTTTCCAAGTGGATCAAATCAATAACAAATAATTAGATTCATTCCTTCAATGGGGCATTAGCTGGGTTTTCCTAAAAAAAGACATTTCAGTGTTTTTCTACTTTTACTACTAACTTGTACAATAAGAAATAAAAGCTATACGCAGGCATAACAAATCTTATATAAGAGCTATACACAGGTATAAAAATCTTATATAAGAGCTATACACAGGTATAAACAAATCTTATATAAGAGCTATACACAGATATAAACAAATCTTATATAAGAGATATACACAGGCTATACAAATCATAAGAGTTACACAGATAAAACAAATCTTATATAAGAGCTAGCTAACAAATCTTATATAAGAGCTATACAGAGGTATAAAAATCTTATATAAGAGCTATACACAGGTATAAACAAATCTTATATAAGAACTATACACAGGTAAACAAATCTTATATAAGAGATATACACAGGTATAACAAATCTTATATAAGAGCTATACACAGATATAAACAAATCTTATATAAGAGCTATACACAGGTAAACAAATCTTATATAAGATATACACAGGTATAAAAAATCTTATATAAGAGCTATACACAGGTATAAAAAATCTTACATAAGAGCTATACACAGGTATAAAAAATCTTATATAACAGCTATACACAGGTATAAAAATCTTATATAAGAGCTATACACAGGCATAAAAAAATCTTATATAAGAGCTATACACAGGTAAACAAATCTTATATAAGAGCTATACACAGGTATAAAAATCTTATATAAGAGCTATACACAGGTAAACAAATGTTATATAAGAGCTATACACAGGTATAAAAAATCTTATATAAGAGCTATACACAGGTAAACAAATCTTATATAAGAGCTATACACAGGCATAAAAAATCTTATATAAGAGCTATACACAGGAATAACAAATCTTATATAAGAGCTATACACAGGTATAAAAAATCTTATATAAGAGCTATACACAGGAATAACAAATCTTATATAAGAGCTATACACAGGTATAAAAAATCTTATATAAGAGCTATACACAGGTAAACAAATCTTATATAAGAGCTATACACAGGCATAACAAATCTTATATAAGAGATATACACAGATATAAAAAATCTTGTATAAGAGCTATACACAGGTATAAACAAATCTTATATAAGAGCTATACACAGGTATAAAAATCTTATATAAGAGATATACACAGGCATAACAAATCTTATATAAGATCTATATACAGGTATAAAAAATCTTATATAAGAGCTATATACAGGTATAAAAAATCTTATATTCCTATATATTTTGTGAAAATAAGGTCAGGTACAGTGTGTTGATGCATATACAAATAGTAAGATTGAATTAATAGATATTGCAAGTGAAGTAACCCTGGGTTTCTCAAGCAATTGTCACAAAACATATAGGTATATAAGATTTTTTATATAGTAAATAGAATCATCAATATGATAACCAAAAGGTTACTCCACCCCAACAAGTTTTGTGAATCAGACAATATAAACAAGAGATCACAGAGGGATCTTGGCGCCCACCATGGAATGTTCTATGTCTGATCTATGACAGACTGTTCTTTTCTCTTCTTTTCTCTTATTTTGTGTCTCAACATTGAATTTGAACTTAAATCCATATTTCTGTGAAACACTTTTTTTACAAGATTATAGCAAAACTGCACTTGAACTGAACATATTACATTTTTAGAGAGAATGGAATTCAACATAGCCGACAGGTGTCCATCTTGGATTTTGATCTCTCAGAAAATATAATACGCACATTTAGACCTCAGGGGTAACCTCCATAATCAATTTCGAAAAGATTCCTTCAGTACATTCTGAGAAATACATACTTCTGTTGTCAAAATCCAAGATGGCGGCCTGTCAGCCATGTTGGAATCCAATTTCTCTGAAAATGTCGTATGCACAACTAGACCTCATGGGTAACCTTCATGTTCAATTTCAAGGAAATCCCTTCAGTCCTTTCTGAGAAATAGCAATATCAAACTTCCTATGGTCAAAATCCAAGATGGCCGCCTATCGGCTATGTTGGATTCCGATCTCTCTGAAAATCTAATATGCACAACTAAACCTCAAGGAGATTCCTTCAGTACTTTCTGAGAAATAGCGGTAACAAACTTCATTTGGTCAAAATCCAAGATGGCCACCTGTCAGCCAAGTTGGATTCTGATCTCTCTGAAAATGTAATATGCACAACTAGACCTCGATCGGAACCTTCATTTCAAATTTCAAGGAAATTCCTTCCGTCCTTTCTGAGAAATAGCGGTAATAATCTTCCTTTGGTCAAAATCCAAGATGGCTGCCAGTCAACCATGTTGGATTCCGATCTCTTTGAAAATGTAATATGCACAACTAGACTTCAAGGGGAACCTTCATGTTAAATTTAAAGTAGATCCCTTCAGTTCTTTCAGAGAAGTAGCAGTAACAAACTTCCTTTGGTCAAAATCCAAGATGGCTGCCTGTCAGCCATGTTGGATTCAGATCTATTTGAAAATGTAATATTCACAATTAGACTTCAATGGGAACCTTCATATCAAATTTCAAGTAGATCCCTTCAGTACTTTCTGAGAAATAGTGGTAACAAACTTCCTTTGGTCAAAATCCAAGATGGCCACCAGTTGGCCATGTTGGATTCCGATCTCTCTGAAAATCTTATATGCACAACTAGACCTCAAGGGGAACTTTCATGTCAAATCTTAAGTTGATTCCTTTAGTCCTTTCTGAGAAGTATCAGTAACAATCTTCCTTTGGTCAAAATCCAAGATGGCCACCTGTCAGCCAAGTTGGATTCCGATCTCTCTGAAAATGTAATATGCACAACTAAACCTCAAGTGGAACCTTCATGTCAAATTTCAAGTAGATCCCTTCAGTTCTTTCTGAGAAGTAGCGGTAATAAACTTCCTTTGGTCAAAATCCAAGATGGCTGCCAGTCAGCCATGTTGGATTCCGATCTCTCTGAAAATGTAATATGCACAACTACCCCTCAAGTGGAACCTTCATGTCAAATTTCAAGGAAATTCCTTCAGTCCTTTCTAAGAATTTGCAATAACAAACTTCCTATGGTCAAAATCCAAGATGGCCGCCTGTCGGCAATGTTGGATTCTGATCTCTTTGAAAATGTGATATGCACAACAAGACCTCAAGGTAAACCTTCATATCAAATTTCAAGAAGATCCCTTCAGTACTTTTTGAGAAATAGTGGTAACAAACTTCCTTTGGTAAAAATCCAAGATGGCCCCCTGTAGGCTATGTTGGATTCTGATCTTTCTGAAAATGTCATATGCACAATTAGACCTCAAGGGAAACCATCATGTCAAATTTCAAGGAGATCCCTTCAGTCCTTTCTGAGAAATAGCGGTAACAAGAATTGTTCAGGACGGACGTATGACAGACATATGACGGACGGACCACGGTGGGCTAATGATGAATATTGTGATATCAAAGGTTAAATCAAATGTTTATTAACATGATGAACCCATTTACCCCAAAGACACAATTGAATTGGTCGAAGCTATTTATTTACAGAAGAGTCTATTGTTTTCCAGGGGTTGATGAGTTAAACTTCACAGTACCTGCAATTTTCTATTATGAAAAATATTAATCTTAAACTTAAGATTACTGTATACCTGAAAATGTTCACTCCTGTTTAATTTTCACCATTTTCGCCCTCAGATGAGATGGCGAATTGAAAATGAAAGCAAAATTTTCAAGCTGAATGATTGAAGCAACGGCATCCATAAAACTATGCTGAATTAGGGCAAGTTTAAGATGGGGTGAATAAGTTTTCTGTCATAAAAGAGCGAAAATAAGTTCCAGGGGCAAAAATTTCCAGGAACACAGAAAGTTTCAAATTTAAATCAATACAGTGACATGGAAACAAGCGAAATATTCCACAACTGAAACTTACAGCTAACTAAAGGTCACATGACCAGAGAAAAAAAAAACAGTCGTACCTAAAGTTTTGCCAGATTTAAAAGGGGAGGGCACATCGTAGCTCATCTTCAAATTCTCTATGACTTTTCTAACGAGGCTAAAACCATTGCTATGGAGACCAGATGATGAAAGACCAATTAAAACATCTCCTTGTTTTATCAAATCAAGTTTAGGCAGCATATCTCCCCTTTCCAAAGCTCCGACGGCAAATCCCGCTAAATCGTAATCTTGGCCTCTGTACATTCCTGGCATTTCTGCAGTCTCCCCACCTGAACAGGTATGAAGAGAAGGATACATATAGTCAAATCAGTTCAGCTTTGTGACATTATGTTATTCTATTCCATCAACTGCATAGATTTCAAACCTATGATGCATCCATTAGTAACTACAGTGCAATTTCTGCATAATATAAGATCATTTTCAGTAATCCAAAATTATTAGAGAAAATTATACAAAGTCACCACATACAATAGAAGACTGCATCCACAAACCTCACAAATTGACACAATACACATGCTAATTTCTCTAAGTGCATATTCCTTACGAAATTAATGTCTAGTCTTCAATTTTTTTTAAAAAATGAGGCCTTATAGACTTTCCCCTCAGCTACACCTGCAGGGTGTCTGCAAATACTTTTTCAGCTTTAAAATGTTTGCCAAATAATCATACAACTTACTAGCTGTTACTGAAAAGCATTTTTCTTGTCGGGAAATAGTATTATAAGAAAATGTTTCAAAATGAACCAAATAGAAATTTGAACCAAGAAACGTGATTTTCCAAAAGTTGTTCGAGATAAATTGTAATGTAGAAAACAGGACTATAATTCGTAAAAATTCCGCTAAATGTGTAATGGTTGGCATCTATGTGACTGTTTCCTGTGACATGTGTGATCAAATACAATTCAATGACAACTTTAACAGAAGTGCAGGAAGTTTATTATTGAAATTATTTAGTTATATTTGAACAATGAAATAATTTTCCAGTGAAAAAGTGGAGAAAATATGCTTTTTAAAGGTTTTAATGGATAAAATGAAGAATCATTATAACAGCAAACTTAAGGTGAAATACATCCTTTCTTAGCAATAGTTTATATCTGTGGTTTGTAAGTAAATGATTTTATTTCTTACCAATTAAAGCACATCCAGCTTTTCTGCAGCCTTCAGCAATCCCAGCAACAACACTGGTTGCCATAGAAACATTCAGATGTCCTGTCGCAAAATAATCCAGGAAGAAAAGTGGTTCGGCACCATGAGCCAGAATGTCGTTGACGCACATGGCGACTAAATCTTGACCGATTGTAGTGTGATTCCCGACATAGTGTGCAACCTACACAAAAAAGCAATTTTGAGATAAGCTACTATGGAAACCATAACTTGATAGGTTGTTCTTCTATTTTTATTTCATGTCACATAAAAGTTTTTGCCCTTGTATGGTGACATCACAGGCTATAGGTGAAGTGCTACAAATTTGACCTGTGCTATACCTCTGTTCATTTGGTTGTCATGACTACTGTGGCACGAGATCACTGATTAAAGTCTCACCTTCTCATGCCAAGCACTTGACAAACGAATACTTACTTCCTATTTTAAATAAATTTCAGGTATGACCAGACCATGGTACGATAAAACCTGTGAATTCACTTAGATATGCCTAAGAATATTCCCATTAGGCCTGCTAAGCCAATCAGATTTCAGGATAAGACAAAGTTGAGTGAAATCTTTAGACTCAAGTAATTCTTAAAGCTTCAGTCACAACCGACCGTACTTCCACTCTAAGGGGTATGTACAGCAAAAACACCAAGGAACTCACAAGTTTCGCATGGCTTTCTTACAGAATTTGGAGCACTCGCAGACTGCCCATAAGCACGTACGATGGATGTTAAGCACAACAAACTCTGCAATTTCCCAATAACATATGTTGTTCTTTCTCCCAACTTACAAATTGACTGCTATTTTTTTTCTGCCCACAAGACCTCTACGACTCTCACCTACGGGGAAAAATGCAGAGGACGCACAATTTAGAACCTGTGCCTGCAGTTGTGACAAAGGCTTCAGTTTTATGGTCCCAGGGCCAGAAGAGGAACTGAAGCCTTGACTTTCTACTTGTGAGACTAATCCAGATACAAGATCATACCAATGACTTTAACAAATGGTAGCAATATTATTCCTCAGCAAAATGTTCAGCAATTATTAAAAGAAAGTCACAAGTCTTTCAGATGAGACTCAAAACCAAGGTCCTGTCCCACGAAAGGCGTGACACGTAAAAGAACCCTCAATGCACTGACGGCAATCCACAGCACAGATCAAAATTTGTAGCACTTCAACAAAAACCAGTGGCAATACAATATAAGTGAAAAATTCTTGGCAGAATGTAAAACAACAATCTATCAGGTGCTTTTTCAGGGACGATCATCATATTTAATTTAATGTAGACAAATTTTCATGTAATAGCTTTAATTTTAGTAAAAACGTTTTACATGTACTTACAAAATACAGCCTCACTACTCAATGGCCATAAGTGCCGAGCATAGGCCAAAATTTGAAGCCCTTCACCAGCATTTGGTGACATCTCCAAATGAGTGAAAGATTCTTGAGTGGGACATTAAACAACAATAAACAAACAAACAAAAAACAGTAAAACTTTAATACAACAAACTCAGTTTGTACTAATTTATGCACATAACGAATCAATAAATATTCCCCGATTGCACCTCTACATATTCTTTTCTAGTTGAAAAACAATTTTTACAACAAATTTTATATAATGAATTTTTGCTTATAACAAACAATTTCTATGATCTTTAATGCCTTAACTTAACTTGATGCTTTAATGTCATTTAAGCATAAGTCAATTTTTAATTTTTAGCCAAGCAAAAATTGAATAAGTTGCGTAAATAAATAGTAACAAAAACCTTTCTGTTTTGTTTTGACTTTGCCGCCAATTTCGCGTTTAGCCTAGATTTAGTGTGATTTTTTTCTTGCAAATTTTGTTGTTAACCTTCAGCCCACTTTGCTATATTTGTATAACAAACTGTCCTTATAACAAGTTGAACAATAAGGTTCCTTGAAATTCATCATAGGCTATTTTACTGTATAGGAGTTTGACTAAAAAAAAACAACACACAACACTTAAATCACAAGTAATTTTTTGCCAAAACAGAGATGGACTTCTCTGATTCTTCAGTTTGAAAAAAAAGGAATTTAGTTGTGACAGATGACAGACTAAAATAATCTTTGGTCTTGAGGCATTAACCCTTTCAATACTGCAACATTACAGCTGCATAGTGACGTTATACACTGTAGCAGTTTTCATTTAACCCTTTCAATACGACAACATCACACCTGCATAGTGACGTTATACACTGTAGCAGTTTTCATTTTCTGCAGTCTGCTCACTGTAGCATATTTTCCTCATGATGTTGTTTTGCCGTGCAGTCTGATTTTTAATTTATGGGTGTGGAATGAATAATTTTAAGAATAAGATCTTATTTTCATAATGTACAAATAGAACTTATAAATGAAAAACTTGAATAAATCAATACATTCTAAATACATGTATAAATTTTATTGTATACACAATTTTCCTTTGCGTTTCATATAAAAAATTGCATGTATACTCAACATGAAAAAGGAGATGAAAATATGCTAACTCACTTGAGACTTGATAAAATACCCAAATTGTAAGTTGGACCAACATTTTCAGCTGTAAATGTGTTAAATTTAATGCTTTGATTTAAATTATTTGTCGACACATGTTCCGCGTAGGAGGTTTCTGCATTGAAATTGTCTGTAAAGTCATCGTCACTGCTAACATCTTATTCGGAATCGATATCTATCTCGGATTCTGTTTCCATAGAAAAAAGGGTTTACATATTGTTCACATGCAGAATCATCATTCAAATCAGATGCTAAAAAGTCATTTTTAGAGTCGGAATCAGAGTTGAAAATATCTAAAACATCTTGGGGAAATCTTGGATGCATAAGAGGCAGCCATTTTTCAACGACTTTCAGTCACCAATTTCAAAATAATAGCACTTTTATATTCGTCATAACTTGCTTATTTTCGCTGGCATCCATTACATGTACATGTGATAATACAGACTAAATCTCATCTAACTCTTGTTATAATCATGATTTCCAGTGATAAAGTGAAAGTGGGAAAAACCCAAACTGAAAGTGAAGCCAGTTCTCGTAATCACCAGTTGTACTTCTACCGGGCGGCCATGAACGTTATCATGAGTAGTGAACAATAAATTTAGCGGGCGTTATAGGACACTATCGTTTTGAAAGGGTTAAAACAATATGGCAAAACCTTTAACATATTGTTAGTCCAAAACAAACATCTTGACCTCAAATGACTGTCTTGTGGCCAATCAGACTACTGAATATACACATGATAGTCAAACTTGTCTACAAAGACCACTCAAGTGAATCAATATAGAAAGGCAGCCTTTATAAAGAGGTTTATTTATTATAGAAAAGTTAACAAAAGTCATGTTTCAATTACCTTTATAGACATGTGCCTGTTATACAGAGGTGGCCTTTAATGCAAGTTTGACTGTGCACCTAAGTTTTACAAATTGGACATACAGGTAACTACCTTTAATTTTGTTCCGACGCCATCGGTACCAGACACCAGTATGGGGTCTTTGAAACCTGCAGCTTTGATGTCAAAAGCGGCACCAAAACCTCCAAGAATAGCTTCACACCCTAGTCGTGAAGTGACTTGGACTAAAGGACTAATTGCTTTCACAAGGTCGTTCCCAGCAATGATGTTTACTCCTGCATCTTTGTAGGAAAGACATGGCTCTCCACTTCCTGTTGACCTGAAAAACAATAAATGGTGTCCAATTCTGATATAAAGTCAGTTATCTTATTCATGTATCTTAATTTAGGTATTTTTACCTGTGATTGTTCATATCTGACAATTCCAAGTTTTTTTTTATGTTTGGTGCCCAACTTAAAATCGGAAGCCTATCTTTCTACCTAAAAAAAAAAACACAAAATGACAGAAAAACGCAAGACATTTTTAGAAGAACAAAGGCAATTTAATTTACATCTAAGTATTTTCCTCATGTGTTTACTCAAAAGAAAGACAAAATTAATCTTATCAAAATGCATATCTTTGGCACCTACTAATAAATAACCTATAAAATGTCAGTGAGTTACAATGATGAAAATAAACGTCATGTTTAACTGTTCATTTTAGGACTATGTTCCAAATTTGTTCCCTAGATTTGTGTGTTTTTTTGTTTTATGACCTCAAAAACTACCTATAAGCCAACGCTAAACAGAGAAAAGAACTTGGAATGGCCTCATTTTTACTTTCCTGTTATTGGTTATATTCTTTATACTTCTTCAGTAACTGGTTACACCATCTTGCCATTTTTATGAATTCATTGAATTATTTTGACATTTTACTAAATTTTAATTTAAAAGATAAAATTATTATGCTTGAACAATCTGCTATATAAATATTTCCGACTTTCTATTTATTATATGTGATAGTCAACATAACCCTCTATCAATTCATTTTGATATTTGTGTGACTTTTTATGGCTGATGTTATTTGATGTATGTGTTATTTTACATGGCTGATGTTATTTTGATATTATTTTGATAAACATGTCTTATTTCATATTTCTGATGTTATTTAGGTTAACATTTGATTTTTAATGGCCAATATTATTTTGATATACCTGTGATTTTATATGGCTGATATCAATTTGATTTTCATGTTATTTTACATGACTAATGCTATTTTATTGACGTGATTTCATATTTCTGATGTTATTTTGTTGTATATGTTATTTTACATGGCTGATATTATTTTGATGTATGTGTTATTTTATATTTCTGATGTTATTTTTATTTTCATGTTATTTTACATTGCTGATGTTATTTTTATTTTCATGTTATTTTACATTGCTGATGTTATTTTTATTTTCATGTTATTTTACATTGCTGATGTTATTTGGATCACTCTGTTGACATTCATATTTCTCATTTTGACCTGACTGACCTTTGTAAAATCCTGAAGCCAATATCTCTCCTATGAAATGAATTCTCAAACTTGACAAGTTCAGCTCCACTCTGTGCTCTCTCACATGCCATTTTCAGGTTAGAGTCCATCGCCATGACAGCAAGAACTCGCCCACCACTGGTAACAAGACTACCATTTTTCATGGCCGTACCAGCATGGAACACAGTGAGTTGATTATCCTTCATGCTATCAAGACCTGAAAAAGATTAATTCAAGGTCATTTTAAAGATATTTTTTAATTAATAAATAAAATAAACATTTGATGTTCATGTCCATTTACCTTTAAAGATGTTTTTGAACTAAAAGATTAACAAAACATGTTTTCATTACATGCATGCTCATTGACTCCAGAACTCGTAACTTTGTATATCTGAAGTTGATTGATCTCATTTTCCATGTGCTCCTATCATATAGAAAGGCAGAAGGGAGTAAAACTTTCATATGAGACTACATCGAGAAGAAATTAAGTTTTATAAATAGTATTTCATGCCAAACTCAACAAATTTTCGGTAATATGTTGTCGATTTGAATGCTATGGACATGTGCAAGCTACAACAGGCAGGCAAAGAAAAGTTTCAATGT
This sequence comes from Atrina japonica, assembly GCA_030159075.1. Lineage (NCBI taxonomy): Eukaryota > Metazoa > Mollusca > Bivalvia > Pterioida > Pinnidae > Atrina > Atrina japonica. The sequence goes on along the minus strand of BROG01000291.1, from coordinate 377,778 downwards.
GAAAATCATGATGTGTCAAAAAGCAAATGTTTGAATTACGGGTCAGTTTGGCACAGGGATAACTATTCTGTTGAGGTATATCATCATCAATAACTTGATGTTTGAACAGTTCTTTGCCAGCCTGTACCAACTGGCACATGCGCATAACATTCAACTAAAAAGTAGGTCACAATGGAAAACTTATAAGTGTGAGAGTTACTGTGTGAACTTGAGTATTTTAAAGTGTAAATTGGATTTTAGCAAAAAATACAAACATATGATAAAACTACTGATATTTCTGGAGATTTGCATACTAAAATATTTGAAATTGGACTTGCGAGATATCAGTAAGTGAAATTTTGAATACCTTGGTATTAATTTTCATTATATAAATAGCTATGACAAAAATGCATATGAGTGACATATTATTTTAATATGTAATTTAGGCATCCTGTGCCTGTAATAATTAGTCACTAAACAGTCATACCTGTAATAGTTAGTCACTAAACAGTCATACCTGTAAATAGTTAGTCACTAACCAGTCATACCTGTAAATAGTTAGTTACATAACAGTCATACCTGTAATAGTTAATCACTAAACAGTCATACCTGTAAATAGTTAGTCACATAACAGTCATACCTGTAATATTAAGTCGCTTAACAGTCATAATTGAAACAAATAATCACTTAACAGTCCTACCTGTAATAGTTAGTCACATAACAGTCATACCTGTAATAGTTAGTCACTAAACAGTCATACCTGTAAATAGTTAGTCACTAAACAGTCATACCTGTAAATAGTTAGTTACATAACAGTCATACCTGTAATATTAAGTCACTTAACAGTCATACCTGTAATATTAAGTCACTTAACAGTCATACCTGTAATAGTTAGTCACATAACAGTCATACCTGTAATAGGAAGTCATGTAACAGTCCTACCTGTAATAGTTAGTCACATAACAGTCCTACCTGTAATAGTTAGTCACATAACAGTCATACCTGTAAATAGTTAGTCACATAACAGTCATACCTGTAATAATTAGTCACTAAACAGTCATACCTGTAATAGTTAGTCACTAAACAGTCATACCTGTAAATAGTTAGTCACATAACAGTCATACCTGTAATAGGAAGTCATGTAACAGTCATACCTGTAATAGTTAGTCACATAACAGTCCTACCTGTAAAAGTTAGTCACATAACAGTCATACCTGTAAATAGTTAGTCACATAACAGTCATACCTGTAATAATTAGTCACTAAACAGTCATACCTGTAATAGTTAGTCACTAAACAGACATACCTGTAAATAGTTAGTCACATAACAGTCATACCTGTGATAGTTAGTCACATAACAGTCATACCTGTAATAGTTAGTCACATAACAGTCATACCTGTAATAGTTAGTCACTAAACAGTCATACCTGTAATAGTTAGTCACTAAACAGTCATACCTGTAATAGTTAGTCACTAAACAGTCATACCTGTAATAGTTAGTCACTAAACAGTCATACCTGTAATAGTTAGTCACTAAACAGACATACCTGTAATAGGAAGTCACTAAACAGACATACCTGTAATAGTTAGTCACTAAACAGTCATACCTGTAAATAGTTAGTCATTAAACAGTCATACATGTAATAGTTAGTCACTAAACAGTCATACCTGTAATAGTTAGTCACTAAACAGACATACCTGTAATAAGAAGTCACTAAACAGACATACCTGTAATAGTTAGTCACTAAACAGACATACCTGTAATAGTTAGTCACTAAACAGTCATACCTGTAATAGTTAGTCACTAAACAGTCATACCTGTAATAGTTAGTCACTAAACAGACATACCTGTAATAGTTAGTCACTAAACAGACATACCTGTAATAGTTAGTCACTAAACAGACATACCTGTAATAGTTAGTCACTAAACAGTCATACCTGTAATAGTTAGTCACTAAACAGTCATACCTGTAATAGTTAGTCACTAAACAGTCATACCTGTAATAGTTAGTCACTAAACAGTCATACCTGTAATAGTTAGTCACTAAACAGACATACCTGTAATAGGAAGTCATGTAACAGTCATACCTGTAATAGGAAGTCACTAAACAGTCATACCTGTAATAGTTAGTCACATAACAGTCATACCTGTAAATAGTTAGTCACTAAACAGTTGTACCTGTAATAATTAGTCACTAAACAGTCATACTTGTAATAGTTAGTCACTAAACAGACATACCTGTAATAGTTAGTCACTAAACAGTCATACCTGTAATAGGAAGTCACTAAACAGTCATACCTGTAATAGTTAGTCACTAAACAGTTGTACCTGTAATAATTAGTCACTAAACAGTCATACCTGTAATAGTTAGTCACTAAACAGACATACCTGTAATAGTTAGTCACTAAACAGTCATACCTGTAATAGTTAGTCACTAAACAGTCATACCTGTAATAGTTAGTCACTAAACAGTTGTACCTGTAATAGTTAGTCACTAAACAGTCATACCTGTAATAGTTAGTCACTAAACAGACATACCTGTAATAGTTAGTCACTAAACAGTCATACCTGTAATAGTTAGTCACTAAACAGTTGTGCCTGTAATAATTAGTCACTAAACAGACATACCTGTAATAGTTAGTAACTAAACAGTCATACCTGTAATAGTTAGTCACTAAACAGTCATACCTGTAATAGTTAGTCACTAAATAGTCATACCTGTAATAGTAAGTCACTTATCAGTCATACCTGTAATAGTTAGTCACATAATAGTCATACCTGTAAATAGTTAGTCACATAACATACCTGTAATAGGTAGGCCCTTCCTGTAAGATCCAGGATAACCACCGCTGACCAAAACAACACCAACCATGTAGTTCTTCTGATCAAACTCTGGTAAATTATGGCACAAAGTGCCCTCCACACAAGCTTTACAAACTGTATACAAATCTGACCTTAGGAGAGGCAAGATGGACTGAAAATATACAGTTTTTCTCTGTCAGTAAACATGTGACATTATTTTCTGAAATTTGTAAAAAAGATTATGAATAAGTATCATATTTTTTTATTTTGAAGATTTTAATTTACATATCTGATGTAAATAGATTTACTTAAAACATTCAGAAGTTATTGGTGTACACATTATACCATATGACATAACAATATGTGATGTGCTCTTTTTCAACCAACAATTATATTTCCATCACTCAAAAATTGTTTCACAGTAACATTAAAAAATAGGGAGTCTTTTAGCCTTTCTTTCTATTGGAGAACCCCAAACCTTTCTTTTTTTGTGTTTAGACTGAATGCCTGTCAAATTGTTATTTGTATTGATATTTACCTGTGGAATTGTTATCTGTATCAACAATTACCTGTGGAGTTGTTATTTCCATAGTTTACCTGTATATTTGTTAATTTCATCAACATTTACCTGTGAAATTGTTATTTGCATCAACATTTACCTGTGGATTTGTTATTTGTATCAACATTTACCTGTGGAATTGTTATTTGTATCAACATTTACCTGTGGAATTGTTATTTGTATCAACATTTACCTGGGGAATTGTTATTTGTATCAACATTTACCTGTGGAATTATTATTTGTATCTACATTTACCCATGGAATTGTAATGTATATTGATATTTACCAGTGGAATTGTAATTTATATTGACATTTTTGTAATTGTTATTTACACCTTACATTTACCTGTAAAATTGTTATTTGTATTGCAATATCATGTACCTGTATATTTGTTAATTTCATCAACATCAACCCATGAGGTTATTTTGTATATCAATACTTACCTGTGTTTCTGGGTCACCAAAGCGACAGTTGAATTCCAATACCTTAGGTCCATCTTTTGTCAACATTAGACCAGCGTACAACACACCTGAAATTAATAACTGTAATATCACAAAAAAACATAAACAACAAAATATCAAGACAATATTAATCATGCAAATATTTAAAAAAAATCATGAATTTGGTTGCACTAAAAAAGGATATACTATGTATGCTATATACGTTGCGAAGGTAAATATGAAAACTGGAAGTACACATGAGGAACAAATTGGAAAAGCGCCACTAAATGCAGGATCATAACAGTAATCCAGGCAAATATGACCCACAGCAGTTTACTGTGATGTCACAGTAAATGCGTCAAATTAATTAAATTCAATTCAATACAAGTTTAATAACTTATCCCCAAATTTGATATTAAAATTATTTATAGAAATATATGACCCACAGCAGTTTACTGTGATGTCACAGTAAATGCGTCAAATTAATTAAATTCAATTCAATACAAGTTTAATAACTTATCCCCAAATTTGATATTAAAATTATTTATAGAAATATAATATTATGTCTACAAGATGCAGAATGACATCAAAATGATCTTGAAATTCACATTCTAATAAGAATAAAGAATATTTTATTTTCATTAATGTCAATACTTAGATTTGAGTAAGTTCACAAATAAATCTTAGTGTTTTGTAAATATTTTGTAATTAGCAGATTATTCTTTAGCATAATAATGTTTGCTCTTCTTATTAAGAGACTCCATTAAGGGTCCAGAAGACTATTGTTCTTTGAGTTAATCTCCTCTTTTATGTTCTAAATAATTGTTACCTTTTATACATTTTAGGCTTAAGAAACAAACAAGCTAAAGCTATAGAGTTTACTTATGTTCTTTGACAGTGACTCTGAGGTGTAATTAAGCACTTAAAGATAAATTCTTAAAAACACTCCAAATGATGTGACAATTCTACTTAATGGTCAGAAAATGTAGGCAGAACTTATGTCAATTAGGATTTAGGTTTGACCAATCAATTTCTCTAATTTTCATACTGATAATGAAAATTGAGAAAAAGTTTTGAACATGTGAGAACAAAAAAATTGAACAACAGTTAGAGAGTCGAGATATAGAATTTGAAAAGGACAGTTTGTTAATTAGAAATGAAAATGTACAGTTGATATCTAAGGGATGAAATAGGATACATGTAGTTTTAGCTTGGACACTAAGTTAGAGCCTATCATGAATTAACTTACAAATTCAGGACTATGATGTGTTTTGTATATATGTTTTACATGTATCTGTGTTGTAAATAATAAACATTTGTTCGTATACAAAGGAACTTAATTTATTCATTCTCCCTAGCACCCAGTGCTAGGGAGGCAGTCAAGTGACTGTGTATTCCAAGCCGCGGATCGAGATGAGGGTGTAGGCAACAACATCTAAAATGGCTAGCCACCCAAATGCACACACAAATTGCGGCCACGCCTTTCCACTACACCCCCACCATCGAGAGTCGGGCGGTCACACAAACTTGAAAGTTCCCTATTCAACAACTAGATACTTACCGACATAGGGACAACCTTCTTCACGCATCCCATCTACGGCCTTCTGTAAGACTTCACATTTTATTTTCTGTAAGTCTTTCTGAGATAGCTGTTAAAATATAAGATAATCAGAAACATGTATCTTTTAATATCACATCACAATGACTGAAGCCTACATATTAGATGGTAGGGACATGGTAACTGAAGCATGATTATTAAAGCAATTACTTACTAGAGGGTAGGGACATATTGCACCCATTCCTCCTGTATTTGGACCCGTGTCTCCATCAAGCAGTTGTTTGTGGTCCTGAGCTGGTGGCATCATTGCAACAGTGGTTCCATCAGTAAAGGCCAAGCACTTACAAATAAAAAAAAGGGTGTACATGAATAACATAATTTAGATGTAAAACAGACATACACATGATGCATCAAAATTGGGCTGTCATTATATATACTATACACATACAGTAAAATGTGATCATTTGACTGTTGTGCTGTCTATACACATACAGTAAAATGTGATCATTTGGCTGTTGTGCTGTCTATACACATACAGTAAAATGTGATCATTTGGTCGTTGTGCTGTCATTATATATACTATACACATACAGTAAAATGTGATCATTTGGCCGTTGTGCTGTCTATACACATACAGAAAAATGTGATCATTTGGCCGTTGTGCTGTCTATACACATACATTAAAATGTGATCATTTGACCGTTGTGCTGTCATTATATATACTATACACATACAGTAAAATGTGATCATTTGGCTGTTGTGCTGTCTATACACATACAGGACTCGAATCTGCGCTGACAAGAAGTGAGAGACTTCATGGTTCAAAGCACGATGCTAAATCAACACAGTGGTCCTGCAGTCAAAACTGTTTTGAGCTGTTTATACAGAGAGAAGTGAGATGTGATTCTAAACAACTATAGAGAGATAGCTTTTGTATATGAATTTTTCATTTTTTTAACTGTCCAACTTGAATTTTCTGTTTTGAATACTGAATGGTGTTTTATGCCACATTCAAAAAATTTTCAGTTAGGCCTATATGGTGGTGCCAGTTTTTACAATGTACCAGGGATGGCTTTCCGCCAGTGAACTGGCAAACTTTTTATGGAACCAGCTTAGATTCCAGTGAGGTTCGAACCTGAACTGTCCAGCTAATAAAGCGACAAGTTTTTATGGGGTTGCCACTAGATGTTAAATTACTTCCTGTTTCTGTCTGATGTCTATGGAAGCTAGCATCACTCTACCTTCCAGTAAACATATACAGTCTAACATGTCTATAATGGCCACTCAAAGGACCTGGTAAAAGTGGCTGTTATAGAGAGGTGGCCTTTATCAAGAGCTTTACTCATTATAAAAAAAGTTAACAAGTTGTGTTTGAATGGCCTTTGTAGGCAGGAGCCCTTTATACAGAGGTGGACTTTAATGCAAGTTTGACTGTACTTACCGAAACTTCATCTCCAACCAGAACTTCTTCCACCACCACTGTATCGCCAGCGGATCCAAAACTTTTATTCTGAAAAGAATTAGAAATACTTATAAGTGATTTAACATTTGACTGTTGTCACATGTTTCATGTTTTTCTTACACTCAGCTCTCCGCAATGTGACCAAATCGCCTAAAATTATGCAATTTTTTTTCCCACAGAGTTTACCAAATAAGTCAATCACCACATTATGACCATTTTCCCCTGAACCAGATACTGAAAAATTGTCAGTTTCTACTGTAACATTTATCATTATCAAAAGAATGGTCTATTCTGGGCTTTCCAACAAACCCCTCAGCTTAAACCGCCAAAAAACACACACTTGGTAGAGGACTGAGTACTTGCTTTCATCAAAATCCCTTAAGCAGTTTTGAAAAACAAGTTGATAGTGTGAAAGAGTGCCATACCCACTTCTATTTTTGCAGAGTTTTAAAAAAATTAAAAAATCAGATTTTGGTAATATGCATGCAAAAAAAAGAAATATTCACATAATTACAGGTAAAACACATAAAATGAAAAGCATCAAGGTGAATATAAAGACAGATAATCAAAAAAATCATACAAAAATAAATGAAAATGACAAAAGTTTTAAAAGATGTCAAAAAGTGTTAAGAATTAATTATCCGATTTCCATAAAAAACATAAACGTGAATCATACATCTATGTAGCATGTGCAGATCACTCAGATGCAGTCTGTGTTTCAATACATGCAGTGGTTCTGGAGGAAAAGATTTTAAAAGAGGAGTTAACCCTCTTGGAACTATTTTGCCCCACCTTGGATCCATCCCTCAGCCTATTCCTGCTTGCCCCCCTGGGATTCAGAGGAGAAGTCAAATATTTTAAAATATTTTTTTCTAATTTTAGATGTATCTATTATTTATTCTTTATTTAGACCTACCATCAGTTCACCAGTCATTTTTAAAAAATTTTAATATGTACCTTCAGGATATCTGTTAGTTTTTTCTATTTTTAGGTTTACCTTCAGGATATCTGCCATTTTTTCTATTTTTAGATTTACCTTCAGGATATCCACCACTGTCTCACATGCTTCTTCCTTGGTTTCTGATACTACTACTCCTTTCCCTGCCGCTAGTCCGCTGGCTTTTACCACCAAAGCAGGATAATCTGCCCTTGAATGATAAATGATGTGTTATTGTGTATTCTTTCTCAAACTTTGTTAACAATCCATGCAATTTTTGTCATCCCTTACTACATTCTATGTGGTCATTGTCTGTTCTTTAATACATAATATTTACAATGTACAATTGTAACTGACTGCTCTTCAATACTCTTCAATAATGCAAGCATACTGCACAGTTATTTATTTACCTCTTAATATTTAAACGGACAGTTTTAAAAAATAAGAACAAAAATGTTTTAGAAAAAAAAAAACAGCCATTGTCTGACTTTAAGACAAAGTTTAGCTGGCAAACCAAATTAAACACCACAACATCTGGTATGTTCTTCACTTACGTTTTTATGTAATGACAAGCTTCATCAGGGTCAGTAAAACTCTTGTATCTCGCGGTTGGTATGCCATGTCGATACATAAATTGCTTAGCAAAATCTTTGCTGGCTTCTATCCTTGCAGCCTGGGCACTAGGGCCAAAACAAGGGATCCCTATATAAAAATACAACAATTCTTAATGTACAATTTGATGAATCAAAACAGGTCTCTTACCTGTGAAACCATTTTATGTGTGAACAATCACAAAACTTCAACCAAAAACTTAAAATTGAATTATATTAACAAAATACAATACAAACATATATGACAATTCTTCCACACACACTTTCACACAATTTTTATACAATTTACTACATTAACTTAAAAAAAAAGTCATTTTTTGTGTCAAATTACTGTATGGGTACTTATTTTAGCGGTATTCTAATATTAGCGCCTTTTGCATTCAAGTCATTGTGCTAATTCAAGGGCAGCGCTAAAATTTCTCCATCCTGTCATTCTTATACATGACAAAGCTAATTAAATTAATTGCGTGAATTTAAGATTGCACTAATAAATTTGTACCCCCTCAGAGCACTAAAATATGAGTGCACTAAATTAAATATACATACAGTATATCCTGTACTGGCTGCCATGTTTTTTGGGGGATCAGGACAAATTTGGGCAATCGCAGTCAATGACCTTTCATTTATCATTCCTTTCAAGTTTGGTTCAATTTGCTCCAGTAGTTTCAGAGGAGTTTAACAAAATATGCTTTTCCCCATAGGGTCCAATGCTAAACTATGTCCTGTGCTGGCGACCATGATTTTTAGCGGAATGGAAAAATTAGGGCAATCTTAGTAAAGGACCTTCCAAACATCATTCTTGGAAAGTTTGGTTTTACTGATCATATTTGCAATTTATATATATTTTTAATTCATATAGCTAGCTATTATAGTTTTTGGAGATAATTACCAACAAGAGGCCCACAGGGCCTTCAGTCGCTCACCTGGCACTATTGGTCAACATTGCAGAGGACACAAAAAATGTCTAAAAGATGATAAAATGGCTAATAAACCTGAAAAATAGTAGGCTTTTTGGGCATTAAAAATTACCTGAGTAAAATGTATTTTACTGACAATATACTGAAAAGTAACCAAAAGCATGAAAAACTCATTGAAAAGGCGAATTAACTTGCATAAGGGTGGACTTGCCTTGCCAACTTTTTTATAGATATTTCAAGATGTGCAACAACAATCGAAATCCATTTAAAAGGGGAAAATCTTTCACAAGTATCACTAATAGTTTTTGCACAATAATTTTTTTGTAGATCTTTGCATGGTGATCACTCTATAATAGGAAAACAAACAACCCAACACATGAAAAATCCAATTAAAAGGGGAAATAACTACTATAAGGGTCAACCTGACAATTTAATTCCTGTTGACTTTTTCGTAGAGCTTTGTGTGCTGAACATTTTTGCTTCTTTCACTTTCTCTCTATCTACTGTACTTTTCAAGATAATAGGACAAAACTGTCAAAAACATGAGAAATCCACTAAAAGGGAAAATAACTCCCAAAAGGGGCGACCTGACAATTTTGGCCCTGTTGACTTTTTTGTAGATCTTTGCATGTTGAACATTTTTGCTTCTTTCACTTTTACTCTACCTATTATATTTTTTAAAATAAAGACCCACTGGTTCTTGAGAAGATGTTTAAATGCAAATGTTAACAGACAGACGATGACAACGGACGACAGATATTTGGCCATATTTGGCCTTCGGACCATAACTCAAAACTGGGGCCATAACTCAAAATCAGTATATTCAATTCTTTTGATATATTCAACACAGGCCCTGCTGATCATTTTTGGCCAGTTACTTTTAAGGCATTTTGTATCATTTTAGAGGAAATAGCGAAAAAAATCTGAAAATCATTAAATTACTAGATTTTTATTCAATGGACTAATATACATATATTTATCAGTAGCACTGCAGGCCATCAGAACAGAATTTGTAAGGGGGGACAGAAAAAGACACTAATTTATTGACCTGCAGATGACAAGTAACTATCTATGTGTATAACAATACATTTTGAACCATGCATTGTGTAATAACAATACAATTTGAACCATGCATTGTCAAATTATTTACTCCTCAAGTAACATTTAACATTTGGTATTTCAATGATCAGAGAGGCCAGCAGAGGGGGTTATGGCAAACGTCACAAGTAACAAACCTTTGGTATGGTATTAAAATGATCCGAGAGGCCAGCAGAGGGGGTTTTTGCAGACTTTACCAATAACAAACCTTTGGTATTTAAATGATCCGAGATGCCAGCAGCCAATGGGTCTTCTGGCCCCACAACAACCAATCTCACCGATTTTTCTATGCAGAAATTTTCAATAGCCACAAAATTCTTCACACTTAAATCTGCAAATAAAATGACACAGAAATGAACAATGAGGAAAAATCTGAGCTAATAAATGATATTTATTATAGGAATGTCCTGTAGTTGCTGACTGGCTTATTTTATACTTATTGTTCTTTTTTAATTGTTATATTAACTTCCAAATCACTTTGTAGGTTGATATAACAATCCAACAACTAGTACATGTCACGTCATAGTAGGAATGACATCATGGTTTCTGTTGTTTAACACAGCACTTCTTTTTACCAAAATAATCATTGAAGATTTCTGGCATAACTGTTTCTTTTTATTTTCCATTGACATAAATTGATCAGACAATATAATCATGTAGTAACAATTGTTAACTTTTGGCATCTGTTGACACCTTGGTTTATTAACCCCAGTTAGGGACAATAAACATTACTTGATAAATATTACTTCCAGTTCCCTGGTGTTGATAAATCAAGATGTCAACCTCATCAACAGTCAATAATTGTATAATATCAAACTAAAAGCAGACACTGATGTAATGTGGTTATATCTGTGTTGACAGTACTGTTGGTTATGTGTTGACAGTACTGTTGGTTATGTGTTGACAGTACTGTTGGTTATATCTGTGTTGACAGTACTGTTGGTTATGTGTTGACAGTACTGTTGGTTATGTGTTGATAGTACTGTTGGTTATGTGTTGACAGTACTGTTGGTTATGTGTTGACAGTACTGTTGGTTATATCTGTGTTGACAGTACTGTTGGCTATGTGTTGACAGTACTGTTGGTTATGTGTTGATAGTACTGTTAACAGTACTGTTGGTTATGTGTTGACAGTACTGTTGGTTATATCTGTGTTGACAGTACTGTTGGTAATGTGTTGACAGTACTGTTGGTAATATGTTGACAGTACTGTTGGTTATGTGTTGACTGTACTGTTGGTTATGTGTTGACAGTACAGTTGGTTATGTGTTGACAGTACAGTTGGTTATATCTGTGTTGACAGTACTGTTGGTTATATCTGTGTTGACAGTACTGTTGGTTATATCTGTGTTGACAGTACTGTTGGTTATGTGTTGACAGTACTGTTGGTTATGTGTCGACAGTACTGTTGGTTATGTGTCGACAGTACTGTTGGTTATGTGTTGACAGTACTGTTGGTTATGTGTTGACAGTACTGTTGGTTATGTATTGACAGTACTGTTGGTTATGTGTTGACAGTACTGTTGGTTATATCTGTGTTGACAGTACTGTTGGTTATGTGTTGACAGTACTGTTGGTTATATCTGTGTTGACAGTACTGTTGGTTATGTGTTAACAGTACTGTTGGTTATGTGTTGACAGTACTGTTGGTTATGTGTTGATAGTACTGTTGGCTATGTGTTGACAGTACTGTTGGTTATGTGTTGACAGTACTGTTAGTTATGTGTTGATAGTACTGTTGGTTATGTGTTGACAGTACTGTTGGTTATGTGTTGACAGTACTGTTGGTTATGTGTTGACAGTACTGTTGGTTATATATTAACAGAATATTGCAATACCTCTGAACACAGTATACTGTTGTGTGGACAGAATACTGCTGTGTCTGTGTAGACATTATACTATTAATTCTGTGGTGACAAAATATCCTTATCTGTGGTGACAGAATAATGTTGTGTCTCTGGTGACAGAACATTGTTGTGTCTGTGATGACAGAATACTGTTGGGTCTGTGATGACAGAATACTGTTGTTTCTGTGTCTGTAATGACAGAATACCATTGTGGTGATACTGTTATGTTTGTAGTGACAGAATATTGCTGTTTCTCTGTCTGTAGTGATAGAATACAGATGTATTGACAGAATACTGTCATTTTTGTGGTGACATAATACTGTTGAATTTGTGATGGCAATACTGTAGTGTCTGTGGTGACAGAATACAGTTGTTTGTGTTTGTGGTGACAGAATACTGCTGTGTCTGTGTCTGTAATGACAGAATACCATTGTGATGACAGAATACTGTTGTCTGTAGTGACAGAATACTGCTGTTTCTCTGTCTGTGGTGATTGAATACAGATATATTGACAGAATACTGTCATTTTTGTGGTGACATAATACTGTTGAATTTGTGATGACAATACTGTAGTGTCTGTGATGACAGAATACAGTTGTTTCTGTGTTTGTGGTGACAGAATACTGTTGTGTCTGTGGTGACAGAATACTGCTGTGTCTGTGGTGACAGAATACTACTGAGTTTGTGCTGATAGAATGGTGACATAATACTATTGTTTCTATATGTGGTGACAGAATACTGCTGTTTTGTGTTGACAGAATGGTGACAGAATATCGTTGTTTCTGTATGTTGTGACAGAATATTGCTGTGTCTGTGGTAACAGAATACTGCTGTGTTTGAGTTGACAAAATGGTGACAGAATACTGTTGTGTCTGTTGTGACAGAATACTGCTATGTTGTGATGACAGAATATTGCTGTGTTTGTGATGACAGAGTGGTGACAGAATACTGCTGTTTATTGACAGAATGGTGAGAGAATACTGTTGTATCCATGATGACAGAATACTGCTGTGTTTGTGTTGACAGAATGGTGACAGAATTCTGTTGTTTCTGTCTGTGGTGACAGAATACTGCTGTGTCTGTGGTGACAGAATACTGCCATGTTTGTGTTGACAGAATGGTGACAGATAAAACCCCTTAAGCAAGCACTTGTAAGATATTTCACATTACATAAGTATTATAACACAAACTTCTTGTCAATATTACTGCCATCTCTTTTTATCCGATATATACAAATTCTAACTGGAGAGACCACCTCACTAATCAGACCACTTTGAGTCAGTCAGTCAGGTGGTCTTAATAGCGAGGTTCCACTGTAACACCTCACTAATCAGACCACTTTGAGTCAGATATTTCGGTGGTCTTAATAGCGAGGTTCCACTGTAACACCTCACTAATCCGACCACTTTGAGTCAAATATCTCGGTGGTCTTAATAGCAAGGTTCCACTATAACACCTCACTAATCAGACCACTTTGAGTCAGATATCTCAGTGGTCTTAATAGCGAGGTTCCACTGTAACACCTCACTAATCAGACCACTTTGAGTCAGATATTTTTGTCATCTTAATAGCGATGTTCCACTCTATCAGATGATGAAGTATTGGATCATTTACCTGTATTGCTGATTTTATGAGCATTTTGGGTGCCTGCATTTCCAGGTGCCACATAGACATGCCCTACAAGGGGTGACTGACTAAGTTTCCATGACAACACATGCTCGCGTCCTCCACTTCCCAACACAAGAATGGTCGCCATGACTGGATTACTGTGAATGAAAAAAGTAACAGAGGACTTACAGCTCACTTGGTCGCAGCACTGTATCTCAAATACTTAACTTATTACTTACTGTACAGATGCATAACTTCATAACTTGAGCTTGAGGTCAAAGGTCAAGGTCACAAGTCATGATGGTAGGTAACACACATCCTTAACGGTCACCTGAGAAAAATTTCCAGTCAAGTTTGGTTAATATTAGTCCACTGGTTCTTGAGAAGTCAAAATTGTCTAAAATTTGACAACTCCCCCCCCCCCCCCCCCCCCAACCAACCAAAATATTTTCTGTTTATGTTGGTGTCTGTGACCTTGACCTTTGACCCCTTGACCTTGAAATTTTATCAAAATGAACCATAGATAATTCTCATATATCTTTGTATAAATAAAGTCAATCAGTTTTTATTAATCCATTTTTATACAACTGTACCCTGTGCTATTCAAGTGCCTCTAGTGGACCCTTTATTGAGATTCCATTTTCAAAATATCAGAAATCCAATTAAAGGATAGATAACTCCCCTAAGTGTTGACCTGACAATTTCAGCCTTGTTAACTTTTTTGTAGATCTTTGCGTGTTGAACATAATTGCTTCTTTCACTCTCTCTATTAAGTATACTGTTCAAGATAATGTAATCAAAAACCACGGAAAATCCACTGAGAAGGGGAAACAACTCCCATTAAGTATGACCTGACAATTTTAACCCTATTGACATTTTTTATACACCATCTTTGCTTCTTTCACTTTTACTCTACCTATTATACTTTTCAAGATAATAGTACAAAAAACATCCCAAAACATGAAAAATTAACTTAAAAGGGAAAATAACTCCCATAAAGGGTGACCTGACAATTTTGACCCTGTTGACTTTTTTGTTGATCTTTGCATGCTGAATATTGTTGCTTCATTCACTTTTACTCTAGCAAGTATAATTTTCAAGAAAACACAAAAAATCCACTTAAAAGGGGAGATAACTCCCATAAGGGGTGACCTAGCAATTTTTCATTTACTTAGGTGCCTGTGACCTTAACCTTTTACTCCATGACCTTGAAATTTTGTTAAAATGATCATTAGATAATTCCTAACAACTTTTTCATATATCTTTGTAAATTTATACAAAAAATCAATCAGTTTTGAGTTATTAAGCAATTTGTAATACAATTGCGTTACTGAAGCGCCCCCTAGTGGCATGTTTATGGACAAATTTCATTTTTATCTGCAAATTTTGTAGACATTCACTTATTAATCATGCATACAAAATTTAAAGTCATCTGATCATTGGTTCATGAGAAAAAGATTTTTTAAAATGTACCAATTTTGGTCCTTTTTGACACCCTTTAAGGTCCCTATGAGTCCTAGCCTCTTGTCATTCTCAAAATTTATGCGGCTTCACATGGGGATGCTATATACTAAGTTTAGTTAAAATTTGCCCACTGGTTCTTGAGAAGAAGTCGAAAATGTGTAAATGTTAACGACACGACGAACGATGACAGACAAAAGATGATCACAAAAGGTCACGGAGCGTTTGGCTCAGATGACCTTAAAATGCATTAGCCTAGGTCAAAGACAACAGAGCAATGAACTTGATAGGCCTGGGTGACCTCTAAGTCAATGTCATATGAAGGTCATGATGGTGTGTCACATACTGCAAAATGGTTATAAACCTATACACCAAACAGAGTAGTCTACCTCAAAAGTCAAAAGAAGGTACAACCTTGACAAGAAATTGACATAATTTTTATCATAATTTGACCTTGATGTCAAAGGTCAAGATCAAATGGTGCATATTATGGAGTGTGACACTTATTCACCAATACGAAAGGGTATAAGCTTAGATCAAAAAACAAAAGACAAAAAACTTATAAGCTAGACAAGGGAATACTATATTTCTAGTCAACATTTCACCTTGAGGTCAAATGTGCAAGACAAATGGAGGTCATGATGGTATGCCTCACAACATCTCATGGTTAAACACCTACATGCCAAAGGGTAAATACAATGTACCAAGGTTATAACGACAAAGGACAAAGTTATACTTTGTATTTTGATGTATAATTTTTAAATATTATAATGATGTAAAATTAAGTTGAAGTAATATTTTGTAATTTTATAATTATAACTATCACACCTGAAAATCTGTTCAATTTTATTGCAAATGATAATGAACATATATATTTGAACTAAGACCTGAAGTGTCATATATCAGTTGCCAAAATTACATCACAGCTGTATACATTGGCAATGGATATCAAACATGTTATTTTGTTTTAAACTTGTCTGGCGATGTTGAACTTGTAGTTTAATGTTGGAATGATGTCAGATGTCCTAGAGCAACCCTCATACTTTTTAAATACTCTTGGGAAAAGTGATGTTGCTATACATTGAAATTTCAGTATAAATCAATTCAGTAGCAATAATAGGTTACAGGATAAACAGATATAGATGGTTGGTTTCTAAAAATATAGGTACATGTAGTATTTGAACTCAGGTCAAAAACATGATACTGGTATGTCTCACCAGTGTCATTTTTCTTAACCCTTGTCTTAACACAATCTGGATTTTAAGACACTAACCATCTATTCTTTTTGGATGAGATCTTACATGTACATCAGTTTCTTAATATCATCATTACATGTAAACAGTAGGATTCAATTCTAGCAAAGAATTATTAATTAAGTGTACAGATACGCATATATCTTGTACCAACTACATGCATATATGAGAGAATGTCACGTGACACAGGTAAATACATTTTTGTTAACAAGGATTTTTCACCCTATCATACCTTGCCAGAATAAGGCCCCATTCCCAATGCAGAAAAAATGCACTTTTTCCCAACTAGCAATCGAAAGTTCTATTTCAAGTCAAACGTGATGAATTTGAAGCAATTCTTGTGTTTTCACATAGACATTTCCAGACTTCCCAATTTCAGTAAAATGTTGCTAAAATTTCCCAATTCAAAAGGCCTACATCCATAAGAATGTGAAAATCATTGGTGTAATACATGTTTCATCAAAATTAAATTTAAAGTATGTTCAATGTTCATTATTATACACCTGTAATTAGATTCATTTGTAATGAATTAATACTAGAAATTATATTGTAGATAAGAGACTGTTGTCAAAATATCTATTATATAAGGAAAAAAGTGTGATATGGGAGATAACTCTGTATCTATGCTATTATTAAACACAGGTCATTGTTTTAAATTCTTACATTTATTTATCTATGAACAGATTATTAACAGATTATTAATAAGTTAGCATATGCTTTATATAATTACAACCTATTATTTACATCTGATTTCAAAATGAAATTTATTTGTAGGTATATAATGATATACATCTATTTATGATATTTCTTTTTTTATTTTATCAAAGGGTGAATTTAAACCAATGTACAATTAAGATTCTACATATTTTACAGAACAGTTAATGAATATTTATGATTATAAACGAATCCATGATTTTTCAGTTATTCGTAATAGGACAATCTCTTGAATGACTGGTTACAATATTCTAACATTATGCAGCAAGGGTATAAACACATTGATTTAGAGATCTGAGTTTTTTAAACAATAAAATATTCTATAGCCGCTTAAATGATTTTTGCCAGTATATTGCTGTACCTTCTGAAATTATTTCTCTGCAGCTTAACCTACCTTGATTTACCTGTATGTAACAGTGTCACTTTTCAACTGACAATCAAAACTTCCCGAAATAAATAATTTTCTTACAGTTGTGTACAGCACGTGTAGATAAACCGGAAGCTATTCACTGTTGGGAAACGGCGTGTAACAACCGTTCATCACTTGTGAAGCCCCATTCGTACTTAACGACCTTGCGTATTTATGTTTTTGACATTTTAATGTGTCTATTTATGGAGTTCTGGTATGACTCAAGTTCAATGTCATTCGTTTTAACAAAATATTAAATTTCAATGAAATGGTATCTTTTGAAGGAAAATGATAAATATTTTCATTTTATTTACAGGGAGAGGTGCGCATCGCCACTGATTACTTAATTTCCCCCAAATTTCTTTTCAGAAACACTGGAGTAGCGGAACCAGACATAATCGATTCTATGTAGATATTATCAAATACTTTATGAACAATCATTTTCACGAATTCCTGTCCGACAGTAAAAAGGATTGGTATTTTATTTATCACAAATTATTATGTTCTGAAATCGAATTACATTTAATAGGCCTACATGTAGACCTACACTTTTTTATTTTGTTTATGCAAATTAATTTTTTTTTTTCAAATGTGTGCCCATAAATTCTTAGACATAGCAAATATCGATAGCCTAGTAAATAATTTATGGACTCCGAAATTAAGAATAAAGATTGCCCGTGAATTAAATTATTTTGAAATCCTTCATTTGTTGTTGTTGAATAGAGCTTTGTGCCACACTCAATAATTTTTCAGCGAGAATCCCGTTACAATGTACCCGGAAAGAGACCACTAGCCTCCCATAAATAAACTGGCAAACTTTCTCACAACAATCAGCCACGATGTCGTTGGCGGCTTTAGTATGGGGGATGGGGGCGTAGCGTGGGTTGCAAAACCCTTTGAAAAATTCAAAACGGCCCAGACCCTTCATCCCTGAAAGCACGCCTTTCGGCGCTCGCATTTCGTAATGAGAAACATTCTAAACCCTTCACTCTTTGAAAAAAAAAATCCTATACAATGACCCCGAAATAATCCACCATGGATAAACCACGGAACCCTGTCTCTGGTATATTCATTTAACTTCACTGGGAATGTATGTTTGAAGTATACACAAAAATAATTGGTTTTAAATACATTTTCAGTATGTCCAGAGCATCTGTGACTTCTGAAGATTTTACGGAGATCCGTTTAGACATCTCAACAACCGACAACGAAAAGGCAACTCAACGTTTCACTCAGTGAAACAGAGTAATCGCAAACATGACTATTATACCGACTGTAAAATTTGCGGAACGTTGACATCAAACATGGTTTTCGATATCTCCGTGTCAATAATTTGTCAGTGAGTAGTTTACATCTGTATATGAAATGTTCTTATGTTGAGCACGCACTGGCATATCGGATCATTTGTGAAATATAAACTCCATATGCGGGTGACTGTGGGATGTTACTACTTATATGTGGATAATTTACAATGGGAAAGCCCAAATCGTCGCGTTTGTCGTTTAGCTTAGTTTCCAATTTCCCGTTTTTTGTCGACAGTAAGTAAAATGTCTAAGTATGAAGCGTGTGTGCTTGATTCTGATGTATCTTTAATTTCTAGTTCGCTGGGATATATTGCATTGACATATGTATGAAATTTGTCATTATTAATTGACAAAACATCGATATATATAAATGTGAAATTAAAGAACACCGCTAGCTTTTTCTTCTTTTGATTCAGCAGTTTCTGAATGAAGTCTGCTTGGTATGAATAAAGGAACAGGTCGGCCAATAATTGGTTCCCACGGAAATGCCGACAGTTTGTTGAAAGACAAAGTCCCCGAACATTACAAATATATTGTCTATTAGAAATATATCAACTCAGTCTATTTATGTGTAGAATCAGAGTGGTGTTTGACAAAATACGTATCATGATAACCAATCACTTAATATTTAAATTTTAGGGTACCACCTTAAGTGAAAAAATAGTTGTCTGTGATGCTAAAAAGTTTTTCTTTTAATTTTTTATGTGGAATAGTTGTGTAAAGAGTAGAGAAGTCGTTTGTTTTGATACTGTGAATTTGAGAAAAATTGTGTGCCTTTAATTTTTTTTAGAATTTTTAAGTATCCACATCTGATTTACACCGCTTCTGAAATAAACAACTGCACAATATTGCTGAAGTTTCTCCTTAACGGCTGTCAATATCTTGGTAAGGAGTAAAGATAAAGGTTTGGTAGAACATTTGCTGGATCCTGCTATGTACCTCTGCTAATATGTTTTTTTATGAAGTTCGGGTATCCATTAAGTCATATGAAGTTGATTCAGCAGTTTCTGAATGAAGTCTGCTTGGTATGAATAAAGGAACAGGTCGGCCAATAATTGGTTCCCACGGGAATGCCGACAGTTTGTTGAAAGACAAAGTCCCCGAACATTACAAATATATTGTCTATTAGAAATTCCAGCATGTTTTTATATCAACTCAGTCTATTTATGTGTAGAATCAGAGTGGTGTTTGACAAAATACGTATCATGATAACCAATCACTTAATATTTAAATTTTAGGGTACCACCTTAAGTGAAAAAATAGTTGTCTGTGATGCTAAAAAGTTTTTCTTTTAATTTTTTATGTGGAATAGTTGTGTAAAGAGTAGAGAAGTCGTTTGTTTTGATACTGTGAATTTGAGAAAAATTGTGTGCCTTTAATTTTTTTTAGAATTTTTAAGTATCCACATCTGATTTACACCGCTTCTGAAATAAGCAACTGCACAATATTGCTGAAGTTTCTCCTTAACGGCTGTCAATATCTTGGTAAGGTTTGGTAGAACATTTGCTGGATCCTGCTATGTACCTCTGCTAATATGTTTTTTTATGAAGTTCGGGTATCCATTAAGTCATATGAAGTTTAAGTATCCAATAAGTCATAACATCGCATTACTATCTGTTAATATTATGTAACAAAACACTAATCATGTCCTATTTTATCATTTTTATTCAGTATTATTATTAACGCAACCTTAATTAACATATCTTATCAAAATCAATATTAAGAGTATGTTCTTTGAGGAAGATCTATTTTATGAAAAATAAACTAATTTGAAATTTTCACAAAATAGTCCTTTTTAAGACATTGTATTCAATTAGTCAATTGTTGTGTAATATAATCACAACCTTCATTTATTTATTTCTATAATCAAAAGTGTGTGTGTGGGTTGTTTTTCTGAAAATGTTTTTCCCGGTAAAAAAGGTTTTCATATGCCTCGATTATGCAATAAACATATACAACAGTGGCGGATCTAGAAATTTTTCAAGAGGGGGTTACTGGGTTTGAGGATGTTGATATGAAAATATACTTCTTATGCAATGCATACCTCACCAAAGGCAAACATGATTTAAATCGAGATAACTAAGTCGTAATAAAAAGTTAGTTAAGTCGTTATACCGAGTTAGCTAAGTCGTTATAACTAATTAATAATTCGTTGTAACGAGTAATCTAAGTCGTTTTAACGAATTAATTATGTCGTTATAACGAGTAAGCTAATTCGTTATAACGAGTTAGGTATTAGTTAATATATTATATTATGGCACGGATTCTATTTGTAATATCAGCTATGATTAGACGAGATCTTGGTATACTGTGATACGGCTACTATTTGTTATAATAGCTATGATTGGATGATATCATTGTACATGTATACTATTGCACGACTTCTATTTGTAATATTGGTTACAAATGGTTGATATGATGGCATACTGTGACACGGCTACTTTTTGTAACATCAGCTATGATTCGTTGATATCATGTTACATTATGGCACGGCCTCTATTTGTAATACCAGTTATGATTGGCTGATGTTATGATATACTATGAAACGGATTCTATTTGTAATAATAGGGCCCGAAGTCACTAAATTTACTCAATACTAAAGCCCATCACTTATTTCATTATTTTGACTATATATTCATTTGTAAAAACTCGGAATCTCACTGAAATTGAAACACATTATTTCTCTTCATTTGCACTGATTGCATTTGCACTAATAACTTATGGGACACACTTGTGATTTTTTTCTTTTTGTAAAAAAAATGAACAAATACGTTGAGTACGGTACTCGGAATGTAAGCATGTACTCAAACAAGTCTTTGATATTTCTGATTTTGTTTAAAGAGCACTAATTTTCAATATCTTTACAATTGCACGTCATCAATATACAAACATGTCCAGTTCCAAAATAGTTTTTGTGTTGTTACCTTTAAATTTTGAAAGTTAGTTGAATTTGGTGACTTGGGGCCCAGCTTTGATTGGTACACATTATGTGTAGTGCGGTGTACATTATGATCAATGCTGTACACACTGATTGGCAGTGTACAAGGTATAACCTAAATATAAACATAAAACCCATAACGTTTTCAAAGAAAACTTATTAATTAATACTTTTATAAAGATTTAAATTATTTTTCAGTTTCTCTCGATCTTGTTTAAAAAAAAAATAAAAACAGACAAATCTAGTTCGAGTAATGAATATTACAACTGCACGAAATGTGATTGTATACACAAAGTAAAATCAATCTCCTAATCTAAACTACGAAACACGTGTCTTTCCTTCGATCGTTTTGACAAAATGTCGATTGTCTCTGGTCAATGGGTTTCGTTTCTTTATGAAATTGATTATCAAGATGCGTCTTAGTTTACACGTAACAGATGTGACGTCCGCTCACTGCGTCAACTATGCATACGTTGTTATCTCCTTAAAGCTACTAAAATGTCCGTCTTCTTCACAACGTGTTTTACTAAAATAACTTTGTACGCACTTTTGTTCAACTTGGTCCTGGTTTTGAATCAGGCATTACATCCAGGTAAGTATCTTATACTTTTATATTTCATAAGAATATTATCTTATATACGATCTTAGAAATGATTGTAAAATATATATAGACCTGATGGTTATTATTTCAATATAGATCTATTTGTTGAGTTTTGAGAAAGAAAGTGTGTGTGTGTGTGTGTGTGTGTGTGTGTGTGTGTGTGAGAGAGAGAGAGAGAGAGAGAGAGAGAGAGAGAGAGAGAGAGAGAGAGAGAGAGAGAGTAGTTTCGTCAATGCTGATTGTGACCCGAGTGTATTCTTTGATCATCTTTCATTCGACTTTACCACTATGCGGATGGTTGGGGGTCATCCGTGGGCGAGTGGTCAAAGCATTGCGCTTTGAACTATGGAGTCTCTCACTCGGTTTAATGTCAGCGCAGGTTCGATCCTCGCTGAAACCTAATTCGATTTTTGTGATAAAGTTTGCCAGTTTACTAACAGAAGGCAGGTGGTCTCTTCCCGGGTACAATGTAACCGGGTTCTATCCTCCATCATTAAAACCTGGCCACCATCATATAACTGAAAAATTGTTGAGTGCGCCGTAAAACACTTATCAAAATCCAAATCACTGTTGATTGGCAGTGAGGTGATTACAATCCATGGCACCTGATATCGCCTCTAAGTGAGGTGATTACAATCCATGGCACCTGATATCGCCTCTAAGTGAGGTGATTACAATCCATGGCACCTGATCACGCCTCTAAGTTAGGTTATTACAATCCATGGCACCTAATCTCGCCTCTAAGTGAGGTGATTACAATCCATGGCACCTGATCTCGCCTCTAGTTTACCAGAGGTCTCTGTTTGTTCGTGTGTATTGTTATCTGAAGCTCGTATTGGTTAATTACTTTGTTATCCGTACTTTTTATTAGTAGTATCTGCACTTTGTATATAACATTTATAAAGTTACCAATACAAAATTATCAATCGTTAGAAGCTTAGCAGACACTATACAAATCTGGTGAATACGGGACAAACACGGACCTCTGGAAATTCAGAGGTGTGATCATGTGTCATGGAGGAGTAAACAACCCCAAGTCCACGGTCAAATTCAAATGAGAACAACAACAATACTGGATTTTCAAATACTAATGTTTGATAATTAATTCATAGATGAATATTATTGTGGAAACGTCATGTACATATAAACCTATATAATCGGTTTGTGTGTCCAAATAGTCCAGGAATGGTATTTGTTAGGAATTCGTTATAAAAAGGAAACTGAAAATGGTGAATTTTGGAAGCTCAGCGATAACGTATGTATACATACATACATACATACATACATACATACACACATACATACATAAATACATACATATATATATATATATATATATATATATATATATATATATATATATATATATATATATATATATATATATATATATATATATATATATATATATATGAGAAAATACAAACTGATGAAATAATTCCAAACTGTGACTGCTTCGTTTATACGTTTTTAGATGAATATCAGTAAAAAAAATGAAAATTTGCGTACTTCCTATATATGTTTTTAGATGGATACCAGTATAAAATGATTTTCCCTCAAACTTGACTATTTCGATTACATTTGTATATGTTTTAGATGGATACAACCATAAAATGAAATTATTTCAAAACCCTTCTACTTCGTTTATATGATTTTAGATTAATACCAGTATATTCCAAAAAACATTCCAAAACTTGCCTATTTCCATTATGTTTTTAGATGGATACAATTATAATTTTTTCCAAACTTGCCTACTTTTTATATGTTTAGAGAAATACCAATTTAAAATATTATTAAAAACCTGACTTACTTTTTCTGTTTGTAGATGAATACTAGTATAAAATATCATAAACATAATACCATAATAGGATTATTCCAAAACTTGCATGTTTCTGTTACATTATTTAGATCGGCACCAGTTTAAAATAAGATTATTTCAAAACTTGCCAGTCTCGAATAACTGGTTTTAGATGAATACCAATTGATTTTTTTCTGCCAAAACTTGCCTATTTCTATTATATTTTTAGATGGATACCAATACAAAATGAAATTATTTCAAAACTTTCCTACTTCGTATATTTGTTTTTTTGATAAATGCCAGTATAAATATCATTCACAATACCAAAGTTATAGTTTTATATACGAGGCCAAAACAAATGCTCAAGACGATCGTTTTTGTCAATAAAACTTCATCAGTTCAGCTCGAATTTAAAATAAATGTATTTCCGGAATAAGAAGTACGTAATTGACATTTCTCCAAACATTACATACTTGTTTCTTTGTTTTTAGATGAATACCAATACGAACACCTTGATGTCATGAAGTTGGTCAAAGGAGGACATTTTCTCAGAGGGATAAATGACCCTAAATCCGACAGCGGGGAATACCCAATGGTCCAAACAGAAGTCCAACCGTTTTATATAGATATATTCCCGGTAACAAACGCTCATTTCCGGTAAGAGACAAACATTTTATATGTCGTTCTATTGTTGTTTAGCGTCCCATTCAAAAATCTTTCACTCATATGGAGATATCACCATTCCCGGTGATGGGCTTCCTGCTTCAAAGTTTGGCCTATGTTTGGCACTTACGACTTACGGCCATTGAGCAGTGAGGGTTTTTTAACGTGCCGACACCTACTGTGACACGGAACTTCGAAACTTCTGTTTTTACTGGCTCATCCGAGGGACAGGAATCCGACCTGCCGCCAGCTGGACTCAAACTCACGACCTCACGATCAAGAGTCGAGCGCGCTACTGACTGACCCATGCCGGCTCCAATTGTATATAGAAGTAAGAACAAAGGACTCATATGATAGAAAATTGACATATAAGAAAACAATAAACCGGGAAAGAAAAGAAAAAAAATATAAATTGTGTGAAAGAGCTCCTTTAAACGTTTCACGCAAAACCACTTTGTATTTGTAGCTAAATGCATGCATCCTTTCATTATTTTGATTTTTATCATAAAAAATTCGTTCATATAATCTCTAGAAAAATGTAAATGGTTCTAGACGATACTGTAAACTTTGACATTTTCGCTTCCGTTTATTTTTGGCTATTTTCGCCCTTAGATGAGAGGGCAAATGTAAAATGAACGCTAACGGACTGTCCCTATTACTTCGAAATATCCGGAACTCGAGATAAACGAAATTTTTAATTTTACAAATTTTCCATAAAAATCAGGACCGGCCGTTCAACTTTTATATATCCGGATGTGACCGGACTATCAGCTCATAACGACATAACGGGATTCCACTATAATTATAGGAACATGGACATACATACTATCCATGAAACTATGCTGATATAGGCGAATTTAAAACAGAGTGAATGTTTTCTGTCGTAAAAAGGTAAAAAATTCCTTATGTTTACAGTGGTATTTTATGTTATACAGGAGGTTTATACAGAAAAGACCAAAATTCATGACAACCGCTCAACTGGTGGGATCAAGTTGGGTTCTAGACGTTTTTCTAGAGGAAAGTGTTAAAAAGATTTCACCAAGACCTGTCAAAGGCATGTGGTGGGTAGATACAAGGAATGCTACCTGGGATCAGGTACATACATACAGAGAGAGAGAGAGAGAGAGAGAGAGAGAGAGAGAGAGAGAGAGAGAGAGAGAGAGAGAGAGAGAGATTTTGAGCTTTCCTGATTTTACTTCAAGTTACGGAATTTTGCTTGTTAATGATTTTTACAATAAAACCTGTATAGATAATTGCATGCATTGAATTACAGACATGTAACAGTAAACTCTTGAAAGGTAAAGGGACATTAGCTGTATTTTTTTTCAAAAAATTTCTTTCATACTTTGTTTTTTATATTGATATACAAAAGCAAGTAAAATTGAAGAAGTACCAATCAATAATCAAAACTCAAGTCCATTATAACATGACGAATTAGATGTGCTAATGGTCTCAAGAAAAAAGAGATAAAACTGAGACAAGCATGTTTTAATTCCTATATTTTGTGAAAATTTCTTGAGAAACTCATTTTCAATTACAATGTGTATATGCATACCACACTGGACCGGACCTTATTTTCACAAAATATATAGGAATACCTTTCAGATACACTCTTTCGCCATATCAAATCTACTTCGTAATTCGGTCAGGGGATCTCGGTCATTTACGCGGTCGGACTATGTTAAATTCGGCCGATTTTCATGTGTTTTATATTTATTTTTAAAATACAGTACGTGATTTTTTTTGGGGAAATTGCATGTAATATGTAAAATATATGCTTTTCAACGCTATTTTAAATACCTGAAGAAAATCGGGTGAATATATGAATAAATATATCAGGTCACTAAAAGAAAAATCTTTAATGTTACCCTGAAAGCTGACGTTGACAAAATCAAAATAACACAACTGTGAAAAGTATGCGTGCCTTATGTTTTACAATCGTGCCGCCATGTCCTTTGGAGTTAGGCAGTTCATGGTCATATGTGTCAAGACACTCGAAACGCGTCAGACCGGAAATGTATTTGTGTTTCATTGTGGGATTTGTATACAGTTTTACAGCTAGGGGGATAAGAGGAATTCAAAGTAAATGTAAATAAATCTGTCTTACGTTTTAAATAATGTGATATGAAATATTTATCCAATTGAAAACATCGTCAGCATCTATTTGTTGTAAATAACTTGAAGACAAAGCGAATAAGAAAGACTTTCAAAGTTGAATTTTCACTGGATATACTTATTGCGCATACACAAAGGAATACGACGCTGTGAACGGTTCCCTCTCACAGGGAACAACTGGCGCGTTTTTATAGCATAGAGAATTCAAGCCCTCGTAGTATGGAGAGAATCGGAAACGGAGCGGGCTTGAATTATTCGAGTTAGTGTCAAGAATGATAAAGCCGAGAATGCGATGGGACGAGTTAAAGATGGGTCGAGATCACCCGATTTACCCAGCACGTGGACAATTTCAGAAACGAATGTTTTGAAACGACAAAAAAGACTAACTTTGCCCGATCGAGGTATAAGATGATGATGTACGAAAATATCGCAAAGAGCATTAAGAATAGAATGTATATTAACTGCAAATAGCACTTGTTTATTGGTCACTCGGTAATCTTCGTAAAAAATTACCGAAAGTTAATTTGCAATTCTCAAAGTATGGCGGACAAAAAATAACTGATATTACGGGTTACGTTTGGAAAGATTGTTGCAATTTTACACGTGTATTTGTTATTCTAACCACCAGGCGGTCTCTTTGGAATATATATGAGATAGAATATCACATAAAATGGGCATGTAAAGTTTTTCACCTATGATAAAAAGTTGAAGCAGATTTCCTGGATGAATGGGAATCCCATGTCGACATCTCACACCCATCCATAATCAGGTCCAGAATGAGATAAAAAGCAAGGGATATCATCCCTAAATGCAATTGGCAAATCATTAATACACCATTATTGCAAACAAAACTTAAGTTCCATCGTACATTTTCCACGTTTAACTAATAATATCACACAATCGCCTGCATTCGGCGTTTATATTTCACAAATTATCCAATATGCCAGGGCTTGTTCAATAACTAACATTTCCTATACAGAGGTGAACTACTTACTGACAAGTTATTGACAAAACCAGTCGGTTGTACCAATTGTGACGAGAATTCGTTCCTCACTTATTTCATTTGGATTTGACGGTGGACTCACGGCGGGTGTGACCGGTCAACAGGGGATGCTTCCTCCTTCATGCCACCTGATCCCATCTCTTGATTTCCAAAGGTCCATAATTGTCCCGTAGATTTGTATATATATATCCTGGCCATCCTAAAGATTTATACTTTGGTATCTGAGATTTTTAGATTAGATATATATTTGACCTACCAAATTATTAGAGTTAGAAATTAGCGTGAACTGGCAATTTTAAATTAGTTATCTATATATGTCAACTAACCATATTATATAAGTTAGTTATGTTCGTGTGAACAAATAATGTTATTGTAGTTGATTATGTTTCTTAACTAACCATATTAGTTATATGTTTCAACTATTTTCATTAAACTAACCATATTGTATAAGTTATGTTCGAGGGCTTGTTATTATTTTAGTTAGTTACGTTCTTGATCTAATCATATTTATTTTTAGTTATTAGATTTATTGTAAACATTATTATTATTTTTGTTAGTTATGTCTGTGGCTTAAGATATTAGTTATGTTAATATCCCATGAACGACCTGAAGGGTATTACACATATTGCTTACCCTTCATACATTTTTTTCAGCCAGAGGGTCCCGGAAGTACCTACAAAAATCGAATGAAGCATCCTGTTATTCATGTTAGCATGTACGATGCGAAAGCATACTGTGTGTCTCAAGGCAAACGATTACCAACCGAAAATGAATGGGAATTTGCTGCTAGAGGCGGATTACATGGTAGGCCTACGTTTTTAAACTTTTAATTTGATATACCTTTAGATTATTGAAATTTACTATTCTAGCATGTGACTGGGATGAAAATTAGTATTGTTGATATGTAATCACATGAAATATAATATATACTCTGTAACATTGAAATGCCTTGTATTCACCATCCAAGATTTATTCAGTACTTTTTAAACCCGTTTATTTGAAAAAAAATCAATTGTATATTATTACCACAACTAAATGTTATTATAATTATAATACTGTTAAATTTCAGCAAAGGAATATCCCTGGGGAGATAATTACAAACGGAACAGATCAAATTTATGGCAGGTATTTCATTGTCCAACCTAATATACATTACATATAATATATAACGTAATTTGTTTATAAACCGTTAGTTGGAAGATAAAACAGAGATTATTGAAAAACCTAGCCGTAAAATGATTAGCCACTACCTCTATTGATGGGTTACATTTTGCTTGAGGTCGTAAAGATTTTACTGACCGGGGACCCGTTTTACGAAAGGTCCTAAGTCCTAAATCCTAGATTTTAGTCTTATCTACCATGACAACGCATCGCTGATTGGACAGTCCAAATGGCAGTTAGGACTAAGATTTAGGACTGAGGGCCTTTGGATAACGGGCCCCATTTTCGCTGAATGCGTTGACGTAAATCGTAGTCGTATTTTACGTCTAAAATAAGCTTCAGTGAAGGTCATTTATTTTCCCCGTATATACGTCTACGTCCTCTATCACAGTAATATTGAATTCACTAAGTTTACAATCTTTATTGAAACTTAAACTAGGTGCACATAGATGGAATCGAGTTACATCTAGAGTTATGCCTACATTTACGGGCAAAGCTATGATCTTTATTGAAACGTAAATGGTGTCCTAAGCCACATGCAACGATTTATCATTGAGCATTATAACTTTGGTATTTTGTTTATAATATTTATACAGTGATAAAAATGTCACATTACTATATGTGTCTTAAATTGGCAAACTTTTTTTTGACGTAACCAAGTTATGCTCTGGCTAGATATGTGAGCCATTATATGGTTTAAAGTTTGATGGTCTTAATATTCCACGATGGTGACCCTCTAAACTATTCAAGAGCAAAATAAGTTCCATATTCATGATCGATATAACAATCACAATCGAACAAGAAAATTAGCACGTATTATTATAGAAAAAAAGGACAAACGAGATCTTAATGTCGACCGTTAAATTTGCAAAATGTTTTTTTTACATCCGATTATTTACATTTATTTGACAACTTGTCACCAAAATATTTGCAGTTTAGTTAAAAACTGATCTCTAATCACTTCCCTTTTCTGACATGTCGCGTTTAGGACTTATGCTGGTTTAAACAATACAGTTACCCTTATCTATAAATGCCACTCAAGGGAACGGGCAAAAGCAGCCGTTATATACTGGTGACCTTTATAAAGAGGTTTTTAATTATAAAAAGTTAACAAAAGCTATTATTTGAATAGCCTTCATATGTATGTTCCCTATATACAAAGATGACATTTAATGCAAGTATGACTGTATATGTATAGGTCTACCATGGTAAATTGGCACATGTTTACAAACACAACGAGTCTAAATCAAATCATAACAGGGATGACAAATTCCTTGTCGTCACAGAAGTATTAGAGATTCAGTAATGCATGGAGTCGGTGCAATCCAATATGTTTTACCTGTGCAACCTATTTTTGGAAAGTACATCGTAATGTTTTGGTTTCTGGCTAAACCAGGATTTGATTTGATTTGATTTGATTTTTTGTTTTACGTCATACTCAACAATCTTTCAGTCATATGATGGCGTCCAGTTTTTATTGGTGGGGGAGAAACCCCGGTTACCCGGGTAAAGACCACCGACCTTCCGCAAGTAAACTGGCAAACTTTCCCACATAATTCGAAACGACCCTAGCGGGATTCGAACCAGAGGTGAGAGGCCTTGTGATTTAAAGCGCAATGCTCTAACCACTCGGCCACGGAGGACCCTCTAAACCAGGATGTGTCACTTTACCTTGGTAGACCTATACTTTGACTAACGACTTGTCGTTATATACAGAGATTGCATCCTTTATGATATCGTTCGTAGAGCAGTTTTGACTCATTTTAGAAACAAAAACACAGTATAAAAGTTCAAGATATTACTATTTTAATATACTATCAGAATGCTGTTTTGTTGAATTTTGAAGGAATAAGCAAAATTGATCATTCAAATTACTGTGAAAATTGCCGTTTGTTAATTTTCAAAACCTTGTCGAAATAGATTTTCAATATTACCTTTGTAGGCTACAGTTGTTATGATTTACAGATCCACAAAAGTTAAGTGGCACATCCGGGCTCTGTTAAAACCCCAAACAATACGGTTTTTCCAAAAATAAGAATGTTTACTTTATATTTGTGTTGCCAGAAATAGATCTGTCATCTCTGATATGATTTAATTTAGACTCACCCCACTGTGTTTTGTAAACACACGTCAATTTACCTTGGTAGACCTACAGAAAGTTTTGAATTAGATTAGGAAAATAACATCGTTGGATGAACGATCTATAATATATTTTTCAGGGTGATTTCCCCGAAGGAAATAATAGAGCTGATCATTGGTGGGGAACGTCTCCTGTAGACTTCTACCCTCCTCAAAATGCTTATGGTGAGTATACCGCGATATGAATGAATCAAACAGAAAAAAAATGCAAGAAATGTCCGCCATATTGTATCCCGGCGCCATTGTTTTTCGACGATGTAAGAACATACACACTTTGTGCGGACGATAGCCTGGACCGGAAATCGCCAAATTGATTCAGTACTCATGCTCTATTAACTTTTCTTTATTTTAAAGGGGCACTAGTTGTGTTAATGAAAAAATATAATATAATTTCCATTTTTCTTCTTTAACTACTTGAGAGTATACGGAAGCATAAAATATATCGTAGTCCAGTATATTTTGTGAAAATAAGGTCATGTCCTGTGTGGTATTCATATACAAATAGTAAAGTTGAGTTGATTAATTAATTGCAATTGAAAAAGAGCCAAACCTCATTTTCAGGAGTAAAAGGGGGAATTGAAAAAAACACACAGCTAATGCCCCTTTAAGGTAAAAACATGCAAAATTTATTCTGTAACTGGACATGGTTGTATATTGACAATATACAATTGTATAAAACGATCAATTACATTGCCCATTTTAAGAAAATTTCAGAAATATTAAATAAATGTTTGAGTACGTACTCAAATTTTGAGTACCGTATTCAACGTATTTATTCATTGTTTACAGGAAAGTCATAAGTGTGACTCAAAAATGTGTATGTGAATAATGAAAAATAATAATATGTATCAATATCACTCAAATCAAAAAGTTTTACAAACGATAATATGGTCAAAATATCAATATCACTCAAATCAATAAGTTTTACAAACGATAATATGGTCAAAATATCAATATCACTCAAATCAATAAGTTTTACAAACGATAATATGGTCCAAATAATGAAATACAAGTTGAACATCAGTACTCAGTAAATTTGGTGACTTCGGGTCCAGTAATTTTCTTAACAATGCCTATCAGATATTAAAAGCTTTTCAATGAGTAGTCTCATATTTTGATTCCGCAGTATCTTCTTTGAGTATGTTCCATACTTCCTGATAACATTATAAACATAATATGCTTTTGCTAAAAATAAAGAGGCACAAACAATGTTCAAGACGATAGTTTCTGTCAATGAGTTTTCATCACTGAGCTCGAATTAAAAATAGATTAAATAGGTAAAGTTCCG
This sequence comes from Atrina japonica, assembly GCA_030159075.1. Classification (NCBI taxonomy): domain Eukaryota; kingdom Metazoa; phylum Mollusca; class Bivalvia; order Pterioida; family Pinnidae; genus Atrina; species Atrina japonica. Next base: position 345,113 of record BROG01000291.1, on the reverse strand, counting down.
AAACAAAAAATGGTATTATTCAAGGGCAAAGAAATAACCTGTATATATGTGTACCTGATTCCGTCTAAGAGTAACCAATATAAAAAGATTACTATCTTAGGTTTTAGGGAATTTAGAATTTAAATGGTACGATCCCTTCGAAATATTACTTAGTAGTAAAGAGAGCAAATTTATTGATTTGAAATTACCCAAAAAGCAATACTATACAATCATTTACTTTCTCCATGAACACCGAAAAATCAACTTCTAAAAGTTTGACACCGAGGGTACTTTAAAACTACTGTACTAGCAAACGTTTTGCAGATTAAGTTCATGGTAACACCGGAACTGCAAATTATGTTCTAAATTTTTTACGTCATAATTTAACTGTTACGGTATTTCGCGGGAAATCTACTGAGGTCGGATAGATTCTCGATGAATGCTTTTTTCCCACATGTGTAAAACAAGGACCTACACTCTCTTTCAAGGCATTGACCTAGTTCATATTAGTATACAATAATCAACTGGTACCGATATACCCATCATCGTAAAACCACGGTCCGGAATCACCATGCTCTTTCCTACCACTGGTCTTATGCGACCGAAATCCCTCGTAGCTAATGAATATTTATAAGGTGTAGGTGTAAATTTATCCAGTCACAGTAGTATCGCATAGTCTGTTGATTCACTACAACTCTGAAATTGTTTAAAAGCATCCATTTGATTGGTGGACCAATGCAAGCACTACTCGCATTGGCTGATGCTTTATGAATAATATTCCTGAGCTATGAGAGATTTCGGTCGCATGGGACCACGGGTAGGAAAGAGCATAGCGAAATACCAGGTACTAATAATATAACAAAGTTTCAATACCGCAATAAATATGAAAGATATCGTATTTTATTTCGTAAAATTTGTGATCTTGTTTCATTTACAGGGCTATACGATTTTATTGGGAACGTTTGGGAATGGACAAGTACCAAATACTATGAACGTATGATTCCACGAGATTTACAAGAACTAAAATTTGTCGTAAAGGGCGGATCATACATTGATAGTAAATACGGGGAGATAAACACAAAAGTGAGGACATCACAAAGGTAATTAGCCAGGTATCATAATTAGTATAAGATAGAGGATATCACAAAGTTAAATAGCCAGGTATCATAATTAGAAGAAAATTGTGGACATCAGAAGTTCAAATAGTCAGGTATCATAATTAGTAGAAGATTGAGGACATCACACAGGTAAATAACCAGTTATCATAATTAGTCGAAAATTGAGGAACATCACAAAAAAAAAGTAACCAGGTATCATAGTTAACAGGATTGAGGACATCGCACAGGTAAATAAACAGGTATCATAATTAGTACTAGATTGAGGACAACACACGGGTAAATAGCCAGGTATCATGATTAGTAGTATATTGAAGATAACAGACAGGTAATTTGTCAGGTATCATAATTAGTAGCAGATTGAAGACAACACACAGGTAAATAGCCAGGTATCATAATTAGTAGTAGATTGAAGACAACACACCGGTAAATAACCAGGTATCATAATTAGTTGTAGATTGAGGACAACACACAGGTAAATAGCCAGGTATCATAATTAGTAGTAGATTGAAGACAACACACCGGTAAATAACCAGGTATCATAATTAGTTGTAGATTGAGGACAACACACAGGTAAATAGCCAGGTATCATAATTAGTAGTAGATTGAAGACAACACACAGGTAAATAACCAGGTATCATAATTAGTAGAAGACAGAGGTCATCAATCGTACTAAGCCAGGTATCAAATAAAATAAATACAAAACAAGGAGACCATCTCAAGGTATTAGTATCATAATTAGTATAAGATTGAGAACAACTCACAGGTAAATAACCAGGTATCATAATTAGTATAAGATTGAGAACATTACACATATAAACAGCCTTGTAGTCCTATAATGAATACAAAATGGGGGAACCCTTATTAATAAGATAAACAGCCTAGTATCTAATATAATAAATAGCCAGGTATCATGTTATGAATACAAAAATAAGCAACATATTTAATATGAAATTTACAAAATGTGGACACTTCTGGGTAATTATTTAGGTATCAAATATAGGCTTATGAGTAAAAATAATAATATGAGGACTATATTGTACAAATGAATCTGGTATTATATATCGAAGACGAAGGTATTAATACGAAGACGCCACGAAGGTAATTAGCAAGACAGGCTTTATATATTTCAGGTATATGCTAATTATAAATATATATTATGAATATGGGAAGACCCTGTACAATATAATATTGGATTTCATTATATATTTTTCTTATATCATGGTTAATAAAAATAACTTTTGATACTTTGAAATTTAGAATTGTATTTTGTTTCCTCTACCAAACATTTTCTCAAAATTGAACTCGTTTATTTTTTTAAAGTAACAGGCCTCATTCAACGGACTTGTTTAAAAGCATACAAGTTGTCGAAATGGATTTATTTGATTGTATTAACAGTTTCAAATATTTGACGTTTTATACAAAGATAATGTTTCTTTTTTAATATGGGGTTGAAAAAAACTTGTAAAACGAGTAAAATCTGTATTCTTACATGGATGGCAGTAATATGAGCGGCATATTTTATTCATTCTAGGCAGTATGTGTATGATATGTTCAATTGTCTACGACAATATATCTTTAAGCCTTTTTATGCCCCCGGCCTAAAAGGTCTGCCGGGGGATTATAGTGTTTGGATCGTCCGTCTGTCTGTCTGTAATTCCGTATTATAAAGTGTAATATTTTAAGTTTGGATTTGTGATACATTAACCAAACTTGGACAGTAAGTTCATTTAAGAGTTGCTCACACTTCACTGACATCACATGCCCCTGGGGGTCAAAATGTAGGACATTTAAAAAATTTGTTGGAACCGGGAGCATTTGTGTTTCACAAACACATCTTGTCCATAAAAGGTTTTGCTTCAATCGCCGGATATATTTTTGCCTGTATGTATTTAAGGTTGTTTTGTCGTGTTTTTACAGAATGGGTCTGGAGCAAATTTACACAGCTCACAATGTTGGATTTAGGTGTGTCAAAAGCGCCACAAAACATTGGAAGCGCCGAGCACCGATGAAGCATACAGAATTTTGATATATGATACCTATTAGAAATATATTTAACTTGGTTACAAACTATTTCTCTAGACAACCAATATTCTACTTAAAGTGATGCGTGTGCATTCTTTTACCATTTTCCATTTATACATGTATACAAGTATAATTTTCATTAGATAGTCTACAGACCATTGACATGTACTCTGATATTTGCTAGATACCGAAAATATTGTAGGATCTTTAGATACTGTGTGGGAGTTGAAATAGCTGTCCATTTCGAAAATATTCTTGGATCTTTAGATACCGCGTGATAGTTTAATATTCTTGAATCTTTAGATACCGCGGGATAGACTAAATAGCTTGGATCTCTGGGTACTGTGTGATAGTTGAAATAGCTGTCCATCTGGAAAATACTTGGAACTCTAGGTACTGTGTGGTAGTTGAAATAGCTGTCCATCTGGAAAATACTTGGAACTCTAGGTACTATGTGATAGTTGAAATAGCTGTCCGTCTGGAAAATACTTGGATCTCTAGGTACTATGTGATAGTTGAAATAGCTGTCCATCTGGAAAATACTTGGAACTCTAGGTACTGTGTGATAGTTGAAATAGCTGTCCGTCTGGAAAATACTTGGATCTCTAGGTACTATGTGATAGTTGAAATAGCTGTCCATCTGGAAAATACTTGGATCTCTAGGTACTGTGTGATAGTTGAAATAGCTGTCCATCTGGAAAATATTGGATCTCTAGGCTATGTGATAGTTGAAATAGCTGTCCATCTGGAAAAATACTTGGATCTCTAGGTACTGTGTGATAGTTGAAATAGCTGTCCATCTGGAAAATACTTGGATCTCTAGGTACTGTGTGATAGTTGAAATAGCTGTCCATCTGGAAAATACTTGGATCTCTAGGTACTGTGTGATAGTTGAAATAGCTGTCCATCTGGAAAATACTTGGATCTCTAGGTACTATGTGATAGTTGAAATAGCTGTCCATCTGGAAAATACTTGGATCTCTGGGTACTGTGTGATAGTTGAAATAGCTGTCCGTCTGGAAAATACTTGGATCTCTAGGTACTGTGTGATAGTTGAAATATCCGTCTATCTGGAAAATATTCTCGGATCTTTAGAATCTAGATTCTTTTGTGACTTTTTTGTGCATTGTAATTTTTTTGTGAGTATCTGTGCCTCGTGACGTCCTGTGCCTTGTTGCTCTTGTGTCACGTGACTAAGCTTCGTCCTGTACAAAACTATTCAAGTGAATAAAACGGTGTCAATGTGTCTTTTCAAGAATAACCGTTATACTAGTTCAGTGTCTGATTTAAATAAAGTTTATATAAAACCAATCAATTTCTCTTAGTTGTTTGATATGTGTTGTGAATTTAAACTTTGTATAATGGTTATACAACATTATAAACAATACCAAAGTTATAGTGTTACAAAAGAGGCCAAAATAAATGCTCAAGACGATTGTTTCGGTCAATTAGACTCCATCAGTTGGGATCGAATTTGATATAAATGTATATATCCAAAAGGGCAAATGGTATTATACAAGGTCAAATAATAAGTATAAATGTATTGCCAAATCCGTCTAAGAAGTACCCTCTGTAAGATAAATATCGTTCCTTTTGAGGAGTTTAAATTTTGCTATTTTAGTATAAATATTGTAAACATAATACCAAAGTTATAATGCTCAAGACGATCGTTTCTGTCAATTAGACTTCATCAGTTGAGCTACAATTTTAAACAGATTTTCTAAAAAAAAAAAAAGAAAGTGCTATCAGACAATGCCAAATAATAAATCTAAACGTATAGCTAAAATAAGGAGAATGTATCGAAATATCAGGTACTGGGTTTATGTATATCCTCGGGGACTCGACGGTACAACAACATTGGCAACGCTGACGTTCACGGTGCCCATTCTCAAATGTGTATATGGTCAAATTTGATATGGAAATCAACTTTCTAGAGTACTATTGGCTTCAGAAGTTCTATTAAAATATATTACTTAACATGAAAAAGCTTTATCTCGTGTTAACTTATGTTTCGTTTTATTACTTGATGATTTTTACGGGATTACATTGGCTTGAAACAATATAAATACAGTGGTTTCTCGCTATTAAGACCACCTAACTGACAGACTCAAAGTGGTCTGATTAGTGAGGTGGTCTCTTAAGTGAGGCTGTGTACTTATTAAATGATTATCAAGATACTGGAAATACATGTACATGGAACCCTCTTTACAACGACCATGTTAGTTCCCATGTAGGAATGACGTTATGACTTTATTGCTAAAATAAAAAAATGCAGACATTGCTGATACAATTCTCTTAAAAATGCGTTTCATAAATAAAGTTTTAGTAAAATATCTACTGCTATCGCAAGTACTGAAATAATTTAAAGATCCGCCATTGTAACCACATCGGAACGAACATGTAGCCTAGCGGAACTTGTCAACTATGTGTGTTTTATATTCTTTATTTATCAATCTTATTTTTTCAATTTGTACCCAGCTTGTATTTCATTTCCTGTCGGTTCAGTTCAAACGAAACCCACTGATGGTTTATAAACATTAGGCCTACTGACGTACAAGTAAGGGTGATTCAAACGCTAATTGTTGACACCTAGGCCATCACCTATCAGTGGAGATTAGAAAACAATTGACGCTTTAATAAGCAATTATTTTTACCTCTGAACTCAACTGTGAAGAAAATCAAGAATAATAACAATAGCCAGATCTGCTGGTGGGTTCTATGTTACGTCGTTGTAAAGAGTTTATTTACACTGAGTTTTGTACATTTGTTCCCGGAATCTAATGTCGGAGTCGGATACTGAATATTCCGTTGTAATGAGTACTTTTTATGTACATGTACGTTTGTTCCCGAGCAATTCTTGTCGGATACCGAATATTCCGTTATAATGAATGTCGTTGTAAAGCGGGTTAACTGTATATGGTCTGAAATGGTAGGTGCTCCCAAATCGAGGTGGTCTTTAGTTAAGGTTCCAATGTTTCTAAAAGGCTGTTAGCTGTTATTCGACATTGCTCTACAAAAGGATTTATGGAGCTGACACGGGAGGCACCAAGGTCAAATGGTTAGAGCATCGCACATTAAATTATGAGGTTTCTCACATCTCGTCAGCACAGGTTCGAGCCCCGCTGGAACCTAAGCTGATTTTGTGGGAAAGTTTGCTAGTTTATTTGCCGATTGTCTATATCGGGGAATATTGTAACCGGGTTATCTCCTCCGCCATTAAAAACTGACCACCATCATATAACAGGAATTTTTACTGTGCTGTAAAATACAAAAGTAGTAAAAAGAGGAAAGAAAAATTTGGGGGAAAGAAAACACAGCTAATGCCCCTTTTATATAGGATGCTGTTTTTAGGTCTATACATGACTTTTTTAGAAATAGAAAAGAAACAGTTTAATATAGAAAAAATAAATAAATAAACTTTAGTGAAAAATCACCTTTTATGATTAGTGGGTGCTTAATGTTGAAAACGGAGTGCTTGGATTTAATCACGTGTTCTACATCACTGAAGGCAAGAGTAAAAACATGCTATCCCTCTGTATTTACTGAAGTGATTGCGATGCTGGAAATATTGTACGAAAATCAGATACTGGTCCCATCACTTGTAGCCTCAAATAGAGAAGTATTTGTTTGTAAATCACATTGCTAAAAATGTATATTTGAAGAACTGAGGTTGAATTCCAATTTAGGTAATCTTACCAACACACATAGCCCATATCCAAAGGATGAAATCCTTCATAATACGTACAAAATTACAGTGTAACCTCGCTATTAAGACCACCTAATTGACTTATCCAATGATCGGATTAGTGAGCTAGTCTCTTAAGGGAGGTATTATGCTTAGAATTTATGAAGAGACTGGAAATTTATGTTCTGAAATGTGAGGTGGCATTAGTATTACGCTCCTTTGATGTACTTAGTACAAAAGATAATGGTTTTAAGTACCGTATTTATATCGGATACCTAAACCCCATTAAGAAAACCTATACAAACAGAAATACACACTGACAAGATCCGGTGAATGTCCCAGCAATATATATATATATATATATATATATATATATATATATATATATATATATATATATATAAACACACAATATGATGCCGACAATGGTTAAGGAAAAATTCAGCAATATTTCACAGTTCCTTATACAAGAAGAGGAGTAAGTAAAATTAGGATACTAAAAACGTCAAACCGCTTTTAGATAATTTAGAGTCGCCGTATTTTTAACATCCATAGTATCAAACACAAGGCTTTATTCTGTTTATACAATAATTCCACATGAAAAATTTGACTTTTTTTTGCATGGTAGACAACCGGCCTTTTTCATTAATGGTGGTACCTGCAACTTTGAATAACTAGCCTTTTCTTATCTTGATAATTATATCGTCAAAACATTCTGATTCTGCACATGAGGCAGATATATAAAGATGCTGGAATTTCTAATAGATTGGTCTTGAAACCTGAAACCGTCAACATTCCTATGGGAACCATTCGTGCCCCTTTATTAGCCGAACTGTACTTTTCATATAAATTAGACTTCATTCAGAAGCACCTGAATCAAAAGAAGTTAAATCTAGCCGCGCTCTTTTGTCATTTAGATGTTTCGACGTTTTGCCATTTGATGATGTAAATTTTCAAACTTATGTGGATGCGATATATCCCACAAATTATTAATCAAACACTTCTTGTTTTGAAATTTAACTTAATATAGACACTGACTAGAAATTAACAACTATGCTATTCGACAAACGTGGTACTGGCGACTTCCCTATCGTGAAAACATTTAAGTAGTAATATCCCTTTATATTGTTGTTTATACGGTTACGCGGGAGACTGTCAGCCTTCCGTAAGTAAACTAGCAAAATTTCTCACAAAAATCAGTTTAGGTTCCAGCGGGACTCGAACTTGCGATGTCCAGAAGTGAGAGACTTCATGGTACAAAGTGTGATGCTCTAACCACTGGGCCACAGAGGACTCCTCCATGTTTGCAATTACTATGTTGAATAAACTATTGGATAGTAGTTATTGAATCCTCTATGATGATTGTCACCAGGAGTTATTCCTCACTTGTTTAAAGGGACATTAGCTGTGTTTTTGTTTTTAAATATTATCCAATTTTACTACTTAGATTGATCTAAAATAACAAAAAGATATATACACAGGTATGAAAATTATGAAATTCCTATATATTTTGTGAAAATTGCTTCAGAAACCCATTTTTGGTTCTTTTTCAATTGCAATTGATTAACTCAACCTTACTATTTGTATACAACACTTGACCTGACCTTATTTTCACAAAATATATAGAAATATGTTGTGTTTTTTTGGTATGCCTGTGTATAGATCTCATTTGTTATGGTACATCTAGTGCAAGTAAAAAAAAGTCGAAAAATTCGTAATAATGTTTAGGGGTAAACACAGCTCAGGGCTCCAGATAAGGGGAGTAAGAGGGTATTTACCCTTTAAAAATCAGCTTTTGAATTTAGAACAGGGGGTGAAATTACTCATTGGAAATTGAAGTTACAAATTGTAATAGTGATAATTTATATATAATTATGTGAATCACCCTGTAAATATTTAAAAATACCCTTTAAGAATTTTGATTTACCCTTTAAATTTTATTTCTGCGAGTGAAATACCCTTTACCTGGAAACCTTATCTGGAGCTCTGACAGCTAATGCCCCTTAAAATTTTATTTGACTGTGGACTCCGAGGAAATGTGACCAGTCGACAGTGGATACCCATAGCGACATGGAAGAGATTGGGCCTTGAAACTCGGAGATGAAAAAAACAACAAAATCATTTTACATTAAATATATATATATATATTTATTTTCTGTAAAATATAAAATGGTTTATTTTTTATAAAATAGCTTTGTTTCTAATTTTACACAAATCACCTACACAGCATTCTCTCTAAATCCATCATAATCCATATGCACCCGACCTTACCATTTTGATATGCCCCAGGTAACTTGTACCTGTTTTATTCCAACAGAATTCATAAATGTTTCTAAATCAAATTCCAATTAACTATGAAATACATTTTCAAATAAAATGTATCAATACCTAACATATAAGATAAGAAAATAAAACGTCACCAGGAATGAAATAAACCCAATAAATGACTAAAGTCCATAAATAACAACCATGGTATTAATACAATGTAAATGAGTTGAAATGTAAATATAAATAAAATAGCTGATGGACGAAGCATCTGGGACTATCAAATAATACCTGATGAAATACTCTATACTGGGAAATTTCAGTTCCAGTTTAACGTGTCTAAATTTTGCCATTTCCGTCCTTAGATGAGAGGACGAATTTAAAATAAAAAAAAAAATTCCAAGGTAAATAATTGAAATATGGACATATATGCTACCATGAGACTATGGTGATATGTAGCGAATTTAAAATGGGGTGAATATGTTATCTGTCATAAAAGGTTGAAAATAAACACGGGCGAAAAGTACCAGGTATTCTGTAAATTATATAACACTACATGTGTAGCACAGTGCATCATGGTGACTTACAATAATGCACTCTGCTTTATCACACTTGTGTGAGATCAGTTTGTAACTTGATAAAGTTTGCCAATGTCACTGATTATTCTTTCCATATCAATATTTTGAATACTTAAAAATGAAAATATTACGTTACATTTACATTTAATATATATATATATATCAAGTGGGGGGAAAGTACCCTTAGCCATGTCTTTAAAAAGTTAAATTTGTTTAAAAAAAATAAAAAAAACCTCATGCTGCCCAATGTTACAAATTAGACTTAACATAAAAATCATAATATCATATAGACATTTTTTGCAGACAATATTTTGAACCTTCATACTGTCAATAAATACAGCAATGCAAATTATAAAGATTTTTGTTTCAGCAGATCAGATTTTGTACCTCCATACTGACGATACTGTAACAGAATGATACTAACTGAATTATACAAACTGGTTACATTAATACAATCATGTTGTTTATACACAAACAATTTATTCCATAAACAAATATGATGGTTTTTCTTTTTGGTTCTTGACCTGCAGGTGCTCCTTTTCAGAACTTCCCTAGATGTCAATTATATCCAATCAACTCAATCATCCCTAAAGACACATTTCAACTCTTCTGTCATTGATTTTCAGAAGAGTCCATTGTTTTTCAGGGGTTGATGAGTTAAGGCCAAAGGTTTACTCAGCTTTGTTGTAATATACATCAACATATCACGTGATTTATAAACAGTTTAATGTACAGCATAAGGCTTCCAATAATGACAAGTTGTTACCATCTATAACAGCAGACGACATTTCAAAAACTCTTGTTTCAAAATATGGTAAAAATCAATAGCCAGATCCTCAGAAGGTTTTGCAAGGCCTATTACATTCACTTACATATTTAAGCATCTGTCAGATCTTGATTTTAAAATGCATTCAAAATCACTCGCTTTAATTCCCAATGCAATAACTTTATTTTGCAACTGGTTTCTTTCCAATAAAACTCAGATGTAAATATAAAAATTATAGAAATTAATACTTATCCATGACAATTCCATTTCTCTAAATTGACCTTGTCAGTCATCGCAACAATGACCTCAACATTAGAATAACAAATATTTGCAAAAACAAATCCAAAAACAGTGTGAATCACGTGTAAAATACAAGAAGATGGTATAAAGTTATAATTCAAGAAAAAGTTCTGTTGGACAGAACTTTTAATTTACAGTAATCAATTATCAAAACACATTGTTATTTTTAGTGCACGTTTCACCTCTCACATATAATTACCAGCCACAAAACTATATTCTTTTCCCAAAAGAAAACTAACGCAAAGAAATATTTCTTTTCTAAATCCAAATATATATATATATCGATGATGAAAATGGGTCAATATCATCAGTGACAAGCACCGACTAACTGTCTAACCTTGATGCGGACTACATTATACAAAACAATCCATTTCTTAATAAATAAGAAACGAGATTCCTAAAATGTTTCCTACAACAACTAACGATCTGATTTACGCTCCAGTTACTCAGCCTACATATTCAGACACGGTATAGCAGTAATTAGCTATAAGTAATTCACCATTCGCTGGAAACTATTAAAGATACAAAATATTTCACTCTGAGAAAAATCTGAAAAATCTAGCTCTAAAATCTGATTGGTTAACAAAGAAAACCTGACTTTGACCAACTTCAAAGCAAAGAACGATATACCAAGTCATTACAGAATATGTAAAACATTTTTTGTTAGGACATAATTTTTTTTTTGTGAAAACTGTATTTAAAAGGTTGAAATGAAATAACAAAGGGTGAAAAGCAACAAATTAGGTGACATACATGTAGCCAAACACAGAAACCTGTTCTGAACTAAAAACGAAACGAAAACTTGTGCAAAAAATTCTTTGCAATAAACAAGGGTAGGCTAACACTGGAATCAGCTACAAAGAAACTACCAACACAACAGCACTCTTATACAGCCTATAACAATGTGTGGCCATGAAGTTTATCTTCTAACATAGTGATCGTCTACAGGTTTCAAACTACGTAATGATTCCATAATTTTCTTTGAAACAGAAATGCGATAAATGAAATTCAAAGAAAATCCCCTCGTTTTACAATAAGTAATAACTATGTGAATAAGCATGATATCAATCCATCTTTAAACATTGATAATACAGCTGAGAATATTAATAGAATTTTTAAAATTCCTTGACCACAAAGCACAACAGGAAAAGTTGAATATAAATTAAATATTAACTCATAACCCCTAAACTCAAATTTGAACCTGCCCATTCCATACAATTGTTGAGTCCACTGTCAGAATTAAGGGGTGAATGATTTAGAATAAACATTTTGTAATAATTTTACATACAATATGAACTTGTTCACTCCTGAATCATGACAGCAGACCATACCATTCATTGATTTGGGCGAGTCTAAATGTGATCACAGGGGTTGATGAATTAAGGAGATGAGGTACCTCGCATGTCCAAATGCTGACATTTATCTATTTGATAACAGTCATATTTTGGCAATATCGTAATACTGCACTAAACACAATTACCAAAGAGGAAATCAAATTGCAAGCAAATGAATGCTTTTAATGTTAATTGTGGCTAACATTTAAATACATTTGTTGGTAATTTCAATCAACAAAGACATGCTTAGATCTTATTATGTGACTGAGATGCCAAAAGCCAGAATGACAAACTTAACACATCTTAACATCTTGTCACCAAGAGCTTTGACTCATGTCATTATACATGTATATTGCAATACATTCATCTGCCGTAGATTTGACATAACAGTACATTATAACCAAATGGACAATACAAATTAAGAGACTTTTGTTCACACAAAAACTGACATTTTTCTCTGTCAACGTTGCTAAGCTGACAACATTTTCCTATGTAAAACTGACAACATTTGGCTTTGAAAAGCTGACAACATTTTGCTCTCAAAAACTGATAACTATTTGCTCTGACAAGCTGATAACAGTTTGTCCTGGAAAGCTGATAAAAGTTTGCTTTTTAAAGGTGATACTTCACCACATTTAATGATAAAATCTTAAAGAATATCATCTCTGCAGTATAAAAACCATCTTCACCTTTCCTGAAAACTCGGCGAAATTAAGTAACAAATGAACCTCTGTCAACTGCAATCAATTATCTCTTCTGACATTACAAGCATTTACATATATGACCAGAAAATAATTGTTAAGTATTAAGTGAACAAAATTTCATCTTCAGAAGAATGTATTTTTCATATTAAAAATTTAGCATGAAGAGGCATCACTAGAGAAGATCAGAAGTGGTAGCAGGTAATGGTATATACCTGTCAATTCTTTAAAATAAATACTTTCAACCCCACAGACATTAATGGAATTGTCTATTACAACAGAGAAGAGTATACCATTAATTTACTCAGGGACATGAAGAGTTTAAAAAATACTAGGATAATGTAAATATCTGTACATGACTTAAATATGATATAAATATACATGATGGAATAGTGGACAGTTGCCCTATATATAGGTGCATATATATGGATACAAGTGTATAATTATATTCTAATGACTTTCTTTTCAATTGTGAAAAAAAATGAGACCTATTTACTTCCAACAAAGTAATATAGTAATAATGGACGGATGCTTTGTAAAAAGCTTTGGAATGGTTTAAATTCTAAAATAAATGTGAAAATAAAGAAAATAAAATTGACATCTATCACAATTTAACTGTAAAAATATTGATGCATAGAAAACATACTATATATATAAAATAAAGCACTGGAATAATGATACTTCTGCATAAAAGTCATAATGCATTTCACATATTATTCAGGTGCTTGGGAATCCAACTAGCATCTAAAAATAAATAAGAATTTTCCAAATAGTAAAGGCACATTACTACACTTTACCATGTTTTTTTTAAAAATAAAAAAAAAATACCAAATCTGATAAAGTTTTTAACATGAGTACATTTTTTTTATCAAATATACATGTACCATCAGCAATATCACATTTGTACAGAACAACCCTACTGGCTCTTGTGAATAAAAGCATCGCTAACCCAACCGATCACAACCATTTCCTCGATACTGGAGTACCATTCCAGCCACTTATATATATACACATTGTCTGTAAACACCATCTGCCTGACTTGTAGAACAGAGGTTTTGATTTTCTGCTCTCTTGATGACACTGGTTGGTCGTCTGTGTACCCCGTACATCTCGTATGGTTGTATTGGTTGGTCTAATTATTTTGTGGTTGGGTTAAATTGTTGATCTATCTAGAAGCACCGGTTGTGCAGAGGTTTGTCTTCTGATATCCAACAAAGTGACAACCTTATACACTTTTTGAATCAGCAGTTCTCTGATGTAATTTCCACAACCAGCAAAATCTCATACAATACAGTTATAACAAATCTAATCCTTACATCCAACCTTCCATACAACATAATGACGGACAGAATGTCTGTACGAGTCATCTTAATATGAATTGGTTGTATGAATACTGACACGTTTTAAAATTTGTCCGCAAAATACCTTTTGTCAGGTATCATAATCACGGTCGTATGAACCTTCGCTTCCCATTTCTCCGCGATATAAATTGACCATGTGCCCATGTGTCGGATAAGTCCTCGTGAGGTAGCTGTTAATTGCAGAATTCCCTTGCGTACTGCGGAATCCTAGATAAGTATCTACAAAATTATCCTGATCATTGGCCCAACTAGAATCAACGCTATTTCCTATGCCACTGGTGCCACCAGTTAAGCTATGTGGATGACTTTCTGGGGACAGTGCTCTTGATAACTAAAAATAAAAAAAAATAATGAAATGAAAAGATAATATCTTCATATATATTCATGGGGCGATTAATCTACAGAATCACTCACTGGTAAAACTAAAGAATGGTGGACTTCATCTTGTTAAGAGCAGAGGTTTATGAGGACTTACAAGAACTCTGTTAAATCCAAACAAGTCAGTGATTTGGTTGGCTTTTTTTTTCCAAACTACCTCCACCCGTTTTTTGGTTGTTTTTTGGGGGGAGGTATGCATTATTTTTCTTAAAAATTTGGAAATTTTGAAAAATGAATTAATTGTACTAAAACTTAAAATTGAAGTTAATATAAATGATATATTCCAAATGAAAACTTGATATATGGCTGAGTTTCATAAATCCGGATCTGAAAAGTGAGTTCATGATATAAAAAAATAACATTTTAAATTTTCATGTATCAGTACTTTTACTATCAAGACTATCATTGATTGGGAAAATTGTACAAATAATTTATGATATATTCTAGGCTACATTTTTTGACAAATTGGGAAACATTCTGTAAGGGAAACAGCCTGATTTTGGGGGTAATTAAAGGCAAATGGCTAAATTCGAGAGGTAATTAAAGGCAAACAATATCACTACATGTATGCATTTTTCTTGAACATTTCAGTCAAGCATATGACAAGAGTATCCAACATTTCCATCTTAAAGTATTGATATCAGAGAGAGGAAATTGAGTTTAAGAATTCTTCCATATAATGCTACAGAAATACAATACATATGAAATCAGAATATGTAATATTTCCTTACGTGCACATCTCTATTATTGCCTAGCTTGTATTCCTTCAATGTTTTATCAAGTCCTTGTTTCTGTTGGGTCAAGGCATCAATTCTATCCTGTAGCCTAGAGTTCTCATCTTCCATGTACTTGGTACGCAACTGAAGCATTGAGATGTTACGTGTCTTCTCTCGGATCTGTTCCTCACAATCCGATATTCTGTATAAAATAAAGAATCAGAATTACAGAATGTTAATGGGTAACACAAAACATAAACAACAAAAATATTAGTAAAACTAATGGATGCTCCCCAATATTTAAAGCATATGTTTTGAATGACCTTGAACTTTCAGAAATGACCTTAAAAGACCTTTGTCCTAAAGTCCTTGTCCGAAGGAACATTTGTGTGAAATATGATAAAATTCTGCTGAATAGTTCAAGCACAGGAACCTGAAATTCTGTCCATAAACAAGTCATTTATGTAGTCTGCCCTCTGTTATGAGGGCAGGAAAAAGGGAAGGAGTGTGCAAATTTGTTTTTGGGCCACGTCAGACTTCGGCTGTAGTTTGTTGTTTATCTACGCATTTTACATCAACAAATGATTGATACAGCTTGTATAATGATTATTCTAACTTTACATTTTTTTTAGCAATATTAAACAAGTTCAAACCTCAGTCTTTTCACTGAGCTTGAAATACATCTGGATTCCATACTGGGTTAACTTCCAGTCTAGCAGAAACAGGGTGCATCAAAGGTGCATCAAATTACCCCAAAAAGACCCAGAAGAACACCAAAGACACCCCGAAAAATCAACAGTTATATTACCAAATATGATTAATATACTGTATTTTATCATTAAATATCTTTTTGGCCAGTTATGATGTCTCTCTGGTCTTCTTTTGGGTCTCTGGGTAATTTGACACACCGTGAGAAATCTGTCTTTAATGTCCATGGCTCCGATTACTTACTGAGTCAAATATTCTCTTTTTTCTCTCAAAAGTTGTTGATAATTTTTGTCCATTTTCTCTTTCCAGTCAACTTCCTTTCGTAGTGAAGACCTGGTCATTCTGAGGTCATCGTTTAACTGTCTCAGTTGTTCCTGCATACGAGATCGTTCCTTCGTGTAGTAATCCCTGCAAAACCACATCATGAATCAATGATGAAGCTAAACTTAATTACAAAATGTCTTTTTTTTTTTTACATGTTTAATGCTGAATGAGGATTTTTTTTATCATGTCAGTATATTTAAAAGGACAAAATAAAAATTTTAATCTCTTTAAGAAATTTCTTCTTTTCCTTGAAATCTTTGTACAGAGAAATTTGTTTTCACCAAGTATGATAACATAATGACAAAAAACAAGATTATGTATGGTATAGTTGTTAAATTTCAAGGGAAAAAAATTCACATTTTTCTGAAAAAGGAAGTTATTTATGGGTATCAAATTTCATGCAAGACCGTTTCCAATACAGAAGTGTGATAGGTGGTAGGAGTAATCTATCTTGCTTTCCACTCAATCGGCTCTTGTCTGCCATTGACATTAAAGAACAATAAAGAGAGCCTTTAAACTGGCAACACTGTAAAATTTGAATCAACTTGCATGGTTTACGCTGTTTAAGTTAAAAAATTGTGTTATGACTGTTTGAAGTTAAGCTTTTGAACATTTTGTGACTCCAGAAACAATGTTATAGTTATAAATATAAATTACAAATAAATTTTTATTGGTAATAACTTTTATCATTTCAATTGGTTACATATTGTCTTTCTGATACTTCATAAGTATTAAGGTATTACATTAATTTGACAGTGAATATAACAAAATTAAATCCCTGCAAATAAAAGCAACTATACAGTAAACAGAACAAATATTAAACACATAAAACATCATTGAAGGTCATGTCAAAGATCATCATTTTGTATCTGAAGCATGTTATGTCACTGATGTCAATTTTCAATGAATTTATTTTTGCCAATGAAATAAATTAAGCTGTCTAACCCACACACTGCATTTAGACTGGTCTGTACAGCCTACAGGAAGAGTTCCTATTTTAATTTTAGGGTGTGCAGGTCATACCACAATCCAGCATATCTGGGATGGATATTAATGTTAACAGATATACAGAATGAGTTACATGTATTGGTCGCTATTATGAATGAGACAAAATATTGAAATAAAATAATAATAATAAAAAAACATATGTAAATCTAATGAAAATAATCCCATAAACCAACTAGAAATTAAACAAAAACTAAAAAATAAGAATAAAAATAATTACTTTGTTACATGTCAAAGGAAAACTGGTGTTCAGGTGATTAAAATGAAATATTATTATGAAAATAGGATTTTCAAACCAGTATGTACACTTCACTTAATCTCATTCTGATTTACCTCTAAGACACATTTTGACTAGTCTAAGTCATTGATTTACAGAAGAGTCCATTGTTTTTCAGGGGTTGATGAGTGTGAATGGTATATACAGAAAGTGAAATCTGATTGACTGAATAATGAAATACCAAAGAAATAAGTGAAATATAAGATTACCATAGAAACTTACAAAAATATATCTTTCTTAATTTATGCCAGAATGATGGATGGATGGACGATGCAAATATAAGCATAAAATCACTTTTTCTGTACACAGATAAAAATATTAACTCAAGACCATACAGTAGCCTATAACCACCATATTAACTCATAACACCTGTGGTCACATTTAAATTCACCCATATCAAAAATAGTATGGTCTGCTGTCGTAATTCAGGGGTGAATATGTTCATATTGCATGTAAAAATTATAATTTTTTTTATACTAAATCATACACCCCCAAATTCTGACAGTGGACTTAACCATTTTTTGAAATGTGCAGGTCTAAATGTGACTTTAGTGGTAGATAAGTTAAACTTTCATTCAATTTGGTGATTTGTGACGTGATTATAAACACCCCATGCCAACTGTTGGGAGTGGGTGCGGTGTGGAAAATGAAAGTGAGTCCCTGTGACTTATTACAACACTGATGTGTCAAATGTGAACTGTATCAACACTGTGTACGATATTTGTGACCTGGTTTATTTGTGACCTAGTTTATAATAAGAATAACTCAAAAACCATTACCTTCCCTGCCTATACAATTGAATGCGTAAATGTTACTTTCTAACCTACATAACCTGAAATTTAAAGTCTACAAATAAATGTTATTTTCTGAAAGTATCTATCCTGTGTTATTATCTTTTCTAATACTACTGTTCAATAAAAAATAAATTTCCTGTAATTTACTACATAATCTAAATTTCTATTCCTAGATTACTGTGTTAACAAACTCTCCCCCCTATATATCACTATATTCAAGTATAAATTTTAGTTTGCTCATCGTAAAAATATTTCAACATTTACTTTTAAATGCCTATTGTGTTCATGGATATGCTACTGTTCCAAAATACATCTAACAGTATCACCTGTCAACAAAATACACCTAACAGTATCACCTGTAAACAAAATACACCTAACAGTATCACCTGTCAACAAAATACACCTAACAGTATCACCTGTAAACAAAATACACCTAACAGTAACATCTGTCAATAAAATACATCTAACAGTATCACCTGTAAACAAAATACACCTAACAGTATGTCAACAAATATACCTACCAGTAACATCTGCAAACAAAATACATCTAACAGTAACACCTGTCAACAAAATACACCTAACAGTATCACCTGTCAACAAAATACACCTAACAGTAACACCTCTGTCAACAATATACACCTAACAGTAACACCTTAGTAAAAAAAATACACTTAACAGTTACAGCTATCAACAAAATACATTTAACAGTAACACCTATGTCAACAAAATACACCTAACAGTATTGAACTGAATCATGTGAATGGTGTTCTTGAGTTGATACACACAGAGCCATGTTGGAATAAAAATATGAAAGACAAAATGAACTCATGATAAACAAGTTGAATACAAATTTGGTGTGTGCAGTTCTGATTAAAGTGACTCTGATTAAATATACACAGTATCAAATACATGTACATGGACATCATTAACTCATTCACCCCTAAAGACACATTTGGACTGGTCAGAGTCATTGATTTATAGAAGAGTCCATTGTTTTTCAGGGGTTGGTGAGTTAACCTATAGAGTAAGATAAGTAACATGTGAATGCAGCCATACAGGTTTTTTTTTTTTTAATTTTGTATATCAAAATATCAGAAACTTTATCTCGGATGAATGATCTAGTAATTACTAAAACACAAAATAAGGTTAGGAAAGAGAGAAGATTATTGTAGAGTTTACAAAATATTTCTCAAATCATTTGACCTACCTATCAATATTAAAACATTTTTTCTATGCCTTAAAATTTCTTGATTTCTTAAAACAATATTATCTGACATAATTATAGTAAGCTTTTTCCGAGAAAGAAATTCCTCACGAATTTTTTACATGAATGTTGCAGTTTGATTGAATTACATAATCAAGCTGAATATAGAAACTCAAAATGGTTTATATATATTTAGACGAAAGAGTAAAACATAGGCTTAAGAGATATTTTCAAAAATTATCAATTTAAGAATAATTTTGTAACTTAAATGTGTGTGTGCAAGTGATTTCACTTGTGTAAAGCAACAACACACGAAAGAAACACACTACAATGAGAACTTTGGACACTAAACACCTGTGATAACGATATTACACATATCCACAAGGTGATTTTACCTATCTCCAACAGATCTTATAGGTAAAATGAAAAATACAGGTAAAGTGGGTAATCTTTAGTTTTCAATCTACATTTTCTCTTCGCAAACATAACACAGACCTTGAGTCATGTACTAACTATGCAATTATTTTACAATGTGGATGAAGTTTTTATTTTTCAAATTAAAAGATGAACAGAAAAAAAATTAAAGTAGAAAACAAATAGAATAAAACCAAATCTATAGCAATTTCTTCTTGATGAAGAGCAACATAGACAGAAAAAGAAGAAAAAAAAATTCAAATTTGTTTTCTTTAAGAAAAGTAAAAGAACCTATATCGCTACAAAAACTCAGAACAACATTGGTGAAAGCTAGGACACAGCGTTAATTCTGAAATACTGTTTTAAGCAGTGGATTATTTTATTATTTTAACAACATACTCAGAGTTGGTATATCCTGGGTCTTCTTCATTACTGAAATATTTCAAACTTGACGATAACTTTTTTTTTACATTCCTTAAAAACAGATTTAATGCTAATGTGAAAGTTTTAGTATGGGTCTGTAGCAGACATTCTTCCTTTCACTGAAACGGCAAAACTCCTTTCTTTTTGCATGGAAACCAATAAGACTAAATGAAAATAATATTTTCAAACAGGATAGATTATGTCATTGATTTAAATTGCTGCCCATAGTTAATAACATTTTGAATTTAAGTGTATTCAAGTTGAATAGTGACAGGGAATGCAAAGCATTGTGGGTAATAGTAGACTGACAGGCATGTGGCATTGTGGGTAAGATATTCAGGTTCTGTGTGAAAGGTGGATTGTGGGCAAGACATTCATAGCCTATATGTCATCTATATGGCATATGCATTGTGGGTAATCTCTTCATGATTTATATGGTAAATGCAATAAAATTTCTTCATACAATACACATCTTATGTGCACAAAAAGTCCAGTTAAAGCAGTGTCATTTCACACAATCATTGCACACTTAAATGTTGATCTAGACTGCAATGCTGACTAGATGATCTACCATGTTCTACCCAATAAGCGTCCACGTCCCTATAGCCACCCCACCCCTATAGTTCAGATTTACTCACCTTTTTTAAAACACACAATCAAAAATCTATTTTAACCAACATAACTAACAGTATATCTCTACCCCCCACCTTCACCAACAACAGAGTAATGTAGAAAGGTGGCATTAGGTGTCCTTGGTATTACCTACAACAACTTTAGCATGGTCCCTAGTACAAAATGTTAACTGTTTTATATCAATTTGACTCTTAATTGGCCCAATACACGCCCATCCCTTTTTCACATTATTTTAATGTCTTTGGCACTTATTTGGTTGAATACAATAACAAATCACATACAAAATGGGATAATCCAGGTGTAATAATGAAACTAAGGAATATACATCCACTAAGAACTGAGCCTGGCACCATAAAAATTAAGAATTACTTCAAAATCTAAAGATTTTATTCAACTTTTGGCTATTGCTGAAATCTGATTGGCTGAGCAGGCAAAGTTGAGAACATTCTCAGACTTGAATAGATTTTGAAGTTTTATTATGCCGAGTCCAGATAAGATGTGGGGTTTACCAGTATTCGCTGTGTGTTTTCATTTTGTACTATACACTGAATATCTGTTTTTATGGTGGCTGATTTTAGGAAGGATTCAGAGCCAAATTGGGAAAAAAGTAACTATGGCTATTTTACTCATAATAATAAGTGCCTCAGATGATCTTACTATATAGGACACACAATCAGTTTTGGCTCCAGTTGGTATTGAACCTACACTCACTGTCTAGAGGTTTGAGATACCATAATTTTTTAAGTGAGACGATCTAACCAACTGCCCATCTAGGCCCCTTAAATCAATGATAATTAAAGTATATTAACATATTTAATATGTATCAATCAATACAAGCTTATAATAGCAAATATATAAAATGATGAACTCGGTACAGTAACAAAACCAACCTGGCACGTGTTAGCTTGACCTTTGTCTTCATTTTTCTTTCTTCGTATTTCCGTTCCTGAATCTCCCGTCTTTCATTGACAGTTAGAAGTTCATACTGGAGATTTTTGACTTCCTTTTGGAGTCTTGCGATTTGTTCCATCATTCCTCTCTTTCCGACTTCAGAATAGTGCTGATGCTGATAGATCAAACATATCATTTTGTTATAAATCAAGTACAGTAAAACCTCGTAATACTGCCATCATGTGTTCAGTCCAAATTTGGCATTATAAAGGGGTTTGACAATTGGTTTAGGGAAACTTAAAGTGAAATTATATGGAAAATTAACAAATTGGACTTTCAAAAATTGTAGCATAAAGCGAGGTGGCAGATAAAACGAGGGACATCACAAAGAGGTTTTACTGTACAGCCTCATCTGTGAATTATCTCACCATCAATCTACTGTCAAACTTGCATTAATAGCCACCTCTGTATAAAGGGCACCTGCCTATAAAGGCCATTAAAACATAACCTTTGATAACTATTTAATTATGAATAAATCTCTCTTTAAAGGCCACCTGTCTATAACAGTTACTTTCACCTTTTCCCTTGAATGGCCTTTACAGACAGGTTTGACTGAGGTAAAATCAGAAACATTTTTCATTAATATTAAACAAAAAAAAAACTCTTTTAAAAGAAAAAAAAAGATTGACATTTCATATCTTGTTTGTCAGATACATGTATATATTAATGATAGATATTCTATCATTTTGATATCTTGTTCCGCAAAAAACAAAATTAAACATTAAGAAAAAAAAAATACTTTTAAGAGTATATAAGTTATACAGTGGAACCTGTCTTGAGAGACCATTCCTTCTGCCATGAAAATGTGGTCTCTCAAGACAGGTCATAATGAACAAAATGTTTAACCAAATGCATTTACAAATGTGGTCTTGGAAGACAATTGGTCTTTCAAGGCAGTTTACACTGCTTTACTGCAAGACTTGATTATGTATGTTCCGATTATATATTGAATACAAAAATACATGTTCATAATAGGTGTTAGATTTGGTCTACACTACAAAAAAATATTAAATTACATGTCTAGGACATGAATATCTATGTCTTGAATACATTAGAAGAGGGAACTGAAGCTGGATATCTATAGGAATCTAAATAAAAAATCTATAAAGAGAGATAGTAGGAAGATCTGTATACATACTGACAAAATCAAATATTTATTTCTGATAACAGGAAGTTTGTCTTTTTTTTTGTCTGATTGTTGTTTAACAACCCACCAATAATTTTTCAGACATGAAGATGTCACCAACTTAGGGTGAAGTGCCTCAAATTTTGATCTGTGCTTTAGAAGTGAGGGTTCATTTATGTGCCAAGAGAAACCACACTTTTGTGGCAGATGGGGCGGCCTTTCAATATAGGTTTTGCTGTACTGTAAACTAATCATGAATCCATGTTTAATGAATAATCAAGATTTAAGACTCTATAGAATCTCTGTCATTAAGATTTGGTACTACAGTTAGGTATCGCAGTCCCTGGACAACCAAAAGTCATGAATTCTGAATCACAAAGACGAGTCACTACAAGAACTCTAAATCACACTACAGATCAGAAATGTACAAGGAATATGTAAAAGAATATAGTAAGGATCTGCCATGTAAAAGATCTCTATGTAAAAAAATAAAGTAGTCAAACATGCATTAAGGACCATCTCTGTATAAAGGGCACCTGCCTATTAAGGCCATTCAAACATAACCTTTGTGAGCATTTTTTATAATGAATAAACCTATTTAAACCTGCCAATAGCATTGATTGGATTTTATTGACAGGATTAAATGTAATTGGAACCAGCATGGCTCAGGACCATATTTGATACCTCATGTGAATCACAATGTGAATCATCCATTTCAATATAATTCCTAAAAAAGGATTTATATGACTGAACCAGAAAGTGGAACAAATGACCCCTCACTGAATCATTTCCAAAATTCATACAAATCAAAAAAAATTCAAGTTGACAAATTCATCAATAATTTATATTTTCTCTCTGAGTCATAAAATGTATCTGAATCAAGATTTGTTGATGTGATTCATAAAACATGACAATCTAAATTATAGAAGAGTTACAAAATCAAGAGTTGTCTTTCTTTAATTTTCATTTTATTTCAATTTCACATTTTCATACTTTGTCAATTACAAGTTTAGGTTCTCATATAATAAATAGATTCCATTTATAATCATCATTTTTTGCAGTCACATGCACTTTGAGATTTATAAGATATACAACATTTAGATACAGGGATTTTCCACCCTATCGTAAGGGGTGTGTGTGGGGGAGGGGAGGGGAGAAGAGAGAGATAAGGCCCAATTCCCAATGCAAATAAAAAAGCAATTTTATCATAATTTGCAGTTGGAATTTCCCAACTGAAGTCAACTGACAATGAAATTGAAGAGATTCTTGTATTTACAATTTTGTGTATTTTCAAATTTCGCAATTTCTATAAACTGCTGCTAAAAATCCCAAATCCAAAAGGACCAGGCCCCTTCCAAAAAGAGTGTGGAAAATCCCCGACATAGAACAGAAGTGACTTGTAGACCTATATACCAGTATCCATGGATACTACTGAGTATTTAGTTAATGGGTATACTACAAAATCATCAAAATATACATTTCTATATAAGGCCAGTCCATATTAGTCATCTATCAACCACTTTTCAATTTGTTAGACACTCAAAGTTTCATGAATGTTTTAAAATGTCTGATTGCATGTAATGATTGACAAGCATTTCCATCACTCTGATCAGTAGCAAATATATTAGTATCATTCAACAGGGCTCAGATACCTAAAATACTTTAAATACTTCTCATATTTTTATAATTGAAAGACTGTATACCTGGTATTTTTCATTTCTGTTTAATTTTCACCATTTTCGACCTTAGATGAGAGGGCAAATTTAAAATGAAGGCACAATTTCTGATCTTAATAACTGAAATATGGACATTCAGGCCACTCAAAAGACCATGGAGATTTAGGGTGAATTTAAGACAGAATAAAAATGTTTTCTGTCATAAAAGAGTGAAAATTAACAGTAACCAACAGTTCCAGGCCAATAGTATATAATATACTATACTTTTATTTCATTTTGTAAGACACTGCTAGACTTTAAATATCATTTTCATGTATACTTAGCATTGAATATAAATATTATACATTTACGAAGTGTTTCTAGATCTATGTATTTGTTTTAATAAATCATTTTTTATAGAAATATTCAAAATTTATGAATTAAATAAGTTGAGTTACCAGGCAACCAGTGTTGTGTGATACAATCAAGCACAACTTCTCCATATTTTGGTGCCAGTTCAACCACTTTGTGAACCAAAGCTCAAGACTCAGGAATGAGTAGAACTTGTGCATTTTAAGCAGATCAGAAATGTTTTATTTTAGCATGGCAAACTTAGAATATATAAACCATTCTGATTTGTTTTGTTTTGTTTATATGTTAGGATGTTAACAGGAAATTACATTATATATGTACTTATTCCATTTATTTCTAAAAAAAAAAAAAACAAAAAAAAAAAAAAAATCAAAACCAGATATGTTTGTGAAACACAAATGCCCCCAGTCCCAACACAATTTTATAATTCTGACCCTACCCCACCCCCAGGGGCATGTGATGTCATTGAATTGTGAGCAACCCTGAGATGAACTTACAGTCTAAGTTTGGTTACTGTATCACAATCCAAACTTGAAATATTGCACTTTATATGTAAGCGGGACAGAATTACGGACAGCCAGACAGACAGAGGACGATCCAAACAATAGATGCCCAGGCAGACCTATCAGCCTGGGGGCAAAAATAAAAAAAGTATCCTGTTTAATTTTTACTTGTTATGTATACTTCCATTTTTAGACAATAAGAATTTGAAAACATCAAATTAATAATGAAATGTTAAGTAATGGGGTACCAAAATTCATTACACCTTTCTAGCTCATAGAATATTTTATCATTTTTAAAGTTTTTCAAAATATTTAAAGCACTTGCATGCAATTCTTAATATCTAAATCTCTGGGCTGAAATCATATGGTACATAATTAAAAACTGAAAATTCCTAGAAAGAATATGCAAATATTTGGATGATGCGCACAGCTGCTAGTTTGGCATGCATATTATATACATACATGTATAATTGTCATGTGGTGCATTTTATATATATACAGTTGTCTCCCTTTACCAACCATGATTTATGTGCTAAGATGTAGTGCTTTAATTAAAGTTTTCCATGTAGAAGTAAAACCTAAAGCTGCTGAGCCCTGCGAAATTGTGTATACGAAACTAAAGCCAGCACAACTCCGCTTGACAGTTATATATTGCAATGGACGCTGAGCACATGCGATGTGAAAGGCAGCCAAAATTACAACAACAAAATTCTTGTCTACGCCATGCATTTTACAAAATGAAACATGATAAAATGAGAATGTGCTACGATAATGCTAGAGAGGAGTGTATACATGTATGTCTATACATGGCAGAAAGGAAAGTTTGGAGTAAGGGAGATAACCCAGGAAAGCACTTTTTTTTTACATATCACTTTCGCTGCCATGTACTAGATCTACTACCTAATTTTTTAATCTTTCTGCAGATAAATAAAGGTACACTAACAGAACCCTGAAGTCACTTATCCAGATTCTAACATAAAAATGACAGATTTGATGTGTTAACAGGCCGGTTTAGCATTAGTGTATGTATAGTTTTAAGGTGCTTCTACACAAATTGATATAAAAAAAGTTTTCCCTAAAAAATCTGTCTGTAAATATTATGGAAAATTGCCATTAATTTTCCTTCCATGATTGTCATCTTTTTTTTCATTCTAATATTTTGAATTTTTTAACATTTATTAAATTTTGACAATCCACGAAGATACAACTTTACAAATCACCATAAGACTGTGCTCCAGAATTTGATAATTCAAGAATTCTCGAAATTTTTATGAAAGACAAAGGCAAACCCAATTCTAAAACAGGATAAAGATCATCATAAAAAGCTAGAAACATTTTGATCTAAATACATGTATATATATATCCTGGATTTTGGGTTAACTTTCATAGCGTTCCTGTTGTATATGCCCCATACAGAAGATATTCTACTTCACTTAAATTGATATCTGAAAACCATTAAGTACACAGGAATCTCGCTATGTCAAAATCAGAGGAGTTAAAATTCTGGTTATGTCAAAGTAGAATGGCAGGTCCTGATTTTTATGCTTAGAAAAAAATATTCATTAAAACTTTGGTTATCTTGAATTTCGGATATCTTGAAGTAATAGGGGGGAGGTTGGGGGGGGGGGAAGAGTCCTATGAATTTTGAGATAACCAGATTCCACAATATATGAGTATTCATATGTATTATATAATTCTTGTAGGAGTCCCATAAAAAATCTATAAATAATTGTATAATAGTTTGACCTTGGAGAAATGACCTTGATTTACATGCAGAAAGAGTATATATAATGATGGATGACTATGCACTGGATGAGAGTGAAAGTATGGGAGGCACAGAGCAGTGAAGAAAACAAATACCTCATTGTCCCATGAGTTTGAAATGTTTGTGTCCTGCGCAGCCATGAAAGAAAGTCAAATATTGTCAGATACAAGTAAGAGTGGTCACCTCAAAATACAGTCAGATGTACGATGTATAGGGGGTCATCTCAAAATGTTTAATACTATGAATATTCAGGTACATATTCTGATGAAAGATGAAAACTTCATAACAATAATTAAATGTACTTTCCTCTTGTGTATTTTAAATTATTAACTAGATTTGATTTACCTGTAATTAAAATGAAAAATTTAGTTTTAAATGAGTGTTCAATTTTAGTACTATAAATTTCGTTTTATTCACGAGAATTATCAATTAACGCGTTATTTCACGACAACTCTTGATCACTAAAATCAAATTATTGCATAACGAAGTATGATAATAGTATGACCAAGTGGGAATTCCAAATCGTGAAAATATAATTTCGCAAATAAATTTAGATTTTGTGTTTCCAGATTCACAGTATTTAAAATTCTTGATCCACCACTGTTGATTATCATTATATAACTATTACCTCTCTACAGACAGGAAGACAATTTTGTCAAATTACGTGGACAGACAATTATGTGCAAGTTATAGACAATTTCACCTTTATCTGGATCATTTTAACAATCAACAGAATATGTACCTTGTAATTTATTTGCTTTATTACATTCTTATCTGATGCTGATTGTTCATATACCCAACCCTCCCTTGGAAAATAAAGTCAGACTTTCTGATACAGAAACATGTAAACTAGAGGCCTAAATAAATGCATTATCTATAAATTCCCAGACCCAAAAGTCCTTACTTATAACCTTAGTAACTGCCCTATCCAAGAAAACCCAGATCCAAAGATCCTGACTGGTTACCTTAGTAACTGCCTTATCAACTAAACCCTAGACCCAAAGGTCCTTACTTATAACATATGTACTTGCCCTATCTATAAAACCCTTGACCCAAAGGTCCTTACTTATAACCTTAAAGCTAGCCCTTTCCATGAAAACCTATACCCAAAGGTCCTGTCCTGACAGGTTACCTTAGTAACTGCCCTTTCTACAAAAACCCATACCCAAGGGTCCTGACTGGTTACCTTAGTAATTGCTCTTTCTACAAAAACCCAGACCCAAAGATCCTTACTGGCTACCTTTATACCTGCCCTATCGTCAATGACCTCTCTGGTTTCCACCTAACTTGAAAACCTTAGACCCAAGGGTTCATCAAATTCAAAATTGTTATTGACTTACCCTATAGAAACTGACTAAGAATAAAATTAGCCCAGTGATATTTTTTAAAACAAGAATAAAATTAGCCCAGTGATATTTTTTAAAACAAGGTCAAAAACATTCAAATTTCCATTCTATGATCATCTTCCAATGACAATCGATGTTATGGTTTCAAAATAGATCATCTGAGTGGTCTTAAAGAGAAAACTGTCAACTTGCTGCAGAATTATTACTGTGATAAATCACAACAAACAAAAGCAGCTGATATTATCTAAATATGGACTATCTAATTTATATTGTTACTATAAATAGCTGTAGTATAATATATGCATGTGCACAACATTAACCCTTGACCTTCCACAGAAAGGTTTTACACTAAATGTGAAATATGCAAATTTTTATATTTAGTTTGCCCACTGATGTCATTTACCATGTAGCGCCATATGAACACATGCCATGTGACCTGAACACGTGCATCTATCTATTTATGTAAGTGAATATATTTATATATGTATCAAATCCCGTGAAAAATACTGTAAATGTCAAAGTGAACAATTAAGATCATGATAGAAATATTTACACAAAAAATTAAAACAATTACAGTTAAGTCCAGAAAAATTAAATAAACATAATCAAATTGTTGTATTTACCATAAACACATTTACCCCTGTAGCCATATTTGGACTCACCCATTTCAAAGAATGGTAAAGTCCACTGTCAGAATTGAGGAGTGTATGATTTTGAATCTACATACAGCAAAAAAATCACTTCCAATATTAAATAGTGCACTCCTGAATTATGACAGTAGACCCTGCTATCTATTGATTTGGATAAGTCTATATGTGACTTCAGGGGTTGACAAGTTAAGAAGGACATAAGCTTAAATTGTCAATCTAATATTACAACTATAATAATTAAAGAGAGACAGGTGAACATTTTTTTACAGCATTTCAAATTTGACAAAACAAAAGCATTATACTCACAATTTCCATGGCAGTTTGACTTCGGTCATGCATGTCCTCTAGTTTGGTTTCCATGTCCAGCATTGAGTGTTGAAGCTCGCGATTCTGTTCTACAACCTTCTGCTCCCTTGCTTTCAGGAGAGACACCTGATGTTTCAACTCGGCTACCGTCTGGTCCAGTAGAGTTCTGAAGAAAGAAAAACCCAAACAAATGCAAACACTGAAAACAGTGAAACCTGTCTTGAAAGACCACACTTGTGAAAGACCACTTGTCTTCAGAGGCCACCATTCTGAAAACCACTTGGTTAAATATAATCTTTTAACCAATACAGAGCATATGACGGACATATCCATCACCAAGTTAATTTTCCCTGAGTAAGTAAGACAGATATATCTGTCATCAAAAAGTAAATATTCAGAACATCATGTCCACACTTTTGATCAGTAAATATAATACAGAAACCCTACTGCATAATTTTTTTATTTGTTTATTTGC
This sequence comes from Atrina japonica, assembly GCA_030159075.1. NCBI lineage: Eukaryota > Metazoa > Mollusca > Bivalvia > Pterioida > Pinnidae > Atrina > Atrina japonica. Next base: position 314,979 of record BROG01000291.1, on the reverse strand, counting down.
TGTACTGTTGTCGTCTGCTCACGATGTAAACCATATAGTCCAAAATATTGGCGCTGAAAACTAGCAACAACGAGTCATAATGTTTGTTTTATATGTACCTAGCAACATTAATTACACATCGGCATAACGATAATGCTGCATCATAATACAAACTGAAGTGGTTAACTAAAACCTATTTTGAGAGACTAGACCTGCCTTGAGAGACCACATTTCAGTGGCAGATGGGGTGGTCTCTCCCGACAGTTTCCACTAAATAACCAGAAATGTCTTGAGATATGTATACCCGGTAAGTAACACTTACTCAACAGAACCAGACAGTATTTCAAACTTCCTGCACAAGCAAATGAATCCAAGTACGTGTTTTTATACACAGTATTGAAAATGACAACTTATAAGCCAGTCCACACAAAAACCATGCAAACTTTCTCACAAAATCAGCTTAGGTTCCAAGCACTCTAGAATGGGGGCTGACTAGAGGTGAGATATTTTATGCTTTAAAGCGAGATGCTCTAACCGCTCGGCCAAAATAAGAGACAAATATATTATAGTTTTGTACAAACCTCTGTAACTTCTCAGCTTCAAGCTGGTTTCTAAGCTGGGCAATAAGCTCCTTTTTATCTTGAAGATCATTTCGGAGATCCTCTGCTTGCTTCAGTTGAATTTCAACAGATTTGAGTTTGAATGAAACATCATTAAATTCATGTTGTAATTTTTCTGCCTGAAATGTGAAATAAACAAAATTTAATAGTGGAAAACTAATCTACAAAAGATTTATACTTCAAGTTTCCAAGCAACTCATTAAAACAATAAAGCAGTCTGACATGATAAGCTAAACATATGTACAATACATGTATATTTCAAGTTACATTTGATGGAAGCTCATGTCTGCAGACTGACGGGGTAGGTTTTATAATAAGAAACGAGTACAGAAGTTTTTCATCTGTATACAGTCGAATCCACTTATATTAACCTGTTACATTGAATTCCTGCTTTAACTGAAATAAATTTAATTCCCAGGCCAAATTGCTTTACTCCCAATATAGCCCGCTTATTTTGAAAGTTTTTGTTTATTTCAAAGAAAAATTTCCCTTCAATTTCAAACATATGTATATCTGGGATCTACCATATAGGTTTTCTTTACATTTGATGCAACAACTTCATGTGTAGCAATGTAAAACAGAGATAAAAAAAACAAACCTGTGATTTAGAACTATCAAAAATAAAACAAACAAGCAGACAAACATTACAGGAACAGAGCTGAAGACAGTCTCATTGCCTATATGCATGGCTTGAAATTATCCTTGGTCAGCTGGCCAGTAAATAATAGGATGAGCCAGGAAATTTCTCATGTATACTGGTCACTTTGTCCAGTAAAAGAAATAAAGACAGGCTCGTCAGATTTCTCATCTGTACTGGTCACTTTGTCTAGTAAAAGAAATAAAGACAGGGTCATCAGATTTCACAACTGTACTGGTCACTTTGTCCAGTAAAAGAAATAAAGACAGGGTCATCAAATTTCTCATCTGTACTGGTCACTTTGTCTAGTAAAAGAAATAAAGACAGGGTCATCAGATTTCTCATGTGTACTGGTCACTTTGTCCAGTAAAAGAAATAAAGACAGGGTCATCAAATTTCTCATGTGTACTGGTCACTTTGTCCAGTAAAAGAAATAAAGACAGGGTCATCAGATTTCACATCTGTACTGGTCACTTTGTCCAGTAAAAGAAATAAAGACAGGGTCATCAGATTTCTCATGTGTACTGGTCACTTTGTCCAGTAAAAGAAATAAAGACAGGGTCATCAGATTTCTCATGTGTACTGGTCACTTTGTCTAGTAAAAGAAATAAAGACAGGGTCATCAGATTTCACATCTGTACTGGTCACTTTGTCCAGTAAAAGAAATAAAGACAGGGTCATCAGATTTCTCATGTGTACTGGTCACTTTGTCTAGTAAAAGAAATAAAGACAGGGTCATCAGATTTCATCTGTACTGGTCACTTAGTCCAGTACAAGAAATAAAAATACAGTACAAGTGCTCAATAACTACTGTTGAGTTATTTGTAAGCCAGTAGAAGTTTGATGGGGCTTAGTAGATTTTTATGCTAACTGCCCTGCGGGGCACTTGGGCGGAAAACAACTTTAAATTCAATCCCTGATATGTTACTGTGACTCAGAATAAATAAACATATAGATCCTTTTTACAGGAGCAGAGCCTTCAATAGAAAACATACTGAGACATGCAAAAAGTATTCAGACACTATCATGTTTAGCTATATATTTCATATAATACCACATTTTCTAAAAAAATATGAGGTCATGTCTTTTTGCATTTCACTAGAATTTTCAACATAAAAAAGAATGAAATACAGTTTCATTAACTATTTTGATTTTTAGTTTTCAGAATCAGAAATTAAAAAATCTATTTATATAAACAGAACAATTAATTTGTGTGATGAAAACTTTCTATATGGTGATTTAAAGTTTTACTTTCTGTTTACATTGTCAAATCTTTGAAATGATAAATTGCAAAAATACATCCAAAAAACTATTGAAACTTGGAAAAATTCTTTGTTTAATGGTGAAAATTCTATTGAAATGCGATCAGAAATGGCTTCACAATATTTTATAAAAAATGTGGGTTTTTTTTTTAAGAAATATATCGCAAAAAATAATAGTCTCAATACTTTCTGCATGACCCTGTAGCAGGTTAAATCTTTTAAGACATATTGTACATTGAGTGTTATAAGGTCATCATGACATGAAATAATAAAAAATTAATTTCAATGATATAGTTATGGCAGTAAAAATAAACATCATGATGCAATTAACTCACCCCTAAAGACACATTTAGACTAGTCTTGGTCTCTGATTTACAGAAGAGTCCATATTTTTTCAGGGGTTCATGAGTTAAACAATGTGTTTGAGAAACACTAATGCCCCAGCAGTTACGTTATTATAAAAATTAACAGAATTCATCTTAGATCTTATCTATAGAAAGCAACACACCAAATTTGGTTAGAATTTAAAGAAAGAAACTTTAAAAAAAAAAAAAAAAAAAGAAAACTCAACTGATGAAAACCAAAATGATGCAAACATAAACTCCATTTACAGCACAAATTAATGTCAAACTGAAATAATGTCCTCTACAAATCAGAAATACATATTGTATTCCTGGAAATTTCACTCCTGTTTATTTTTTGCCATTTTTGCCCTTAGATGAGAGGGCAAATTTAAAATGAAAGAAAGATTTTCAAGCTAAATCATTCAAGCAGGCTATACATCATTACATGCCATCCATGAGATTATAGTGATTCAAGGCCATTTTATGATGGGGTGAATATGTTTTCTGTCGTAGAAAATGTAAAAGGGCAAAAATAAGCAGGGAAAGGGCAAAATTTTCCATGGATACAGTGTGTTTTAGAATCCAAGAGCTAAGTCAAACATGAAAAGTTTAAAGTCCCATAACTCTGACAAATATTGTTAAATAATGATCATACTCAAACTCATATGAGATCTTATCTATATAAAGCAACTTACTAAAGCTGATTAAAATTTGAGACAACAAACTCAAATTTTCTTACAAATCAGAAAACGTTACAGACAGACAGCCTAAAACATGTCTCCATGTTTTATTTCAGAGAAAAATAGTAATACTCATATTACATGAATGACCTCTGACTCATGCTTGATCTCAAGGCAAATTACGTGACACTCATGTGAAATGAATGACCTCTGACCCATTATGTGACCCTCATGTGAAATGAATGACCTCTGACCCATGCTTGATCTCAGGGCAAATTATGTGACACTCATGTGAAATGAATGCCCTCTGACCCATGCTTGATCTCTGGGCAAAGTTTGTGACACTCATGTGAAATGAATGACCTCTGACCCATGCTTGATCTCAGGGCAAAATATGTGAAACTCATGTGAAATGAATGACCTCTGACCCATGCTTGATCTCTGGGCAAAGTTTGTGACACTCATGTGAAATGAATGACCTCTGACCCATGCTTGATCTCAGGGCAAAATATGTGAAACTCATGTGAAATGAATGACCTAGCTGACCTATGCTTGATCTCTGGGCAAAGTTTGTGACACTCATGAGGCAAAATAGTATCAATGTAATACATGCAGAATGGATGACTTGTGACCCATCTTATCTAGTTAGAAAATACGAAACAAACACACCAGAGTTCAGTTGTACAGATACAAGCATACACATGTTACAATATAAAATTATAAAACATGATATATAATAACAGTCAAACTTGCATTAAAGGCCACCTCTGTATAAGGGGCACCTGCATATAGAGGCCACTCCAACATAACCTTTGTTAACTTTTTGTAATGAATATATATCTCTTTATAAAGGTCACCTGCCTATAAACTATAACAGCTACTTTTGCTTGTTCCCTTGAGTGACCTTTATAGTCAGGTTTGACTGTATATACAAAATGTATATATCTGTCACTTTTAGATATCTAATTGATCACCAGTCTCTGAGTAGTGATAAATCAGATAATATTTTAGTCTCAACTTGATAAACAAAAATAAGATCACACCAGACAGCTGTTTCTGAGTTATTTGAGTCATAAGCCCCCCGTGTCGACATTTAGACTCACCCAAGTCAATTAAAAGAATGGTCTACTGTCGGGATGTTTTCAGGATTGTGGCAAGTCAAAATTACACATAAAATTATTGTAAAATTTAGATTTTAAATCATACACTCCTGAAAATATGACAGTGGACTTTACAATTCTATGAAATGGTTGAGACCAAATGACGCTTTAGGGACTGATGACTTAGCTGCGTAAGTGACATAATAGCTAAAAATAAACATGTTACAGAACAACCGCAGACAATGATGGAAAGAAAAAACAACGACATCAACACATATAACATGTATAAAGTAGAAATAAACAAAGTTTACCATCCCCTTACCTACAACATTGTTACAACACATACGTACTAAGATAAAAATGTATATACTGCACAAAATGGTCATTCACCCCTAAAGACACATTTGGACTGGTCTAAGTCATTGATTTACAAAAGAGTCCAATGTTTTTCAGGGGTTGATGAGTTAACCCTATGCTTTTTTGTTTGTGTATGCGAGAGTTTTTTAGTGGGAGTGGGGGTATTGTTTTTACATGTTGAAAGAGTTATTCCTATCTGATATTAATTATAAAATTTTGTATAATCATAGCCTTCAAAATGACTGTTAGATATCATAAAAATAAGAGTAGACTGCTTTATGTATTGATTTGGGTGAGTCTAAACATGGCCACAGGGGATGAAGAGTTAAACAACATTGTATCTATCATATTTAAAAAAAAAAAAAAAAGTATTATGGACCTGTGCCCATTTGCCATTTGTCAGCAAATCAAAACAGGAAGTTTCTTTTTGAGGACATTAGTATCAATTTAATGGTATCTACTGGCTGTAGACCAATTCTTGCCCAGCACTAATTGCTGAAAAAAAAATTTGTATTTTGAATTTTGAACAGTGTTAACTGCCACAGTCAACAATTTTTCAGTCATGCAGTGGTGGCCATTGTTTAAAGGTGGAGGAGAGAACCCAGTTACAATGTACCCAGGAAGAGACCACCGCAGTTAAATTGGCAAACTTTCTCACCAAAATTTGGCTTAGGTTCCAGTGAGGCTCGTGACTGGTATTTTACTGGTGTTTTACACAAGCGCATTACATAAAAATTTGGTTTTTTTCTTCAAATGTCCCGGCTGTAATATAATAATGTCTGGACATGCATTTGTGCAGTATATGGTTGATGAAGTGCAAACTATCACAAAAAAGTCATTGTTAACTATGAACATTAATTCTGATAACAAAACATACTACAGTCAAACTTTCACTAAAGGCCACCACCTTCCTATAAAGAATGTATAATGAGCATCTGCCTATAAAGGCAACCTTTCTATATAAAGGGCACCTGCTTATAAAGGTCATTTAAACATAACCTTTGTTAACTTTCTTATAATGAATAAACCCCTTTATAAGAATGTATAATGAGCATATGCCTATAAAGGCAACCTTTCTATATAAAGGGCACCTGCTTATAAAGGTCATTCAAACACAACCTTTGTTAACTTTCTTATAATGAATAAACCCCTTTATAAGGGCCACCTGTCTATAACAGCTACTTTTGTCTGTTCCTTAGAGTGACCTTTACAGACAAGTTTGACTGCAGTATGCATTCCTCTTACTACATATTTATCCTCACCAATTTTATTCAAATTTCAATGATAAAGTATAAAAAAAGAAAAATTGTCAAAAATAAATTTTCATTTAAATCTAAATTACCCACAATTCAACAATGACCTTTGTGTCAACGATTAACCCTTTAACCCTCAGAAACCACAATATGCACAGTCAATTCCAGTTGTTATTGATTGAGATATGGAAACTCAAGAGGCAAAAGGGTTAAAGGTCAAGAAAAAGCAGACGGAATACAGCAGATTTGGGATATCTACCTTTATCCAGTTTGTGGTTGCCTTGAAAAATTGGATAAGACAAAAGCATAGCAGAAAGCACCTTGCAAATTGAACAAAAAACTAACAAGTATTAAATTTCTACAAAGAAAGAAGTTAGAATGTTATTGTACTCTCTCTGGTACAAATAGCGCCACCTACTTACTTTAATAATGAAAGGTTTAGCTTCAGTGTCCTTCAATTTAAAGAGAGGTGACATGTTAAGGGGAGATAACTCTAAAATACATATATCCATGAATTGAATTTTACAATAGATAAACATCACAATTCTTTTACTTCCTCAACAATGAAATGTCAAACTTCAAAATATAAACAATCCATCTGTCTCTAGAGGTCATATCTAATGTATTCATATACTAATCTGTGAACTTTGACTGTAAACATTTATTCATTTAAAGGGAAAATAAAGTTGAAATGATCTTGTAGGGTAAGAGGCAGTCTCCAGAAATAGAATTTTGAATTTTGAATGATGTTTTATGCCACACTTATGTCACGTTTTATGCCACACTCAACAATTTATCAGTCATATGGTGGTGACCGGTTTTTAATGTTGGAAAAAAGAACCTGGTTACAATGTACCCGGGAAGAGACCAGCAGCCTTCCGCAAGTAAACTGGAAAACTTTCTCACAAAAATCATCCTAGGTTCCAGCGAGACTTGAATCTGCGCTGACAAGAAGTGAGAGACTTCATGATTTAAAGTGTGATGCTCTAACCACTTGGCCATGGAGGCCCCCTCCAGAAATAGAATATATCTATATTTTACATAAACACTTGATGATAATTTTTGTCTTCTCAAATAATTAATTTTCGTAATGTTGTTATATATAACAATTTTTTGCCCTCATAAAGACATGAGTAGAGATATCATTTCATTACGATTCTGGGTAAGATAAAATCGAAAAAATATATATATATATATATAAAAGATATGCACCAATCAAATGGACTCTAATATTCAGATAATTGTAGTAATGGCCCAGCACCATCAAATCCAGTAAAACTCCAAGCTCAACGATTTTTTCTCTGATTTTAATTTTGTTTTAATAATTTTGATTTGTATTTAATGCTGGTTATGTGGTGATGACCAATTTTTAATAGTGGAGGAGAGAACCCGGTTACCAAGGAAGAGTCCATAAGCCTTCCACAAGTAAATTGGCAAACTTTTTCACAAAAATCAGCTTAGGTTCCAATGGGGCTCAAACCTGCACTGACTACAGATAGAGAGTTCATGGTTCAAAGCATTGTGCTCTAACCACTCGGCCATGGAGGCTCCTGATTTTAAAAGGAAAATGAACAAAATGGAAGCTGTCACTGAACATTTCATATATTTACAGCATTAATAAATGATAATTTGAAGATAGTTCAAAGGTAGTTTAAGTGTATACTCAAATTTTGTGTACAATGCTCAATGTATGTTTTTTATACACATGTGAAAGGATGTCATAAACTTGACCTAATGTTCTTGATGTGAATGAAGAAAGTAAATATGTTTTTTTTATCAATCACATCCAGAAATGTAAGCAAACAACTATATAGAATACAGTAAAACCTTGTTATAATGCCCCTTGTTTCATTTGCCACCTCTCCTTACGTCATAATTTTTGAAAGTCCACTTTTACCATTTTCCCTATAATTTAATCTAAAGTTTCCCTCAATCTTTCACCAAACCTCTTTATTATGCCAAATTTGGGCTGAACAAATGGTGGAAGTATAACAAGGTTTTACTGAATAATCAAAATTATCAATCAAATGTTGAGCTGGAAGAATTTACTGAAAGTTTGTGGCACCATACATAGGAATTTTTTTCAATGGCTATATTTCTCCGAGACCTTCATGTACATATAGATAAATTTGTGTTTAAACTACATGAAATATTAACTAGAAAGTCCAGAACTGGGATGCTGGAAGGAAAGCTTAAAGGTTTCAGGAGGGGAGGGGGGGTAAATATATATAACATACAGATAGGAATGTACAAGAATCATTTGAATACATCTACTGCAAAATAAATGAAACATGGCACGACAAATTACGATATGGTTGTCAGATTGACTGCAATGCATTACAATGTATGTGAAATATCATGAATAGTCAGTAATAATATTTACCGTATTCTACACAATGAGCATCCATGTCCCTATAAGTGCCCCTCCCCTTTAGGTCAGATTTACCCATCCCCCTTTTTTTCTTTATACAAACCATCGAGAATCTTTTCAAGGAGATGTGGACCAGAAAAATGTAAGTAAAAGCTAATCTCTAGCTCCCTCCCCCAGCCATAGAAGCTATGTTGATAGGTGTCCTCTGTAATAACTACAATAACTTTATCATCTTGCCTTATGAAGACAAGAAGCCCAGTTGGGCCACAACGTTCACCTGAACTGAGTCGGTATCTTACAAACACAGTGGTACATAGCATAAAGACCACCTCCCAAGTGTAGGAGGTGAGCTCAAGTGAGCTAAAAATTAACTGTAGAAGGTGAGCTCAAGTGAGCTAAAAATTACCTCCAAAGTGTAGGAGGTGAGCTCAAGTGAGCTAAAAATTAACTGTAGGAGGTGAGCTCAAGTGAGCTAAAAATTAACTGTAGGAGGTGAGCTCAAGTGAGCTAAAAATTACCTCCCAAGTGTAGGAGGTGAGCTCAAGTGAGCTAAAAATTAACTGTAGGAGGTGAGCTCAAAATTACCTCCCAAGTGTAGGAGGTGAGCTCAAGTGAGCTAAAAATTAACTGTAGGAGGTGAGCTCAAGTGAGCTAAAAATTAACTGTTTTTCATCAATTTGAGTCTTAATTGGTGCGCCCACCCCTTTTCCTAATTTTTTAGCATTCTGGGCACTTATTAGGTTGAATACGGTAATATCTTTTAGGCTACTGTTTACCAATGTAAAGAAAGGCATTAAATAATCTTAAGCCGTTCCCTAGGCTGCAAACTGCATGTATATTGTCAACAAGCACATGCTGTATAAGACAGGCATTATAGCAATACTAACCCTTCTCTCTGCTGTATCTGACCTGGTCTGTAATAACTTCATGCTGACCTCTTGATTTGCCGCTGCTTGACTGAAATTGGTCTCTGCCTGCCGACTTGAGGAATTTTTCTTAAATGATATATTATTTTGCAGAATGTTAGTTAACAGAAAAAGCAGAAAAAATGTTTGAAGCAAATTAAGCTAGACAGTAAAACAAGCTCTTGGTCACTTTCAGTGAATGATAAGAATTAAGACATTTTAACAGATTCCTCTGAATCACAAAATATCAGTCTGTGAACAAGGGGTCCTAATTGTCATTTGAGTTTCTGAGCTATATACTGGCAGAGGACCACTCCTTGTCACCTTTATAAAACTGACTGTAGGCTACCTATTCTTCAAACGTATACTTTTCTTTACGATGTTCATTGATAAAATAACTGCCTAGTCACAAAAGTCTATAATCTATATTTACATTTTCACATCAAATATAAAAGACATTTGCCCAATCCAGTGCTATTACTCATTACTCATTTAACCCTGTAGTCACATTTGAACTCACCCATTTCAAAGAATGGTTAAGTCCACTGGCAGAATTCAGGAGTGTCCAATTTAGAGTCCAAATTTTACAATAATTCAACATACATCATTAACTTGTTGAATCCTGATTTAGGACAGTAGACTATACTTTTTATTGATTTGGACGAATCTAAATGTCACCATAGAGACAGAAGAGTTAATCACTTTTAACTTCAGTCGGTAACATGTTGACCTTTTCAAACTTTCAATACAGCACTATTCTGGTGCTCTGCCCTCCCCTACTGTGACGTAATATCTAGGTGCTGTTTCGCTTTGACATGTTTATGAGTCATTTGATGTGATAACTGATCATATGACAGTCACCCAACTCCTCTCAAACTCAGGCTTACAAATCTGCGGGTGCTTAGTGGAGTTATCATAAACTGGAAGCTATTTTGGTTTTCTGGCTTGTATCTCAGCAATATTTTGCACAAACATTTTGAATAAATGTCTTTCTTCTTCAAACAACCCTGTATGCTTTGAAATTACAATTTTACCGTTAAATGATAGCATTGGCGAGAATCATTACTTGGCGAGAATTGGTCAATTATCATTATATGTATTCCCAAAGCTACAACAGACTCTACAACTAGACAATTTGTAAGATAATCTTAACATTCAATTGTACACTGTTATTTTCTGATTATGGAATATAGCCAAATGCAGTATAGATACAGTGCAACCTGTCTTGTGAGACAACATGTGAGTGGCAGATGAGATGTCTCAACACAGGTTCCCCTGTATTTTTAATAGATCTTGGAGTTCAAGTCTTTACACAAGAAAACCCACATAGGAATGGCACTATAAGCAGCATATAGTTGTATATAATAAATTTGTATCTAGAATATATATAAAGTTTATTTAACTATAGAAGAAGACTATACAGAAGCTGGTTAAAAAACTTTAAATACATACTGTATACCTGGATATGTTGGCCCTTGGGTATTTTTGGCCCTTTTGACAGAAAAAATATTCACCCTGTCATTATCGCCCTTAATAACCAAATTTATCATCTATGGTATGTATGTCTGAACTTCAATCATTTAGCTCGTAACTTTCCCTTCCATTTTAAATTTGCCCTCTTAGTTAAGGCGAAAATGGCAAAACATTAAACTGGAGCAAAGATTTCCAGGTTTACAGAAATTAAATAGGTAAATATTTTGTATATGTACCCTTTCTAGTTCATCTTCCAGACTACGTTTTGCTGCTTCCAGAGTTGCATTCTTTTCCATTAGGGATCTCACCTGGCTCCACACCTGAATTATAACAAAACATAACAGTCAAGATAAATATAAATTATTGGCAAACAGTCTGACAATCTTAATGTTCTCCAAAATTTGATGAAATATTTTTGAAACTGTGTGTAACATGTGGAATGTTTGAAGGTCAGAATACACCCAATAAAAAGAACTGCAATCAATCAATTATAGAAATGTTTCCACTTTGTCCCAGTTTTGATATCTTAAATGCACTGTAAACTCAGTTTTTTTCGTTGCCCTGAAATTTTGCAATTTTTTTAATTTTCCAAATTTCGATGCCCTTAACTTTCATGATTCTATGTTTGTACAAGGGAAACAGTTCCAAGATCCTGATTCCAGAATATACTTTCACTATCTTTATTTTCCATGATTTTTCACCACTCATGAAATTCACAAAAGTAAAGGGCGAGCAAAAAACCAGGGTTTTACAGTATTCATAATAACATTACTCTTAACCTTTCATGTTTTTGATGACTAATTTCTGATTAGTATATTCAGGTCTGCCACACCCAATACAGTCAATATCTACAGGGTCATTCCAAAAACTTGTCTTTCTTTTCATACTACTTAGATTGATACACAATAACAAATAAGAGACATACACAGACGTGAAAAAATCTTATATTCCAATGTATTTTATGAAAATAAGATCAGGTCCAGTGTCGTATGCATATACAAACAGTAAAGTCGAATTAATCATTTGCAAACCAATAATTGCCAAACACTGTTTCTCAAGCAATTTTCACAAAATATATAGGAATTTAAGAATTTTTAAGAACAAAACAGCATCCTCATTCATCCACCTTCAGTCGATTCTAGACATGTAACAGACTTTCTCAGTGTTTTGTTTTGATTTTGTTCTACCATAAATATTCATTTCAGTTTACCTATGTCAGTAGACTATTAAGGAAGAAAAATATTTTTATTCACCTGATACCATTTTATGCATGCAATTACAAAGCAAAAGAGGCGAAAAATAACAAATGCTATGTTACTCATACAGCATACTAAAATAGGAATTGATTTATAAAAAGGAAAATAAAAACAAAAGACTGGCCACAACCAAACTGAAAAAGAAAAACTGTCACAAGAGGTCTACCTTATTTGGTTTAACTGTAATAATTTGTTAAAACATTATCAACGATACATGGTTAATTGTACATTGAAAACAAAAGTAATTGACAACACAGAGAAAGTGGAATGCATTTTGTGAGTACAGTTCAGGATGACTGTGTCCTAGACTCTCTGGCAGTTGTGACAACTGACAGTTGACAACAATGCTGACAATAACTGACTGACAGAAGTGACAGTTGTTGACTGGAGCCAGCTACATTGTTGAAAGATGTGATTGGTGTATACAATGTTTGTGTAAATTCATTGTTTATTAGTGTAGACTGTGTTAATACATTTCAGAGTGGTGTGATCTATTGTTGAGTGGTATAAGTAGTGGTGTGATTGGTGTGAACGTTATTGTTAAGTAGTGTGATTGGTGTGAACGTTATTGTTAAGTGGAATAGTTTTTTGGTTTTTTTTAAATTAAGTGGTGTAGTTAGTGCAAACTATATTTTTAAGTGGTGTGACTGATGTGGATTATATTATTAAGTGGTGCAATTATATTGGTAAGTGGTGTTGTTGGTGTGAACTTTATTGTCAAGTGGTGTAGTCGGTGTGAACTACATATTGTTAAGTGGTGTAGTCAGTGTAAACTGTATTGCTAAGTGGTGTAGGTGGTGTGAACTGTATTGTTAAGTGGTGTAGGTGGTGTGAACTATATTGTTAAGTGGTGTAGTTGGTGTGAACTATATTTTAAGTGGTGTAGGTGGTGTGAACTGTATTGTTAAGTGGTGTAGTTGGTGTGAACTATATTTTAAAGTGGTGTAGTTGTTGTGAACTTTATTGTTAAGTGGTGTGTTTAGTATGAACTATATTGTTAAGTGGTGTAATTGATGTGAATTTTATTGTTAAGTGATCTGAACTATATTGTTAAGTGGTGTGAACTGTATTGTTAAGTGGTGTAGTTGGTGTGAACTATATTTTAAAGTGGTGTAGTTGTTGTGAACTTTATTGTTAAGTGGTGTGGTTAGTATGAACTATATTGTTAAGTGGTGTAATTGATGTGAATTTTATTGTTAAGTGATCTGAACTATATTGTTAAGTGGTGTGAACTATATTGTTAAGTGCTGTAGCTGATATGAACTATATTTTTAAGTGGTGAAGTTGGTGTGAACTATATTTTTAAGCGGTGTAGTTGGTGTGAATTTGTGAACTATTTTATTGAATGGTGTGATCAGTATTGACTATTTTTGAGTGGCACTAGGCCTGTTGGAAATAAATGAAATGTATTACGACTCATTCTTGTAAAAATGTCTGATTAAATTGATTGTGTAGAAAGACAGAAGTTGCTCATATGATCTGATCATATTACATCATGTGGAACAGATATATCCTTGCTGCTGTCATGTGACCAACTGTAATGTCACATGACACAAAATCATGTGACTTTCCAGACATCGCATGTCACAGTTCATGAATTAATTTCAAGTTTATGATTAGATTTGAATAACTCTAAAAATAGAAAAATGCTTGACAAAAATGGAATACTCTGCAGTTAAATTTCAACTACTGCTAATTCTCATGGGTTAAATAATTTTTTTGTATTCAATTTCTAATTGTGAGTAAGAAATAAAATGACAGAGCAGAAATTTTTTCACTTTTGTATGCAAAAGTGCAAGCAAAGCAATAAACATAAAAAAAAAGAGAAAAAATGAAAGTAAATGAGAGAACATCACTATAACATATAACACCGAATATAAACTTACTCTTAAATTCGGAAACTCATCCTTTGTTTGGCAAAATAAAATAACACGCTTTAAGTCAAGATAATCTGATTAGCCACACTTAAAAATCATAATTGTCGGCATATCTACTTAAAATTCATCATTTAGGCCTTAACCAAACTTCTATTTAGAAAGCAAATGGATTGAATATGTACATACATTTCGTTCGGTCTGCACCTGTAAAACGTATAGGTAGCAAAACCTAATCAACCAAAGTGTTGCAATAAAAGCCTTCCTAAACAAAATCACTATGATACAGTTAAGGATATTTTTTAAACCTTCATTACTCAAGATATACAGAAATAGTAAATAAAATTTAAAACTGCATTTGTTTTTAGATTCGTGCATTTAAAATTGTAGATCAAATACCAACTTCCTACTGGTCTTTTTTTAACTGATACATGTACATATGCCATATTTGCCAGAAAAAAATAGAACCAACACAGGAATAAATATTTTCAAGTTAAAAAAGAGTAAATGCAAAAAACGTTTGTGGCATCTTTATTCATTTCATGCTTTTTTAAAGTGTCCCCTCCACTAAATGCGCTTTTCAGGAAGGCAATGGCCGAGTTTAATAAATTATTAATGAAAGTAATTATTGAACAGAAACTTGAAATTGGTAACCTAGAACTTGTCCATCCCCATGTTAATACTTGCCGTAAAAAAAAACCAAAACCTACAGAAAAATAATTCCCAATATTAAGGTGTAACGATAATAACCAAACCACTACAGAAGTGCACTAGCACACTAAAATGTAAAAAATCCAGTTTCTACACTACTGAACATTAAAACATGTAAAAAAAAATCATTGAACCTACACATGCTAGAGTTAGTTTGAAAACTTTAAGTTATACAAATCAGGGCAGTGTTTCACCAAAGGATGTAAATGTGAAATTGTTAAATTTACCATACATTAAACCGGTTTAGAAGAATTTAAAATACAACTGTTGAAAAAAAATTTACCATACGACTGTTAAACAAAAATTTATCATACAACTGTTGAACAAATATCTACCTTACGACTCTAATGATAATTAACCATAAAACTGGTTAACAAAATTTACCATACAACTCAAACAAAAATTTACCATACAACTCAAACAAAAATTTACCACATGACTCTAACAAAAATTTACCACATGACTATAACAAAAATTTACCATCAAATTGGCTAACAAAATTTACAAAATGACTTGAACAAAAATTTACCATGAAACTGGCTGACAAAAATTTACTGAGAATTGATTACAGACTTTTTGTAAAATGTTGTTGAATTTGACTGAACTCATGGTGGGTGTGACCAATCAACAGGGGATGCTTACTCCTCCTTGACACCTGATCCCACCTCTGGATTTCCAGAGGTTCGTGTTTGTCCAATATTCACAAGATTTTGTATATGTATCCTGGACTTCTTAAAGATTTTTATATTGGTATCTGAGATTTTTATATTTCTTGTCCTCAACCATCAAGAAATGAAAAATATTTTTCAAGTATTCAAAATAGGGTTAAGGTAACCCATTTACTCCCTAAAGACACATTTGGACTGGTCTAAGTCATTGATTTACAAAAGAGTCAATTGTTTTTCAGGGGTTGATAAGTTAATATTTCAATCCATTAAGCAACTGCAAATAGCCCAGTTAACACAAGCTCTGAAATAATAACTTTTAACAACCAAGCTCTAAATTAAGCTGATCCTCAATCAATCTGAAGCTCTTGATTTTCAAATGAAGTCAAGCTCTGACATAAAGCTGATTCACATCTGTCGTTAATTAAGCTTTAACACAAGACGTTAAATTGTCAGGACATATTGGAAATTTTTTTTTAAATTTTGAATAGTGTTTTACGACAAACTAAAAAAATGTTCAGTTATATGGTGGCGGCCAGTTTTTGTTGGTGGAGGAGAGAACCTGATTAAAGCTGTACCCGACTACCGAATTTCTGCATGTAAACTGGCACACTTTCTCAAAATAATCAGCTATAGTTCCATATTTGAAAAAAAGTAATTTAAACGTACTACATTATAATGTTTCTATTCAGATATATCTATTTTCTGAGGTATTTTCTTTACATTCATAAGAATATTAATAAACATTTTTTTTTTTGCTTCTTCCTACATTTTCAGTGTACATAAATATAATTAAAGCATTACGTGACAAATATACATTTTTCATAAATAGGGACAAAGTTAGTATTCACATTCACTTCAGATAAGAATGACAAGAAGTTTAAAAGCTCAGACATACCTTCGTGATTTCTTGATCCAAAGCTGAATTACGATTTTCTAAGTCAGTTCGAATCTTAATTTCTGTATTGACTTGGGACTCTAGCCGATCGGCTGACCCCTTCATTCTGTTCAGCTCTTGTACCTTGTGTTGATATTCCTGTAAGGAGAAAAGAACTTCCTGAGATACATACTGGATTGTTATATTAAATTCACCTTAGCAGGGCAGCATTTTGTGATAGGCTGTGCATAAAAGCCTTGTAAACTTTCGTTTTAACCCATCAACCCCTAAAGACACATTTGGACTGGTCTATGTCATTAAATTTACAGAAGAGTCCATTGTTTTTCTGGGGTTGATGAGATAAGTTTGCTTTGTTTGTTTGTTATTATTATTGAAAATTATGAAGGAATATGTACTGACATTATACAAATATACAAAAGCTGTTTGATGCTGGCAACACGAAATATTTCCAATTAAAATGTAAGTCAATGCCTTATTGCTTTAAAGGCAAGATGAAAATTTGTAAAATAAAAAAATAAAAAAGAAAGAACGTGAAAAAAAGCACCTGTAAATTAGTAATAGAAAATGAAATGTAATTTTTACAACATTTACACCTTATTTATTTATCATACAATTTTGGGGGAAGGTGTGTGTTCCACTAAGAATTTCCAATAATAAACTTGGACACTGCTAGGGATAATGCAGAGAGAATCTGTTTACAATGTACCAGGAAAGAGACCATGGGCATTCTGCAAGTTAACTGGCACTCACAAAATCAGCTTAGGTTCCAGTGGCACTCGAACCTGCACTAACCAGAAGTGAGAGACCCCATGCTCAGCGCGCTATGCTCTAACTACTCGGCCAGAGACCCTGAGTTTTGCTTGTGAAGTAGAAAATCTAATAATTGAGCCAATGTAGTTATTCTAATATGAATCTATGCAATATACTGAACCTGTTCCTTTTCTCGCAGCTGGTTACGTAGTTCTTTGTTGTCTTTGCATGTTGTTTCTAGTCGTTCTGTAACGTTCTCGAGTTCTTTCTTGTGATATTGTTTCATTTCACTAATCTCTGATTCAAGGCGAGCAATCGTACTTTCATATTTGGCCTTTGAAAATAAATAAAAAATGAAATATGGCAGTCCAACAAAAATATATAGAATAAAAATATATGGAAAAAAAAATCAAGGACTAATGAATAATTATATATTCAAATACTGGCTTCCAACATATGTAAGTTTCTATTATAAGGTTGGGTGATTCAGCTGATTTGAATATAATATGTAATACTGTCCTTGAAATTTTTACACTTTTACTACATCCCATCTCAAACTCACCCTAAATCACCATAGTGATGACACGTGTATTCCTGCTTTACTTAGTTAGCTTAAAAATTTTGCATTCATCTTCAATTCTCCCTTGCATCTAAGGACAAAAAATTAAATGGGGGTGAAAATTTCCAGGTATACAGAATATTTGTAATATCACTTAATTTGATGATTTTAAGTTGTACGTAATTGTTCATTAACTTATCAACCCCCTGAGAAACAATGGACTCTTCTATGAATCAATGACTTAGGTGAGTCCAACTGTGTCTTTTAGGGGTAAATGAGTTAAAGGGCAATTAAAACTGCATTGTGATTTACAGAGAAGTTAACATACAGCATTTCCAATAGCATCTGCCTCTAATTTCATAATGTGTGTTTGTTTCTTCTGGATATCATCTCGCAACTGCCGAATTTGGTTTGTGGCATCATCCAAGTCTGTCTCAATCTGACTGACATGACGACTGTTGTGGTACTGTTTATCTACAAATGAAAAGTAGGATGATCACAGCAAACATGTAAACCTGGTGATGGAAATGAGATGTTAAGATATGAAAAAATGTGTGTGTGTGTGTAGGTGTGTGTAGGTGTGTGTGTGTGTGTGTGTAGGTGCACATGTGTGTGTGTAGGTGTATGTTTGTAGGTGTGTGTGTAAGTGTGTGGGTAGGTATGCGTGTAGGTGTGTGTGTGTGTGTGTGTATGAAAAAGAGAGATAAAGACAAAGGGAGAAAGACAGGCAGAGAAAAAGAGAGCGAGAGATAGATAAAGAGACACACAGACTGAGGCAGAGAGAGAGAGAGACACACATAGACTGAGGCAGAGAGAGAGAGACACACACAGACTGAGAGAGAGAGAGAGAGAGACAGAGAGAGAGAGAGAGAGAGAGAGAGAGAGAGAGAGAGAGAGAGAGAGAGAGGAGAGAGAGAGAGAGAGAGAGAGAGAGAGGTATATTAAATAGAGATAGAGAGACAACAAGAGAGATAAAGGATAAAGAGTAAGAAAAAATGCAGAGAAATAAAGCAATTTTTGTAACATACCAGTGTTGCGTTGTCTTTCACGTTTCAACTGTTCTTCTGTATGGCTTATTTGTGCTATTGTTTCCTGGAGCTGAATACAAAAGTGAAAATGTCATGAATGACAACATCAACAATTAGAATACTGACAACATCAACAATTAGATAATCAGAACAATTGTGGTTACTGACAAAGTCAACAATTAGATAATCAGAACAATTGTGGTTACTGAGATTTTTTTAGCCTAAATAAAGGTATGGCTTTATATTAAGGTTATAATCAAGAGTATTATAGATACAGAGCACTGGCTACTGGGTACTCATTGTGATTCAATTGACTGACATACTTAGACTTTAATATTTTATTTAATGTTGTCAATTGATTGACTATAAAAATGTTTATCAACTGACTTGGCGAATCAAATGAATGACTTTGAAAGATTCTTATTAACTGATTTGGTGTCTCAATTGACTGACTTCACATCTTATCAATTTAACTCAGTTGACTGACTTGGCAAGATTCTTATCAACTGACTCAGTGACTCAATTGACAGACTTAACAAGATTCTTATCAACTGACTCAATTGACTGACTTGACAAGATTCTTATTAAATGACTAAGTGACTCAATTGACTGAGTTGACAAGATTCTTATCTACTGACTCAGCTGATTGACTTGATAAGATTTTTATCAAATGACTCAGTGACTCAATTGACTGACTTCACAAGATTCTTATTAACTGACCTGGTGACTCAATAGACTGATATCACAAGATTCTTATCAACTGACATGCATTTCACCAATGGAGCCATAATCTTAAACACTTTTATTATTTTTCATCACTTTGACTTTGTTTATTAAAATATGAACTATTAAGAATATGATTTCCCATTTATTTAAATTAAATTTTCACCCAATGAATTCATTTTATTTATTGAACGACAATTTTTGAGGACACAAACCTTAGTTGCTAACTCCCTGTTATCTAATTCAAGCTGTTTGGAAAATTCTTCTAAGGAATTAATCTTGTCCACATGTTTTTGTCTCTCTTCTTCGTCGTATTTGGTTGCTAGTCTTAGGTGTTCTAACTCTCGCTTAGCTTTGGCTAGTTCTTGTTTGAGGGAGTCAGACTCCATTAATTCTAGGTCTTTTTCTCTCAGAGAGTCTTTTAGTGCCTTTATTTCTTTGCTAGCTGCGTTTCTTTCAATAGTGACACTTTCAAGTTGTTTTTGGACATCAGAAACTCTTCCTTTCATTGATTCTATCTGTTTTTCTAAATTCTGAAAAAAAATAGACATGAAAGTTCAATACTACTATCTGACAATAGAACGTTCTATTAAAATTAGTAAAACGGTGAGAAATCAGCCTACAGGAAAGTGATGACACTTTCCAATATTTACAAGAGAGACAATTTATCTAAAACTGATTCCTCGCAGATGAACTGAAATAAGATATCCCCGAAATATTGTCAATGAAAATATGACATAACTGGACTGGACCTTGCCCGGCTTTCAGGTGAAGTCACGAGATCTGTCAGTACAAATATTCTCACAAAATTGAATGGAATGAGACACCTCAAAAATGGTCTATGGTCTATGACCTTGATCTGGGACCCTATAGCCTCGAACAACATGTGAACAAATCAATTTTCAAAAATTTGGGACTACTTTTTCTTGTTTTATGAGAAATAAATATGTTAATGTAATAAACTGAATATTTGCCAATTTACACATTTGTGATAAATATTTCTCCTCTACCTCATGTAATGAAATAAAAAGGTTATTCATAAAAAAAAAAATTCCTCTATATCCATGATATCAGTGCCCAGAAGTGCACACACCTCCATACAGTATGGAACCATGGAGAACAAAAAGTAAAGAGTTTTGGAGAAAAGTAGCATTTTTAGTCTTCTATTGTGCCTATGACCTTGATCTGGGACCCTATAGACTCAAACAACATGTGAACAAATCATTCTTTAATTACATATGTAAGGTACAGGTATTAGATGTATACACAGATGTATAGGTATAGAGATATACCAAAAATGAGCTTCCTTCCTTCATGTAATAACAAGAAAGCATAAAGAAAATCTATCTAACACAACTGTGACCTTTACCTGTGATGGACCTGACCCAAAATCAATAGGGTTCTTAGTACCCTGCAGAGGAACTTATATACCAAACATCACCTCCCTAGCATCATGCAATATGAAGTTATGGTCCAGAAACGAGAAGGACGAAAGACGGACGGACATCCCTTGTGACAGCTATATCCCCCCCCCCCAATTTTTTTTTCAGTTGGATAAACATACACAAAACTGTTTGAAAATACAAGAATCTCTTCAAATCCACTGTCATTTGACTTCAAATAGACATTTTTGACTGCAGATTTGGAAAAAACACTTATTTGCATTGGAAATGAGGCCTTATTTTTGGCCCATTCAGTATGATGGAAAAATCCCTGATAGTCTTATACAAAAAACATTTTGTTCGACTGACCGTCAATTAAACAGTTATCCCTACCTCTATTTTCTGTGCCTCTATCCTCTGGGTAACATTGCTGACCTCTTGACTGGCCTGCAAAGTAACCTGTCTATGTCTCTCATTTTGAATCCTCTCTTCAAGTTCTATGTGAGCTGCCTTTGCCTCTTTCAAATCCTGTAAACAGAAGTAAAAAACACTTTTTTGCAATATGAAATATTCCTTCTATGAACAACGATTCAGAATTTAATATAAAAGGAAATTATGTGAAAATTTAACTGTGATTTTTCACATTAAATTTTACATCATATTTCATCAAACAATCCTTTAAATGTGTCTGCCTCACTGCAGGAGACAGTTTCTAAAGACAACTCTGATTCCAAGGGGGTCCTCTGTGGCTGAGTGGTTAGAGCATCACACTTTGAACCATGAAGTCTCTCACTTCCTGTTAGTGCAGGTTCGGGTGCCACTGGAACCTAAGCTGATTTTTGTGAGAAAGTTTGCAAGATTACTTGCGGAAGGCCAGTAGTCTCTTGCCTGGTAACCAAGTTCTCTCTTCCACCATTAAAAACTGGCCACCACTGTATAAATTTTGAAAAATTGTTGAGTGTGGCGTAAAACACAATTCGAAATTCAAATCTGGACTGTAAGAGTTTTTATATCAGTTCACATTGTATATAAAAATATGATTGTATAAACTTACATAAGATTCAACTGACCAAAAATTACGAAAAATACTTCATTCCCAATGTTAATTTCAAATTACAATATTATAAAGTATTAAACCACAGACTTCAGTTTCCCATCCATTTGTTAAAAAAAAACATAAAATAAACTCTGTTCACAGAAAGGCATTCCTTGATGTTAAAAAAACCCCACTTAGTCAGGTAAATTATCACGTAAAACTAAGCATGCAAAAGAAAAAAAAATCCAACATATAGTTTTTCACAAAGAGCTGATAAAGCCAGCATTATCTTAAAATGATTGAAAAATGAGTTTGGGTAGAATGGGATATATGGAAAAGTAAAGTGACCTATATGCATACTATGGTATACCATGTAAGGCATGTTGCAATCTTACAAACATTTAATACATTTTGTGAGTGTACAAGCTTAAAATAGATTTTTAAAAATAAGAGTAATTAATGACCAAAACAAAATTCTTTAACCCATCTACCAATGAAAATAATGGAATCCATTGAAAAATCAATGACAAAGACCAGTCCAAATGTGTCTTTAGGGGTGTATGTGATAGGAGAGAAAACAAAATGAGAGAATTTGTTTACATTATCAGATTATGTACATTGCATTACAGGTGCTGATATGCAGCAGGAACTAAATACACGTATTTACGCATACGTCTTAAGGGTCAGTAAATGCTGATATTTACAAAAGGTATACAATGTCCCTTTATGGGACATTAGTTGTGCGTGGTTTTTTTTTCAATTTACTGATAGATAGATTGATTGACAAACAGACAGATGGATAGAGATAGATAGATAGATAGATAGATAGATAGATAGATAGATAGATAGACAGATAAATAGATAGATTGATAGATAAATAGAAACCATAGATAGACAGATACCACAGACAGATATATAGATAGATAGATGGACAGGCAATCAGATACCAGTAGATACATGTAGACGAACAGACAGGCAGATAGACAGACAGATGGATAGACAGATAGAGAAACAGATAATGATATATGGATGGATAGATTGATAGATAGATAGATAAATAGATAGATAGAAAGATAGATAGATAGATAGACAGACAGACAGACAGACAGACAGACAGACAGACAGACAGACAGACAGACAGACAGGACCTGGTTGCACAGCACAATTCAACCTTCAGTTAGCCCATTGGTTTAACATTGGTTAACTTCACGTTAAATTTAACAACCTGTTGTGCAACTGGGTCCAGATAGACGAGTCAAACAGATACTGGTAGATCAACAGACAGACAGACAAACAGACAGACAGCCAGACAGACAGACAGACAGAGATAGTCCTTGCATGCCAGATACTTGATCCTTTTTTCAGTATTGGTGATATACGAACTACTTTTTCTACATTTTAGGACAAACAAACAACTATCAGAAAAAGTTGTTAAACAAAGTTATAACAAAATAAACTCAGAACTAAACTCAGAACTACAGAAATAACAACATTATCACAAACCTTTCTTAGATCTAATCCTAAAATTCTGGATACATCCATCTGATAAAGGACAGAAAGAAAGAGCAAATGATTTGTGGATATGATAAAGAAAGGTTAGGAACCTGTGAAGTCTGTGTAAGTGACTGTGAAACATATTACCTTCCATTTCTCTTCCTAAAACAAGGAAATTACCTAGGTAATCATGTCATTTCTGATAATTTTCTCATATTCTAATATTTTCAACAAATCCGAGGAAAGTTTTGTTTTGTTTTGTTTTTGTTTTTTTATGAGATTGAGTGTTGGCATTGACGTAACTGAGATGCCACACATTTTAACCTGTACTATAAAATGTCAAATGACACCACTTTATCTCACTGGAAGAGCCTCTTATAATGTTCAGAATGGTATTGTTTCAATTCTGTTGTTTTTATAAATCAGACTCAACAATGTTACAGTTATATGGTGGCGGCCTGTTTTTAGTGGTGGAGGAGAAAACTCATTTACACCGTAGCAAGGAAGAGCCCATTGACCTCCCACAAGTAAATTGTCGATATTTCTCCCAAAATCAACTAAGGTTCAGATGGGACTCAAACCCACGCTGACCAGGTGTTCGTACATGAAGCTTAACACATACAAACAGGATGCACATGACAATGGATAAAAATACCAGTAAGTCACTTGACTCATGTGACCTTGGGTGACTTACTCATTTGAGTGACTCAGGTATATGTGTACTATCATTTGGGTGATTTAATGTCATACATGATTCAAATGACCTATCACTGGAGTGATCTAAGGTCAAGAATGACTTGTGCCCTATCACTTGGGTGACCTAAGGTCATTTCATTTTAATGACTCATGTGACTTATCACTTTAGTGACCTAAGGTCATTTCTTTTTAGTCACTCATATGACTTATCACATAGGGGACCTAAGGTGATTTCATTTTAGTGAATCATATGACCTATCACTGGGGTGACCTGAGGTAATTTCATTTTAGTCACCTATCACTGATGTGACCTAAGGTCATTTCATTTTAGTGACTCATGTGACCTATCAGTTGAGTGACTGAAGGTCATTTCATTTTAGTGACTTGTTTGACCTACATGTATCACTGATGTGACCCAAGGTCATTTCATTTTAGTGACTCGTGTTCTGAGGTCATTTGAGAGAATCAGGTAACCAAACAAAAACTTATCAGGCCAGTATTGGATTTGTAAATCAGTCATTAAGTGGTATAAGATATAAGTGTGTTAAATTTCAATCCTGTTCTACTTTGTTCAGACAAAAAAGAAGGGTAGACCAATTTCAAACAAAAGACATAAAATTTGTTTAAAGGTTAAATCTTCATTGTTCCACAATACAAAACAAACAAAAAAACATAAACAATGGCATAAACAATACTTAACTCATTAACCCCTAAAAAACAATGGACTCTTGTGTAAATCAATGACTTAGGCCAGTCCAAATGGGTCTTTAGGGGTGAATGACTTAAAGATACACTAGTTAGTAGTTATAGATCTATTTTATCTAATTCTTCCATTTGCCTTTATTTCTACTGAAATACAATTTACAATGTATTTTAATTTTAAAACTAAACATAAAGTAATCAAACATGACAGCATAGCGTCAATTAAATTCTTCTTCACATTCATATTGCTTTCAAATTGTTTGGTTTTTTTCTCAGTGACTTTGAGCCATACACTTTTTAATACTTCAGCCCTAACATTGCGTCAAGTTTTCCTTCTTTATATCAACAATCAACAATATTGTTGGTAACCTTTTTGAACTTAACTCATTCACTCCAAAAGACATATTTGGGCTGGCCTTAAACATTGATTTACAGAGGAGTTCATTGTTTTTAGAGGTTCGTGAGTTTATTACTACATGTATAACTATAGTACAACTACAAATACATAACCAATTTCTACACTTGGATAAAATGTTTGTGGTGTAATAAAACTATGTGATGTCAGACTTACAATAGAAGAAACCAAACCTTTTCCCTTCTGTTTTAACCCAATCTTAATTACAAAGAATACCTACTCATGCTACTGTAGTAAAAAATATAACCACACCAGGACTGCCTTGTAACTCACAGAAGTATGAACAACACTTTCCAATACAGTAAGTTATTTGTTTTAATGGGTGAACAAAAACAGAAGTAGTTACATGTATATGTACGTCATCATAACAACAGGTCAAAAACATGCTAAAATACTCAGGTCTTAAGATAAGTTCCATACCGGAAATCGTGTAATACCGGCTAATATTCAACTCAATGACGGAAACGACTGGAAAATCTGGATTTTTCGATGTTGCCGATTTTTAAGGAAAAAGTCGGAAATTCAAATTCTCAGTCGGAAAACTGACCCAAAAAAATCGGATTTCTGGAATCGGAAAAAAATCATGTCTGGATAACTATACCTAGAAATTTCCGCTGCTTTTTGGCAGAAAACATATTCACTGTCTTAAATTTGCCATAAATAACCAAAGTCTCATAGATGCTATGTATGTCTGTGCTCTAGATGTATAACCAAAAAAATTACAACTACATGTACTTCATACCTTGAAAAATTTGCATCCATTTTACATTTGCAATCTCATCGGGGGATGGCGAAAATTAAATGGGGGCAAAAATTTCAAGGTATGAAGTAGTTGCAATTTTTTGTTATACATGTAGATTGTTTTGTTGACATAAACTTTATAAAAATCACTTTCGAGGCAAGCTGGGAGACACAGTAGAAGAAAATTCATTGCGATCACTGAAACATGCTACTTATTCTTTACATGTGCGTAACTAACTGATTTTCATTGTGAGATTATTTCATTTCCTTGTTACCCATTAAGTGCCCAGGGCACTACCAAAAAAAAAAAAAGGAAAAAGGGGTGGGTGCTTATTGAGACCAATTAACAGTCAAATTGAAGTGAAACTGTTAATTCTTGATAAGGCACAGTGGTAAGTTGTTGTAGGACGCCTACCTCTTGCTGGGAGAGGGGCTAGAGATAAATTGTTACAGACATTTTTCACAACTGACAAGAAAACATACTTGATCGTGTGTAAAAATAGGTGAGTAAATCTGAACTATGGGGGAGGGGCGCTTATAGGGAAATGGGCGTTAATTCGGTCAAATACAGTATTAAACTGACTTTAACTTAATATCATGTTTCATGTTGTACAATGGCAATAAATTACACAAACAACTGTATATGATAAAAAATTAATTAAACATTATAAATATCAATACCTGTTCATGTTTTTCTACAGTTAAGCGTAATTCCTCTCTTGCTCCAAATAACTCGTCTTGTAGTGATCGTACCTGGTTTTCTAGTGACTGTACCTGCAGAAATTTGAACCTTATATTAGTTTCATTTCATTTATTTATTCAAATTTTGGTACTGGTATATATATTTTCCACCCTATCATGGGGGGGGGGGGGGTCCACAAAGAAATAAAGCCCCATTCCCAATTTTCATATTTATCTATATCAATAAAATGTTACTAAAATTCCCAATTCAAAAGAACCCAGGCCCCAATCCCAAAAGAGCGTGAAAAATCCCTGACATTCTGAACATTTAAAATATCACTGAATATAAACACTTTTGTTTTGCTCATGTAAAAGATCAATGTTTCCATGACATTCTGAACTAATGTTTGGCCACCCTAAATAAATTTTATTTTTAATGTCCACCGCCCTCGTAGGTTTTGAAAAATTTCTTGAAATTAAAAAACAAACACACAAAAATCTCTTAAAATCCAAAATTGAAGACTCAACTTTGACATTAAACATAGACTTTATCTAGTGTGGCCTTATAAAGTTTCATACAGTTAATAATCTTTCATAAATACTTGTAGCCTGTATCGTAAGAAGTTAGACAAGAGCAAATGAACAGATGAAGGTTTCAATCAAAGACTTCTATACTGACATAGAACCAAAACTCTACTAACTCGTCAACCCCTGAAAGACTATGGACTCTTCTATAAAATAATGACTTAGACCAGTCCAAAAGTGTCTATAGGGATGAATGAATTAGAAATTATTTTCACACTATATATTCAGTTAACAGTAAATAAATAATAACGGAAATATTTTTTTTATTTACATATTTTTTTTTTTAAATACAAAAGTATCAGTACATGAAATGGGATGTGCTAAGTATAGGTACATGTATATATATTATGGGTACATTGGAAAAAATAAAAATCACCATAACAAAATATTTAGAACAGAGGTATTTAGTCACTGATTAGATTCCTGGTCCCAGTACAATAAAACTTGAGAAAAGTCTGAAAATGTTCTCATTTTGGCCTGCTCAGCCAATCAGATATCAGGATCAGCCAAAGTTGAGAAAATGTTTTAGACTAAAGTAATTCTCAAGTTTTACAGTGTTAGACCTTGGTTACACCTCTTAGAGGAAGGCAGGTTATAAACCCTTGTACATGTTGTACATGTAAACCTATACAAGATAGAATATCTGTTGCTAGAAATGGATATGAGAAAATTTAATGGGAAACTGTTAAACACAGAAATGAAAAGCACATCATAGGTAAACAAGAAGATACAGTTGAACCTGTCTTGAGAGACCACCCCCATCTGCCACTGAAATGTGGTCTTACGAGACAAGTGGTCCCTCAAAAAAGGTTTTATTTCAAGGATTATTTTAACCAAGTGGTTTTCAGAAAGTGGTCTTACAAGACAGGCGGTGTTTCAAGACAGGTTCTACAGTACAATTTCACAAAGTACACTGTGGTTTGGTTTACATATTTAATTCTTTTTTTACCTCCTTTGACTGTTTCCATGGTGTGTCATTTTCACGACACTACAAAAAATACCATTTATATTAACGTGAATGATTAACGCCCTTGATCGGAACTCTTCATATCCGATAAGGCGTGAAAGCTAACCAGTTAAGATGTTTCTCGCCATTCTCAAAAAATGGGAACCCCATCAGAGATGTTCAATATATGATTCTGTGAAGCTTGAATTTCCATTTCAAATTTGAGGATAAATCAAGGATAAATAAATGTTCGAAAAAAAAAAACAAAGAAAACATTGTAAAAATATGTACTGCAAATTAATGATAGGTTTACACTAGTAATTTTACAAAAAATCACAACTTTCTTTTAGCAGTAATTTGAAAAAACCTCGAGTGCTGCGAAGTAATCAATGCAACGTCACAAAATTCTGACGTAAATTACTATGAGGTCACAATCTAGCACAGAAAAAATTTCTTCCAGTTGAAGCATTCTGTTTATGTATGGATTCAGGTGTTAATGTAGTGATCGAAGTGAGCGAAATATGAGTGGATTATTCAGGTTACATTTATAATGATCTTCTGGATTATTCGTTAGGTTATCATTTAACTACCATTAACTATAATAGGAAGTTGATCACAGTCTTAACTGGATGCCATTAATTGCAGGGTGAAAGAATATGCCCCCTCCATTTTGTAAAAGTGAGCAAAAAATGACATAAGGTGCAATCTTGTTATCTCATCATTCAACGGAACACCCCTATTACCACAAGATACTGGTACCCGGAATTCAAGATATCTAAATCTTTAATTTAACTTTTAATGACATTTTTTTCTACCTATAAAAATCAGGACCAGCATTTTGACTCATCTGATTTCAACATTACAGAATTTCACTGAATGTGATGTGTGTGACATATACAGAACTTCGACTGATCCGATTTCAACATTACGGAATTTCACTGAACGTGATATGTGTGACACATCCAGAACTTCGACTCATCCGATTTCAACATTACGGAATTTCACTGAATGTGATGTGTGTGACATATCCAGAATTTCGACTCAACCGATTTCAACATTACGGAATTTCACTGTATGTGATGTGTGTGACATATCCAGAACTTCGACTCATCCTATTTTAGCATTACGGAATTTAACTGTATGTGATGTGTGTGACATATCCAGAACTTCGACTCATCCGATTTTAATCAGAATTTCACTGTATGTGATGTGTCTCAAAGAAGATAAGTCAAAGTAAGCTAGTACACTTGCAAAATTCTTTTTTCTCAATTTTCTTGTGATTTTTATATATAACATTGCTCCCATGTTATTTTGTGGTGTGAACACATTTTGTTGATAAGTACCATGTAGTAACTTTATCAAAAGATTTGAAACACATCATGGTGATGGGTACCAGTCATAGATAAAAATTGGTGTTCTGTACCTTATATCATTCACCCGCAAGTCAACTGGAAGCAGTGTGACTCTACCAATTTACATATTGACCCCTGTAGCCACATTTGAACTCATCCATTTCATAAAATGGTAATTACATTAAAGTCCACTGTCATACATGTAGTTTGGGAGTGTAAGATTTTGAATCTAAATAGTGCAAAACTTTCACCTGCAATATTAACTTGCTCACTCCTAAACTATGACAGTACACCATGCTATCTATTGATTTGGATGAGTCTAAATGTGACCTCAGGGGTGAATGGGTTATTAAGTTAATTGATGAAATACTGGGGAATTTTTAGGGATTATTTTGACCAAGGGTATTATACAAGAACTAACTCTGGCCCTTGTGAATCATTTATATGCATTTGTATATTGCTAGAGAATATGACTGCAAAAATCAAAACCTACACTTTTAATGCAGTACATGCTATTGTATGTCTATCTTAAGCAAGGAAACTACAGCGCCAAAACACTAGCCAACAACTAAACAAATACATGAAAACATTATTTTTCTTATAACAAACAAATAAGATCAACATATATAAATTACTCTCATTGGCTGTTATGTTGGCATGAGGGGTGCCCTCATTGGCTGCGATGTTGGCATGAGGGCTGAATTTATTAGCTGTGATATTGGCATGAGGGGTGCTCTCATTGGCTGTGATGTTGGCATGAGGGTTGCTCACTGCGGATGACCAGAGTGCCCAGAGAAAACCAATGTATCTGACGTTGCAACCAACATACTATCTCAATTACTCCCCTGTCCAATCCAAAGATTGAACCTTGGTCACATTAAATCTAAGGTGCTATCTATTAAAGCAAGGCAACTACTGGGCCAAAACACTAGCCAATCACAAGGCACTATATTATATATGTACCTGGTCAGCGTGTAAATCTTCCTGTAAGTTTAACAGTTGAAATAATTTATGACCATTACAGTAATATCAGAATATATATTATAATTACACAGCTTATTACATCTTCCAGTACAGTCAAACTTGCATTAAAGGCCACTTCTGTTTAAAGGGCACCTGCCTATAAAGACCATTCAAACAAAAACTTTGATAACTATTTTTAGGATGAAATAACCTTTTTATACAGGTCACCTGTCTATAATGGCTACTTTTACCTGTTCCCTTGTGTGGCCTTTATAGACAGGTTTGACTGCAGTCTTACACATGAAAAAACTCTTCATTGAGAATTTAGTGTAAATTACCCCCACAACCCCCACACGTAAATCTCAATGTTTACAGAAAATAAATTGGAATTTAGGAAATGTCTGAAGCAAAAGACTGCATTAACTGTTATAATTTTTTTTTCAGTTTTGACCTAATTATTTTCATTTTAAAATTGTTTAATAAGTTGAAACAAAAATTTAAAATTGAATATCCTAAGATAATTGGAATAACTGAAACATCCTTAAATACTAAATGTCTTCTGAAAAAAACTGGAACATAAGACAATCAAAAAACACAGAATAAACATGAGAAAACTGTGGACCATAATCAAACCTGTTCTCTGTTATTTACGTAAATAAAATCACAACAGTATTTCTACATACAAAAACCATGCAAACGATCTCCATTCTTCAACGATTAATTGGTACGATACCTATTCTCAGAAGAATATCACTGTATATACCTAATATCCTCAGTTCAACTGATCAAATTACTTTGAAATTTTGTTTCATAATAGGTTACCTTTAGCTGCAATGTAATCTGATAAATGTTGGTAGAAAATTTGAGCCAAACAGTGAATTTAGCCCATTTCACTTAAAAAAAAACGAAACTCAATGCTGTAATCATAACTGCCGGAGGATCTATTATTGGACAGCAAATGTATTGAAGCTGAAAAAATGATGTCATTTCCCCTGCCTTGTGAAAAGAAAATGTTGGGTAGTATGAAATAAGGATATGTGATTATACGGTTGTACTGGAATTATAAATCGTCATTTTTGTAACATGTTTTATTTATTGTTTAAAGCATATGATGTATTCATAAAATCTAAAAAAAATCTTGTTTGTTCATGTGAGCAAGAAAGTGTCCGAAAACAAGTACGGTCCGAGAATAGGTACCGCACCAATACACTAACATTTCTATCATCTTTCAGTCACTACAGTGTATTCCCACTACCGAATGTTTTATGTTTCATCCTCTCTAAATATTTACGATTTTTAAATTATTTTGAAATTATACATACCTTGTCAGTAAATTGACGCTGAATGTTTTCATGGTCATTTCTTTGATCTTCCAGTATCTGTTCCAAGTCACGAATAGTTGATTCCAATTTAGCTCTAACCTTTCTTTCATTTTCTAGTTCCTCTCGAGTGTCTTCTAATTCTAATTTTGAACTTTCTAATTCTTCGATTTCTTGTTCCAGTTCTGTACACTCTTTTTTCTTTTCCTCTAGCTGATCCTCAATGTCACATTTCTCAGACACAAGGCTTTCCATGTCCTGTACTTGACTATGGAGTAAAGTAATTTCCTCTAATTTCTTTTCATAAGTACTGTTTGTTTCCTGCATTTCTTCCAAAAGAATTTCAAGATCGTGAGCTTTTCCCTCCACTTTGGAACACTGACTGCGTTCTTCATCTAACATTTGTTTTGATTTAGATAACTCTTGTAATGTTAAATGCAATTTCATTTTTAAATCTTCCATTTCTTTTTTATGGCCTTCCTTTAATTCATCAGTCTCCATGGAATACTGGGAACTTAAATCCTTGATGTCAACTTTTATTTTTTCTTGTAATTCAGTATTTATCCTATCCACTGAATTCTGAAGATGAAAATTATATCAATTTTGAAATGTATGATGACCAACATAACAAGGCTAATTCAAAGAATTCATATTTCTCTTACCTGGCATATGGCCAAGTTGTATAAATTGACAAAATCATTCCATCTACATAAAATGATATCTGCACCAAATATGCTGACTCTAGTGAATAAAATTCTAAGTTCAAGGGCAATAACTCCCTAAAAAATTTGCAATCCTCATTATCCTTACTTCATGCACATCTACATGTTGTGATCTTTATTTGTGCTTATTACATCAAAATACATTCATGCGTCTAGGAGACATTCTGATGACAAAGTTATTTGGAAAAAACAGACAGACAGATGGACAGATGAAAGAGACAGATGGACAGATGAAGATAATCCTAAGTTCCCTTCCAGTTTTACTGGTAAGGGACTATAAAATGCACTCTGACATATTTTACAAATATAAGAACTCTTAGCAAAGTCAATAGTGGAATCTCATTATGTCAAAACTGGATGAGTAGAGATTCTGGATATGTCAAAATTGAACGGCAGGTCCCAATTTTTATGGATAGAAAAATATATCAATTAAAATTTATCTAGAGTAATAGGAGTGGTCCCGCGAATTTTGAGATAAGGAGATTCCACTGTATTCAGATCTGCAAAGATTATAGTCAACATGGTAATACAAAAATATGTAAAAATTGATGTATACTACAATATCAATTAAAATGTATGATTTTGTGATTTTCTGTTCAGTCAGCAGATTTGTCACCTACCATCTTGTTCGTTAGTTGTACTATGGCAGCTTCCTTTTCCTCAACACCCATCTCTAACGTATAAAGTTGTTCATTTAATTTGGCCTCATTTTTCTCTTTTTCTTGAAGTTCTTCCTTGAGAGTGGAAACCTCTTTTGATAATTTTTGGTTTTGTTCTCGCATATGACCGACAATAATCTGTTGATATAAAAACAATTTTAAAACATTTTGAGTATTCACACAACATAATTTATATCCCCAAAAAAGCTTCAACAAGTCAAACTTGCCTTAAAGGCTATTACTGTATTAAGGGCACCTGCCTACAAAGGCCATTCAACATAACATTTGTTAACCTTTTAATAATGAATAAACCTGTTTATAAAGATAACTTGTCTTTAATGCTACTTTAGCCTGTTCTTTTGAGTTGCCTTTACAGACAAGTCCAGCATATAAGATATAGCAAGTGCTAAGAATTGTAAGACATCTATACCATACAGATTTAGTTGATGTCTGAGAAGCAGAGGCAGGTAAGCCTGTCCTTAACCAAACCTCTTAAGGCTGACCCTGGGGTGATACATGTAGCATAAGCAACCCCATACATTTTCAAAAATACTTGTAGTTTCTAATGTAAGCACAAAAACACATGCTATGTATTGTATTATTACATTTTTGGTAGTGAAATATAATATAAGGATTCATAAATTAAATAAATTTGTTATTTTTAATTGTCATTTTCTACAGTGTGAAAAATAACACTCCATTCAAAATCAATGTAAATTGCATTATTTTCACTTGGCCAATCACAATATTTTTCCAAATTTGGAACTACTTTTTCTTATTTTATATTGAAATAGATCATAATAAATATGTAATAAATGAAATATTTGCCGTTTTTTATGAAAAACATTTTCATATAACATTGGCAAATATCCTCTGTTTACAAATGTTGTTTATTGTGGAAATTTTAT
Source organism: Atrina japonica (assembly GCA_030159075.1). NCBI lineage: Eukaryota > Metazoa > Mollusca > Bivalvia > Pterioida > Pinnidae > Atrina > Atrina japonica. The sequence continues at coordinate 280,933 of BROG01000291.1, read as the reverse complement.
TGAAATACTTATCTTAAACAGTTAAATACTAAAAGAAAAAAAATATTTCTGTGAAGGAAAGAAAGGCAGCTTACCTCTTGTTTAGAAAATTCCTGACCCTCCATTCGAAGTGTGTGAATTTCTTCTTGTAAACTTTGACCCTTATTTATAAGTTCTTTATTTTCTTTTGTTAAATGTTCCATTTGATTATTCAATTTATCTTTTTCAGATTTCACATTTTTTAATTCTAGAGTCGTTGAATCTAATAAACTTTGAGTTTTGCATAGCTCCAGTTTCTGTTCATTATATTCCTCTTTAGAAAACTTGTAGTTTTCCATTTCATGTTTAATTGTTTGTAACTGAGTGGTCAGCTCAATTTCGCCTTTGCTTAATTGCAACTTTTGATTGGCTAACTCCTCTTTCTCTGACGTTATCTCGTCCAATTCACGTTTTAGGGTGTCGAGTTCACCTGTCAACTCTCTCTTTTCACGATTCAGAATGGATATTGACTCCTGGAAAGTTTCACATGAAGATTAAATAGTATTAATTACAAAGACGATGATCACAATTCAAATCAAATTTTAGACATAATACATGTACATAACATTTTATATAAAACTTCTCAAATTTCCCTCAAATGAAAATGTCATATACATGTACAATGTACATGTACTTGACATCATGGAAAAGAATATAGTCATATTGGATCCAATAAGTGCACATGTTCCTATAAGTGCCCCTCCCCTATAGTTCAGATCTACTCACCTTTTTTACATACCACAGAGTATCTTTTCTAGCTGGTTGATAAGGAGGTGTGGACCAAAAAACGTAAGTAACAGTTTATCTCCCAAGCAACAGAAGAATGTCAAATATGTGCCCTCAGTGCCTTATAAAAAATTAACTGTTTTACATCAGTTTGACTATTAATTGGCCCAATAAACACCCACCTCTTTTCCCCATCTTTAGTATTGACCTAGGCAAATATGGTAATTGTTTTTTTTTTACCTGTAAAGCCATAGATTTCTGGGGTTCTGCTCTCAAAATTTTAACTTCTTTTTCCAAGTTTCCCAGTCGCAGTTTCATGTCATCCCTCTCTTTTGTAATTTCATCTGCTAAATTCTGAAGCAAACATATGAAAACATTTTGTAAGACAGACATATTATCATTATTTTGAGCAAGATGATGATATGCAATTGAATACGTCAAATAATTGCCCTTAGTGTCACTTTGCTATATATAAATATTTGACTTTATTAGCTGACTTACTCAAGCTTCATCTATCTGTGTGTGAAGGACCTCTATGGCCGGTGGTTAGAGCATCATACATTGAACCATGAAGTCTCTCACTCCTGGTCAGCTCAGGGCAAGTTTGAGTCTAGCTGGAACCTAAGCTGTGAGAAAGTTTGCAAGTATACAGTGGAATCTTGCCAGTAAACAGTGGAATCTTGCCAGTATACAGTGGAATCCTGCCAGTATACAGTGGAATCCTGCCAGTATACAGTGGAATCTTGCCAGTATACAGTGGAATCTTGCCAATACAGTGGAAATCCTGCCAGTATACAGTGGAATCTTGCCAGTATACAGTGGAATCCTGCCAGTATACAGTGGAATCCTGCCAGTATACAGTGGAATCCTGCCAGTATACAGTGGAATCCTACCAGTATACAGTGGAATCTTGCCAGTAAACAGTGGAATCTTGCCAGTATACAGTGGAATCCTGCCAGTATACAGTGGAATCCTGCCAGTAAACAGTGGAATCTTGCCAGTATACAGTGGAATCCTGCCAGTATACAGTGGAATCTTGCCAGTATACAGTGGAATCTTGGTATGTTGAAATCAGTTGAGTCGAAATTCCGGATATGTCAAAGTTGAAAGTCTGGTCCCGATTTTTATAGATACAATAATATATCAATCAAAATTTTGGTTATCTCGAATTCCTGATATCTCAAAGTAATAGGGACGGTCCTGTGAGGTTCGAGATAACGAAATTCCACTGTACTTTCCTGGGATTTCCCTCTACCACTAAAAAAGGCCACCACCATATAACTGAAAATTGCTTTGAGTGTGGAGTAAAAATCTATTCAAAATAAAAATCAAATCAAATCTGTGTTTGACTTAATTAAACTTACTTTAGCTTCGACTACCTGCAGTTGACTTCAACTCATTTACCCCCCTGGTCACATTTAGACTCCCCCAAATCAACAAACAATGTCATAATTTGGGAATGAACAAGTTAATATTGCAGGTGAAGTCACTATCAAATTTGGATCTTTAATCATACACCCCTAAATACTGACAATGGACTTTACTGTTCTTTGAAATGGAGGAGTCCAATTATGGCTATAGGGTCAATGGGTTAATCTGCTAACTTACCTCAGCTTCATCTATCTGTGATTCAGCCTCCTCTAGTTCTGCTCTTAAGCTTTTGTTCTTCATCTTAAGTTGGTTGACTGAGATTTGAAGCTGCTCTATTTCCTCTGTCATATTTTTCACCTATAAAAATTATACATATAGTTAACTAAACTATAAAAATTATACATATAGTTAACTAAACTATAAAAATTATACATATAGTTAACTAAACTATAAAAATTATACATATAGTTAACTAAATCTTATCAAATAAAAAGTTGAAATATTTTTTTTTTTGGGGGGGGGGGTTCAGTCAAAATAACCACAAAATAAAGATATCCTAATAAATGTATGACAGAAATGTGATTTAAAAGCATACAATACGGGACATAGGTTTGATCTATACCCAGAGATTTTCCACCCTATTTTAGGGGGTCGAAATAAGGCCCCATTCCCAATGCAAAAAAAAAAATGCATTTTCCCCTCTAATTTGCAGTCAAAATTTCCCAACTGAAGTCAAATGACAATAAATTTGATGAGATTCTTGTATTTTCAAACAGTTTTGTGTATTTTTAAATTTCAAAATTTCAATAAAATGCTGCTAAATTTCCCAATTTAATTCAAAAGGCCCACACCTCATTTCCAAAAGAGTGGGGAAAATCCTGGGTACTTTTATGTAAAAACCACTGAAATCTTCATCAAAATAGTTTCTACAACTAGCACATGCACAAAATTTACAAAGTAGTCAATTTTTCTAAAAATGAAATTTTTTTATCAAAATTTGTTGATGTTATTTTACCTTGGTCCTAAACTCATTATTTTCTGTTTCAAATGTTCTTAACTGCCCCTTGAGTTGTATAACCTCCCCTTCAATCTTTGTTTTCTCTTGTATAATATTACGGATTGCAATATCATTTGGTGACCGTGCAGGACTTGGTGGGCGTCCAAGTTTAGGTGTTGATGCTCTAGAATCTGCAAGATAACAATAAATTCAAAATTCAAAAGAAACAGCAACAATTTACTCTATACCTGGAAATTTTTGCCCCTTTTGAATTTTCGCCCTTAGATGAGAGGGTGAAATGAAAACAAAAGCGAAATTTTCTAGTTACATAACTGAAGCATGGAAATTCATGTATACCATTCTTGAGGTTAAGGTGATTTAGGGGCGAATATTAAAGGGAGCAAAAATGTTCTCTACTGTAAAAGGGAGAACATCACCGGAATAAAAAATGGTAATGGGTACTACTTTATTTCATTTTTTTATGGAAACAGCTACTGAGCACCTAGGGAGAAGTGGGTTATGATAACAGAAACATGATGATCTGAAGAGCTAAGCCATTCATAAAAATTTTAAAGTCCCATAACTCTGGTAAATGTCAAATGATACAAAGTCAACTCATTAAATTATTTACCAATTAAAGGAAAATTTAATTTTGACTTTTAAAAGTAACTCACATTATTTATATGTACAATTTACATGTATTATCAGCTGCTCTAACCCCTAGGTATTTAAATGGTATGCTCTTTTCTGCTGTCCTTGACCAGTCTATTATGGTCTATAGGCCAGGGTTGAAAGGGTTAAGACATCAATTTTCTAACACAAAATATTCTGGGTTTTATCTTTGTACAATGTATCAAAAGTTTTGAAATTTTCATGGTTTACTTATTCCAAATCAAATCTGTTAAGTGTTACATACTTGTACTATTATACAGTACATTTTGTAAATTGAATTATTATGTTTAAATACTTTCATTAGTTTGAATTCATATATGCTTTCTTCAGTCTTAAAGACAGATTTTGATGCATATTTAAATATTTTCTTAAACTAATGCAAAGAAAAATGATCTATGTAGTAAAAATATGTTAATATTTCATTGTGTCAACAGCATACAACTTTTGAGAAGAATTTTCTTTTTTAAACAGGATGAAGAGGTTTTTAAAAATATTACATAATATGTCTCCAGGCTTCTGTACAGCATATTTTTCTAATAATCTAAGAAACAACAAAAACTTTGTTTGTTGGAAGGCTTAATGTCAATTTTCATCTTTGGAATTGTTCAAGACAAGGAGACGATATAAATCACTTATAAAAGGCTTGGCAAGAATTGGAAGTACATTTTTCTTTACTTATATATCCGACGAAGTAGGTAATAAAATATTTGTAGGATACCAACTAATCAGGGAAATAAACACAATAGATTTATGACTTCCAAAACCCTTTGAAATCTTAACACTCGTACAAATGAAGGAACAATCAAACCAGACAACAGGTGTCATTGTTAAGTGTTGAGTCAATAACCAGTTTATGTCAATATTTGGCTTCCATACATTATACAATACCAAAGAGTTTTCGAACTCTAGCGGTCCTTACTTAGACATAGTTATAAAGGTATGTCCTATAATAAATGTGATAAATTTTGGACAAAACTGCAGAAAAAAAACGAATGAATTTGTACAAAAGTGTATCTAATTTTGTCTGGCTAAAAAACTACAGAATTTCTCAATCTTTCAAATTTTTAAATGTTATGCTACATATACATGTAGAGCAAATATTTGGGATTATCAGTTAGTGTTTTTTTTTCAAAACATTTCAAGGTAAAAACTAATCAAAACAACAAATGATACTAGTCTAAATGTTCCCTTGTAAAACTTTGTTCTTGATTTCTTGAACAGGTCTAGAATAGTCCTAGAACATTAAGAACAGTTCTAGAACATTTGAAGGGCAATTTAACAACAGTTCTAGAACATTGGAAATGCTATTTAAGAGCAGTTCTAGAACATTTGAAAGGCAGTTTAAGAACAGTTCTAAAACATTTGAAGGGCAATTTAACAACAGTTCTAGAACATTCGAAGGGCTATTTAAGAGCAGTTCTAGAACATTTGAAGGGTTATTTAAGAACAGTTCTAGAACATTTGAAGGGCAATTTAAGAACAGTTCTAGAACAGAAACATTTCGTTCTAGAACACTGGAATGCTTTAAGAACAGTTCTAGAACATTTGAAAGCAGGCAATTTCTAAAACAAGGGTTTTAACAACAGTTCTAGAAGGAAATGCTATTTAAGAGCAGTTCTAGAACATTTGAAGGGCAATTTCAGAACAGTTTAGAACACTTGAAGGGCTATTTAAAAACAGCTCTAGAACATTTGGAGGGCTATTTAAGAACAGTTCTACAACATTTGAAGGGCTATTTAAGAACAGTTCTACAACATTGGAAGGGTTATTTAAGAACAGTTCTAGAACATTTGAAGGGTTATTCAAGAAAAGTTCTAGAACATTTGAACATTTTTGAAAGAGCTGCTTCTAGAAAACCCAGTTTGGCAATTAAACAGTTTAGAAATTGAAGGGCTATTTCAAACAGTTCTACAACATTTGATAGGGCTATTTAAGAACTAGTCCTAGAACATTTTTTCATTCAAGAAAAGTTTATAGTATACATTTTGTAAAACTGCTTGACATCTCTTATTTGTTACTGTACCTTTTCCAATCGATTAATTCAACCTTTCTAATTGTATATGCATATGACACTAGATCTGACCTTATTTTCACAAAATATATATATATATATTATAATTTTGTATGCCTATGTACATCTCTTATTTGTTACTGTACATCAATGAATATATATATATATATATATGTATATATATATATATATATATATATATATATATATATATATTAATTATAATTTTGTATGCCTATGTACATCTCTTATTTGTTACTGTACATCAATGAATATATATATATATATATATATATATATATATATATATATATATATATATTATAATTTTGTATGCCTACAATGTATGTACATCTCTTATTTCTTACTGTACATCAATGAAAGTAGTACAAAATGAAATATACAGCCAATTCCCCTTTGATATTATTATTACCTTTAATTTAAAGCCAGTCACTTAGGTGCTTTAAGTAGGCAAGAAGTAACGTATATTGAGTGTACAGCTATTTTACTTCTGTAATTACCTTTATAATCTGTTTTCATAGCCAGGTAACTAGTTGGTCCTACTAACAATGTCTTGTATAAAGACACCTCACCATTGAGATAACCTAAGAAAAGCAGCATATTTTGAGAAATGTATGCTGACCAATGAAAGGACCATGTTCAAAATAAAAAACAAGTACCACAGATTTCCAAAATAAAAAGAAAGGTTCATCATTTCAAATAAATCTGATTCATAAAAAAAAAAATTTACAATAAAAAATCATAAATTATTGACCTTGGTCAAACATGGAAAAGCAATTTATAAACATGATAAATGCAAGTTTAAAATTGGTAATTGGGCAAACCAGAACGCTTCTAAACCAGAGAGACATTTGACATCAAATACACTTAGCTAACAGATATTGTACACTGGTAAGATAAAAGCGAGTTAATTCTGCATTTGTTTGATTTTGTCCTCTGAATTTGATAAATGTCCAAAATAAATGAAAAATGATTACCTGGTATGTAAAATGGCATGTTTAACCCTGGAGGTCAGGGCTGATAATTCTTTCGTTAGTTCAATAAATTACTTAGGTATTAATGGGTTTTCCATTCATTATCTTTCTAATTTAAACATAAACATGGAAATGACATTGCTAGAATTTTACTCTCATGAGGAATAATGTATTTCTCCTGAAATGATATTAATAAATAGATTGCAATGGAATTTTTATCAAATGAGTACCAAAACCTCAACTTTCAAGTTTTGTTAAAATTGGATAAAATAAATATTATAAAGGAGTTATTGAAAAAGTTAGTTTGATATATACAGTGAAAATAAATTATGCAAACTCATTTAATGTCTTACTACTGTACACACCTGCATGTAGCTTCAAATTTCAGGTGTGTGTAAATTTGTAATTATTTATAGCTCACTCAACTCAGTATCAAGATCTCTCATTTGCTCACATAAAATCTATAAACAACCACAGATATTGGAGTAACCAGAACTACCTAAACTACTCTGTGGTTGATAATTTATGTACAGCATTTAAAAAGAAATATGACGACAGCTTATTTCTATGTCAAGACAACAACGAAGCTTGAACAATAAATAAATAGGAGATCCACGGAATTTTATCAACTCCTATGTATGTTTTGTCAATATTTAATAGCATTAAACAAGCAATATCATTACGTTGCTCAAGACTAAAACACACATAGGAGGCCTACCAGTAGAAGAAAAATTAGGATAGACATTATGTAGACTACCTTGTTCAATGTGATTTATGATCGCTTTAGTATTAAACTGTCAGTCCATAGGATTTGAGGTTCCTAAGGCTTTAGTAAAATCAATACCTGAACATCTGGTAAATCTGTTTTAAATGTAATTGACGTTGATATTGACAAGTCTCCTACAAAACCTTCACGAGAAGGCTTCAATTGGAAACAAAATAAAAAACAATTTGAGAAGACAAATTACATGTTTACTAGCATATATCATATATAGTTAACAATTTTCTGAGGTTTCTGGGCTGGTCTAGAATTTACTTTATGAATATTCTGAAAATGGTCTGCTTAGCCTGAGTAAAATTTCAAGACCTAAGTAATTCTTAAGTTTTATGGTGCCAGGTCCTGATCTTAGATATCTGAGAAGTGTGAGAAATTTGTTCTTCAAAACAATTTCTATACTCAATATGTATACACTATCTCAATATTACTTTTTTTCCCAATCCTAATGTCAAGTATAACTGCACCAAAGATATTTGAAAACAAAGTTCAACTTTAAAAGAAGTAGAAATTTTGATTGTAGAAATCCTGATGATATATTCTATCTAAAATAACAGCTTTTGTTTAACCCATAGACTCGAATACTGTTATAGTCCCTGCTATAAGCCACAATAGGACTCACCCATTTCAAGGAATTCAGGAATGTATGATTTGAAATTCCAATTACAATGTATATAATGACATAGCCTGCAATAATGACTTGTTCACTTCACTCCCAAATTATGACAGTATACCATACTTTTTATTGATTTGGGTGAGTCTACATGTAAATGTGATCACAGGTGGTGCCGAGTTAAATACTAAGGTAATGGTGAATTCAATTGGCCTTGGAGTTGAAAAGATATGACACATATCCACAAGATGTATCAATTTGAAGACAGATGACAACTGATGTGACACATATCCACAAGATGACAGATGACAACTGATGTGTGTGAAACTATTATGTACCTTGAATTTTTTGAACCTACTTATTTTCGCCCTCTTACGACAGGCAACATATTCACCAGTTTCATGGAAGGCATGTATGTCCATGCTTCAAGTATTTGGTTTGAAGGTTTCGCTTATATTTTTAATTTGCCCTCTCATCTTAGGGCAAAAAATGGCAAAAATTAAACGGTAGCAAACATTTCCAAGTATACAGTAACAGAAAGCTTTGTCCATCTATTAAAATTCAAATCCCTATTCTTGGAAAAATTGATTGTGATAATTTGTTCATAGATGGACATACAGACACACAGGCAGGCAGAATGATAGATAGACAGACAGGCAGGCAAACAGACAGACAGACAAGAGGTTAAATCAACACATCTTAACTTGACGCAACTCACTAACTCAACACACTAAAGTGAGTCACTTACCTGAGTCTGATTTTTCCTTTTCTTTCTCTCTGAGTTCTCTTTCTTTTTGTAAACTTTCTTTTAGTGTTTCACATTCCTTCTGTACCTGATCCATCTAAAAACAATAAATAATGAACTGTACAACATTGCTTTAAAGACTCAAGACCTACATAAATGCATGAGAATTGAATGCCCCCAGCATGTTATATCTATAACAACTTGCACATCGCTCAGTTGGTGTTATGTATATACACTGTATAGTAAAATCATAAGTTTTCATTGAGGATTTAATTCCGTTAATCTTGTGGGTAACCAAAAAAACAAAAAACAAAACATCCCTCAGTTCAGTACATATACTGGACCCTCAGGAATTTGAATTTTGAAGTGTTTTACGCCAAACTCAACAATTTTTCAGTTACATGTATACGGAGGCAGTGAGTTTTTAATGGTGAGAGAACACAGTGACAAAGTACCCAGGAAGAGACAACCGACCTTCTGCAAGTAAACTGGCAAACTTTCTCACAAAAATCAGCTTAGGTTCCAGCAAGGCTCAAACCAGCCCTGGCCAGAAGAGAAACTCCATGGTTCAAAGTGTGACACTCTAAACAATCAGTCATGGAGACCTGTGGCTCCCAGCATGTTATATTTACAGACATTGTACATGTTATGGGGAAATAATTGTAAAAGTGGATTTCTTGTTTTCTTTTTAACTCATGATTATGACATTTTCCCTGACCTCATTCTGTAAAAAGTGTTTACTTATATATCATCTAATGACTTTAAACCTGACTAAATATTGTTTGATACAAAGGTTGTCATAAAATTATCTCCTTTATTCTGTTTGATTGACCCATTATACCAACAAATTAGGATACAACATTCCTTTACTCTTTCACCCCTAAAGACACATTTGGACTATCTCAGTAATTGATTTAATAGAATATTTCATTGCTTCTCAGGGATTTGAGCTGTAAAAATACATTACAGTTGCAGCCTTTAAGGCTAACAAATGTGTTAATAGTGTATTATGTCACAGAATATATATATATATATGTGTGTGTATATATATATATATATATATATATATATATATATATATATATATATATATATATATATATAAAATTTAACTTAGCCTTGTGTTCCAGATATAATGTTTTGTGGATTACCATTAGGACTACCATTGCCTGAGAGGACATAATCATCGCTAATAATCACAGATCAAAAGACAAATTTTCTCGGACATGTAAATATTAAAGGGGAAGCAATTCAAAGTCATTCATCTCAAATAACTTGTTAATCTTTAATAATCATCATTATTCAACTATTGGCTATATTACTATTGAAATATAATTACCCATAATAACAATACAATTAAAGATAACACAACGAAGTGTTGATACATTGAACAAATATTGATAATTCTTAGTTCTCAATTTAAATTTAGCGTTTGTTGAAGGTTTCGGTCACATACTTCATACACTATACCAATACATTGTTACGCTAGATTAAGTCAATTAATTTCAGAATAGAACATATATAATAGAAATAATCTATGTGTGACATTTTGTACAACAATCAAATAACATTTTGAGGTGTTCAACATTCGGATATAAATACATATATCTTGATTGTTCCTTTTTCCATGACTAAAACTGGGAAGGATCAAGCTTATACAAAATTACAATAAACTTGGAAATGTTTCCATGGGGGCAACCATTGGGAATTCAGAGATGAGAAACAGACTGTAAATTAACCTTCACTTAAGATATCCATACTCGGTGTATTTACATGTACAGTGAAACTAGTATATAACGACCCACGTAGAGACACAACAAAACCCTTCTTTATAGGGAGGTGGTCTTTATATAGAGGTTGACTTGTACACAAAAGGTAATACTGAGGACAGTAAAAAAATTATCTTTTTAAACAGGTGGCCTTTAAACAGAGGTTTTACTGTAGTTTTATTTAGTTTGACAAAAACTGATAAGTATGGGATAATTCAATATATATTTTTTTCACATTGGAAACTTTAAGATGTACATGCCCCACATTTTGTTTTTATTACTAGTATTAGTACATTTGTACATTGTACAAGTATAATTGGACCAGCTACCAGTTACCAAGTCAATCACCTGCCTGGCTTTTTGAAGCCATTGGAGTTCTGAACATTCTCATTCTGAAAATGTTGGAAAATAAATTCCAGAAAAAAGTTGCCCAATTGTTGGTCACAAATATTCTGTTCTAAAAATTTGGAAGAAAAGTCAAAAGACTAATCGAACGATTAAACGACCAATATAAAGCAGAATAATAATTACCTGTAAAAGGTGTAATTTATACCTGTTTGATGACATTCAGATATGACCATAATTATGATGAAATTAAATGCTACATAAATATTAAAATGCACACAATGCTACGTGAACACCAAAATGTTTACAATCGTTAAAGTGATCGTAAACCCATATAATACATCAACACAGGTAAAAACTTACTTCTACTTCAATTGTTATCATATTACATAAAATGGAAAAATTTATTAACGTTACAGAAAGTAAAAATATACAAATCAAAGCACCTTGTTACTGAAATGAAGGCAATATCTTCCGGAGATAATCTGTCAAAAAACATTTTGTATTCAAGTTGACACAAGAATTTCAATTCTGAGCGAAAACTTGCTAAATAAATTTCACATATCTACAAGTTTTGTACATATATATAAGTTTTGCATATACACATTATATTCATAATATATGAATATAAATGTATTTATATATATTATATATATATAGATATATATAATATTATATATAATATATGTGGATTGACTTACATCTATTTGTACATGTACTGCATTCTTGCGAATATAATGCATAGTGGTAGTTAAAATTGGAACCTCTGATTCTTAGATGAGATACATGTAGGAGGTATTGTAACTAGTAGCAACAATGACTGAAGATACTGTAAACTGTCCAAGTTTATTTTTGCCCTTTTATGATAGCATACAAATTCACTTCATCTAATATTTGCCCACAAATGTTCATAACCTTATGGAGGGCATATATGTTCCTACTTCAATTATTTGGCTTGAAAATTTCGCTTTCATTTTCAATTCGCCATCTCACTTAAGGACAAAAAATGGTAAAAATTAAACGGGAACAAAAATGTCCAGGTATACACTACAACCTGTTTTTATCACCCAGTACTGAGTACCTCAATACATTTAGGTCAAGCAAATAAAGGACTCAGGTTCTCAGGCCACTTTTTTTCAAATCAAATGCCTCAGGCAGGTTTTTTTTTTTTTTAATGAAAATACATCTACCATGTCACATGACTGCAAATGAACGTATGATGCACTAAAGTCACTCATCAACATGATCAATGTTGAAAACAAAGTTATCTTACCACAAGATATGATCTAGGGACACAAACGTTTGAAAGGTCAAGACTATGTACCTAATACAGTTCAGAATGAAAATGGACACAAAAGCCGGAAAATATGTGAAACGTTTTTTTTTAAAGATATAGAGGTTAAAAAAATTGAACGTGGGGGGGGGGGGGGGTGGGGGGGGTAAAAAGGACGTGTGGCTTGAGAACCAATTCCTTTTTATATTTTTTTTATCAATCAGTGGAACCTTGTAACTTTGAAATCAGATGAAGCCAATTTCTGGTTATGTCACAAAGTTAAACAGCCAGTCCTGATTTTTATGTACAGGGCAATTCACATAACTTGTTATGGCGGAGCAACTTTTTGATTATCATATAGACGAGTGGGACGTTAAACAACAATAAACAAACAAACAATTATCATATAGATAATTCTACTTTTAGGTTATGATAGGCTTTATGAGGAAAGCATTTTATTCTGCACTGGATACTTGTGGGTATGATGACAAGAAGGATTAGAATTACTCTTACCAGTGCAATTAAGATGTAAATTTATTACCTAAAATTTTAACTCACTCAGGTCAAGAAAGGGTTCACTAGACTCCACCGCACCAGGTTATATGGATTTTACTATAATACTATGTAACACATTATAAATATCATCCAATATCTAAGAGAAATTTATACAACATGAATTATAACTAAAACTACCGCTATTTTTTTACAAAATGGAAAAAGAAAGGAAACTGACCTTGGCTTTTAATTCCTCGTACTCATCTTCTAGTTTATTATTTTCTTCCATTAATGCATTTATTTCCTCTTCATGTTCAAGTTTTAACCTGTCCCGTAATACACGAATATTTTCACGTGATTGATTTAATTCTTCCTCAAACTCAGTTCTTTCCTTTTCTAGGGTTCTCTGAAGATCTGCAGAGGTACGACCATCTTCGGTAAGAGCCGGGGTGACAGATGGCGTCATCGGAGTCATGGTAGCACTGCGATTTTGCTCAGCCTCAAGCTCATCCAACAGTCTAGCTCTCTCAACCAATAAAAATGCAATTTGTTCGCTAGTCGAAACATTGGCAATTTCCTCCAATCCTTGTTGGATGAGCATCTCTGCTGTCTCGTCTCGTAGTGCTGATGCTAAAATAAAATAATAATAAAAAAAAGATATAAAATGCCTTATAACAGCCAGGTTACTGTTTACCTGGAAATTTTTACCCTAAATCACTGTAGTATCATGGGTGACATGTATGTCCATGCCTTAGTTATTTACCTTTAAAATTTTGCTTTCATTTTAAATTTGCCCTCTCATCTATGGGCGAAAATGGTGAAAATTAAATGACAGGGAAAATTTCCAAATACAAGTACAGTAAAACCTGCTATAGTGGCCACCTCTATATAAGGATTACCTGTCTATAAAGGCCAGTTTTTTCAAGTCCCTTGACTGCAACTTCAACTAAATTGAACCACCTCCCTTTACCTGCACATAAAGGTCAATATTTTCTGGTCCCTTGGGTGGCCCCTATATACAGGTTTTACTGTATAAAGTATTGCAAATTTGGAAATGTTCACATGGGACTACATGTAATACAGTGGAAGCTTGCCTAGAAACCCCCTCACTTAGCCTTTTAGTTAGGAGAACACCTCACATTTCAGACTACAAATTTTAAGTCTCTTAATTGATAAATATCTAATATTTGTTCAGAATCTCACTTACATGTAAGTCTAAGATCCCACCTCACCAATCAGACTAATTTGAGTCAGTCAGTTAGATGGTCTTAATAGCGAATTTCCACTGTATTTGCGAATTAGTGAGAATAAATTCACAAATTTTATCACTTCACAAAATATTCAGTCTATGCGAATACACAGATTTTTTTTTATTTCCCTATGCTGTATATTAATTAACACCACTCAAAAGGTTTTGCACAGAAAAATCACAAAGTTAAACCCCAGTGAAAATATCAGCATTTTACATGTTTTACAGTATGTAGTGTACATATATATACTTATATTTTACTTATTTATTCAAGGTTCCCTGACCAATTCATTTTAGGGGCAAGGTGACATGAACAATGTTAATCTGTTTAATATTCAGATTAGCCCAATAGTTGATCATTTTTCATATTCGTTGTGTTTGTTCTTGGTCATTTCAATATATACAAGTATGTGTGTGTGTGTCCATGTGGATCTGTTTGTTTGTTTGTCTGTGTGTGTGCATCTGTGGCCATGTGGATCTGTCTGTCTGTGTGTGTGTGTGTGTGTGTGTGTATATGTAGATTTCTGTGTACACAATGTAGGTGTGTGTGTGTGTTTGTCTCTGCATGTGTGTGTGTCTGTTTATGTGTGTGTGCCTGTATATCTGTGTGTGTGTGTGTGTGTGTATGTAGGTGTCTGTGTACACAATCTAAGTGTGTCTGTGTGTGTCTCTGCATGTGGTGTGTGCCTATTTATCTGTGTGTGTGTGCCTGTTTATCTGTGTGTGTGTGCCTGTTTATCTGTGTGTGTACGTAGGTGTCACACATGCAGAGACACAATGTAGGTGTGTGTCTGTCTGTCTCTGTGTGTGTGTGTGTGTGTGTCTGTTTATCTGTGTGTCTGTTTATCTCTGTGTTTGTGTCTGTTTATCTGTGTGTGTGTCTGTTTATCTCTGTGTGTGTGTCTGTTTATCTGTGTGTGTCTGTTTATCTGTGTGTGTGTGTCTGTTTATCTGTGTGTGTGTGTTTGACTGTTTGTGTCTGTCTGCCTGTCTGAGTCTGTGTGTTTTTCTTTACACACATATATAAATACACACCCATACATGTACATATTTTACCAATTCAATGGTTAGCCTTTTAATAAAGTACCTTTTAATCATCAAATTAAACCAAATCATTTAATACAAAACACTTAAATACCTGTGGCCATTCTAACAAACAATCAGGTTTGTCTGTCCTTTATCAGTCAAGCAACATGAATTTGTAACTGCCATTTTTAGAGTAACTCCGTTACACATAAAAGGTAAAAATGTCTACCTCAGCACATTTTAAATATCACCATTGATTCTTCATGAAATTGATTAAGTTTTATAAGACATTAGCATAATTCAAAGTCATAAGACATATATCCATTAAATGAAATTTCATTTTTAATTCCATTTTATATCTTTCACTAAATCGGAAAATATATATCCACAATCACTTAATTTCACCGAGTTGAACTGAAAATCCAATAAATTCAAAATGAATCATATATAATGCTAACCAAGATACAACAAGTTGATGGTACATTCACAATTAAATGAAAAAAAATTTGTTTATGAATCCCTACAGTTGAAATATTTCAATGACATGGAGACCTAAAGTCTTATGATGTTTATTCCATTTCAATTAAAGAGCTCTAAAATGGAATTCTTTTCAAACTAAATTATAATATTCCAATCGTAAAATTTTATCAACACATTTTGTAGTCATGTTTTACAATGACTAACAGATGAAGACGATAATCCGTTGATAAAGTGCCGTCAAAAAATCCCAAGTTAAACGCTGTGTTTATGACTTCTGAGAATTCGAAATAATCCACTCCAACTCGCACCTTGATTACAGGTGAGTCTACAGGTACAATAGTATAATTCACTTGTAAACAGAGCTTTTGCAAAGGGGCAGAAGTTTATTTATCATTTTGTAATTTATATATCTACAGTGCAGAACTTATCTATGAAATCTATGACAATCTTATCGTGATATCTTATGAGGTACTAGATTTTGGCTGATGTTCAAATATATTATGTGTTTTAATATGCAGCTTAAACAATAACTTGGGTGTCTTATTCTTGCCACCACTTGTACATGTGGAGACTAAATTAACTCATTATCCCCCTGCCCCCCAAAAAACAACGGACTCTTCTGTAATTCAATGACTTAGACCAGTCCAAATGTGTCTTTAGGGGCGAACAAGTTAACAGTTGCAAAAGACTGGGACCTATTGCTATATAGAATTTAAAGATTTTTACTCAAATTCAGCTAGCAGATCAACAGTGTTGCCACAAGTTTTCACCCATGACTCATGCAAATGCTGTGGACCAAACGGAAGTCCCCGGCCATGCCTTGAACTTATTTATGTGACTGTTCATTGGCCTAGAGCTCTACACTGGAAGTGAAAGTCACAGGTCTTTCAGAAAAGACCTAAGTGAAAGGGGTATTTATAGCTGTGGTTTTTTCTTTTCAAATTGGTTTCCCCTTTGTTACTACTTAGATTGATATACAATAACTAAAGAGAGATATACATAGGCATAAATATACTTAAATTCCTATATAAATTTTCTGAAAATTGCTTGAGAAACCCAGGTTTGGAACTTTTTCAATTGCAACTGATTAACTCAACCTTACACTTTATGAATATCACACTGGACCTACATGTAACCTTATTTCCACAAAATACATGTATATAGGAAGTTAGGAACGTAAGATTTTTTATGCCCGTGTATAGCTCTCGTACATCAAGAGCAAGTAGTAAAAGTAGAAAAAATCAAAATAATATTTTTGGATAAACACAGCTAATGCCCCTTTAACAAATTACCATCAACACGTATCAGTCCTTTCAGTACTTTGATTGTAATATGTTGATATTTCTTATGGCATTTTAAACATACAGAGGTACCACAATGTTTATAGTAGCATTTGTTATATATGTTTGGCCCACAAGTGACCAGTACATTTAAATATGTATGGCATTTAATTGGGTCAACATGATAACTTTAGATGTGAAAGGGGTGATTGCTGACCCATTAAGAAGGTGATTGCTTATTGGGGTATAATCATATATATAAGGAAAATGCTTGGGAGGAATTTAAACTAACTGCTTAGAGGAGATGACTGCTTAATAAAGGTGACTGCATGTACACGTTAGACTGTAGTCGTTAACCACCTTTTGAACACATGCAACTATAAACTGTAAACCCGGATATTTTCACAGGGCTTTACTTTTGCAATTAGCACAAATTCTTGATTTATTCACCAGATGATACAGTAAAACCTGCTTTAGTAACCACCTATGTATTAAGACCACCTGATCACAAAGACCGTTTTTTGCTGTCCCCAATAATACCATTTGTGTACAAATCGACCTCTATATAAAGACCATCTCCATATAAAGACTGGTTTTCTTGTGTTCCTAAGGAGGTCTTTATATACAAGTTTCACTGTATTTTCATGATTTCAAATGCCCATTTCATCAAATTTATATCATACATGTACTTCATTTTGTGATAATGCTATTTTCTCTAGTTAGGGGCCTCATGAAATTACAGGTAAATAAAATTTTCACCAATAAAAACATATTCAATGCACTAGAGTTCCAAAGCAGTCAATTGGTACTTTCCTTAACATTTTTACAGATCATTAGATGGTTCACAAGAATTAAATGTGTACATTATATTTTATTATCCAAGCACATTATATAACTAACAAAATAAATGATAAAAATCAAAATTACAAAAATTTCACAAAATTCTCAAGTCTGAGTATCATAATACAAGAAGGTTTCAAACACACCTGCATGTCAAAATATGATTAATGATAAATGACTGATAAGAAAAACTTTGGTTGGTTTCCAAAATGATTCCAAATTCTTGTACATGAGGGACAAGCTAACAGCTAAATACCAAGAATCGACAACAGATCAATTTTGATTGGCATTTCTCCAGTTTACATAATTTTGAAATGTGACTGAAAAAAATCTGTCAGGCTGAACTTTAAACACTTGTAAATTGGTAGACAAGACAAAATATCTACTGCTTGGTGATTACAGTCATTAGATAATGATAAACCCAAATAATACTTTCAGACTTCTACTGCACTTATAATTATATTACTGGGTACACAGGACAATTTTCCAACACACAAGGCAATTACTCTGACACAGGGCAATTACTTGCACACTTAAAAATCCTAATATGATAATTTGAAAAATAATTACCGCTGATAATGGCAAATTGGTGTGAACTCAGTTGGCAAGTCTCAAATCTGAATTAGTGCTAACCCTGATCTGATCTATTTTAGACCTTTAAACATGTAGTGATGTTTCCCTTGTCGAGCAAGAAGGGGGCCTAATCAGGCTTGAGTGGTTAAAGAATCACACTTTATATACATATTATATATACATATATATTAGTGTCTTTATACTAGTTGCTTGTGGTCTGTATTTTATATCTAAGAGATACAAGCCTATCATAGATTGTTTTCGGTGTAGATCAGACAATAAATATGATATTTTGGTCTGCAGTGAAACTAGACCCAGAGAAAATGCCAAAGATTAAACCTAAAGTTTGGAAAACAACTACATGCACATTATATTTAAACATTTCTGTGAATAAAACAAGATATATTGCTAAATCAATGTGGGGTACCGGGGTTCCAAACCCATTTTAATTTGGCTAATTTAGTAAAAAACATTGAATGATCAATGTCATATCCGATATCGTGGGGACAAGATAAATAACTCCGGGGGCAACTTGATATTACAAATGTTCTGAGGCAGTGCGTTGCCTGACCATCATTCGTCTTGTAAATTATACAAATGATTTAAAGCCTCTGTATATATAGTGGAACATGTATCACATAGTACTTGGATCTGCTGGTGCAGTGTTATATAACTGACCGAGTAACTGAGTAATCAATCGGAAAAACATTCGGTTAACTGGTTACTAAGTACTGACCAATTTGATAACCCTAATATATACATTTTGAGCCATGCTGGTGCCTTACTGTCCATGCGGCTCACTTCAGAAATGAGAAAAACATCTAGTTCTTTTATCATCTTATCTATGACATAAGTATCACTCCGTTATCATGCAAAGATATGACATGATACAAGACTATACAGAATTTTTATACTGAAGCTAAATACAAAAGCTAAACCACATTGGTGACATAAACAAGAGAGACAAATATAGATGGACTAGATACTGCCAATTCTCCATAAACTGACACTTTTTCTTATTTAAAAATAAAGGCAGTTTGGCGATGAATTAAATTCCTGCATCTGGTGAAGAAAAGATTTATCTTTTTCTTTTTTTTTTTGTATCATATTTTTAACTTGTTCACACCTAAAGACACATTTGCATTAGTCCAAATTGTTGATTTACAGAAGAGTCCATTATTTTTCAAGGGTTGATGCATAAATGAATTTAGAACAGGACAACAGTTCATATTATGTCATTATCTGGTGTATTTGATTCTTCAATAACCTGGTCTTACTGCTGCCGCCTGGCTTTACACCAGTGATCTCTAGGCCTGGCTTTACACCAGTGATCTCTAGGCCTGGCTTTACATCTGGCTTAACACCAGTGATCTCTAGGCCTGGCTTTACACCAGTGATCTCTAGGCCCGGCTTTACACCAGTGATCTCTAGGCCTGGATTTACATCTGTGATCTCTAGGCCTGGATTTACATCTGTGATCTCTAGGCCTGGCTTAACACCAGTGATCTCTAGGCCTGGCTTTATATCTGTGATCTCTAGGCCTGGCTTTACACCAGTGATCTCTAGGCCTGGCTTTACACCAGTGATCTCTAGGCCTGGATTTACATCTGTGATCTCTAGGCCTGGCTTTACACCAGTGATCTCTAGGCCTGGCTTTATATACACTGCTCTTAACAGTGATCTCTAGGCCTGGCTTTTACATCTGTGATCTCTTAACACCTGGATTTAGGCCTGGCTTAACACCAGTGATCTCTAGGCCTGGATTTACATCTGTGATCTCTAGGCCTGGCTTAACACCAGTGATCTCTAGGCCTGGCTTTATATCTTAACACCAGCTTTGATCTCTCTAGGCCTGGCTTAACACCAGTGATCTCTAGGCCTGGCTTTACACCAGTGATCTCTAGGCCTGGCTTTACATCTGTGATCTCTAGGCCTGGCTTTACATCTGTGATCTCTAGGCCTGGCTTTACTCTATCTTAACACCATGATCTCTAGGCCTGGATTTACATCTGTGATCTCTAGGCCTGGATTTACATCTGTGATCTCTAGGCCTGGCTTAACACCTGTGATCTCTAGGCCTGGCTTAACACCAGTGATCTCTAGGCCTGGCTTAACACCAGTGATCTCTAGGCCTGGCTTTACATCTGTGATCTCTAGGCCTGGCTTAACACCAGTGATCTCTAGGCCTGGCTTTACACCTGTGATCTCTAGGCCTGGCTTTACATCTGTGATCTCTAGGCCTGGCTTTACACCAGTGATCTCTAGGCCTGGCTTTACACCAGTGATCTCTAGGCCTGGCTTAACACCAGTGATCTCTAGGCCTGGCTTTACACCAGTGATCTCTAGGCCTGGCTTTACACCAGTGATCTCTAGGCCTGGCTTAACACCAGTGATCTCTAGGCCTGGCTTTACACCAGTGATCTCTAGCAAACATTATTGACCAGGATCATATATATGGCAGTATATTGAGATAACTAATGCTATAAAATGGACGTCGTTAATTCTAAAACTGGAGTGTTGAATGGCCATACATAATGAATTTGGCATTATAAAGAGAAATCCATGTAGCAGGAAAAAACGTTCCTTAAAAAATATGGCATTATTGCCAGAATGGTGATGAATGGAGTGGCAGTAATTTGAGAATTGACTGTGCATCATTGATTCATAGACCAGTACCAATATTTCCTTTTACAATCTGGGCAACAATGTTACAGGCAAAATCTTATCCAGTGAAAATCAGTCACAATGACAACCCAAGGTTATATGGGGGACTTATACTGTAACAAATCAATACGCACCATTCTGATCTTGCTTCAGTGCTTCAATTTCTTGTTTAAGTTGATCATTTTCCGTCTCCAGTTCTTGGATGAGAGCCTCTCTTTCATCAGATAGATGTCGAATGTGTTCCACATAATTCTCAACTTCCTGCATTTCTGCAGTCTGCGCAATTTTGAGCTTTTCTTCATTTTCGATTGCTCTCTGTAAGTCGGTCTGAAAAATATTTTGTAGTTTGATAAATAGAATGTACTTAGTGATCATGTGACCTCGGCCCAGTGTCACAGTAAACACTTGAGCTGAGCTCAATGATTTTGAGACAAAAAAAGGAAGGCCATGCAGAAACTGGACATTTTTGTATTTCCATGGCATACAACTATATATAATGGTGAAAATTATGGCTCCAATTGTACAGTCAAAAACAAGTCTGAGTACATCATCAAATACATATACATGTATTATATACTGTACTGATTTGCAGGTGCATGTAATATGATAATAAATTCTATCTATGTTTTAATGCGATTGAAAATAAAATTATTTTCTGTTTGACAATTCCTTAAAATTTACAAACACCTGTAAATGTATGTGAAATTTTGTTGGTTTATATGGTGTTTTACCCCATACTCAACAACATTTCAGTTATATGATGGCAACCAGATTTTAATAGTAGAGCAGGATGAGGAGGGACAAGTTCGGAATATGTATCCAAGAATAGAGCTTAAGCCTTTTGCAAGTAAGCAGGAAAAATGAAGACTTTCCAGAGATACCACACAGGTAAGCTTCATGTACAGTGGAACCTGTCATGAGAGACCACTAAAATCTTACACAGAAATGTGGTTTCTGAAGACAGTTTTCCCTGACTGACTTTCAAGTGGTTTTCAAAATGTGGTCTTAGACAGGTGGTGTTTCATGAGAGTGGTCTTTCAAGACAGGTTATACTGTACAAAAATCTAAATACTGCTTTAACAGTCTCGATTATTTTTTTTACTAAAAAGGGACCTCGCTATTGAGACCTACTATTGATTGACTCAGAGTGGTCTGATTTGTGAGGTGGTCTCTTAAGTGAGGTTCTGTACTTATTAGATATTTATCAATATCTATGTACTGAAAATTTGTGGTCCAAAATACAAGGTGGTCTCCTAAGTGAGGTGGTCTCCTAAGCAAGGTGGTCTCCAAAGTGAGGTGGCCTTTGGTCAAGGATCCACTCTACTTGCATAAATGTACATGTAAATGCATATTTGAAAAAGTACATTAAAAAGTATTTATGCTCACTGTACATGTACATTTCTACTTTTCTATTCTATCTCAACATGAAAATCCAAACATGCCATTGACACATGTACATGTCAATTAACTTTCAAACCAATTTAAATATTTGAATAATTAACAGTCACACAAACTTAAAAGTTTTAAAAGGAAATTAATATTATATCAATTGAACAAAAAAAAGAAATTCATGTTTTAAAAATGAAATGCTGCCGGGGATGTCCAAGTTTAATGTAAAGAATAAATTTTTCTACTTTACCACAAAGCGTATGAATTAAGCTTTTGAGAGTACAAATGTCAAAATCAAATAGCTTAACTTACAGTGTGTATAAAATCGTTTTACAAGCCCAATCCTCACTGCTTGTAATTAAATTTGATCATCCGGCCAAGAAGGTAAGGGTCTGAGATTGTTTATTTTTCTTTTTAGCATACATAGAGGGAGTATGTGTTAAAAGAAAATATCTACATTCTTGTGTTTCAATATATTTCGATACATAAAATAAATTCTGAAAGTGCCTCAGATTACTATGTACTCAGACATGTAAATAAGAAGAAATTGACATTTTTGATTACCTGAAATTACTGTGTATTTAGACAATTGACATGTACATAAGACGAAATTGACATTTTTGTTTACTTGTAAAGTTTACGTTCTATGGTTAACAATAATTCCCATTTACCTGTAATATGACTGTGCCTTTACTTACAACTGCTTTGATGTATCGGAACAAAAACTGTCTGAATACGACAATTAAGACGACTTGGAACAAATATTCAGAATATAAAAATGAGAATTTCAAACCAATGACCATTGACCACTGCCTTTTATGTAAGGACAAGGTGTTCATTTTATTTACAAATCAAAGGTCCATCAATGTTTTGCACTTTCATCTACATGAATATTGTTCCCCACCATTTTACATGTAGATGCAGAATCCAGCAATGAATTTTCATAGGGTCCTATTTAAAAGAGTACACGAAAAACTTAGAGTACTGGCAGATTTCACGAGTGCTACAATGTAGTGTTACATGGACGGAAATACTAAAATTTCTTTTATAAGACCATTTTAAAAAGACATACAACCAGTGACTTATGACCAAATCAGGTCAGGTCTTTATGACTTTGCATAGACCTAACTTATTTTTGTATGACAATTTATCTTTGTAAATTTGATGAGAGGATGTAGTTTTGATATACGTGTACATGTAATATTTGATCATAAGACTTCCAGGATGCTATAGACTCATCAACCCCTGAGGTCACATTTAGACTCTCCCAAAATCAATAAACGGTTTGGTCTATTGTCATAATTCAGGTGTAACCAAGTTAAAATTGCATAAAATGTTACGATCAAATTTGGATTCTAAATTATGCACATCTGAATTCTTATAGTGGTATTTACCATTTTTTGAAATGGATGGGTCCAAATGTTGCTACAGGGGTTGATAGAGTTAAATCAATAGAAAATTATCTATGAAGTTTTATTTTTATTTTAAACATAAAGAAGCACATTGATGCATTTTGATTTTCTAACCCAAACTTAATTGCAAAAAATAATGTACATTGTAATTGAATTTTTTACTAAGCTGTGTGCCTGACTAAATTATAAACAAACTGATGGCTTAAAACTTATTACACCAGGGCTAATAAGAAGCTTAAAGCAATATAAGTTGTCACAATGATGATTTTTGTAATAGTCGAGAATAAGATAAAATATGTGTTCAAATACATCATGAAATATGTGAAACGTTGTTAAAGATCTTCTTCTTGAAGTTATTTGTTTTATAAGAATTTAAGTTTTCCTGTACCTTATAAAATTCAGCTGTATTTCTGTATGCAATGACTTTTCAGATAAACTCTTTCGCAATATCAAATTTGCTTCATAATTTCAGGAAGAGGGGATCTTGTCAGTTACGCACTCGGTCTATCAGCAATCTGGGCCTTTTACACAATTGGCGTATGTCAAAGTCAGCCAATTTTTATGTGTTTTATATTTACTTTTGAAATACAGGATGTGATTTTATTGGAAAGTGCATGTATTATATAAAATATTTGCTTTTCAACGCTATTTTAAATACCTGAAGAAAATTGAATAAATATATGAATTTTTAAATGTTTAATGTTACCCTGTATGCCGACATTGCCAAAATCAAAAGAGTATAACTGTGAAAACTATATGCATCTAATGTTTTACAATCATGCCGTCATGTCCTGTGGAGTTTGGCAGTTTATGATCATGTGTCAAGAATGATAAAGCCGAGAATGCGATGGAATGAGTTAAAACTACATGTAGGTCGAGATCACCCGATATACCCGGCACATGGACAATCTCAGAAACGAATGTTTTGAAATGAAGGAAAAAACCAACTTTGTCCTGATTTAGGCATGAAATGATGGAGTACGAAAATAAATGCAAAGGGTATCGGTAATAAGAATAGAATGTATATTAACTGCAAATAGCACATGCTTATTGGACACTCGGTAATCTTCGTAAAAAAAAAAGAAAGTTAATTTACAATGCTCTGAGTAATGGCGGACAAATAATAACTGATATTACTGGTTATGTTTCGCATTATTGTTGCAATTATACACATGCATTTGTTATCCTAACCACCAGATGGTCTCTTTGGGATATATATGAGATAAAATATTTTTCACCTACATGTACATGTACAACAGCTCATTTCGCTTTAAGAGCAGCATTTAAGAAAAACTATCCATATAATATACATGTACTAACATCAAAATACAAATTCCCTTTCATTTCCTTAAGGTAATATGTTTAATCAGGTGGTCGTTTTCATACTACAAATTCTCATTTTCTTTTCACAAATGGATGCCAGGGTACAATCTTTGGAGTAATTGATCACAAAGCCAATAAAAACTATCAAAATCCACAAGTATCTTTTTGTGAGACAAGAATGAGGATAGTATTAAATTGACATGAATCTTATCAAAAACAAAACCGCTGGTGAAACCTTTACACCTACTACACATTTATAACACAAAGGACATATATATATCTATTGGTGCTCAGAATATTTTAAGCTCTATCGAACAAAGCTAAATATTTGGCAAGCTATCAAATTTTGAAAACTCTAGATCTATATATTGAAATTATTTACACTTGAGTCAATCAGAAAGAGGATAATTCTATGCAAATCTCACTTGGTCACTTGAAAGCAATTTTAAACTTTTTTGAAATACTAAAGTATTGCGTTTTTACTCAGTTAGTGTATATCTTGGATACATATGAGCTTAATCATGAATATTCATGTATTTATAAATATTCAAACTTCCAAGTGAGAGTACCTGTACAAAGTATACATTATCAGTACACTCAGGTGTAAATAAGACAAGGGTTGTATTGGTTTTACTTCATGTGTACTACAATATGAAACATTACTAATGTACAATATATAATGTGTAAAACAAGGACAGTCAAATTTGCATTGATGGCAACCTGTGTTATAAAGGGCACCTGTCTATAAAGATATTCAACAAGAACTTTTGTTAACCTTTTTAATCATGAATAAACCTCTTTATAAAAGACACCTGTCTATAGCAGCCACTTTTGCCTGTGCCCTTGAGTGGGATTTATAGACAACAAGAGATCCCAGAGGGATCTTGGCACCCACTATCGAATGTTCTTCATTTGATCTATGAAAGACTGTTCTTTTCTCTTATTTTGTGGCTCAACAATAAATTTGAACTAAAACCTAATTATATGTAAAGTGCTTTTTCACAAGATTATATCAATACCAAATATAAATTGCTATAATCGAAGATAGCTTAACCATACCTGTCAACCTCTAAAATTGAAAATGTTGGTCATGACCTGTATTGAGTAAAATAACAAGAGTCCAATGGCCTCATAGCTCAATGGCAAAAGAAACCAGAATTTTTTTTAAATGTATCCTCAACAAAGCTATTTGTTCCATTTTGAGTGGAAAAATTTGAATTAACATTAAAATACAGAATATATCCAGATTATAGTACATGTATAACCCTATACACATCCCTTGCTAAAACCTCACTTTTGGACTTTTGGCATTGAATGTTTGCCCAATTGTGGAAGGTTATATGGGTTATGCCCCCATGCAAGTGTAACATTTCAAAACGGGGGCTATAATGGATCTGATTTGGATCCTGGTTAACAGTCTAAAGGTTCGGGCAATATACATGTATATAAATATAAACAAATATATACAAATAAGAACCAAACACTACTTATGCTTTAACGATAAAATACAACTACAACTATAAACTATTCTAACAAGAATTGTCATTTATCTATAGTAACTATGATAAGAGTTTCAGGGAATCACAATAAATCACAGTTTAATTACGGAGATTGAATTATTTACAGTGGGTCTCGGAACTCGTATATGTATTTAGGCTACACTGCCAGCTAGTGTGTGTTTTCAACACTAGAGTCTGAGACCTAGGGCTCCAACATAACTCTGTGACTGTGTCTCAGCCTTATACAAAACTATCCCAAAACTAGAAGACAATGGTCACTGTTTATCTGTGATAAATAGATTACTACTGTCCCGTTCAATCATCTGCTTTTGCTATGTTGTTGGTTCAACTCGCAACTTACATAGTGACCCCGAGTGATGTTGGTACCTTTATTTATATAAACAGAGGTCAACGCTGATTGGTCAATAATTCTTGAATTTGCCAAAGGTTCGGCGTTTGTCGTCTTCCGTCTGTTAACTTTTGCATTTAAACATCATCTTCTCAAGAATCAGATGGTTTGCAAATGAAAACGGGATAGGACCAATAGGGGCCCTAAAAGAGGCCAAAAGTACCAAAACTTCAAGGAAAACCTGTATGTCAAATTTCATAAAGATCCCTTCAGCATTTTCTGAGAAATAGCGATAACGAACTGTAATTTTTAAAATCCAAAATGGCTGTCTGGCAGCCATTTTGTGATCCAACCCACTTGAAAATGTACACTGCAAAACTAGACCTCAAGGAGAATCTATATGTCAAATTTCATAAACATCCCATCAGTACTTTCAGAGAAATAGCGATAACAAACTTTAATTGTCAAAAAACAAGATGGCCACCTGGCAGCCATTTTATGATGCAATCTGCCTTAAAATGTACACTGCACAACTAGACCTCAAGTGGAACCTATATGTCAAATTTCATAAAGATCCCTTCAGTACTTTCTGAGAAATAACAATAACAAACTTTAATTGTCAAAATCCAAGATGGCCGCCTGGCAGCCATTTTGTTATCCGATCCACCTGAAAATGTACACTGCACAACTAGACCTCAAGGGGAACCTAAATGTCAAATTTCGTAAGAAATAGTGATAACAAACTTTAATTGTCAAAATCCAAGATGGCTGCTTGGCAGCCATTTTGTAATCCGATCCGCCTAAAAATGTACACTGCACAACTAGACTTCAAGGAAAACCTATATGTCAAATTTTATAAAGATCCCTTTAAAACTTTCTGAGAAATAGCGATAACAAACTTTAATTGTCAAAAAACAAGATGGCCACCTAGCAGCCATTTTGTGATCCAATCTACCTTAAAATGTACAATGCACAACTAGACCTCAAGGGGAATCTTTATGTCAAATTTCATAAAGATCCCTTCAGTACTTTCTGAGAAATAGTGATAACAAGAATTGTTCAAGGACGGACGACTGATGCAAATTCAAACAAAAATTAATGCTAATGATGTGATATTATTCTTTGCCTACCTCTGTATGTTGATACAGTCGCCACACGTACAACAGTTTCTCCTCTTCTGCACACTGATGACTGAGTCCATCTTCTACCAGTTTACGGTCAATTTCTGCCCGGATGTCTGATGGACTATCCTACAAAGAAAAATAAACACATTTTGTTTAAACTGATTCAATTTTAAACTATTTCCTCTTTTATTTTGGAAATATGATACAGAACAACAAACTTAAAAGTTTTATTACAAAGGACCTCTGCAAGAGTACATGTATACTGGAACCTTGCTTACGAGACTACTTTGCATTTCAGACCACAAATATTTTCTGTCTCTTGATAAATATCTAACAAATACAAAACCTCACTTCAGAGACCACCTCACTAATCAGACCACTTTAAAGTCAACTGTATAAGTTTTCAAAAGTCTTGGATCTTCAAAATATGTCAAGGCCACCTCCATGTATGTACATGTAATGTCTCAGTGAATGATTCAAAATGGAAAATTAAGGTTAATCTATGGGGTCTCATTTTCCTCCTTCAGACATAAATGTCAAGATGTCATAGACCTTTGCTCTACATTTATTCAGTATTGAAGACCTTAACTCACCTACCCCTATGATCACATTAAGGCTAGACCAAATCAATAAAAAGTATGGTCTACTGTCATAAATCAGGTACGAGCAAGTTACAGATTATAATACATATTAAATTATTGTAAAATTTAGTTGCTAAATCAAACACTCCTTTATTTTGACAGTGGACTTTTACCATTCTTTGAAATGGATGAGTTCAAATGACAACAATTAGGGTCAGTAAGTTATTAAGTTACAAAATAACTACATGGTACATTTGTAGGCTTGTTATTGTCAGGGCTCTAACATCTTATAATGGCTTATTTTGAGAAGGAAACCAGTCAAATAAAAAAAAACCACAGAATTTTTTTGTATGTATTGTATGTATCACTTTCAACAAACTGTTCTAAACTTAGTCATCTAAAGTTACTTTACATTTCAACCAATTGTTCTACGGATTGTCATCTAAAGTTACCTTACATTTCAACCAATTGTTCTACAGATTGTCATCTAAAGTTACTTTACATTTCAACTAATTGTTCTAAAGATTATCATCTAAAGTTACTTTACAGTTCAACCAATTGTTCTACGGATTGTTATCTAACGTTACCTTACATTTCAACCAACTGTCCTACCATTTGTCATCTAAAGTTGCTCTTTACATTTCAACCAACTGTTCTATGGTTTGTGATCATCTAAAGTTACTTTACTTTTCAACCAATTGTCAATCGTTCTACAGTTGGTCATCTAAAGCTACTTTACTTTTCGACCAATTGTTATACAGTTTGTCATGTAAAGCTACTGTACTTTACTTTTTGACCAACTTGCAACTGTTTTACAGTTTGTCATCTAAAGTTACTTTCCTTTTCAACCAATTGATCTACGGTTTGTTATCTAAGGTTACTTTCCTTTTCAACCAATTGATCTATGGTTTGTTATCTAAAGTTACTTTCCTTTTCAACCAATTGATCTACGGTTTGTTATCTAAAGTTACTTTACTTTTCAACCAATTCACAATTCACAACTTTCGACCAATTGTCCTACATGTATGGTTCTATTTCTGTGCAGGATGTTCTATACACAGGAAGTAGTTCTCTTATGTTTCGACAGTGTTCCGATATAACTAAAGTAATGACCAACACAGGAAAGTAATTAATGTGATAATTAGTAGGGTATTTAATGTGTGTATGTGTGAATAATCAATGTTACAAATATCAAAGACTATTTCTACATTGTAGCTAACATAAACCTCGGCCTGTTTGGCTACATGTATGTACACTTAACATACAGACAAATCAATTTCAGGTAAATATGGATATACATGTATATACGGTCGAAAATGGATATATATTGTTCAGGTGAGGCATAAAAATCCAAGCTTGTACTTTATAAAATCATTTTGTTTTATCAATGTTTTTTGTTGCATCTCTGAATTATTCACTTATATGATGTAACCAGCACACGTTGGAGTGACACAAATTTAGACATGTGCTATGGACGTACAATTAATGCAGTGAGGGTTCCTTAATGAGCCAAACCTTCCATGACAATGGACCAAATGCAAAGTTCTTGAAAAGTGTCAAACCGAGACATCTGTCTGATAAAAATCCTTTAGGTCTGACCCAAGCTAATAATACATTTCATTTTCTGGTCTGACAGAATTTCTAAAATCTGATACTTGAAAAAAAAAATAATAATAATTTCAAGAACTCTGCAGATGTTACGAAATTTACAAATTTGATTACCCTTAAATGCTACATGCATATACACATGTATAGCAAACTAAATTATTGGTAATTATTTTATAGAAATGCTGTACATACATGTATATAAATATATTAATAAACCGACGGTTCTTAAAGCCTTTTGTTTCATTTGCCACCCCACTTTACACCACAATTTTTGAAATTCCATTTTTCCAAATTTTCCCTATAATTTCATTTAAGGTTTCCCTAATCCTATCGCCAAACCCCTTAATAATGCTAAATTTTTGTGTATATATATATATATATATATATATATATATATATGTAAAACAAATCTGACAAAAATTGGGTTTTAATTTCAAATAGAATTTGATATATTACCCTACTGTATAAGTGGAAATTTTAGCAAACACAAATTTAGTGTTTTGTCCTAAAATCATGGTATATAATATAAGTAATTTTAGCAATTTTATGATTACAAAAAAAGATAATTCTTACCTACGATGAGGAATGAATTGTTAGCAATATTCAATTTTAGCAATCTCAACAACCTTGCTAATATTGCCAAAACTGAATCCTCATTAAACTTTCTGCTTATACAGTAAATCCCATTTAAGATTTTTTCACTTATATGGTTGAAATCATCAGTTGTATGTGAAGAACCACACATTTTGACCTGCGCTATGGAGGGATGGCATACATTGACAGTTCTTCTGCTATGATATGGTACTTCTGTTGTACATTTGTAAGTTTAATTCAAAAGCCATGTGGCTTTGACTCCTTATGTCGAGTCTTTAGTGAAGGAACAATCAATATGCAAGTGCCTAACTTTTTTAATGTTTTAGGTACATGTACTGGGACCTGAAATGAAGCCAGGATCATCAGCTTTTAAATTGAACACTCTCCACTGCCAAGAGAGAGGATGGAAATGTTACAACGTTTATGTAGGGACCGAGGGCAAACCCAGCAACAGACAGCAATGGATTAACTAAAATGACCAACATTTTAAAAATTACAGCATTTGTTCAGGGTTTTCCCTTACGCATGTTTTCCACATCTCTGACATACATATAATATTTTTGGAATGCGCTAAATGAAAAAACGGAGTCTCTGAGGATGCACTAAAACTGTATAGCTGAATAAGATTTTTATTGGAGACTGAAAAAGGGTGGGTTTTTTCATTATTGGGATACATCAAGACCCTGTTGCATAATGGGACTCACCCATTTTACTTGGGACTCGGTAAAATTCAACCTAAGGGGAAATTCTGGTTTGTTTTTTTTAGGTCAGCATTTTTCCGATACTGTATACATGAACCTGGAAATTTTCTCCCTTTTACAACAGAAAACATTCACCCGTCTTAAATTTGCCCTAATTCACCTTAATCTCATGGATAACGTGAATGGACATGCTTCAGTTATTTAGTTTGACAATTTTACCTTCATTTTAAATTCACTCTCTCATCTAAGGGCAAAAAATTAAACAAAAGTGAAAAATTTTCAGTATTAAATTACATTCATGATGTTCCTAGTACGTGTATATGTACATTGTACATGTATATATGCATGAAAAAATATACATGTATTTGAACTGTAGAAATATGAAATTACTAGCATATTCCCTTACATTTGTACATGTACATAATTAAAAAGTTATACCCAAGGGCAAAAAAAAGGATAATTAACTGAAAGTTGTAATTGACTGAATTTTTTGATTAATTTACATGATCATGCTTGCAGATATGAAGCTCAACATTATTTTTCTATTAACGTGAAATCATCAACCCCTGAAAAATAATGGACTCTTCTGTAAATCAATGACTTAGACCACTCCAAATATGTCTTTAGAGGTGAATAAGTTAAGATTTCATGTCCGGCAAGTGTTCAATATATTGAATCTTGCTGAATGTTAAAGTGATATGAGCTGTCGTAGGTGAAAATTTTACATGCTCATTTTATGTGATATTCTATCTCATATATATTCCAAAGAGACCATCTGGTGGTTAGAATAACAAATGCATGTGTAAAATTGCAACAATATTGCCAAACGTAACCATAATATCGGTTATTTTTTGTCCGCCATACTTTAAGCATTGCAAATTAACTTTTGGTAATTTTTTTACGAATATTACCGAGTAACCAATAAACACGTGTTATTTGCAGTTAATATACATTCTATTCTTATTACCCTTTGCGTTTATTTTCATACATCATCATTTCATACTTAAATCAAGCAAAGTTTATTTTTTTCGTCGTTTCTAAACATTCGTTTCTGAAATTGTCCATGTGCCTGGTATATCGGGTGATCTCGACCCATTTTTAATTCGTCCCATCATATTCTCAGCCTTATCATTCTTGACACATATGATCATGAACTGCCCAACTACACCGGACATGGCGACACGATTGTAAAACATGAGGTACGCATACTTTTCATAGTTATATTGTTTTGAATTTGTCAATGTCAGCATTCAGGGTAACATTAAAGATAAGAAAATTTCCTTTTAGTGACCTGATATATTTATTCATACATTTATCCAATTTTCTTCAGGTATTTAAAATAGCGTAGAAAAGCATATATTTTACATAATACATGCACTTTCCAATAAAAATCACATCCTGTATTTTAAAAATAAATATACAACACATAAAAATCAGCTGACTTTAACATAGGCTGAGCGCATAAAGGACCGAAATCCCCTGACCGAATTACGAAGTACATTTGATATGGCGAAAGAGTTTATCTGAAACACCATTGCATACCGAAATTCAGCTGGATTTTTTAAGGTACGGGAAAACTTAAATTCTAATAAAACAATTAATTTCGAAAAGAAGATCTTTTAGTTTTACAATGTTTTACGTGTTTGATAATGTATTTGAACACACATTTTATCATATTCTCGACTATATGTCAGGGGACAAAAATAACCATTGTGACAGCTTATATCGCTTTTAGCCCCAAAATACGTCGGAGAGCTGTAAAGGTTCTGACCTTATTTTCACAAAATATCTATACAGGAATATAAGAATGTGTATGCCCATGCTGATCTCTTATTTAGTAATATATAACATCAATCTAAGTTGTAAAAGACAAATTCATTTTTTTTAAAAACACAACTAATGCTTTTTAAAGGATTATTTACATGTATTGGAGTGGTTTTCACTTCAGAATGTGGTCTCACAAGACTATTGGTCTCAATTATGAATGGTCTTATAAGACAGATGGTCTCAATTATCAGTGGTCTCATAACACAGGTTGGATCAATTATCAGTGGTCTCATAAGACAGGTGGAGCCAATTATGATAATGGTCTAACAAGACAGGTGGTCTCAATTATAAGTGGTCTCACAAGACAGGTGGTGTTAATTATAAGTGATCTCACAAAACAGGCGGTGTCAATTATAAATGATCGCACAAGACAGGTGGTGTT
The DNA here is from genome assembly GCA_030159075.1 of Atrina japonica. Taxonomy (NCBI): domain Eukaryota; kingdom Metazoa; phylum Mollusca; class Bivalvia; order Pterioida; family Pinnidae; genus Atrina; species Atrina japonica. The sequence goes on along the minus strand of BROG01000291.1, from coordinate 247,227 downwards.
AATTATAAGTGATCTCACAAAACAGGTGGTGTCAATTATAAATGATCGCACAAGACAGGTGGTGTTTATTATAAGTGATCTCACAAAACAGGTGGTGTCAATTATAAACGATCGCACAAGACAGGTGGTGTTAATTATAAGTGATCTCACAAAACAGGTGGTGTCAATTATAAATGATCTCATAAGACAGGTGGTGTTAATTACGAGAGTGGTCTCATAAGACAGGTAGGGTCAATTATGATAATGGTTTCATAAGACAGGTGGTGTCAATTATAAGTGATCTCACAAGACAGGTGGTGTCAATAATAAGTAATCTCACTAGACAGGTGGTGTCAATTATAAGTGGTCTCACAAGACAGATGGGGTCAATTATAAATGGTCTCACAAGACAGGTGGTGTCAATTATAAGTGGTCTCACAAGGCAGGTGGTCTCACAAGACAAGTGGTCTCACAAGACAGGTTGAGCCAATTATAAGTGATCTCATAAGACAGGTGGTCTCAATTTTAAGTGGTCTCATAAGACAGGTAGAGCCAATTATGAAAATCATCTCACAAGACAGGTGGTGTTAATTATAAGTGGTCTAACAAGACAGGTGGTGTTAATTATAAGAATGGTCTCATAAGACAGGTGGGGTCAATTATGATAATGGTCTCACAGGACAGGTGTGGTCAATTATAAGTGATCTCACAAGATAGGTGGAGCCATTTATAAGTGGTCTCACATGACAGGTGGTGTCAATTATAAGTGATCTCACAAGACAAGTGGTGTCAATTATGATAATGGTCTCATAAAACAGGTGGGGTCAATTATGATTATGGTCTCACAGGACAGGTGTGGTTAATTATAAGTGATCTCACAAGACAGGTGTAGCCAATTATAAGTGGTCTCATAAGACAGGTAGAGCCAATTATAAATGGTCTCACAAGACAGGTGGTGTCAATTATACATGTAAGTGGTCTCACAAGACAGTTGGGATCAATTATAAGTGATCTCACAAAACAGGTGGTGTGAATTATAAGTGGTTTTACAAGACAGGTGGGGTCAATTATGATAATGGTCTCACAAGACAGGTTTCACTGTATCTCGACATTGTGTCTAAAGATCTGAAGGACTTGTGACTAGATATATTTTATGGTCAAAAACGTAAACTGCTATATGTACAGTGCTAAGCAATAAATATTGTTACATGTACGTTTATACATAAAACAGCATTTGATTTAATATCACACACACATACTTGATTCAGCTGAACATGCATTAGATCAAATGATGTGTTTTTAATTTGATACAGAACCCAAAACAGAAAATGGCAAACATCCAAAGTTGGACAATGACAAATGCAAATACATGTACGACTATCGATGAAGAATTTTAAATGTACAATGTATACATGTATACAACACATAACATTCAACACCTGTAAGGAAGCTGGAGTTTCTCCTGATTATAGCTAGTGTATGAAGTTCTTTGTCTGTGACTTTGTTTTTGTTGATTTATTATGATTTGGAATGTTTTACACCACACTCAACAATTTTTTCAGTTGTGTGGTAGCAGTCAGTTTTTAATGGTGGAGGAGAGAACCTGGTTACAATGTACCTGGGTAGAAACCACTGGCCTTCTCCAAGTAAACTGGCAAATTTTATCACAAAATCAAATTAGGTTCCAGAGGGGCTCGAACCTGCACTGACCAGAAGCGAGAGACTTCCTGGTTCAAAGCACAATGCTCTAACCACTCAGTCACTCCTGTTGATAAATATATCACATTAGGTACAGGTCTACCAAGATAAATTGGCACATGTTTACAAACACAATGAGTCTAAATCAAATCATAACAGGGGTGACAAGTCACTTGTCCTCACAAAAGTAATGGAGATTCAGTAATGCATGGAGTCTGTGCAAGGCAATATGTCTTACCTGTACAACCTATTTTTGGAAAGTAGTCCATATTGTTTCGGTTTCTGACTAAACCAGGATGTGCCACTTTACTTTGGTAGACCTACATGTATACAATGTACTTAAAACTGCTATAGAAACATGCTCCATTACATCATAATGTCACGCCCTGTACAATAACACTCTTTGTACATTGTAGTAAATGCTCCTAAAAGTCCAGTGATTAGAGTTACCACCTTACATACAGGAAGCCTCAGGTACATGTATGATTCTTGATCTATATCATAACTGAGATACCTTAAAACTGCTACTGACTTTATGATTTTTTATCTATATCATACCTGACATGTCTTAAAACTGCTACTGACTTTATGATTGTTTATCTACATGTATATCATACCTGACATGTTTAAAACTGCTAGTGCTACTGACTTTATGATTTTTTATCTATATCATACCTGACATGTTTTAAAACTGCTACTGACTTTATGATTTTTTATCTATATCATACCTGACATGTCTTAAAACTGCTACTGACTTTATGATTTTTTATCTATATCATACATGTACCTGACATGTCTTAAAACTGCTACTGACTTTATGATTTTTTATCTATATCATACCTGACATGTTTAAAACTGCTACTGACTTTATGATTTTTTATCTATATCATACCTGACATGTCTTAAAACTGCTACTGACTTTATGATTGTTTATCTATATCATACCTGACATGTTTAAAACTGCTAGTGCTACTGACTTTATGATTTTTTATCTATATCATACCTGACATGTTTTAAAACTGCTACTGAATTTATGATTTTTTATCTATATCATACCTGACATGTTTAAAACTGCTACTGACTTTATGATTTTTATCTATATCATACCTGACATGTCTTAAAACTGCTACCGACTTTATGATTTTTATCTATATCATACCTGACATGTTTAAAACTGCTACTGACTTTATGATTTTTGATCTATATCATACCTGACATGTCTTAAAACTGCGACTGACTTTATGATTTTTTATCTATATCATAACTGAGATACCTTATAACTGCTACTGACTTTATGATTTTTTATCTGTATCATACCTGACATGTCTTAAAACTGCTACTGACTTTATGATTTTTTATCTATATCATAACTGAGATACCTTATAACTGCTACTGACTTTATGATTTTTTATCTGTATCATACCTGATATGTCTTATAACTGCTACTGACTTTATGATTTTTGATCTATATCATAACTGAGATACCTTAAAACTGCTACTGACTTTATGATTTTTTATCTATATCATAACTGAGATACCTTATAACTGCTACAGACTTTATGATTTTTTATCTGTATCATAACTGAGATACCTTAAAACTGCTACTGACTTTATGATTTTTTATCTGTATCATACCTGATATGTCTTATAACTGCTACTGACTTTATGATTTTTTATCTATATCATAACTGAGATACCTTATAACTGCTACAGACTTTATGATTTTTTATCTGTATCATAACTGAGATACCTTAAAACTGCTACTGACTTTATGATTTTTTATCTATATCATAACTGAGATACCTTATAACTGCTACAGACTTTATGATTTTTTATCTGTATCATAACTGAGATACCTTAAAACTGCTACTGACTTTATGATTTTTTATCTATATCATAACTGAGATACCTTATAACTGCTACTGACTTTATGATTTTTGATCTATATCATACCTGAGATACCTTAAAACTGCTACTGACTTTATGATTTTTTATCTATATCATAACTGAGATACCTTATAACTGCTACCGACTTTATGATTTTTTATCTATATCATACCTGACATGTTTTAAAACTGCTACTGACTTTATGATTTTTTATCTGTATCATAACTGAGATACCTTAAAACTGCTACTGACTTTATGATTTTTTATCTGTATCATAACTGAGATACCTTAAAACTGCTACTGACTTTATGATTTTTTATCTATATCATACCTGACATGTCTTAAAACTGCTACTGACTTTATGATTTTTTATCTATATCATACCTGACATGTCTTAAAACTGCTACTGACTTTATGATTTTTTATCTATATCATACCTGAGATACCTTAAAACTGCTACTGACTTTATGATTTTTTATCTATATCATACCTGAGATACCTTAAAACTGCTACTGACTTTATGATTTTTTATCTATATCATACCTGAGATACCTTAAAACTGCTACTGACTTTATGATTTTTTATCTATATCATACCTGAGATACCTTATAACTGCTACTGACTTTATGATTTTTGATCTATATCATACCTGAGATACCTTATAACTGCTACTGACTTTATGATTTTTTATCTATATCATAACTGAGATACCTTAAAACTGCTACTGACTTTATGATTTTTATCTGTATCATAACTGAGATACCTTAAAACTGCTACTGACTTTATGATTTTTATCTGTATCATTACCGAGATACCTTAAAACTGCTACTGACTTTATGATTTTTATCTGTATCATTACCGAGATACCTTAAAACTGCTACTGACTTTATGATTTTTTATCTGTATCATTACCGAGATACCTTAAAACTGCTACTGACTTTATGATTTTTATCTGTATCATTACCGAGATACCTTAAAACTGCTACTGACTTTATGATTTTTTATCTGTATCATTACCGAGATACCTTAAAACTGCTACTGACTTTATGATTTTTATCTGTATCATTACCGAGATACCTTAAAACTGCTACTGACTTTATGATTTTTATCTGTATCATTACCGAGATACCTTAAAACTGCTACTGACTTTATGCAGTTTAACTCACTGACCTCTAAACACATCTGGTCTAGTAAATGTATCTTTATTTCTTTTACTAGAAAATGGGACCAGTAGAGATGATAAATCAACTGCATGGCCTGTCCCACTATTTAGGGGCCTACTAGCCACAGGCCAGCGAACCAGTGCTACGGTACTGTTTGTAATTTAGAGCCCTGCTATCATGTAAATCAATAATTTACAACATTTAGACACTTGAGGGTTTGAAATTAACACTAGTCCACCAGTCCCAGACTAGTAACTTTTGCAGCGGACTAGTCAAGGTTGTGCTTCAGCTAGTGAGGTTGACTAGTAGAAAATCTGTATAAACATTACAGTATAAACATGAGCAATGATGAATGAGACTTTAGAATGTACATTGAGCACTACCTAATTTGTTCCTTAATTTTTTTCTCAACTCAAGAAAAAAAGAAAAAGAGATAATCATAGTTGTTCTGATTTATGTTACTATTAAAACACAAAAATAGTAACGATTCAGTAAAAACGTGCCAGTTTGTTAACTCATCATAACGCTTTGGGACTAGTGACTAGTCAAATTTCTTTCCAACTAGTCCAACTGACTAGTGAGACACAAATGCTAAATTCGACCCCTGCACTTGGAACATGTGTAATCCAGTAGTTCAGTAATTGTGAAATCATAAACAATGGTCCAGGGACAACAAATGTTTGTTTTTAGGTTATTTTATACAAAAAATAATCATTTAATGCATTCCCTATGAAGAATATATACTTACAAACAGAAAATATTTTATAGAAGCAGACTGCATTCAAACTGCTTTAAGTAAGGCCTGTCCATATATTTGGTTAATTTCTCGAAGCCTCATATTTCAGTGTGATACATATGTACACACTGATCTTATGCGATCGGACCGCCACAATATAGTAAATATTCCAACAGGTATCACAGAATCACTTTACATTTCCAAAATGTGTGTAGAAAACTGAGAATATTATAAATATTTCATAATCCCCTGACCAGCTAAAGCACAACTACGACTGTGGAATTAGAAAGACTGACTATAAGACTAAACAAGGTCTTAATTCCTGTTGGACAATACTTTACGACTGTTCTAGGTTAGTATTAATTCCTTTATCTGATGTTTCTACTATCAAATAATCCTCTCATATGAATGGAAATGGCCCACGGTTCTGGTTTTAGCACTCAAAAATACACATGTACATAAGTAAAAATAATCTTAACACGGCTATGTCTCAGCTTGTCGGTGTAACTCATTATTACACAATCTCTCGTTAAATCGGCAGTTATTTGATTGTACATCGTATTAACACACTGGGTTTAACTTCTTATTACCTGAGATTAACCTTAATCTTACGATGTATGACAAAAGACTACGTATCAAATTTTGCTCCGTTAAATGATGAGTAATGTTTTTGTTTAAAACAATTTAAATCATTCATGCTGGGAAAAAATTCTAATGAACCTGTTGACAGATATCAAAATGTGATTCACCTGGTCTTTAATGAATAATATAGAATCACCAGATTTTTAATGAATAATATGGACCTGTCCTCTGTTATGCAGTACATACAATACATGATCCTTTGATCCCACATATTAAGGGAGAAAGATGTGTTACACAAGAATTGTGACTGAATGGGTCATTACTTACACACAATTAAGTACATGTATTATAACAGTAAACTCTTCTTTAACAATTAAAAGATTAGTTTGAATTCAGAAAATAAGGACCAAATATTTGTAACTTGAAAGACTTTGGCAACTCGTGCCATGATGGTCAGTCAAATACATGTACATGAAGGATATCTGCATAATGTGTAAAGATTAAAGTTCCTTTAAAATTGTTAACAGTTCCAGGGTTGTTGTTGTTGTTTTTTGTGTGTGTGTGTGTGTGTGTTTTGTTTTTTGTTCTTCTTTTTTGCAACTTTTGGGAAGACAGTCAAATACATGTAGGACAACTTCCCATTGTAAAGAGATTATAGTTCCAGTTAACAGTTTTAGAGTTGTAATTGTTGTTTTTGTTTTTTTGTTTTTTTTTGGTTGTTTCATTTTTTGCAACTTACTGTAATTTAATTTAATAAAGTGGGAATTTAATTAATATTTTTCTGAAAATTTGGGAATTATCACTAGACACTATCATGTGGCATGTACAAATTATATTTACATAATTTAATGCTGGTACCTACTTTATACATGTAAACTGATTTTGTGAGAAAGTTTGCTAGTTTTCTTGTGCAATGTTGGTGGTCTTTTCCTAGGTTATCTCCCCCCATCATTAAAAAAAGAGGCCCAAGTGGAGAGAATTTGCTCATCGGAGCACCATCAACAAATGTGAAAAATATGTACCCGGTAGACAAAATTAAAAACATAAGAAATTTGACTATCTAACATGTTCTGATTGTTATGGGCCTCAGGTCTAAAGAATGAGTATGCCAAAGGAAGGGCTTTTCCACTAGCTATTTTGCACAACCCTTCATCCATTCCTAACTTGGTCAAAAACAGCCAACATTTGCAAGGAACTGTGAACTTCATTTAAATTGACATGAGTCCAAAAAGATGTAAAAATATGTCAAAAATTTCATTTCAAAACAGAAATTTCTAAAAATAGCAACACTTCTAAACACATCTTTCTAGATCACTCTGACCAATGCATTGGGTGTGTCCCTGTACATCTGTATGCAGATTGTCTGAAGAGAAGTTTCTCAAACAAGTGTATCCAATTACAAAATGCACATGTATCTTTTTTTTGCCCAATCCTTGATCCTACCCTAATCAGGTTTGTCCAAAGCATTGTCTGGTGAAAGTACTTCTTCACCTAATTACAGGTGAAACACATAAAATGAATGTACCACAGTAAATCAAATGGATCTACTCACAGAAATGAATGATAATGACAGTCAGAAAATATTTCAAAAAACAGTCAAAACTTTATTTTCCAATTTCTACAAGAAATACAAGCTTGAATGCGATTATTTTTTCAATTCAGGCAGTGTTTTTGGAGGAGAAGATTTTCAAAGAGGGGTACCCTGGACCTATTTTGCCCCACCCTTGAATGGCTAGATCCACCACCCCTTAGCCAATCTGGGAAAGAATATCATGTTAAAGAGATGAAGAAATCACATCAACTTTTAAGGGGCATTAGCTGTTTTTTTTTTTTCAAAAACATTTCTTTCCTTTATTTACTACTTATATATAAATGTACAAGAACAATCAAGTACTGAAAGTACTGATACGAGTTGATGGTAATCGTAAGTTTTAAAGAGGTATAATACATCCAGTATACTGAAAAAATAAACATTGTGTACATATGCTTGAAATATACTGCAGGTTAATTTCAATAAATTATAGGGTACCACTGTCATGTTGTAAATTTTGAATTTACTGTCACAATAAAACATCAGCCTTTTTACTGGGAAAATGCATGTTGTTTCCAGAGTTTCCAAATTAGTGAAAAACTGCAAGAATCACCCAATTTTATTTCAAATAAGAACAATACTGACAATGAAAACTTCACAATTTTTTCACATTTTTTACCTTTTATATCACACATGAGTAGCTTATAGGTCAAATTTTAAATTACTTTTTAATTCAGTAAAATTAGGTTTTACAAAAAAGTAACTTAAAATCGGGACAGACATTTGGCCAAACGTGAGTATTGATGCCTTATTTATTATGCAACAAACTACATAGAACAGCGATATGATTATAAAATCTTGTGCTTATAAACATCATTTCATCGATATTACATTTCTATGCTACAGGGCAGTATTGTACCCTTACGCAGTACTTCCCATCAGTAGCCTTAAATTTCTAGGTCAATATGTGTGCATGTAAAACATTTTCCTAACTTCAAAGACTGCCGTGAGTTTCTCATCCATTAAGATCAGTGAATGAGGAATGAAGCAACTTCTATGTCCAACTTCACAGCCAGATCTTGCCAATACACAGTAAGGAAAACTTTACCAAAACTCATTTGCATATTAATCGTGCACAAGAATTGTTAACAGTCTAGTCAATAGCTTTTAATGTCAATTCTATCACAAGAGTATAATGATAAAAAATAATTGAAAAGTAACAATCAAGTAAATTTATAATATCTTAAAATTCATAAAGGACACCGAACTTACCTTTAATAGCATATATTTCAACAAGTCTTGTAGACCTATATTTTTCAGCAAATTGTTACTATATTTTTGTTATTTTAAAAAGCAAAAATACATGAATGAAAGTGTGATTTGGAAATATCAATCTTGAAGTTGAGTTTATGTTGCTGAAATGCACATATATGTGTAATTTTCGGTCAATATAATGTGTCCCATACTGCAAAATGTCCTTTGACTTAATCCCAAGAAATCAACTTAGCATAACATAACTGAGTTGATGTTTCATCAACTGGTAAAAATAGATATCACTTAGTTGTTACATACATGAAGCCGACTTAAAAGCCGACTTAAAATCCCCCCACCCCCACCCCTCCAACTCCATTATCAGCTATCAACGAGAGAAAAATTAACACAGTGTCGAAAACTTAATGATAAATACACTGAATAGTCTATATAATTTGTTATTAACCCCCATACTGCGAAATGTGCTTTGACTTGTTTCCAATAAACAACTTACATTTGTAGCATAACATAAGAGAGTTGATGTTCCATCAACTTGTAAAAATGAGATACATGTATACACAGGCAAAAAAATTCTAAAATTTCAATATATTTTGTGAAAATTCCTTGAGAAAGCAAGTTTGGCACTTTTTTAATCGCAATTGGTTAACTCAACCTTACATGTACATGTACTAATTGTATATAAATACAGAACTGCACCTGACCATATTTTCACAAAATATACAGGAATTAATATATAAGATTTTTTATGTATACAAATGTAGCTCTTACATGTATTTGTTATTGTACATCAAAATGATGAAGTACAAGTAGTAAAAGTAGAAATAATCAAAATAATTTGTTTTGGTTGTTGTCGTTGTTGTTTAACGTCTCACTCAAGAATCTTTCACTCACATGGAAATGTCACCAAATGCTAGTGAAGAGCTTCAAATTTTGGCCCATGCTCTGCACTTAACCATTGAGCAGTGAGGGTTCTTTAACATGCCAACACCTACTGTGACACGGGACCTTGGTTTTTACTGTCTCATCCGAAGGACAGGAAAAGCCAGCCGCCTCCGTAGATGTTTGAATCTGTGACCCTCCGGTTGCGAATCAACCATTCTACTGCGGAGTCACGACAGCTCTCAATTTTTTTTTGGTAAACACAGCTAATGCCCCTTTAATCACACTGAATAATCCAACATACTGCGAGGAATCCCTATTAGTTTTCCTAAGTCAATTCAATCATTGTTACGAACAAAAGGTAAATATCCTTTTGTAAAGTTAACAGACCTTCACTGTTGCTCATATAACCAGGGCTTTACATGTAATTAATCAATAGCCATGGCTTAAATTGTATAAAGTTTTCTCATCATAATCCAATTCTAACTTACAGATATATACATTAAATATACATGAGCAAGGAGTTTATTTTCTTCTGTAATTCTCAAGTTGTTGTTTCAGTGACTTATCTTGTCCAAACATTCAAGTCCATAAACATAATATCAAACATGTGTTACAAAATCTTACATCAATTTTCTCTCAAATTCGCCTGGTTCACATTCATGTCTGAATGAATGAAATTAGACATTTGATGTCTGTTCTGTTGCTGCTTTACAATGTAGGTCATGCCAATTTTTTGTTTTTATATTCAAACACTGAGATTTCACCAGTTACAATTTACATTACATGTAACATATCTATCCCTAAACAATTAATGGACTTTACCTAAAGTCAATGACATATATTACCTAAAGTCAATGACATATACATTATGTTGGCTAGTTCAAATGTGTCATGGGGGGAGAATGGGTTATATGTAATATAAGATCCACAAATTCATACCTGTGTTATGGGCTTATATTTATAGTGTTCCTGGTAAGGGGTTTAAAAAATATCTTGCCCTGCCAAAATTTGTTTTGCCCTGTGCATGCCCCATTTCTGAACCAAACTGCCTTTAATTACAAGTTGAAATTCCCTTTCCCTTTATTTGTATATGCCCTACAGAAAGATTAGAGCATGTTTGTGATTTTTGGCATGTTCATTTTCATTTGTTGAATCATTTCATTATTGTGGTGTTAAAAGTACATATACAATGTAAGTCAACAGTATAAATCTTTGAAAACTTAACTCATTCACCCCTAGAGACACATTTGGACTGATCTAAGTCATTGATTTACGGCATAGTCCATTGTTTTTCAGGGGTTGATGAGTTAAGTGGTATGGAAAAAATGCCCCTCCCTCCCTTTTCTTACCAAAGTGATGCAGATCTAGATTTCCTTTATTGTAAAGGCTAAAAAAGTATCCTTTTTTCTAAGATAAACCCTGCCCCTCAAAATTTTGAGCCTCCCTTGAAGGACATTAAATACAATTGCACATGTGAGCCAGCCTGGCTCAGTCGGTAGCACGCTCGGCTCTTGATCATGAGTTCGAGGCAGGTTGGATCCCTGTCTTTCGGATGAGAGTAAAAACCGAGCCTTACCAAGGTCCCGGGTCACGGTAGGTGTCAGCACGTTAAAGAACCCTAACTGCTCAATGACCGTAAGAGCCAAGCATAGGCCAAAATTTGAAGCCCTTCACCAGCATTTGGTGACGTCTCCATATGAGTGAAATATTCCTGATTGGGACGTTAAACAACAATAAACAAACAAACAAAGGAATGCATATGTTCATGTAGTACATGTACAAATGTACATGTTATGATGTACATATTGTATCTTATTGCAAAACTTGTTCAACTAAATTATTGTTTTACAGTTCTTAGGTTTGTCCAAGACTAGGAATAACACAAAGGACATACATGTATTGCAAGTAACATATGAATCGTAAAGTCACTAATTAAGCAACTTTAATTTTGAGCAGTTGACATTTTATTCAAGAAACATGACAGTGTAGTTGTCTTTACCCTGATTATGTTGTTTTGTATCCATACAAATCACAATATCAATATAAAGCTTGCAAACATATAATGTGATGCATCGCTTGCAGAGTAACAGCTACATGTAGGTACAATGTATTGGTAATATAATGGGACTTAAATCTGAGGTCACATGAGACGACAGAGCCCCCACTGCATTGGAGTTGGTCCATATACATGTACATGTATTGTCTGATTCAGATAAGATGACGGGGTGGAGTAACCTTTTGTTTATCATACGAATGATTCTACTCACTTTTCTGTTATGCCAAGCTGCACAGAAAAACGTTTATTCCTCATAGGATACTCTCTGTCTTATGTAAATGTATGGTAACAAGTTGGAAAGATTACTGTAGTCAGTCTTATCTTAATGTTACATGTATGTTTTATTACCTAAAATTTAAACTCACTAGACTCCACCCAGCCAGGATGGATTTTACTAACCACATAGCATAAGTCAAAATGTGTGACATTTCACCTATATTAACTCTGAAAAACAATGGACTCTTCTGTAAATAAATGACTTAGACCAGTCCAAATATGTCTTTTGGGGTAAATGAGTTAACAGGTGACTTCTCTATAATTCAATAACATATAAATTTTAACATCCCCCCACACAGACACATACATGTACTACACATTGTGATAATCAGACCTGAAATACCAACTGTTCATGATCATGAACTGAAAATGTTATGAAAAGAATTAAATGTATCGTGATGATTAAGACAAAAATATGTGCTATTAAAATTGAACTTTAACTAATATATAAAGATGTAACAAATTCTGTTAGATATAATATTTACACTCGGTATTTTAAAGTGCTAATGAACCATGAACAAAGTATTTATCTACAGTATGCAAACAAATGCAATAAACAAGCAGCATTCCAATGACAACTTTACAATGCCTGTATACATATAATACAATTTACAGAAAATTGGCAAAAGTGTATTGACAGGCCTTTTCCATCTGATGCCATTACTAAGAAAACCAGTATAACTTTAGAATTTGAAATTACCCCCCACAAATGGCTTATCAAACACTTCATATTCAACCAGGTAATTGTGTGTATACATGTAGTTTAAATTAACTATATATCAATGGGTCTAAATATATATGTTTACCGTAAAGTGGACACTACTGGAAGAAAGAAAAAAAACGTACATGTATTGGTATTTCCTCCGAATTTAATATTGATCACAAAATAATTACCTATAATAATACAAAAATTTTTGTTCTTCATTGTATATTTTCTTGTGCATTGATTTTTCTGTATCTGCCAACAAATATATGCTATTTTGTAAAGAGATGAATAACATGATCGATGTGGTATTGGGAATATAACAACACATACTTTAAAAGGTCTGATATAATGTATAAAGACTTGTTGTGATATAATGAGTCTACATGTACAATAACAGGACACCAGGTTATACTACTACAGTGTAACATTACATGTACACCATCAAGATTACAACAGTGAATACTACAATGTAAGTCAAGATGGATTAAAACTTTTCTCCAAATACCTACATGTATGTGACTTCATATATACATATATATACATGTAATCATAAAACAACTAGCCTAAAATCTAAACAAATTGTTACAGTACAAGTACATATACTTATCAGTCATGCATGAGCAAAGGGATTTGTTCAACAAATTCAGATAGTGAAATCTTTGATGTTATAGAAATTTTAATAAGTAACTAATTATGGTACCATAACAAGAAAAAAACAGTTCAAAACAGTTCAACTTCTTTTTAAATTATTAGGGACACAAGCATACTGTATTATACATGTATGTAAGTTTTTGTAACATGACTTTTTGTCCATTTTCACACGTGTATCTCTCGGTCTTCTTAATTGGGAATTTTAACTGTTTTAAGTGTGTATTATTTTGATTCAAATTGGTCCCATCCACCCCCTTTTTCTGCTTTATGGTTAAATTACATAACTCCCTTTTTCCTTGATATTTCTTTTTATATATTTTTATATATTTGAAAAATGCAACATTGATTTAATTAATAGAATTATCTATATTTTTAGGTTTTCATTATTGTTATCATAACTTACAGGTTTAGCATATCCTGTAAATGGGTAACAATGATTTCTGTTATTTTGTGACCTGTGACTGTATATATTACAATTATGTAAATGCCAATGACCTTAGCACTCAAATCTTATCAATAATTATATACATACATGTATGTATTATTGTATAAATTCTAATCAACAGAATCATATGCTACAAAGAATACATATTGTATACATTTTTTTTATTTTATCAAGATTACTGAAGTAATTTGAAGTGGCATATAGATTATAAATCATTGCATATAAAACTGTTAAAGTAACCCCTAATAACTATTTTGTAATTCTATGTAACACAAGTTTACACTTTATCGCAATTTTATACTGCAGAAATTCCAGAATAAAGACAAAATATTTCTGTTGTACTGTAAATTCTGAAGCATTTTACATGCTAATCCTACTGATAAGGTTAAGTAGATTTTGGGGATAGGTAAACATTAGAATTGATATTCTAATTTCTATATAGCTGATACTGGTAGCCATACATGTCCCTTGTCTAACAATATCCTGACCTCCAGAGGAATTTATATACCTAACAAATATATAATTCCGTCTGCATAACAAACATATTTGATAATTTCATTACTTTTCTGTCAACTAACTACACGGTTGATCAATAAAGAATGTTGAGATAGAATTGCAAGACAATCTCATATTGAACAAGTTACAGCATGCTGCCCGAAAGGATGTCAAAACAATAGGATGGTACGCTACACTTTTCTCGGAATTACCAAATAAAAATTCATCTAATAATTTCTGTGAGATAATTTAATGATGTAAAACAACCAAAACCAATGTCTCCCATTCATGAAAACACAGAAGATATTGCAAGTACATGCATTGCCAAAAACGGGACAAACGTAGCGTAAACTGATCAATGCAAAAAAACAACATACCAACAATCTAGGCGTCTCGGCAGCTGCCATTACATCCAATTACACTAAAATGTCATTTTGAAATACAAAACACCTTTATATATCACCGCGAAATATCGTGTCACATTCTGTAACGTCCATACGAAGATAACATCAGCTGGTAACTATTTCTTCTGCTACGAAACTCCGGTAGTCGCCATTTTCAAACAATCGAAGATTTGCGCTGTCAACAGAGCACATCCGCATTTCCGGTTCTGTCACACACTAAACAAACGATATTTGTTTTTCAATAATTTTTTATACATTACAAACTATTGATTATATATTTCTTTTCGTACTGCATTAGAATTAGCTTTCCAACAAATTAAGGGAGAATTTTAATGTTTATTTAGTTCATATTTGGGATTATATTTTTCCAACACAAGGGACATAACCCAAAGACAGGTGCGCTAGAAATCGTCTGCTGGGCGCATTTGTCCGATGAAAAGTAAAACAGACTAGTCAATGGTAGCTTATTATGATATAACAAAAACACCTATATAATGAATGATTTTTTTATTTTTATCCCACCATCGATAAAAATAAATCCATTATATAATTAATAGTGTATAAATAGATATTGCAATCGATAAAAAAACAAAAAAACAAACAAAAAACCCAAATAATTCGGAACTTCATATTTTAGAAAATAATAATAACACCATTGGCCTGAAAAAATTATTTAAGGACTCGAATAAAGCAGCGATATATAAAGGTAACAATTTATATATCACTGCATAAAGTAAACTGTATTTTTTTTCTATTTAATTGTCACGCACGTTAAAACGTTGTTGGTTGGTGTAATGAAGAAATAAAATAAAATAAAGTACATGTAGCAGATCAACAATATATAATATTTGTCATGTTGATAAGGTATTCTGTATTATATCTAGATCTATCTCCTAGTTTAAATCAACAAGTGAAAAATTACAATGGCATTTTTCTCTTAAATGTACAATTGTGGACAATAATGTGCATTATCAACTTTTAAATAATAAATAGAATTTCCAACACTGCATGGTTTACATGCGAGTTTTCTTTTCAACAACTAAATAAACACTCATTTGCATATTTTCTTCACCACTGAGGTATTTCGACAAAATAAATTCCGACATATATTTTCCCCGACAGTAAATATTCCGACATTAAAAAATTCCGACAGCATTAATTCCTATTTTCAACACTTTTTACTGTCGTAAGATGATTTATTAATCAATTGATTTAAATTTACTTTTTATCGAGGTCACTATTGGTCTCTTTTTTTCTTACCACGACTGAGACTTGATACTATTTTTAAATTAAAGCCCTGTGATTTATTTATAAATTGTAAACTAACTGCAGCTTTGTTTAATTTTTCTAAGAGTCTGTATATTGTTAGACTGAAAATGTTGTTCAAATTTTAGTATTTTGTCTTTGGAAATAACTTATTGACTATTTTTTTCTTTATTCTAAAAGTTCTGTACATTCTAAAATATAGTGAAATTCGTCTCCGATTCGACGAGAGTGACAAGGGTTGAAAAATCTTTGATTCCTGTCAATATTTGACCATCTTCCAAATTCAATAGGTAATCTTTGATTTCCGGTTCTAAATTAATGTCATCATTTTTCCGCCTTTATCCTTTAACATTTCCAAATAATTATCAAACCCAAACTTTTCTTTTAAAAATCTATAACGGAAGCTTTACACAAACATTTCGGCAAACATTATTTGTTGCACTGCGTGCTGCACAGAATTCTTTCCCCATGAGCAATTGCATGCATATTCAATGTTTTTCAAAAAATGAAAAACAATCTTTAAATAGAAAATTGTGCCACTTAATGAGAAAAATGAACACAGCTTGTCTGGCTAAGCTTTCGCTCATTTTAAAATGGTGATTTTATTTATTAAACTGGCTTTCTGTACGTGGCAGTACGATAAAAAGTTTAAGCCCTTTATTGTTGCCCTAAATGTTCTACCCGTCACCCCCTGGACGGTAGCTCTCGCTGTTTTTTAAATATCATTCGTCCCAGAACAAGTTTTAAAATGAAATGTTACGCAGGTTATTATAGATAACAAGAGCGACTGTTACAAGATAGTCATGTTTTGTTTTGACAGGCCTACGTGAATAACTAGTTACAGGCTGAAGTTGTTTCGATACTTTAAAAGATTATATTTCAGTCATTAATATAACTGCATGCGATACGCTCTTTGTCAAAGACCTACTACCGGTATATCCAAAATCTATCCGGTCTTTCGCAAAGCTTTTGAAAATAACAGATAATCTGACTATTTTTATTATAATATACATGTATCATAGGCGTCGGAGCCGGGGGGGCTTAGCCCCCCACTTTTTTTTGCAAAGATAGGCATAGGTGTTGAAAATTGGGGCTTAGCCCCCAAGACGTTTCTGGCGTGTGTGTTTTAAGTTGGTTTAGCCCCCCACTTCTGGCGTGTGTGTTTTTTAAGTTGGTTTAGCCCCCCCCACTTTCAATTTGCTTCCGACGCCTATGTGTATTATAGTTTTCAGTTCCGTTTTGCACAACTGTATACAACACGATACAGCTTATTACGTCACAATTATTATTCCGTCTTAAGAGCCATTCTCTGTAAGCATCAACATTTTTATATAGGGTAGGACAGTGAAGATCACGGATTTCAGTGGAACTTGATACTTTATACTTGTATGTCAACCTTATTTGAAATTTGGTGTTAGATTGATCTCCTGAGCTGTCGTTGCCATGGTAACCATATGTCGCCATAGATGGACTCCAGATAGTTAATTCAAACTGTGAATTTACATTTTTCTTGACATGTCAAACACAAAACATACTGATCTGGGGCCGATTTTACGAAAGGTCGTAAGACTTAAATTCTAACATTTAGTCCTAACTACCATGGCAACGCATCATTGATAGGTCAGTTCCATGACAATTAGAACTAAGACTTAGGATTTAGGACTTACGACCTTTCGTAAAACGGGCCCCTGAAGTCTTCATATTTATTTGTTAGCATTCAGATGATGATCTAATCATATGATTATAATATATACGAATTTAACAAAACAAACTGATATCACATTTTTCTGGTTATGCAAAAAACTAGATATTGGCATTTTTTAATTTTATTTATTTATTTTATTTCTGGAAAATGGCAATTTAGACCAACTTTAATAATAAAATGTAAAAACAACGCACCGAGAGATGTTCTTCATATAATGCATAAATAAACCTTACATTATAAAGTTTAAAATAAAAAAAATGGAATTGTGTTATTTCTCTTTTAAAATAATAAATGCATTGCAAAGACAATATAAAATGAAAACATTTTATTTTTGGGAATTTCTAGAAAATGGCTTTAAAGACAGACTGTGAAAAATGCACTGACAGATGTTCTTCATATAATGCATAAATGAACTTTACTGCTTAAAGTGAACGGTGTTATTTATCTTTAACAAAATAAATGGGTTGCCTTGACAATATAATATAAAAATGTCTTAAAAAATTGTTAACCATGCTCAGTTTTAGTTCCAAATAATGTCAACTTTCATTTCAAATGGATCTAAATAATAATTTCACAGTATTTAATGAGATAAATATCAAATGATAAAAAACAAAGATTTTGGTAACCATAGCAACCATTCATTTAACCATTTGAAAAAGAATTAAAACTTTGAAAATGTTTGCATGTTTAGAAAAGAACCTACTGGCAAGAGTAATCAAGAAAGATTCAAACTGGTACAACTTTGTAGATATTGACTCAACATACATGACGTCGCTACGACAGACAGAAGACGATAGCAATAGGTCACCCTGAGTTTTTGGCTCAAAACCTATTTTTTGGGTGTATTTCCAATATTTTAGATATACGACCCCCACATTTTCAGCATTTTCAGCTACCTCAAGTACATATGACCTTTGTACTAATCACCTTGAAATTTTGACATTTTTTTTCTTTCAATTGCACACATCACTGTTATGATCTAACATTGAATTTGTAATACTGAAGTACCCCTAAATACCATTTTTCATAAAAATTATACAATATCAGTCTTGACCAATCAAACGCATTTATTTTGTTACCATGACAACTAACGCTTCTGTAACAGCTACTATTGAATTTGCAATGTCAAAATACCCCTGTATACCAATTTTCGGCAAAATCAGTAATATCTTAATTTCGACCAATCAGTGGCCTTCATTTTGTTCCCATGGCAACTGACACTTTCCATACATCTACCATTGGAAATACCCCATGACACTTATTTTTCATCCAAATCCGACAATATTAAAATTTGACCAATGATATGCTTTAATTTTGTTACAAAATGAGACAAATACCAAAATAATGTTGCTTCAAGAGTTATCTCCCTATTATAGTCTCAAAAGAACTTATATCTAGGGGAATATGAAAAATCTCAAATACCAAATTATAAATCAATAGAATGTCCAGGACATAGATACAAATCCGGTAAAAATGGACAAACACGGACCCCTGGAAACCAAGAGGTGGGATTAGGTGCCATGTAGGAGTAAGCATCCCCTGTCGACCGGTCACACCCGCCGTGAGTCCACAGTCAAGTCCAAAGAAATACGTGAGGTGTGAATCCTCGTCGCAATAGGTACAGACGTCTCAACAACCGCCAACGAAAAGGCAACTCAACATTTCACTTAGTGAAACAGAGTAATCGCAAACAAGACTATTATACCGACGGTAAAACTTGCGGAACATTGACATTAAACGCGGTTTTCGATATCCCTGTGTCAAAAATTGTCAGTGAGTAGTTTACCTCTGTATATGAAATCTTCATATGTTGTACACGCCCTGGCATATCGGATCATTTGTGAAATATAAATCCATATGCGGGTGGCTGAGGGATATTACTACTTAAATGTGGAACATTTACGATGGGAAGGCCGAAATCGTCGAGTTTGTCGTATAGCTTAGTTGCTAATTTCCCGTCTGTGTCTACATTAAGTAAAATGTCTAAGTATGAAGTGTGTGTGCTTGATTCTGTTGTGTCTTTAATTTCTAGTTCGCTGGGATATATCGCATTGACATATGTATGGAAATTATCATTATTAATTGACAAAACGTCGTCGATATATTTAAATGTCAAATTAAAGGACACCGCTAACTTTTTCTTCTTTTAATTCAGCAGTTTCTGAATGAAGTCTGCTTCGTCTGAATAAAGGAACAGGTCGGCCAATAAGCGGACACAATTGGTTCCATAGGAATGCCGACAGTTTGTTGAAAGACTTCGTCTCCGAACATTACAAATATATTGTCTATTAGAAATTCCAGCATGTTTTTATATCCACTTCAGTATACTTATGTGAGTGGTGTTGGACACAATAAGTATCCTGATAGCCAATCACTAGATATTTAAATTTTTGGGTACCACCTTTAGTGAAAAAACAGTTGTCTATGATGCTGAAAAGTCTTTCTTTTAATTTTTTATGTGGAATAGTAGTGTAAAGAGTAGAGAAGTCATAAGTTTTGATACTGTGAATTCGAGAAAAATTGTGTGCCTTCAAAATTTCTAAAAGCTGTTTAGAATTTTTAAGTATCCACATCTGATTTACACCGCTTCTGGAATAAGCAACTGTACAGTATTGTTGAAGTTTCTCCTTAACGTCTGTCAATATCTTGGTAAGGTTTGGTAGAACATTTGCTGGATCCTGCTATGTATCTCTGCTTATATGGGGTTTTATGAAGTTTAGGTATCCAGTATAAATGTGGTAGCTCGAAATCGGTATCCGTTCTAGGTATATAAAATGAGCGTAATACGGACACGTGATTTTGTAGGATCTCGTCCTTTGAAAGTGAGCTACGTGTGTATGTAGGATTTCCAGAATTCGTATTAAACCTAAGTTATTCTAATAAACAATTATAGTAATGTGCCTTACAAATAAAAACTATATGATTTGAGGCTTTGTCTGCTGGTACCAGTACATATTGGTCATGTAATCTATCCAGTTCAGTTACTACTTCTGGATCATTAAATACAGAGGGATAACGTGTTTTTATAGTCCCTTTAAGTTTTCGAATACGATATTTTATCAACCATCGTATGGCTTTCAGCCATTCAGACAAAGTGTCTGGTTCTACGTCTTCATGTTTGGCCCATCGTCTGGCATAATCTTCGACGGAATCCATAACTAAACTGAAATTCTGACGTCAATTAAAGGAACGGGCTTCCCGGTATTTAGGGACCCTTAAAGTAAGATTTTTGAGGCTTTCATTTTCAACAATAGAAACGTCACTGGTAATGACATGCCCGATAGTATTATATTTGAAAGGGGATGAAACACATGAACATGTGACAGTGTTGTGTAGAAGATGGTTGATGTCTAGGCACTGCAAAACCTGTTTGTAATTGAATAGCTTGGAAACGAATTTATACCAGTCCATCAAAGTGTCATGCGTAGTTTAAATTATCTTGAATTCCATGTTGAGATTCAATTGCTGAAAACATTATTATATTTAATTTAAACCATATTGTATTATTTATCAGTGCCTATCCGTTAAAATGAAATTTGAATGTTCCCAAAATCTTTGTTTTGCATTTTGATATATAATTTCTTTCTAAAGATATATCGCATTTTATATCAAATTCCTTTCCAAACAACATAATATAAAAATAAACTGTTTTACTCGTGTATCCGAGGGGTCGGGCGATTTCCCGAAACAGACCGAAACACTTTATAATTACCTTAATAAATCTAACGACATTGTGAAGATTATGATAACGTCATACATTTATTGTTATATGTACTTTAGTGTATAAAATGCCGAATAAAGTACGCCTTACGGTACACAAAGTGTTACTGGTTAATTACATGCATATTTCTATTGATTATAAAGCACAAGCATACAGCAATGGGGAAATTTAATTTACTGTCACACTGCCATTGACTTAACATTGTATGACGGTAAAATTGTTTCCTATTTAATGGATTTGTTTTTTAAAAAAAAAAATCTATTTCGATTCAAGTAGAATATGGCACGAAGTATACCAAATAACTACTACTGTGAATATTTCTCTAAAATTTTGCAAAGTAAACACACAAAGTGAGAAGTTGTCAGAGAACAACCCAAATATATATATAATTCTGTGTTAGTTAATTCAGTAGAATGTCTATTATTTGATACACTTCCGTATGGTGGCTGATTTGTGCCATCTCGACTTTTCGCTTGGCGAGGCGAAAAGTCGAAAACTCGCTCATTAGCGATTTTTCGACTTTTCACCTCGAAAACTCGCTCATTAGCGATTTTTCGACTTGTTTGCCTCGGCAAGCGAAAAGTAGCGCTAATTAGAGAGTTTTCGGGGCGAAAAGTCGAGATGGCACAAATGGTCTTGAAACAAAATTCATATCAACACACATACCCTTACACAGAGTTGTCGGTCCTTGCACTCCGACCGACAGCTCTGTGTTAGAGATTGATAAACGCATACACGCACGTAAGGCAGACACATATGTTTTAGGGTATCGCCACTTGACAAATAGGTTAATCAGGGTCAAACTCTACAGAACGTTTCATTTTCATTCTGTAATATTTGCCACTGTTACTTTTACCAATCTCTCTTCTGCTAATCACGTTTAATGTAATCCAATAAAGATTCCTATTTAATTTAAAAATGTAATAATTTGATTTTTTAGTCGAAGACTCTCTCGACTATGAAGAGAAAACTGAAAGATCCTCCTGTTGATCACAGTGAGAGAGGAAAGGTAATCATTAATATTCCGTTTAGTTAAAAGGGACATTAGCTGTGTTTTTCTTCGAATTTTGTTTTCCCTTTTTACTACTTAGACTGATGTAAAATAACAAAAAAGAGATCTACACAGACCTAAAAATTCTTGAATTCCTATATATTTTGTGAAAATTGCTTGAAAAACCCAGGTTTGGCACTTTTTATGCCTGCGTAAAGCTCTTATTTGTTATTGTACATTAAGTACAAGTAGTAAAAGTAGAAAAAAAAATCTATGAATTTTTGGTAAATGCCCCTTTCAATAGTCGCTTCTGCATCATCATGAAAATATCGTAAATTCATATAATAATTTCACTGCATATACACTGTAACTTGATTGTTGTTTAACGTCCCACTCAAGAATCTTTCACTCACATGGAGACGTCACCAAATGGCAGTGAAGGGCTTCAAATTTTGGCCTATGCTCGGCACTAACAGCCATGGGGCAGTGAGGGTTCTTTAACGTGCCGACACCAACTGTGATACAGAACCTCAGTTTTTACGGTCTCAATCCGAAGGACAAGAAACTGACCTGCCGCCGGCTAGACTCGGACTCATGACTTCACGATCAAGAGTCTACCGACTGAGCCAGGCCGGTGTTATAGAGTGAGGCTTCCCCCATAGCCTGACTCCCCCGGCGATCCTACCCCAGAGTGAGTCTTTCCCCGGTAGTCCTGCTCTAGAGAGAGGTTCCCCCCAGGAGAAGTCTCACTCTGGAGCGAGACACCCCCGGGGGAAGTCTCGCTCCAGAGCAGGACCGCTCCTAGGGGAAGTCTCACTCTACAACTAGTTATAGAGTGAGGCTTCCCCCATAGCCAGACTTCCCCGGCGGTCCTACCATAGAGTCAGTCTTATTTTATTTATTGGTGTCAATCGAGTATCTAAAAGTAATCCGATCTAATTAGCTGTGCTAACTTTTTATGCCATTGACATAGTTACGTTGAATATATTGGGTCGTATAGAGCACTATATCACAAATTCAAAATGTTAACAATATATTCAAAATAAATTCGATGTCGGATTAACACGATAGTTTGCAGTCATTTGCATAAAACACTAAGAAACATTTTTACATTGAATCCCAGCCTTGAAACTTTGAGGTATATATCATGCACAAAAAACGAAAGTTTTTTTCCGGAAGATTTGTTTTAAATAATTAAGAAAATTTGTATGTATGTAGGTTTTGGTGAAAATACCAAAATATACGAAAAGCAGAATAGTAATGTACATGTAAATTTAAGATTATTTTCTATTGATCTGTGATTTCCAGATAGAGGCGTGCAAAGCTAGAATGTCTTCGTTGAGTTTGGTAGTTTGTTCTTAATTTTCACCTCCGTATAGAAAAATTAAAGGTTTTACACAATGCAATCCATCATTGAGATAAGAGCAAATGTTATTGTCGCATCTTGAACAGAGCTTAAATTTGTACCCTACAAACTTTAGTACGTTCTCTGGTATTGCATCCAGGTTTCTTAAAACTGGCATCAGACCATTATTAAGAAGTGTTCATCCCAACTGGTTCGTATCCAGGTAATTGTTTAGCTTGAAGCAAAGTATTACATGTACTTGCAAAGGAACTCGCAAACAGTATAAAAAGCAGCTTTTCCTGTAATTGGATTTTCTCTGCATCCATTGTGGCTTGTCGAAACAAACTGCATACACTTTGAATACTGAAGATTGCCCAAAGAGTCACGTTCTTTGCCTCCATATAAAACAATGAATTATCAAATACCAACTTTTCCGATTTAATGATTTTTTTCATTCTTATCTTATTCACAAGACATGTTTTATCATACCGTTATGCTGTAGAGGTGGTATATAAAAATGTAAAAAATGCAACAACAAAAAACAATTGCTCTTGTCACAAACATATTGACTGAAATGTATAATGGCCTGTGGAGACTGGGAAGGGGAATGTTTACCATTGACTACCAAAATTAATAAAGTTAAACAAAAATGATAAGAGTGAATATTGCAACCTTTACACAATGTGCGTTCAGATTATTTATTATCATCACAATCAATTTAGTTCTTTTTAACTTTCAGTTAGGGTAGGTGTTACTAAATTTACAATGAAAACCTTAATTCTAGGCTATACTTAATATACGAAACTGATATAATTATTAGTTATTAATTATCAATTAGTTATTATTAATAAAAAATATCACTATCATTTAATACTGTCATCATTTTATAGTTAGTCTTCATATCTATATCAGATGAGATTAGAAACTAGTCAAAATGTCTATATTTTTCTACATTTCCATACAAAATCATGCAAAATTGTACCGAACTTTCAGATAATCATAATTTCTCATAGTTTCCCCAAGTAAAGAGGATTTTGGATATGTTCTTTTACTCAACTTTCTGTTTCTTTTGACACAAAGTTTGCATTTATAACAATATCCGGGTCGAAATGCTCAACGATCAGTCAGTTTCTCTAAAGAGCAGGATAGTCTAGTTCAGATTAGGTGACTGACTCTGGAGTGAAACTAAATAGGGGGAGGTCTGACACTAGAGTGAGACTTCCCCTCTAAGGGAGGAGTCTCACTAAAATTACACGGGGGGGAGACTGGCTTTAGAGTAAGTCTTTTCCCATTTGGGGAGAGACATACTCTAAAGTGGGGTCGCCGGGGTCGGGAGTGGGAGTCTGGCTATAGGGGAAGTATCAATATATAACACCGGCTCCACTGTAACTAGATATTTAATAATAAGCTGTACTATATACCATCGGTGTATATTGATTTGTTCCTTCAGTGTATACACAAGAATCAGAGTAATAGACATAAAATGGATTTATTTATCTCTTTATTTAAAGGGAATGACCAGGAAAATATTTATGAAAAAGAAGAGACCAGTTTCTGAGAAGCAGAAGGTGGGCGTTTATTTTCTGTTTATTTGTCCCTAAAATTGAAATACATTATTATCAGGGTAAATTTCATGTAATTCTATGGTAATTCAATAAAGGACAAAATAAAAGTTAATGAGATTCGAAACATGACGAGATACGAATGATATGACATTGGGGCATGCATTTATCCGAATTCTGAATTTCATGAAATTCACAAAATAGTTCATACCATTTTTAAAGCTGCTCTTCTACAAGTATAGAAATATTATAAACATAATACCAAAGTTATAATGCTCAAGACGATCGTCATCAGTTGAGCTACAATTTTAACTAGTTTTTCTAAAGAGATAGTGATATCAGACAAGGCCAAATAATATATCTAAACGTATAGCCAAAATCAGTCAAAGAGTGACCACTGCAAAAAGATGGCTATGTTAGCTTTAGAAAAATTTAGAATTTTAAATGGTGTTATCAGTGCCAAATATTACTTTAGTATAAGATTATCAGCTGGTATCGAAATACCAGGTACTAGGTTTATGTATACCCTCGGGGACTCAAACGGTCCACCAGCAGTGGCAACAGTATTCACGATGCCAGCATTCAGTATATTTGCCAAAAAATCGTACATGCCAAGAATTTTCGAAACATGATTTCCTCAGTATGCACCTATGTTTTTGTTTCAGACAAAAGGCAAAAGTAAACATGTAAGAAAATCAATGACTCTCGTTAAGGACGACGGTACATTTGATGAAAGCGATGACAAAGTTGGCGATGAAGCCATCATTGTTACTAGTGAGGGAGATGTAAAAAATGAAGATGACAATAAATTTACGGATCTTAATGATAATAAAAAAATAACCGTCAAGGACAGGTTCGACGACAAAGTGGATGTTGGCAAGGCAATAGAGAATGACGTTGATGGCAATGATGGTAAGGACACGAGTCTCTGTGAAGAAGTAAATATTAGAGAAAATAAGGATACAACCGTAAAAGATACAGTTGATGTAAACAGTATGGCCGCCATCTTCGTGGAGCTTGTCATATATATATATATATATATATATATATATATATATATATATATATATATATATATATATATATATATATATATATATATATATATATTCAAACATTTTTAGGTATACAAGAAAGAACGTTCCCGGATACGAAGATGGTTCAGACGTATTAGATCTGGTATGCGTCACTTCTTTTGTTTGGGATCAAAAATGATCACCTACCAATAAAGTGTATGGATATTCTCATGATACCAAATTGCAAACACTCATTCTGATCGGATTAATTCAAAACATTTTACTTAAGAAGATGTAAATTTGTATGTTACAAAGATATAAAGAATACCAGTCTGATAGGACGGTTCTTAAACACCTATGCTACCCATGTTGAGATTTTGGCCTATCCATTAATGTATATTGAATCAATAAAATGTATGTATTTATCATGGTTTTTCCACTTTTTGGTAAAACCCCTGGTAAATCAAAAGTGGAAACATGATATATTGTTGACACTTACTATCTAAAAAATATTATTAGGTTTGATATTTTTAAAAACATTTCGAAGTTCGGTAAAATTCGGATACATTCTTATTACGACGGCACGTTCAAATTACTCATAGTAATAAATTAACTGAAGCTACATTCCTTTTGCGTATGGGTTTCTTACTTTTTGTGTAACACACTATCACGTATAGGCTATATTGGGGTGTTTGAATTGCTTAAGCAATTTAAAGTTTCATGAAAACATTTTCTGGGTATCGTCAGGTAGATCTATAATATATCATTGCGTTTATCAAACATGCAACTTCTGGAAAAAACTTGGGTGGTTTAAGGTGTCATTGATTAAAAGCGTCCTCAGTGTAATGGCCATACCCAAATGAGAATCCAATGCTACATGTATGTATAACCATTGGACAATCTGGTAAAGAGGATTTTCTGACTAATATCAAACAAGTAACTCAACAGTTCGTATAGGGAAACATGATATGGACCCTTTTTCCGAGTTGTTCCTTCCGTTGTGGTACGTATATAATAGTATGCAACTTCAGAGAAAAATACGGGTAGCACCACTTCCAGTTAAAGGGATGGTTCTTCCTTTTGACAAGTTTTGTTTAAAATAAAGATTACGATTCACCGGGGGAATGCGGTGGTAATAATGTAAAGTTGCCGTAGTTAGTATGTATGTGATGTGACTGTGCGCGTCACAGTAAGTCCCTCTTTACCGAGTTGCGTCTGGCTGCAATTGTATACCGTGGAACCAAGTCAAGACTGCATGTAGTCTCATTCCTTGCACTTAACTCCCAAAGACGTAGCTGCACGATATAACAATTTATTACAACAATTAGCTGGATCTTGTCAGTATGAAAGTCTGACTCCAACTGACAAACACAAGTTGTACAAAAGTATATAAAATGTATAGACCGATTAAGATGTCTTTTACATTTAGAATATGATTTACATTAAACAATCACTTTTAATCTGAAGAATAAACATATAAGGAATGTAAGATTTCTTAACAGGAAAGTAGACAATAGGTCAATTAGTATAAGCCTTAGATAAAGACAAAGGTATCTCTATTGTTCAGTGTTAGTGACACCTGTTCTAACAAACAGTTAAGTAAATAAATGCACATTAAGCTGTAAGTAATCAAATAAGAAATAAGATACATGAATATGTAATTGTGATGTATTTTCCTATTTCAAAATTCAGCATAATGATTTATATCTAAAACTTGAACTTCATGCAGTTCAGGTTAATAATTATAAAATGTCCAAAAATGTATAATGAAATAAAAATTTTATAAAACTGTTTTTGTTATGAATAATTATTGGTTTGATCCGCTTTGCATGATCTTTTGGATTTACCCTAGTGTAGATGTGCAATGGTCTCAACATGAAGAACAATTGCGAATCCCAAATGGGATAGGACCAGGTGTCCGGAAGGAGTCAACGTCCTCTGCTGGCATGCCACACCCGTCGCAAATGTTTCATGGAAACCTTTCTAGTACGATAAACGGGTTAAATTCGGTGAAAAGGTCAAGTTTGATGAAGAGGTCAAGTTCGGTGAAAAGCCCGATTGGCGAAAGGGAGTCACTGTCTGTGGCCGTGCTCCAGAATACTATCTAATATTATTGAAAGGGGGACTTCATAATGTTTAAGAAGATCCCCGTATCGACCATAAAACTTCTTAAATGACGATTTCAAGCGTTCAACAACGTAACCTTGTGTAAGTAGTTCATTGACGAGTCGTTTCGCTCTCAGACTAAAACATTCATAAGAAGAGCATGCCCTGGCATAAAGTATAAGTTGTGAAATGAAAACGCCATAGACAGGAGAAGATGGAATATTACTGCTTAGAAATGGGAAGTTCGTGATATGGAAAATGAAATCGTCGTGTTTGTCATAAAGAGAGGTGTGAAGTTGACCGTCCTTTCCAATCGATAGGAGTAAATCTAGGTAAGCTCTCTGTCGTCTCATTGATCTCTAGCTCAACAGGCTTTATCTGGTTGAGGTAATTCTGAAATTCTGAATTATTTATGGACAGGACGACATCGATATACCTGTAAGTAAAATTGAACCGAGATGCTAACTGTTTGTTTCCTTTGGAGAGCAGAGATTGTATAAATTCCGCTTCATATGAATACAAAAAGATGTCAGCCAAACGAGGTGCACAATTGGTACCCATTGAAATGCCGACAATCTGTTGGAAAACTTTTCCCGCAAAAATCACGAATATGTTGTACACCAAAAACCCCAGCATCTTGATAATATCGTTCTCAGTGTTATTGGAATCCGAGTGTTCCTTCAAAAAATAAGGTTCCTCATGAACTAACACTAAATATTTATATCTGCGATTTCCATTTTTCGTATACAAAGGAGTTTTGTATAATAAATGTTGTGTAAAGGGTCGAAAAATCAAAAGAATTGATGCTTGTAATATGTTTGAAATTTGGAGACTTTGAATGTTCCAACAATTCTTTTGAATTCTATAGGATCCACATCTGATTGACTCCGCTTCTTGATAAGGTCGTTGTACAGTACTTCGGAAGACCTTGTTTAATATGTGTAAGAAGTTTGGTGAGTAAAATAGACAAAGGCTTGGTGGAGCACTTAGATGACCCCGCAATGAATCGGTGTTTATAGGGATTTTTGTGCATCTTTGGAATCCAATAAATGTATTGCAATTCAAGCTCCGCGTCACTTGTGGGTATTCCAAACGCTGTGAGAACGGATTTATAATTATCTAACACTTCAGAGGTAGAGAAATCGGTGGGAGTGTATGTTGGGTTTCCAGGAAGTGTATTGAGTCCAAGTTCCTCTTGTAGAATGCTGAAGTAGTATCGCTTGCAGGCAAATGTGAAGTTTTTAGATGCTTTGTCAGCAGGGACGATGATGAAATTTTTCTTGGAGGCGGAAAAGTTCTTTGACAACATCAGGGTAACGAAAAACTGAACTGTGTTTTGTGTTGACAGAATGTTTCAGTCGTCGAATTCTTCGTTTAAGAACATTACTGATCAACTTTATCCACTCTGAAAGAATATCAAGTTCGATATCTTTCTTAGCCCAACATATGGCGTACTCTTATATGCGTCCATAATAATTTCAAAATTTTGGCAGCAAATAACATTTTGCTGGCAGTCCGCCACGGCAAATGGATGCCAGTATATTTATTTGATTATCAAATACATTTTCTTTTTAAGCAAAATTGACAAAGCATTAATTATTTCCATGGCCGTAATCAATTCAAGTTTTGATGATATACCCTTATAATTACGCAATACATACGTTAATAACACGTTTTACAAGCCCAGAGAAAGAGATAAAAAAGCATTTTTGGAACAAAAATTATTTGAAACTGGGCAATATATCTGTACATCAATAACAAAAATAAGTTGAGCTTTAATATTATATGTACTCTTACCGTGGCGGCTAGAGAATGACCAATTCCTTACACCTGTTGAAAATCATGCATTTCCCTACACCCGATTGGTCTAACCATTCGACCATAAATAACACACGAATATATTTTATTCCGGAATCGCTTATATGATATTTTTCCGCATTACTAACGAATCGCGGGAAAAAATTAAATATATTTGTATGTTTTGATTTCAGTGTCGGAATTCCGAAATATATGTATATCAATACCGAAACACCCACTTTGGCAATCCACATTCAGGAAAGTAGCCTACCAAGCATACGCATGCTTGGGTGTTGTATATAAAGTCGGTTGGCTTGTGTTTTTATAGCTTTGTTTGATGTAAACAATACGATTACCCCCTCTCATACACAGATAGTAAATACTCCAGTGTAACTGAGGTATTCAAAATATGCAGTTTCGTAATTCTCAACAACACTTTCGACGTGCGCCGAGGCAATTTTATAAGATATTTTTCTAGTTCGCGAAAATTAAACGGCCGCGAAAGTTAGTTGTAATTCAGATTGCATCATAAATTTGTTGTGTGGTCCATAATTAGGACAAAATGCATTATTCTAATATACTTCGGATATTTATAACCTACGGGAAGTTATATAAATGACTAAATTATATATCTCGCACGCTAATTTATCTATTGCAGTGGAAACAAGGGCGGATCCAAGAATTTTCAAAGAGGGACCGGTGCGTAAATATATTTTGGGGGTGCCAACAGAATATTTTGACTAAACACAAAAGTAATTTTTCTTAGTAAAGAATTGGATGTCATCGACGGATACATGTTTTCGACCTACAACATAAAATAACCGACGAACAAATTGTATAATATTTATCCAAAGCAAATATTGCTTTCAAATTATCATCTTCATACCTGCTGAGAAAATATGTAATAACGAAAATAAAAGAAAATGTTTGGCTTTCTTGAGCTGAAATACGAACGAAATTTTAACTGAGAGGAACGGAATCGGATCCAGAGGGGATGGAAAATTTAACTGAAACTCGTAAATAATTAAACCATGCAATAAGGGCCAGTTTATGCTATTTTGGACCGGAAGCGACTTTCTTAGCCAGAAGCTTCCAAAATGAGTCGGATTCCCTCCCGCATTACCCACTTGGTGTGTCCATTTTCAATAGTTATCATTTATACATGTAGTTTGTTTATACAACAAATTCATTTGAACTGGCCAGGAACGTGACCGTAACAACGACGATCAGCCCCTCTCTAGTTCTCTGAGGCAGAGTCAAAACTTCTCATTGAGAAATTGGAAAAAGCAAGGACTTGCCCCACATTTTAAAGGGGACATAAATACTAAGACCCCTTGGAAAGCAAATGCCTCTTTGTTTTTGCTCAGTCAGTTTTCTCGGGGAAAGTTCACCCCATCCCACAGGCCTGCTTTTGGAATTCGTACCGAAGGCCTATTTAGTATTATAATTAGGTTTAGTGAAGGGTTTGGGCTATCTCTATTTCATTTCAGAACTTTTTATAACTTTCAATATCTTTTCATATCTAATTGGCTGTATTTTTTTCAAATGCCTTCGAATGGATCTGTATAACGCAATTCTATTTTTTGTTCAAATCGCTATTCATGAGCCTATCCCAAGTTTAATTCTTATCTGATCGCATGATGCCTCAAATGACCACAACATTTAGAAGTTGCAACAGTGTTGAAGAAGTATGAATTCAAGTGATTAAAGTTCGTTTGATGGAAATGGAATATAATATTTGCCATCAATGCAGTAAAAATTTCATTCTGTCAATCTGTGATTATTAAGAAAACAGGTGAACAAATATATGTAGTAATAATCTAATATTTTAATAATGCTGTTAAAAGATGAACTGTTTGAAAGAGCTATTTGCATGTGGATCATAAACTGAAGGTGGAAATCAGTGGATATTTTAAACCGGTAATGGTAATTTTATTATTTTTAACATTTTAGTACAATATGCATGTAGCTACATTGATATAAATAAGACGTATCTCTTTATCAAATTGTAAATTAACATTAGAATATTTGCTACACATTAGCACATGTAGGTGTAACCTGTAGAATGTGTTAAATGAACAGTAAATAACACTGAAATAGTGTCGGGATACCGCGAACAAACATTGCCAGAATAGGGCCACAAAATAGTTCCTGAGTAACACCACAAGATAACGCCAAAATTATTGAAAATAGCGCCACAAGATAATGCTAGAATAGGCGCCGCAAAATAGTGACAGAAAACTAATTTGCATACGAAAAAGATATTGATGCACCGTTGCGGCATTATATTGTAATACTACCGCAATATAGCGCCGCAAGCCTCATACATATTTTGGTAACAGATGTAAATTCAATGTACGAGAATGCATTTTTTTTTTCAAAATGCGAATTTTTTCAAATAAAGATAAAAATCTGCCTAATTCATAATGTTTGGGAGGCAGATTTACATAATAACTAAAATATGTTAGTATATATTTACAATTTACAATGCATGATAACTGATGCAGTGATTGCAAAAACAAATGCGTGTTCCATCAATCCAGTGCACCGTAAAACCAGAATTAAAATGTAGCTAGGTTATATACAGCATAGACCAACATGTAGCTAGGTTATATACAGTATAGACCTACATGTAGCTAGGTTATACAGTATAGACCTAAAGTATAGACCAACATGTAGCTAGGTTATATACAGTATAGACCTACATGTACTAGTATAGACCTAGGTTATATACGACCAACATGTAGCTAGGTAGACCTATGTACTAGGTTATATACAGTATAGAACCAACATGTAGCTAGGTTATACAGTATAGATCTACATGTAGCTAGGTATATAGACCAACATGTAGCTAGGTATAGACCTACATTAGGTTATACAGTATAGACCATGTACTAGGTTATACAGTATAGACCTACAGTATAGACCTACATGTACTAGGTTATATACAGTATAGACCAACATGTAGCTAGGTTATAAATAGTATAACATATAGACCTACATGTAGCTAGGTTACAGTATACATGTAGCTAGGTTATAGACCAACATGTAGCTAGGTTATATATAGACCAACATGTAGCTAGTTATATACAGTATAGACCAACATGTAGCTAGGTTATACAGTATAGACCTACATATAAGCGAAGACCAACAAGCAGGTTATACAGTATAGACCTACAGTATAGACAACATGTAGCTAGTTATATACAGTTATAGACCAGTAGGTTATACAGTATAAGACCTACAGTATACATGTAGCTAGCTAGGTATTATATGTAGCTAGGTTATACAGTAGACCAACATGTAGCTAGGTTATAATATAGTATAGACCAACATGTAGCTAGGTTATATACAGTATAGACCTATAGCTAGTACAGTATAGACCTACATGTAGCTAGGTTACAGTATAGACCCAACATGTAGCTATACAGTATAGACCTACATGTAGCTAGGTTAAGTATAGACCTACATGTAGCTAGGTTATATACAGTATAGACCTACATGTAGCTAGGGTTATACAGTATAGACCAACATGTAGCTAGGTTATATACAGTATAGACCAACATGTAGCTAGGTTATATACAGTATAGACCAACATGTACAGTTATACAGTATAGACCTACAGTATAGACCTACATGTAGCTAGGTTATACAGTATAGACCAACATGTAGCTAGGTTATATACAGTATAGACCTACATGCAGCTAGGTTATACAGTATAGACCTACATGTAGCTAGGTTATACAGTATAGACCAGCTAGGTTATATACAGTATAGACCTACATGTAGCTAGGTTATATACAGTATAGACCAACATGTAGCTAGGTTATACAGTATAGACCT
Organism: Atrina japonica; assembly: GCA_030159075.1. NCBI lineage: Eukaryota > Metazoa > Mollusca > Bivalvia > Pterioida > Pinnidae > Atrina > Atrina japonica. Next base: position 213,112 of record BROG01000291.1, on the reverse strand, counting down.
ACAGTATAGACCTACATGTAGCTAGGTTATATACAGTATAGACCTACATGTAGCTAGGTTATACAGTATAGACCAACATGTAGCTAGGTTATATACAGTATAGACCTACATGTAGCTAGGTTATACAGTATAGACCAACATTTAGCTAGGTTATACAGTATAGACCTACAGTATAGACCATGTACTAGGTTATGTATAGACCTACATGTAGCTAGGTTATACAGTAGACCAACATAGCTAGTTATATACCTACATGTAGCTAGGTTATATACAGTATAGACCTACATAGCTAGGTTAATACTAGACCTTATGTAGCTAGGTATAGACCTACATGTAGCTAGTATAGACCAACCTAGGTTATACAGTATAGACCTACATGTAGCTAGGTTATATACAGTATAGACCATGTAGCTAGGTTTATACAGTATAGACCTACATGTAGCTATGGTTATATACAGTATAGACCTATGTAGCTAGGTTATACAGTATAGACCTACATGTAGCTAGGTTATACAGTATAGACCTACATGTAGCTAGGTTATAGACCAACATTTAGCTAGTTATACAGTATAGACCTACATGTATAGACCTACTAGCGAGGTTATATACAGTATAGACCTACATGTAGATAGGTTATAAACAGTATATAGTAGCCAGTATAGACTACATGTAGCTAGCAGTATAGACCAACATGTATTAGGTTATATACAGTATAGACCTACTACTAGGTTATACAGTATAGACCTACTGTAGCTAGGTTATATACAGTATAGTACATGTATAGACCAACATTTAGCTAGGTTATACAGTAGACCTACATGTAGCTAGGTTATATACAGTATAGACCAACATGTACCAGTATAGACCTACATGTAGCTAGGTTATATACAGTATAGACCCATGTAGCTAGGTTATACAGTATAGACCTACCAACATAGACCTATGCTAGGTTATATAGTATAGACCAACATTTAGCAGTAGTATAGACCTACAGTATAGACCTACATGTAGCTAGTTATATACTAAGACCTACATGTAGCTAGGTTATACAGTATAGACCAACATGTACTAGGTTATATACAGACCAACAAGCTAGGTTATACAGTATAGACCAACATGTAGGTTATACAGTATAGACCAACATGTATCTAGGTTATATACAGTATAGACCAACATGTAGCTAGGTTATACAGTATAGACCAACATGTAGCTAGGTTATATACAGTATAGACCAACATGTAGCTAGGTTATACAGTATAGACCTACAGTATAGACCTACATGTAGCTAGGTTATACAGTATAGACCAACATGTATCAGGTTATATACAGTATAGACCAACATGTAGCTAGGTTTATACAGTATACATGTAGCTAGGTTTATACAGTATAGACAACAAGCTAGGATATATGTATAGACCAACATGTAGCTAGGTTATATACAGTATAGACCAACATGTAGCTAGGTTATATACAGTATAGACCAACTAGCTATGTAGACCTACAGTATAGACCAACATGTAACTAGGTTATATAAAGTATAGACCAACATGTAGCTAGGTTATACAGTATAGACCAACATGTAGTAGGTTATACAGTATAGACCAACATGTAGCTAGGTTTATATACAGTATAGACCAACATGTAGCTAGGTTATATACATAGACCTACAATGTAGCTAGGTTTATAGGACCTACAGTATAAGACCTACAGACCTACAGTATAGACCTACATGAGCTAGGTTATATACAGTATAGACCTACATGTAGCTAGGTTATATACAGTATAGACCTACATGTAGCTAGGTTATATACAGACCTACATATACAGTATAGACCTACATGTAGCTAGGTTATATACAGTATAGACCAACATGTAGCTAGGTTATACAGTATAGACCTACAGTATAGACCTACATGTAGCTAGGTTATACAGTATAGACCTACATGTAGCTAGGTTATATACAGTATAGACCAACAGACCAACATGTAGCTACAGTATAGACCTACATGTAGCAGTACAGTATAGACCTACATGTACTAGGTTATACAGTATAGACCTACATGTAGGTTTATACAGTATACATGTAGCTAGGTATAGAGCTAGGTTATACAGTATAGACCTACATGTAGCTAGGTTATATACAGTATAGACCAACATGTAGCTAGGTTATACAGTATAGACCTACATGTAGCTAGGTTATATACAGTATAGACCTACATGTAGAGTATATAGACCTACATGTAGCATATATACCTATAGCTAGGTTATATACATATAGACCAAACATGTTGCTAAGCTTATACAGTATAGACCCAACATGTAGCTAGGTTATATACATAGACCTACATGTAGCTAGGTTATATACAGTATAGACCTACATGTAGCTAGGTTATACAGTATAGACCTACATGTAGCTAGGTTATATACAGTATAGACCTACATGTAGCTAGGTTATATACAGTATAGACCAACATTTAGCTAGGTTATACAGTATAGACCTACATGTAGCTAGGTTATATACAGTATAGACCAACATGTAGCTAGGTTATACAGTATAGACCTACATGTAGCTAGGTTATATACAGTATAGACCTACATGTAGCTAGGTTATACAGTATAGACCTACATGTAGCTAGGTTATATACAGTATAGACCTACATGTAGCTAGGTTATATACAGTATAGACCTACATGTAGATAGGTTATAAACAGTATAGAATAACATGTAGCTAGGTTATATACAGTATAGACCTACATGTAGCTAGGTTATACAGTATAGACCAACATGTAAGGTTATTAGTTTGTAGCTAGGTTATACAGTATAGACCAACATGTAGCTAGGTTATACAGTATAGACCAACATGTAGCTAGGTTATATACAGTATAGACCAACATGTAGCTAGGTTATATACAGTATAGACCAACATGTAGCTAGGTTATACAGTATAGACCTACAGTATAGACCAACATGTAACTAGGTTATATAAAGTATAGACCAACATGTAGCTAGGTTATATACAGTATAGACCAACATGTAGCTAGGTTATACAGTATAGACCAACATGTAGCTAGGTTATATACAGTATAGACCAACATGTAGCTAGGTTATATACAGTATAGATTTCATACAGTATAGACCTACGTATAGACCTACGCTAGGTTATATACAGTTATAGACCTACATGTAGCTAGGTTATACACCAACATGTAGCTAGGTTATATACAGTATAAAGACCTACATGTAGCTATATACAGTATAGACCTACATGTAGCTAGGTTATACAGTATAGACCTACATGTAGCTAGGTTATATACAGTATAGACCTACATGTAGCTAGGTTATATACAGTATAGACCAACATTTAGCTAGGTTATACAGTATAGACCTACATGTAGCTAGGTTATATACAGTATAGACCAACATGTAGCTAGGTTATACAGTATAGACCTACATGTAGCTAGGTTATATACAGTATAGACCAACATGTAGCTAGGTTATACAGTATAGACCTACATGTAGCTAGGTTATATACAGTATAGACCTACATGTAGCTAGGTTATATACAGTATAGACCAACATTTAGCTAGGTTATACAGTATAGACCTACAGTATAGACCTACATGTAGCTAGGTTATATACAGTATAGACCTACATGTAGATAGGTTATAAACAGTATAGAATAACATGTAGCTAGGTTATATACAGTATAGACCTACATGTAGCTAGGTTATACAGTATAGACCAACATGTATCTAATATACAGTATAGACCTGTAGCTACAGGTAGCTAGTAGTATAGACCAACATGTCGGTTATATACAGTATAGACCAACATGTAGCTAGGTTATATAGTATTCCAACATGTAGCTAGGTTATATAAATACCAACAGCTAGGTTATACAGTATAGACCTGTATAGACCAACATGTAACTAGGTTATATAAAGTATAGACCAACATGCTAGGTTATATACAGTATAGACCAACATGTAGGGGTAGCTAGGTTATATACAGGTTAATAGACCAACATGTGTTATATTGACCTTATAGCTAGGTTATACAGTATAGACCTAATATAAGACCTACAGTATAGACCTACAGTATAGTACCTAGGTTATATAAGTATAGACCTACATGTAGCTAGGTTATATACAGTATAGACCTACATGTAGCTAGTTATATACAGTATAGACCTGTAGCTAGGTTATAACATATAGACCTACATGTAGCTAGGTTAATACAGTATAGACATGTAGCTAGGTTATACAGTATAGACCTTACCTACATGTAGCTAGGTTATACTATAGACCTAATGTAGCTAGGTTATATACAGTATCCAGTAGCTAGGTTATACAGTTAGACCTTAGCTAGGTTATTGTATAGACCAACATGTAGCTAGGTTATACAGTATAGACCAACATGTAGCTAGGTTATACAGTATAGACCTACAGTATATACCAACACACACATATATATATATATATATATACATACAGGGGTTCGTGACAGAGGAAATAAATTTCTAAAGATTATAAGATGACTTTATCTTTTTCTTGTGGAATTTTATTCTTTTTTAAAATGCAATAAAACTCAGTTTCAGGCCTTAGTTAAAGTCATTATAGTAAATTGTATATTTTATGTGCTTCAAGGATACACGAATCGTTGAAAAAGCTAAAGGCTTTGATGGAAAATACAACATTGATTGCCAAGTAAGGGCAATTTGCCTCTTCTTGTCTAACTTAGTACGTTGTAATGTACTCCTCGGGCTCGGCCAACCACTTTTACAAGTATATCACAATGACCGGCAGGATAATCATATTTATTTCACATGTTTTATGTTTTTCCCTTGTTGCCTGTCTCTATGAGGACCAGGTTGGAAATTTTGACTGGTATGTATGAATCGTTATATAATCTATAGTATTCCATGCAATAAATACCACAATCTTTGTGCAGGTGGAATGCAGAAAAGGGGGGGGGGGTTAACCCGTGATTGCTTCAACTTGAAATTGAACTGTCCAAGTTCCATCCAACAAGCGTGTTATAAAATACTAAACGTGAATCACTTCAGAGTAATTTTTTTTCCCAGTAATGTCACCATCCACGTTGTATTAGAATGTGAATTAACCCCTAACTTGGCCTAAGGCAATGCCTTGAAGTTGAAAGCGAATGTAAAGCGAATGCAGCTCCTTGTTTTACAAATGCGGGAAATACTATTCATCATAGTGTTCTATCCAGTCTCATTAGAATTCTAGTAATTTTGACATCAAGTAATACTGTGACTGAGTAATTTTGGCACTTGTATGAGTAACTTCTACACTTTATTAACTTTTCTGCATCAGGTATTTTCAGCACTTGAACAGGTAATATATGCATGTAGGACAATTTACCGAAACAGACTGAAATGAAATACAATTATCGAAACAGACCAAAACAATCCACAATTAATGGAGCAAGATATTTTGTAACATAATTTAAGTATAATTATGGCTTAATCAGAAGAAATTTCCGAAACAAGACCGAATCAGACTAGATACAGTGACCAAATCCGACAGAAACAAGACCGGCCTGTTTCGGTAATTTGGGTGTATTTCGGTCATGTTTCAGGGATATTTTTGTAAAATTTAATCCATAATTATGCATAAGTTATGCTATAAAATACATTTTAAATAATTACTTAAACATTTGCATCTTGCTCCGTTCATTGTGTTGTGTTTTGGTCTTGTTTCTGTCTATCTCGGTAATTGAAAGCCTTGTGTGTTTCGGCCTTTTGTCTGAAATTTATTCGGAATTAATCCATAATTATACATAAATCGGGTTACAAATGACATTTTAAACATATCCTTTAATATATATTTCAAGATTTGTATCTTGCTCTAGTAATTTTAGTGTGTTTCGGCCTTGTTTTGGTTTGTTTCGGTAAATCGCCTTATCGATATATGCAGCTAATACGGTAAGGCGATTTACTGAACTGAAACAAGGGAAGCATTTCCACAGAAATTAAACAAACGTCAACCCAGAATTTGTCATAAATCAGAAATGTATTGGTGACTTTTCTTAGTTGGTACAATTATACAAACACCTGTAAGACAGATTTAAACAGGAAATAAAACCCATAGATTGAACAGATGCACACCCATAACTGATAACTATCGGTAATATGAATTAAGGCAGTGCCATGAAAGCGAATGCAGCTCCTTGTTTTACAAAGGCAGGAAATAGTATTCATTAAGAGTCTATCTAGTCTCACTAGAATTTAAGTAATTTCAGCATCAAGTATTGTCACTTGTATAACTATAAGTAACTTCAGCGCTTACGTGTATCTGTTAGCTTCAGGTATTTTTGCATTTTTGGCACTTGAACAGGTAATATTGATTAAAAAGTATGTAAACCGAGTTATATTTCATGATCAATTCAAATTTCAAAAAATCAGATTTTAACACATGTACATGTTTTTGGAAGTGCCAAAAATACTTGTTTTACAAGTGCCGAAATTACCTGATACTTCGATCTAGCTAGATTAGCACCTGTGCCACAAAATGATGGCCAGGGGTTATTGACTTCTCATGATCATGATCAGTGATATATTTATTAATTTTTTTTTTGGGTGGGGATGGGGGTGGGGAAGGGTTCAAAATTAAAGAGTCATGATGAATTTTATTTCAAATACAAAATTACAAGTTTCATGGCACTTATTGTAAATGTAGATGCAAAGTCTACAGAACCTGTAAATGCTCAGTCAGACAAGGTTACTAAGTGTTACAATGTCAAGTTCATCTTTTATAATGAATACATGTACATTTGTACATGTAGATAAAGATCTATTTTTAAATCTATCCAAAATTCAGCATACCATAGAGTTTTTTCACATCACTTGGTTACTGCAGTGTGCAGTAAGGCTTACAAAACAAAACAAACAAACAAATTAAAAATGTGTGACTGAATCATCATTGCTGATTGAGACAACTCTGATGGAACTTCAGAAATTTGCTGTGATTAATATCTATGGACAAATGTAGAAGAAAATCAAAACAAGGTAGGATTTAGACTGAAATCCTGACTCAGTATTAAGTGACATTTTTTTTAAGTGACATTTTTTCCTGATTTACCAAAATGTTTTAATTTTACAGGAGGCAACAATACATTGGAAAAGTAACTAACATTTTTTGGGACCAGTCTTACACAGCGGGCAAGCGATTGATAGCAACATCAGAATTAAATGCGATAGGATCTATACACAGCATAAATGGAACTCTAGGTTTGTGAAAAATTTGTTTTACTGTATAATCCCAGTAGACATTCAAACTTGTATTTATAGGCTTACAATGTACATGTTCCACTTAATGTGAAATGTAATATATTTAAGTCTATGACGTATGCATTGTGAAAATGTGTGTCAGATAATGTTATATGACAGGTACACATGTGATTATAATTTTGTGTACATGTAATATAATCTTGTGACCAATGTTGTTCCCCCAAATTAAAAAAAAAATTAACAATGGACTTAACCATTCTTTGCAATGGGTTGGTTAAAAAACATTTATGACTAAAAGGGTCAGCGGGTTAAATCAATCCAAGACTTTAACACACATGTACATATATGTACAGTAAAACCTGCTTTAGTGGCCACCTGTGTATAAAGACCCCCTAGTCACAAAGACTGTGTTTTGCTGTCCCCATTTGTGTACAAATCAACCTCTATATAAAGACTACATGTATCTCCCTGTAAAGACTGGTTTTGTTGTGTTCTGATGGGGGTCTTTATATACAGGTTTCACTGTATATTACATATTCACTACAAAATAATTATACATTTCATATCCATTACGTAAATCATTGCTTAAATTACAACAATACGATATGTCATAATGCGGTGTAACTTTGTGTTGAACTTTCAGCTTGGAGGAAGTTGCTGGAGGATAATGACAGAGGCAGTGTTGATGCCACCATACATCAAGGAAATGGTAAAGTGTTTTGTTAGCAATGTCTACTTCTCATCACATTGATATAGCTACAGTCAAACTTGCATTAAGTGCCACCTCTATATAAAGGGCACCTGCCTACAAAGACAATTCAGAAAGCTGTCATGGGTCCACAATAGAGTGCTTAATTTGTAACTGAAGGGTTGTGGGTTGAGCCTCTGCAGAGGCGGCTAGCTTTTCCTGTCCTTCGGTTGAGACAGTAAAACCTGAGGTCCTGTGTCACAGTAGGTGTTAGCACGTTCAAAAACCCTTGCAGCTCAGTAGCTGTAATTGCTGAGCATAGGCCAATATTTGAAGCCCTTCACCAGCATTTGGTTACGTCTCCATATGATGAGTGAAAAATTCTTGAGTTGGACGTTAAACAACAATACAACAACAACAAAGACAATTCAAACACAACATTTGTAACTTTTAAACAATGAAAATACCTATTTATAAAGGCCACCTGTGTATAACACCATTTTTGTTGCTTCCCTTGGGTGAACTGTATGTAGAATATTATCTCATGTTTGTAACATTTATCGTTAAATCCTTATTATTATTGATAAAACACTTATTGAGATCATACTTGAATTAAATTTCCAAAAAATAAGTTGGTGGTTAGTTGACGTAAATCTTATACAGTAAAAATATAATGTAGAGAACAGTGATTTTTGGCTACAGCGCAACAAATTGATTTCCCTGTGGAATTCTTTGACATTCTATACAAAAATTCTACGTTAATAACGAACCTGCTTATAATGAAATTACATTCATAACAAAGTAATTCCTGTTCACCTTAATTTAAAATAGAATGTCAGGTTAACCTTTATAACGAAAGCTTTTATCTTTTTCATGATTTATGATTACTTAAAAAGTCATTGTTATTCAATCTTATTTGCGTTTGCTGAGATTTATAGTAATACAGTAATTTATGCAATGTTTTACATTACAGCATTTGTTACAGTAAATGGTGGTGGACGGTTTGTCAGGAGCTGGCATCCTGGTACTGGTACAGTGTTTTGGGAAAGTAATGTATCCAGTAAATACGGGAAAAGGTGGGTATATATATACATAGAAGAATCTATTGTGTTTTAGGGGTTAATCAGTTAAAACAGCATTTACTATTTTTTTTCACACAAGCTAAACCCATTTACTCAAAATGACAGATATGGACAGGTCTAACACATTGATTTACAGAAGAGTCCATTGCTTTTCAGGGGTTGATGATTTAAAACAGCATTTACTATTTTATAGGATATTTCTGGTATGTCCTATAATGGATGAATATCTGTTGCATAATGACTTTAATATATAGGCAATGTAAAAACAAAACAAGTTGTATTCTCTCCATGCTGTAGATAAAATGAGAATTGATAATGATCGTAATAAAACTTGTGGACAGAGTTCTTCATGGATGGACTGGCACCTTGGTTCCTTCCCAGGATTCAAAAGTTTTCATTGCAGATGTTGTCAAAAGACTGAATGTATGATTGTTATTTTTGAAGGGAACAATGTTTTACGATGATGGCTCTAAAACTGATAAGCAATATTTATGTATCTTCAGAATAAAAAATGAATCTTTTATTCAAGATGAAGATATTTTGCAACTTGTCAGTCCTGTTTATGTTCGACTACTGGAACATTGACAAAACCTGGCTAGTGTTTGTATGTCCTGTACCAATGGTAAGTGTCCTTGGTCTTTGTAAGTCCATGTATACCACATTTACAAGTCATGAGTTATCTCCCCTTGGTTATACTTTATAGTGCCTTTACATTTACAAGGAGTTATCTCCCTTTGATTACATTTGTAGTGCCTCGGTTTTGATTTATGGGAAAGACTTAGTGGTGGCTCTGACAGTCAGTGGAGTGTATGGATTGGACATCCACAAAGGAAGACAGAAGTGGAAAGTTCCACTTCCTGAAAGGTAATGATAATTATGAACTCTGATAACTTCAAATGCAGTGCCTTACATTACTAATATGTTCATTTATTACATTTTTAATTGTTGTTTTTCACATTATGAAAAGTATCACTCCATGCAAAATCATTTCATTTGGCCAAAATCAAAATACTTTTCAAATTTTGTGACTCTTTTTTTCTTGTTTTATGAGAAATTTTTGTATTAAAAATGTGATAAATAGAATATTTGTTATGCACTCATGTTAAATATTATTCTTCTGCCTTACACAATAAAATAAAAATGTTGTTCATAAAACTTTGGCAAATACCCTCTATATTTTCACGTTAGACATTGGCACAGTTAAAGACTAGCAGATTTTTTTTGGAACAAGATTTTTAACTTATTCCAAAATAATGGCTTTAACATTTTAAATTAAATACCATAGAATTACATTGCTGCAATTTTTTATGGAATTTTTTTTACAGTCAAGTTGAATTTACTGATCTGGCCCAATATGGAACCAGTCTATATGCCATAGGAAGACTGTCAAATGACCAGGTGAAGGTAGTTGCCATAGATTCCGATGGTGTAACTAAGTCACAAAGAGCAGTGCCAGCAGCATGGTTGTCTGGCACCACCAGGTATGACAATATTTTGATTCCACATACAGTCAAACTTGTATATAAAGGCAACTTAAGGGAACAGACAAAAGTGGTCGTTATAGATAGGAGACCATTATTAAGAGGTTTATCTATGATATGAAAGTTATGAAAAGTTATTTTTGAATGTCCTTTATAGGCAGGTGTCTTTTATACAGAGGTAGCCTTTAATGCAAATTTGACTAATTAAGCAAAGAAGAATTAGAATTGTAGAATTTCAGTCCACACAAACTCATACAATTAAATTTAGTTTTAGTTGTGTTAAAATACAAAGCCCTGCTTGTACCATAAATTTATATCAATCTAAATGTATCTGAAAATACAAAATTTCTCTAGAAAAGCTCTGCATCCCCATAGTCTAGAAAAGTCCTGCATCACCATAGTCTAGAAAAGCCCTGCATCCATAGAGCCTAGAAAAGCCCTGCATCACCATAGTCTAGAAAAGCCCTGCATCCCCATAGTCTAGAAAAACCCTGCATCACAATAGTCTAGAAAAGCCCTGCATCACCATAGTCTAGAAAAACCCTGCATCACCATAGTCTAGAAAAGCTCTGCATGCATCACCATAATCTAGAAAAGGCCTTCATGCATCACCATAGTCTAGAAAAGCCCTGCATGCATCACCATAGTCTAGAAAAGCCCTGCATCCACAGTCTAGAAAAGCCCTGCATCACCATAGTCTAGAAAAGCCCTGTATCCCCATAGTCTAGAAAAGTCCTGCATCACCATAGTCTAGAAAAGCCCTGCATCCACAGAGTCTAGAAAAGCCTTGCATCACCATAGTCTAGAAAAGCCCTGCATCCCCATAGTCTAGAAAAACCCTGCATCACCATAGTCTAGAAAAGCCCTGCATCACCATAGTCTAGAAAAACCCTGCATCACCATAGTCTAGAAAAACCCTGCATCACCATAGTCTAGAAAAGCCCTGCATGCATCACCATAGTCTAGAAAAGCCCTGCATGCATCACCATAGTCTAGAAAAGCCCTGCATGCATCACCATAGTCTAGAAAAGCCCTGAATCACCATAGTCTAGAAAAGTCCTGCATCACCATAGTCTAGAAAAGCCCTGCATCACCATAGTCTAGAAAAACCCTGCATCACCATAGTCTAGAAAAGCCCTGCATGCATCACCATAGTCTAGAAAAGCCCTGCATGCATCACCATAGTCTAGAAAAGCCCTGCATGCATCACCATAGTCTAGAAAAGCCCTGAATCACCATAGTCTAGAAAAGTCCTGCATCACCATAGTCTAGAAAAGCCCTGCATCACCATAGTCTAGAAAATCCCTGCATCCCCATAGTCTAGAAAATCCCTGCATCACCTTAGTCTAGAGAAGCTCTGCATCCCCATAGTCTCATGGATGGCATGTATGACCATACTTCAATTATTTAGCTAGACAATTTCACTTTCAATTTGTTTGACCTCTCATCAAATGGCCAAAATTGTGAAAATTAAACAAGGGCAAAAATTTCCAGGTATACAGTAATTATTATTTCTGTAAGCCCAGGTGATGATGATAAAATAATTTAATTCATTCATTTAATTTCAGCTGTGCAGTCGTTGGTGGACAATACTTTGCTTGTTGCAGTTCTGGAACACTGTATACTCTGAATTTGGCAGATGGCCAAGTCTTCACAGCCACTGAACTGAAGGTCTCGATGTAGTTTTATTTATGTACATATCTTGTATGTGTCTGTATATGGATTTTGAATAATATTTTCCGCCACACTCAGCAATTTTTCAGTAGAACTTGGTTACAATGTACCAGAGGAGAGAAAATCCGACCTTCTGCTAGTAAACTGGCAAACTTTCTCGCGAAAATCAGCAGAGGTCTCAGGTTCATGATGCAAAGCAAGATGCTGTAATTACTTAGCCACAGAGGCCCCTTGTATGTTTGTATATATATAAAGTAATTAGATGACTAACAACACAGACAAAAATATTGTCGAAAATTTTTGGGATGACCTGTCATATCATTTTTAGAGATGCGACACCTTTGGATATAGTTTGTAGTTGGTTTTAGCGCTTTATCAGTATATTATCAGTTAGATCTTCTTTCACTTTAGTATCTGGTATTAGCCTATATACTTATCCCCATGACCTACTTTCACTTTATTATTTGTTATTGGCCTACATATTTAACCCCATAAACTACTTTCACTTTTCTGGTATTGGCTTATATATTTATCTGCAATTTATCTAGATGTGATGCTGATACCAAATAGAGTCGAATCCGGATATATCGAAACCAGGGGGGGATGAATTTTTCTTTCAAATAAACAGGGTTTTTAAAAAGTCAATGGAACCTGTCTTGAGAAACAACCCCATTTTTCACTGAAATGTGATTTTACAAGACAGGTGGTCTCTCAAAAAAAAATTTTTCCAAGGATTATTTAACCAAGAGGTTTCTTAAATGTGGTCTTAAAATACAGGTGGCATTTGATGAATGTAGGTTCCACTGTAACAGGGTTATAAAGGAAATAAAGAAATTTGACTGGGGATTCAAAATCATGTCAAATTAAGCAGGATTTCAATGTAACAGGGTTCAATATAGGCAGGTTTGACGGTACAATATTGTGTAATTTTCTTTAATCTGTTGTGACACTTTCTCATTAAATTATTTATTAGGATCTTGGTCTGAAGCAGGCAACTGATGCAGTGCTGGAACCGTTTTCTGGTGCAAAGTTAGACAACTCTGATGTCCTCCTGAGACTGGCAAAAGACCATATTGTCATTCTACGTGTATCAAAGACTGGTTCCCAGATTGTCAAAAATTTACCTAAGGTAGGTCTGCAATAACTAGGTTTCAATTTTAAGTTTTGAATGTGTTTTTTTTTGCTTTGTCTTGTCCTAATTCATATGGGTATAAATGAAGAAATTTATCTCTATTTACATTGAAATAAGTTCAGTCTAACTTCATGTCACAAAATAACAGAAATCGTCATAACCCATTTACATGTTGCGCTAAAAGGAATAACCGTAAACCTGCAGGTTACAATAGCAGTAATGAAGACTTAAAAATGAAATTCATGGAGGATGAAAAGGACATTACGTGATTTATATTTGTCATATCCTCCACCTAACCTGAACGATCGCTCCTGTGTAATTTTGTGGTTTGTAACCTGTATTAAATGTACTAAATAAATTAAATTATAGGAATGGATTTCTGTAGAAAAAGTAAAATATTACAATACCATCTCTTAAGGCAGGCTTTCAATATAAGATACGTGAATTATTCTGTGTTATTTACATACTTGCAAAGTTTTAATACAAGTTGTTGTCATAACAGGATCGTGAGTTTTTGATGTTCGATATAATTGTGATCACTACATCTAATTGGTTGTATTATTGTTTAACATCCCACTCAAGAATCTTTCACTCATCATGGAGACATCACTAATTACGGTGAAGGGCTTCAAAGTTTGACCTTTGCTCAGCACTTTCAGACATTGAGCAGTGAGGGTTCTGATGCCTACTGTGACACGGGACCTCTGTTTTTACTGTCTCATTTAAAGGACAGGAATCCAACCTGCCACTGGCTGGACTCGAACTCATGACCTCACGATCAAGAGTCGATCATGCTACAGACTGAGCCAGGGCAGCTCCACAACATCTAATTTGATCTCTATGTTGAGTCATTTGTACTAATTAAACAATACAATTCACACATTTACTAGATATCAATTCAGTTTTCAGAATTTTTTGCATATTTTTATTTCAAGGTATCTGCCGCCCAGATCAGTAGATTTGATGAAAAGGACTTGATATTGACCTTACAGAGGTCAGGAGAAGTGAGTCATGCTTTGATATAAAAAAGATACCTCTGTTTTAGAATTACTCCCCTTTGTTTATTTTATTTGTCAAGGCAATATCTAACATTTCTTCACCCAGGCTCCCCATATTTACCCCTTAAGACACAATTGGTCTGGTCTAAGTCATTGATTACAGAACAGTCCATTGTTTTTCAGGGGTTGATGAGTTAAAGAAGATACAGTGTTGCATATGAAAATTAGCACCCTTATTTTAAGATTTATTCCCCTTTGTTTATTATGTTTTCAAGGGTGATATCTAAGTAATTTCTTCACCTAGGCTCCCCATGTTTGGTACAGGTATACATCTTGAGAAGATGGATTGTCACATTAATAAATTAGCACGTCTACCACCCTTATTTTTAGAGTTATTCCCCTTTGATGGTTTCATTTGTCAGGGACATAACTATTTTTTCTTCTCCTAGGCTTACCATATTTGATTTAGATATACAATTTAGGTAGATGGTTCCTTTTTTTGTCAATTTATACATCTTGGTGACATGTCCCAGGTGGGGACATCTTGGCGACATGTCTCAGGTGGGGGACATCTTGTTGACGTGTCCCAAGTGGGTACATCTTGGTGACATGTCCCAGGTGGGGGACATCTTGGTGAACTGTTCAAGGTGGAGGACTTAGCCAAGCTAGGAATCAACCTTGTTTATTTTGCAATGACCAAATTAAAAGCCTGGGCTATTGCTCTAATTTTATTCTTATAAATTTGTTATCCCTGCCAAAGAATAAAAGGGTGTTGATTTACTTTTGTCTGTCCATCCCTTGTTTCTTCTATCGAACCATTCATCTATTTATATATCTAATCATCTGCCATCTTAGTAAACAAGATATCAGTTGCATAACTGCATAATTGACCAAATGTGCCAGGGGAGCCCCTTAAGGCCCCTATTTTGTTTAAAAAAATCATAATAGTATCTGTGTCACTCAGAGCTTTAATGTCTTGTAGGAATTACATCTGAAATGTTATGACATTGAATCCGGAGGAGAGATTGCAGAGATGGCCCAGAAAATTACGTATCTCAAACATCATGGTTTCCCAGTAAAAGTGAGTATTAAATGCTAGGATCTCAGTGTTAGCTATGGTCAGTTTAGTTTAATGATATGTAATTGTCTTAATGGTTAAGTGATTTCTCCTTGATCTGTTTCTGTGAAAATTTGTTTCTAGTCTTTCAGTGAAATCTCGTTATGTCAAAATCAAAAGAGTCAAAATTCCGGTTAAGTCAAAGTTGGACGACCAGTCCCAATTTTTAGATCACCTGAGCAAAGCTCAAGGTGACCTATTGTGATCATGTTTTGTCTGTCATTGTCCGTCGTGCTTTGTTTTCGACTTCTTCTCAAAAACCAATGGGCCTATTGCAACCAAACTTAGCATATAGCATCTCAATGTGAAGCCACTTAAAGTTCGCGAATAAAAAGAGACTAAGACCCCTAGGGGCTCCAAAAGGGGCCAAAAAGGACCAAAACTTGGGACATATTTAAAAATCTTCTTCTCGTAAACTAATGATCAGATGAGTTTCAAATTTTGTATGCATGATTGTTAAGTCAATATCTACAAAGTTTGTGATTGAAAATGAAATCTGTTCATAAACAAGCCACTAGGTTGCGCTTCAGTAATGGAGGGTACAATTGTATAACAAATTGTTTAATAACTCAAAACTGATCGACTCTTTGTATACAAAGATATATGAGAAAGTTGTTAGGAATTATTTGAGGATCATTTTGACAAAATTTCAAGGTCATTGGGTTAAAGGTCAAGGTCACAGACACCTAAGTAAACAGAAAAAAAGTTTTTTTTTTGGTGTAAAATTTCTAACATTTTTGAATACTTCTCCAGAACCATTGGGTCAATTTGAACCAAACTTGACAGAAAATATAACCATGTAAAGCTGCATTAGGTTTGCGGATGAAAAGGGGCTAGGACCAAACATGGCTGTCATGGCTAAAAGTGGAACAAATGAGTCAGAATTTTTTTTATTTTTTTTTATTTAATACATTTTTCTCCAAAATTATTTAAGGTAGAAAAAAAATGTTACCTTAAAATGAGCAGTTTGCAAAAATCTACCAGAAGTTTATTTTTTTGGAACATGTCGGGTTGACCCCTGTGTGAGTTATTTCCCCTTTTTTTGTGGATTTTTCATGTTTTTTGACATTATCTTGAAAAGTATAATAGCTAGAGAAAATATGAAAGGAACGAAAATGTTCAGCATTCGAAGATTTACAAAAAAGTCAACAGGGCTGAAATTGTCAGGTTGCCCCTTATGGGAGTTATTTCCCCGTTTAAGTAAATTTCTCATGTTTTGGACAGTTTTGTCTTAAAAAGTATAATAGATAGAGAGAAAGTGAAAGAAACAAAAATGTTCAGCATGCAAAGATCTACAAAAATTCCACAGGGACGAAATTGCCGGGTCGACCCTTCTCGGAGTTATTTCCTCTTCTTTGTAAATTTTGGATGTTTTGGACAGTTTTGTCTTATTATCTTGTAAAGTGTAATAGATAGAGAGATAGTGAAAGAAGCAAAATGTTCAGCACGCAAGGATCTATAAAACATCTATAGGGCAGTTATTGTGATGTCAGTGCTTATGGAAGCTAATTTTGTTGTTCCCAGGTGACAGGCCCATTGGACCTTTTGTTTACTATATATCAATACTACTTTTACTCTAGATATCTCAATGTTTTTATCTTGAAATTTAGCTTATCTCAAGGTATATTTCCAGTTCAAAAGATTGAAATATTAAACCTTTGTTATCTTGAAATAACTTTTGACAATTGATGGATCCCTTTTTATCAGCAAAAGCATTAATTATTTGTTTTACCTGCAAAACAATGGATAATCAATTGCCTTTAATGAGTCACGATGAGAGGGTTATTAATAATTACTTTAATCCAATTTGAATTAAGCAGTAGCTTAATTAGTATTTATATTCCTTGTTCAATAAGTTTAGAAAAAATGTGAATTGAAAATTTCTGTTATCTCCAATTTCTGATATTTTGAAGTAAATGGGATGGTCCAGTGAATTGTGATATAACGCGATTCCATTGTTTATGTATTTTACATTTCTATAACAGATGGAAGTTTTGCTGTTTAAGAAGAGAGATGGCAGAATGGCCCACAGGACTGTGGTTGTGTCTGAAGATTATTCGCTACAACTTATCCAGCAAAAATATGGTAAGATTTCCTGTAAAGATATTTCATGCTTTCTGTCGGAATCGGGAAAATGAATCATTAGTATCTGCGCCTATCAATACTGGACAAACACAGGACAAACAATGAAGATCACTTTTTGAACTCATTTACTCCTAAAGACACATTTGGACTGGTCTAAGTCATTGATTTACAGAGGAGTCCATTGTTTTTCAGGGGTTGATGAGTTATCCACTAGCAAACATCTGCTACTAAATACAGATGTTGGTAGCAAACCTCTTACCTAGAGAAACAACTAGGTTATAGGAATTTTCTGCTACCTGTCATTGCAAATTGTCCCTGAATGTCTTGATAGATTTAATATATTTCATCTTAAATATCTAAAGCCCTTAAAGACAGATGAAGTTTCCTCTTCATGTATTGTTACCGTTCACATTTCCCCCCAGACTGGCTGATTTTCATCTGGAGTGGCAGATCCTGGCTGATTGCCAGTCTAAATGACTTGTTACCTAAAAGATTTCAACATCTCTGAATCACATGTCACCAGTGACAAACCATTTTGGAGTTCTGCTTATGTTTCAGAGAAAATCCAGTGTAGCCATCATATTAGTATACATGTTTTTGATATGTAGTGTAAGAAATTATTATATTGCAGCTATAGTTTGTTTACTTTATCAAAATGGAAAGTATGTGTGTGTATGTGTGTGTGTGTTTGTGTGTATGTGTGTGTGTGTATATGTGTGTGTGTGTATATGTGTGTGTGTGTGTTTGTATGTATGTGTGTATTTGTATTTCTGTGTAATTCTGATTTAATCAAAACTCATTTTTGTATATTTTTAAATATATATCAACAGGTAAAATCATGTGGCGGCGAGAAGAATCCCTGGCATATGTACTGAGTGTAGAAATGATAGACCTACCTGTATCAGAAAACCAGGCCAAATTTGAAGACGAATTTGGATCTCAGAAAGGTACATTTTTCATATTTTCAAGATAAATTTTAAATACACTGTATTTGATAATATACATTTCGCTGTATGAAATACTTATCATAAGAACTTTCAGTTATTAGAAAATGGGAAGTGACATCACAATCCTTGTGGTGAATGGTAAGTTTACATGTATTCTAAGCTTGTGATGTCACTTCCTGTCATGGCCATGAATGGTGAACATCTTCTGGGATCACATCTGTAAAACTTGACTGTATGCTGCCGGAGATTGATGAAGTAAGAATGTTGAAATCATGAAGATCAGCCATTTCTTGAATTGACAATGTCTGCATAATGCCAAGAAACACAAAGAAATAAAAAATTATTAGGGTCAACAATGGGAAGGTGAACTCTTAGATCTTTTTTACGGGCGTTTGTTTGATGATCAGGTGTTTGACTCTGGATTTTAACTTACAGAGAAAATTTTCAATTCCTGTGGACAGAGAATCATATAAGGTGACGATCGAGAAGATGAGAAAAATAATATCTCCATGAAAAGTAGTTTAACATTCTTTGTGGCATTATTGTTACATAGATGTTTTCTGTGATTGTTGAAGGTATGTTGGAGGTGACAATAATTTCATTATTTCTCTTTTCTAGACGATGTTGCAACCATGTTTTTGAAGAGATTTTCAACTCAAGTGTCACAACTGAAGGTTAGTATATTTAGTGTGTTCGGTCTTAATACAGACAAATCTTATGTCCTGGTTCCAAATTATTGCACTCCATAAAGATAGGATATTGCAATTTTTTTTTATGTTTGGCGTTCACCCCTAATTGCAATTTAACTTATCAATCCCTGAGAATCTATGAACTCTTCTATCAATCAATGACTTAGGCAAGTCCAAATGTGTATTTGTTGGTGAATGAGTTATCTCCCTTTAAATATTTGGATGATGTGTTAACAAGATGAAAACAAAATGAAACTTATTAAAACTGTATATCTGTCACATACTTATAACATATATAAATAATCCAGGAAATAGGAGTTTTCAGACTGACAAAAATAAATGTTAATGTTTTACTGTTTTTTTAAGGGCTGTGTTCCATATTTTTCCCTAGATATATGTGTTTTATCTTTTTGTTTTATAATACAAAAAAAAACAACCCATCAGCTGACTCATATTCAGAGAAAAAGCTTTGAATGTCCTTATTAGAAATAGTTAAAAATAGAAAAATAACAAAATGAATATTTATGGAATTTATGAACAGGCTTCTTTATTATCAAAACTTACATTACAACTCATGTTGATGTATGAGACACTATTGGGGATTTTTTTTTGCCATATGTATTTTAATTCGGGATGTAATTTTTAAGGCAATGCAATGAGTGATATATTTTTTCAGTTAGATCTATGATTTAAAAAATAAAATCCAATATCAGAAATTAAGGGTTGAGCACCTTTAATACTAATATTTTCAAAATAAATTCTGGGACTTAACATCTTTAATACTGAAATTTTTATTATAAATTGTAGATTCCAGCATCTCTAATAGTGGTACTCAGATTCTTAAAACAAATTCTTGGACAGAACACCTCTAATACTGAGACTTCCAAAATAAATTTTGCGACTGAGCTTTTCTAATACTGAGACTGAGCTATTCTTATACTGAGATTTTCAAGATAAATTCTGGGACTGAACACTTCTGATACTGAGACTGATCTCTTCTTATACTGAGATTTTCAAAATAAATTCTGGGACTGAGCTCTTCTAATACTGAGACTGAGCTCTTTTTATACTTAGATTTTCAAGATAAATTCTGGGACTGAACACTTCTAATACTGAGATTTTCAAATGAATTCTCATATTGATTGATCAATCTTCTGTCCAGACTTTTGTCAAGGAGCAGATACAGAAGCTACAAGGTCACAAACATCATCACCATGAAAGTGAAGTGATGGCTGAGGAAGAAGAAGATGATGACGAAGAATTGATGAGAGATGAGTTCAACCTAAAAAAAATGGTTGTCTTGGTTACTGCCTCTGGAAAGGTAAGGAGGAAAAACTAACCTGCTTTGAAATGTCTTGGAATCAAAACAATGGTTTTGCTTCTTTGGTACTTGATTCTTAACTACTTTAAATCTGGAAATTTTCACCAGACTTTATTTTTGCAAAACACCGGTTCTAAATATATTCGTGAGATGATATTTTCAGGATTTTGAATGACAATTTCATCATACTATTACAGTTCTTCATTACAAAGTTGTCCCTCTTACACCCGTGTTCTGATGTGAACTCTCAATCAATATCAACTGTTTTCTAAAACTTGTCATTATCTCTTATGTCTGTTGGCTAAAATTAAGTCCATTAACATTGCATTGTGACTTTCAGTTTTACTTTCAGTTTCAGGTTAGAAAATTAAGCAAGAATTTTATTTTCGTAATGGAGGGTTCTCACGAAATTATGCATGAATGAAATTATGCATAAATAAAAAAATTCTTGCAAATAAAACCAGATTTATGTCATATGACTCTAAATCACTTTTTATCTTGAACATTGATGTAGCAAATAAATGAAAATAAAGTTCATTTTTGGCAATAGCTTTTAGATTACTGTAAACCTGGAATTTTCTCCCTTTTTAATTTTTTGCCATTTTTATCCTTAGATGGAAGGGTAAATTTAAAATGAAAGCAAACTTTTCAAGCTGAATAATTGAAGCAGTCATACATGCCATCCATGAGACTATGGTGATTTAGGGCACATTTAAGATGGAGTGGATATGTTTTCTGTTACAAAATGGCAGAAATAACCAGGGATGACAATTTCCAGGGATACAGTATTTGTAAATCTACATATTTCCAAATTTGTGACAGAGATAATATTCTAGCCTATTTTTAGAAAGTGTTCAATGGAATCTGTCCCCAAAAATGTCACATATGACAGGTGATCCTTTAATTCAGGTAAATAATTATTTGTCTTTTCAGGGATATATATCTTGCATTTGAAATGAAAAAAAAGCACATTTATTTTACAACTTTGTTTCTCATATTTCATTGGTTAAATATTTTTAAATTTAGGACCTCCTTAGCCAAGTGATTAGAGCATCGCTCTTTGAACCACAAATTTTCTCACTTCTAGGCAGTGTAGATTGGAGCCCCCTGGAACCTAGGGTGATTTTTGTGAGAAAGTTTGCCAGTTTACTTGCAGGAAGCCAGTGGTCTCTTCCCAGGTACCTTGTAGCTGGGTCCACTCCTCCACCATTAAAAAACTTGCCACCACAATGTAACTGAAAAATTGTAGAGTCCAGTATAAACTCTATTTCATATTCAAAATACTGTTTATTTTACAGATCTTGACATATCATTACCTCAAGCCCAGATACTATAAGTTTACACACACTTTTCATCTTCATAATCTCATCAATTATAAAACAAGTTAAAAAGTAAGAAATTCATAGTTTGGCTTGAATGAATTGGTTCTAATTTTGACAAGCCAGTCAAAAAAATATCAATGATTGGTCTACTTCTATATACCTGGACATTTTCGATCCTGTTTATTTTTCGCCATTTTCACCCTTGAATGAGCAGGCAAATTTTAAATGCTTAATAATTGAAACACAGACATGCATGCCATCCATGAGAATTTGGTGATTTAGGGCGAATTTGGTGATTTAGGTTGAATTTGGTGATTTAGGGAGACTTTGGTGATTTAGGGTGAATTTGGTGATTTATGGTGAATTTGGTGATTTAGGGAGAGTTTGGTGATTTAGGATGAAGTAAACATGTTAAAGACAGGGGGAATGTATTTTATGTTGCATAAAGACGATAATAACAATGGGCAAAATTTTCTAGATATACAATATTTTGTATTCTTAGCTGATATTTTGTTTAACTATTGTGGTACATTGTTTGCGATGTTCATTAAATTTTCTGTCATCTAATGTACCAGGCAGTTATTTTCAAATACTGTATAGTTGGAAATTAATTTGCAGTGTTAATATTCGCTATATTCACGGTTTTGATAAACCACATGAATTTAAGAAACTGTGAATAACTTTTTTGATAAAATTTGATATGTTATGGACAGTCTTTGCAGGACCTGATGTGATAGTAACTCATTCACCTCTAGGGACACATTGGACTAGCCTAAATCTTTGATTTACAGAAGAGTTCATTGCGTCTTAGGGTTTGATGAGTTAAGCTATTGCAGATCTGTGAATTTAAAAAAAAACACAATCATTTCAGAACATGCAGGAGGGGAAAACTTAGAAAATTACAACCCATGGATTTTAATCACTGTACAGTATTTTATCTTTGTGAAATGTCTCCATGGTTATGTTTTCATTTTTTTATCTAGATATTTGGTCTAAAAAGTAACAATGGACATATTGAATGGGAATATTTCCTGCCCGAGTTAGCTCCCATTAACAGCAACGGCCAGCAGAAACTGTTGTTGTTTGTACAGAGGACCACAGCACATTTTCCAAATCCACCTCAGTGTGCGGTGATTGGTAAACACAAGGTATGTATGTTTATATATTTCTTTTTATCCCATGAGGTATTTGTTTATTCATTTGAGAGCCGTTGTGGCTCAGCGGTAGAGTACTTGATTTGCAACCGGCATTTGGTTAATTTGGTGACGTCTCCATATGAGTGAAAGATTCTTGAGTGGGACGTTAAACAACAATACAACAAAAACATGAGATGTCACCACTTTTGACCTGTGCTAATCACTTGGGCCAATGTAATGAAGGTATTCAGCGTTAGCACAGACCTTGAAAGGTGTTTGAATATAGCATTAGTCCTTGAAAAGTGCTTAAAAACAAAAATACCCTTGAAAAATACTTGAATTTAATGTAAAATGCTTATTTCATCAGAGTGCTTGAATTTTACTTCATGCATGTTTATTCATCACTAAAGAAAGAATAAAGACAAATTAAGGTTAGTCATACAGATGCTTCACCTAGTATAATACAATCTGAGTAAAGCATTTTTGTGATGCTGTACTGCTGGATCTCTTTAGTCTATCATAATTGTGCTTCCTCTATGCTAGTTTCACATGTTTCACTATTACCATAGAGAATAATGGAATCTAGCTCCACTTCGAGTTTCATATAGAAAATTATCAGTCAAGGGTAGGATTTAGTTCTATACCACTGGAGACTGACATTTTTCTGTCTAGAACTACAATGTGGTGCTTGATTATTATTCTCACACATTAAAAGCTTGAAACCCTGTTTGTTTACATGCATGTACAAATCAGTTTGACTTATTTTAGTAGCTGCATCACTCAAATTTTTTTATCCACTGTCAAATGATAAATAAAATGTTCTGGATCAGTAGTTCCAGATAGAATTTTGCATCACTGATAAAAAAAGACAAGATTAGTCTATCTGAGGTCTAGAATAGGAAACGGAACATTGCTATATTACCCATATCATGCATATTTCTGGTTTGATTTTCTCCTCAGGTTTCGGGTAACGGATTTATATTCGCATTTAATCCTATCACTGGAGAAGCTGTAAATTCAATTGGCAATGGAGGCATTCACATGAAAACCAAGATTCTGCAATCAATGTTGCTGGGTGAAATGGATGCACACTTCCTGCGGGGTGTAATTTTGCTTGATGAGAATCACAAGGTGAATAAGTTTTTACAGATACTTACCAACCCCTGATGAACTATGAACTCTTGTATAAATCAATGCTTTTGGAAAGTCCAAATGTGTCTTGAAAGTCCAAATGTGTCTTTGGGGTGAAGGGAATAACTGAAAGTTGAATTTTTGACTGCATGCTTTTATTTGCATCAATACTTAATTAGCTACAGATGACAAGGTTCTGTGACTCCTGTCAATCAAGTATGGGGAGTGGTTTATTATTCAAATTAGCTGTTTATTTTTACACATGGTCAACTATCAAGTTATCTGCAGATTAAAGTGATGGCATGTGTAAATGCTGGTTATTGACCTGCGTGTAGGAGTATACACTTAAAATATTCTGTATATAAATATAACGTCTTCTCTATATTTCAGTTGTATGTATTTATTGTCCGATTTACATAAGATGCGGGGTGGAGTAACCTTTTGATTATCATATGAATGATTCTACTCACTTTTTGGTTATGACAAGCTGCACAGGAAAAACGTTTTATTCCTCACTGGATACTCTGTTATGTATGGTGACAATTAGGAACGATTACTCTAGGCAGTATAATTTTAATGTTATGCTTTATCATTGTTCATCACATAAAATGTAAACTCGCCCAGGTCAAAGAAGAGTTCATGAGACTCCACCCTGCCTGGTTATATGGATTTCACTATAGCACACATATATAGTTCACATAACACAGTAACCTTTTAATTATCATACAGTCAACAACACTTGCTTTTCAGTTATGACAAGCTTCGCAAAAAAAACAAAACGTTTTATTTCTCACTGGATACTCATACTATTGTCATTGTAATTGTAATTTCGTTACCTAAAATCTAAACTCGTCAAGATCAAGAAAGGGTTCACAAGACTTTACCACGCGAGGTTACTGAAAATATAGATTTTTTGCGAGACTTAATTTTCGCGATATACAAGTTCTAGATTTATTTGCAAGATAATATTTTCGCGATTTCGAATGCACATTTCATCATACTATTATCATACTTCATTCCGTGATTATTTTATTTTCACGAGCAAGGGCTCTCACGAAATTATGCATATATAAAATAGACAAATATATTTGAATATTGTATTTGCAGGTTCATATTTTCCCAGAGAGTTGTAAATCAGTGGCACGCCAGATGTCAAATTCACTTTTCATTTTCACCGCCAGCCAGGAAACTGGATATGTTAACGGATATCGTGTTGCTGAAGAGAAAAAGGTAAATAAGATAACCAGATTTATCACACCTCAACTTAGATTCAGCCAATCACATTGCACTATTCCTGTTACATGATGGCACACTATGAGCTTGAAGTAGGTTACCAAAGTAATATGTATTGAAATAGTAATGAATGACATGCAAAATATTGGATCGAATAGCACATGAAGCAAATAAACTTAGAGTATCCAAGAGTGTCGTATTTCTAGTCAGTGAAGAATTAATTCTTGAGATATCCCCATATTAAGCCGTGTTTACAAACAGATGCTATAAGTATTTGCATGTTACTTTCCTAATGATTGTAATCAAACATAAAATGTTTAGAGAAATTTCCAAAAAGGTGAGAGCAGGACATTTTAAAATTATTTTGAATGAAAAAAAAAAAATGTGGAATTCTTCTCAAATATTTTTTCCATGAAAAATCAGCCTCTGTCCTTCAATCTATCAAATCTCATTTGTGCTTGATACATAATGACATAACATACTGATTCTGTCATAGGGGGTATAAGAATTAATTTACAAGTGAGAAATATAACTGAATACAGTGATTATTAATGTGTATACCATGGAGTCCATTTTGATAGACCACTCCAATTAAAGCCCATCTGGCTTCTTAGACCACATTTTGAAAACCTCTATTGAGACCACCTGTCGTGAGTCACCACATTTCAGTGGCAGAGGTGGTCTTCTAAGACATGTTCCATTGTATTTGATTATATGACCACTTTGTTAATTAGAATGTGATTTTACACACTGTGACCATGACAACATTTTCACTTACACAATGTTCTCAGTAACAGTTGTAGTTTCTAGTTACTGTATACTGGGATATTTTCGCACCTGGATATTTTCGCCCCTTTTCGACAGAAAACATATTCACTCCGTATTAAATTCGCCCTAAAACACCGTAGTGTCATGGATGGCATATATGTCCGATCTTCAATTATTTAGCTCAAATCTTTCGCTTCCATTTCAAATTTGCCCTCTCATTTAAGGACGAAAATGGCAAAAATTTCTAGGTTTACAGTATTTAGCATTATAGATAAATTTGTTTATTATAAGAAAACATCTTCATGATGCGTGTGTTGTATAACATTTCAGGAATTGATCGCAGAGTCAGTTTGGAATGTGAACCTTCAGAAAAAGCAACAAGTGATCACAAACATTGTAGGAAAACGACTTCTGGGTAAGTATATGTGAGATCATGGTTACAACTTTTTGGTAAGTATACTTGACATCATCGTTACAAACACTTGAGTAAATATAGAATGTTCTTGATGTCATGGTTACGACTTATAGGTAAGTATACATGAAATCATGGTTACGAACTCTGGGTTAGTATACTTGAAATCATGGTTTACAACTTCTCAGTAAGTAAACTTGAAATAATGATTACGACTTCTGGGTATAGATACTTGAAATCACGGTTATGACTTCTCAGTAAGTGTACCTAAAATCATGGTTACAACTTCTGGGTATAGATACTTGAAATCACGGTTATGACTTCTCAGTAAGTGTACCTAAAATCATGGTTACAACTTCTGGGTATAGATACTTGAAATCACGGTTATGACTTCTCAGTAAGTGTACCTAAAATCATGGTTACAACTTCTGGGTATAGATACTTGAAATCACGGTTATGACTTCTCAGTAAGTGTACCTAAAATCATGGTTACAACTTCTGGGTAAGTATACAGGTTTAAGGTCATACTTAAGACTTCTGGGGGAGTGGACAAATTTGAAATAGTAAGAGCCAGCAACTAAGAAAAGGGTCCTCAGGACAGTATAGTAGGAAACTTCAAAATATAAAAACCTCAGATACCAAAGTGTAAATCAATAGAATGTCCAGGACATAGATACAAATCCGATAAAAAATGGACTAACACGGACCTCTGGAAACCCAGAGGTGGGATCAGGTGCCATGGAGGAGTAAGCATCCCCTGTCGACCGGTCACACCCGCCGTGAGTCCACAGTCAAGGAATATAAGGAATTGATAAATACAACATGAGAATGAACACAGGCGAGAGCAAAACTTTTTTATTCCTGTGCGAAAAATCCACAAAATTTGACATGTTACAATACGTCTTGTATTCACTGGTTAGGTCGTAAGGACCCTTTTTTCGACCATTGGCTCACATTACCCTTATAGTTGATGAAAATGTTTTCACCTTTCAGAAAAGCGTTTTTTGTAATCTTAGGCTTGGATGGAACTGTTACCTCACTTGAACCAAAGGTTAAAGTAAGCTTTTCTGATCGCCTTTTGTCCATCATATGTCTGTGTCCGTCTGTCCATCAACTTTTCACATTTTCGACTTCTCCAAAACCGCTGAAGGGATTTTGATGAAACTTTATAAAAAGAAAGTACAGAAGGTCCTCTAATAAGTTTGTCCATTTTGGCCTGATCGGTCCAGGGTTGGGCAAAAGAGGCCTCAGGGTTACACCTCTTTAAAAATCTTCTTCTCCAGAACCACTGCATGAATTGAAAAACTAACTGTATCTGAGTGATCTACATAGATGTATGATTCAAGTTTTTTAATTTCGTTGAAATTGGAAAATAAATATTTGACACGTTTTTGATGTCTTTTTAGACTTAGTAATTTTCATTCATTTTTGTATGATCTCTTTGATTTTCTCCCCTATTATTCATTATGATGTATATAATTTATGTGTTTTACCTGTGGTTAGGTGGATAAATGCTTTCCGAAAGAATTTTGCTGAAATATAACTTTTGAATTTTTTATGAATTTTTTAAGACTGCAAAAATGAAGTGGGGAGGGGGGGGGGGTAATTTTCTGCATTTTCTACTTCTTCTCCAAAACCGCTGAAGTGATTTTGATGAAACTTTATAGGAAGTAAGAACTCAAGGTCTTCTACCAAATTTGTTAATTTCGGCCTGATCAACCCAGCTGTGGATCCAGGGTGGGGCAAAAGAGGCCCTAGTGGGTACCCCTCTTTAAAAATCTTTTCCTTCAGAACCACTGCATGAATGGAACTGTATCTGAGCAGGGCTCTAGAATTATGCGGGGTGAGCCCATTCAGGAAAGTTGCTGAATCATTACAGACTAGATTTTAGATTTGACCAAAGACTGATAAGATTGACTCACATCGTTTGTAGCTTGAAAGCTCAACTTATTTTTGCTGAAACCAGATACTGCAGTACATGTTTGCAGGTCTAGTTATTACATTTAATGACCCACAGCGAGATCTTGCTATGTGATCACGTAGTGGAGCAGGCACAAAGCAAGTCAAAGGCCATAAAATCAACCCTCTTGTATCTTCCAAGGAAATCACATGACCCTTGAACTATGTGACAAATGAATTAATAATCTGTAGTGTTACATATTAAGATAAAACAAGTTCAATAATCTTTTTTTCTTATGTGGGTGAGTGGATTGTGTGGTTGAGTGAGTAGATTTTTATCTGTCACTCACACCTGTGGGTGAGTGGACAATAAAAAAACTCTAGAGCACTGTCTGAGTGATCTACATAGATGTATGATTCAAGTTTGTTAATTTCATTGAAATTGGAAAATAAATTTTTGATGTGTTTTTGACGACTTTTTTTAGACTTTTCATTCATTTTTGTATGATTTATTTGATTTTCTCCCCTATTATTCATTATGGTACATTTATTTTATGTGTTTTACCTGTGGTTTGGTAGATAAATGCTTTCCTGAAGGAATTTTGCTAAAATTTAATTCTTTGAATTTTTTATAAATTTTTTATGACTTAAAAAATGAAAAGGTGGGGGAGGGTAATTTACCACATTTGTGACTTCTCCTCCAAAATCGCATAAGGGATTTTGATAAAACTTTATAGGAAGTAAGTACTCAAAGTCCTCAAGGGATGGATCCAGGGTGGGGCAAAATAGGCCTGGGGGTACCCCTCTTAAAAAATCTTCTCCAGAACTGCTGCATGGATTGAAAAACTAATTGCACTGAGGGATTTTTATGGATGCATGATTCAATTTCCTGTGTTTGGAATAAATTTTAAAATTAATTTTTTTTTTACTTGTTTTTGACATCTTTCCCATCTCTGTCATTTTCATTCATTTGTACATGTAGGTCTCCTCCACTCCTAAGGAGTGTTAAAATAATTTTTAAATTTGAGATTCCCAAATTTGTAAGGTACCAACACAGGTTCAGGTGAGCGATGTGGCCCATGGGCCTCTTGCTTTGGTTTTTATCATGCTTAAGGGGGCATTAGCTCTGTGTGTGTGTGTGTGTGTGTGTGTGTGTGTGTGTGTGTGTGTGTGTGTGTGTGTGTGTGTGTGTGTGTGTGTGTGTGTGTGTGTGTGTGTGTGTGCGTGTGTGTGCGTGTTTTGAATTTCCATTTTTACTACATACTTAGATTAATATAAAATAACAAAAATGAGATATACACAAACATACAAATTCTTAAATTCCTATATATTTTGTGAAAATTGCTTTAGACACCCAGTTTAGATTATTCACTTGCAATTGATTAATTCAACCTTTCTATTTATATAGGGATCACAGGACTTGTATAAGAATATAATTCTTTATGCATGCCTGTGTATAGCTCTTATTTGTTATTGTACATCAAGTACAAGTAGTAAAAATTGAAAAAATCAAAATGTTTTATTTTTGTAAACACAGCTAATGCTCCTTTGATTTGTTCAACTTCATGTATACCGTCAAACTTGCATTAAAAGACACCTCTGTATAAAGGGCACCTGCCTATAAAGGTCATTCTAACATAACCTTTGTTAACCTTTTTTATAATGAATAAACCTTTTCATAAATGCCACCTATCTATAACAGGTACTTAAACCTGTTCTTATGAATGGCCTTTATACACAAGTTTGACTGAACATTGTACTTATGTAAACCATGGTAAAGTACCAGACATAAGTCGGGGAAATTTTTATGATTTTATTTCAATAAATTAATGATATATACAGTGATATATATATACAATGGTAATGATTGTCAACACATAGAATAAATATACAATTTAGCATCACGTAAATGTATTTGTTCTAGAATTACTTTGTAATTGTGACCCACTATAAAGAAAGACCTTGTTTCATGATTTTCATATAGAATGGAGGAATCTTGTTTCCTGAAAATTCTGATTATGTCAAAGTGGATTGACTGCTCCTCATTTTTATGGATAGATAATTATATTAATTAAAAGTTTGGTTTGCTCAAATTTCGGATACTTTAAAGTAACATGGGTGGTCCAGGTGAATTTCCAAATAATGAGATCCCACTATATTTCACGTTTTGACTTTTCTCATGACAACAAATATTAAGAATTTTAAATATGCTCTTACTTTTCTGTTTTATATAAAAAAAAAACTCTGGAGGTAAAAAGATTTCAACTTAGTTATAATCATTTAGTTCACATACACGCAACATGGAGAATATGTTGGAAAACTTAAAACAAAGATCATATGATTAATCCATTCAGATTGAATTTAAATTTTATTGGCAAATGTTTGATATGTAAATTTGTTGTCAGAATTTTCCCATTTTTAGTTTGGTTATGGACCCATTCCCTATGTAAAAATTCCTTGTATTTTCCCTGAAAATAAGCGAAAATTTCCAAGTTTGGAGTTTCAAAATATGAAAAAAATGTATTTTCAAACAAATGCCTCTAATTTTTCTGCTTTAATTGTATATTTTATTAAATTTTGGACCCTGGACCCAGAATTCTGGAGGTCGGAAAATCCCTGTGTCTCATTTTAACTTGCCGTCAAATGATCTGCTTTTGTGATGTTCACATTTTTTCTTGCTATCAATGTTGAATATATTGCAACACATTATGCTTTTTTTAATTTGTAACAAACTGTAGGGTCTGAATATTCGGAATTTCTGGTGGTCCAAGTTTGGAGATTTCTGGACATTCTCTAAGGAACTGGCAGAGTTCATTATGTTTGAATCTATCTTGTCTTTTTGTTATTCTATTTTTTACGTTTATGACCTCATTTTTTTTGCTATCTATGTCCGTATTTGTCTCAATTAACTTTTGCAGCTCTAGAGCTTTTGCTTCCTGCATTTCTCTCAACATCTTTTCATAATGTTTTTTAATTTCCTCCTTTTTCTTTTGAAATTCTTCTTTACATGTTTTAGTCCTCATTCGAACAGTGGTTTGAGCTTTCTTTAATTCTGGAAGAACCTCTGTCATTTGTGTTTTATAATTTTCGAACTCTTCTAACTTTCTCTTTTTTCCAACCTCAATGGTTACGAGATTGTGACCATTGTGTCCGTGTGTTACACAATGATCGCAGATTATTATGCCTCCACAGGTCTCGCAGCTGAACTTTCCTTTGTTTTTCTCATGTGTTATACACTTGTCTTTTCCAATCCCCATGTGTTTCTGAATATCCATTGCACTTTTCTTAATTCTTGAACATAGACCTCCTTGACTATTGTGAATGCTGACCGAAGACATCCTGTTGTCCATACAATGTAATTCTTTTTACTGTAAGTTAAAGATTAAGAATAATTATTACTTAACTTATTCATCCCTTAAGACACATATGAACGGCAGTAGCATAATTTATTGATATGTAGATGAGTCCATTGTTATTCAGGGGTTGATGAGGTTAGTAGTTTTTTCTTAGTTTTTATAAGAATAATTATTACTTAACTTATTCACCCCAAAAGACACATATGGACTGCCGTAGCCTAATTTATTGATTTGTAGAAGAGTCCATTATTAATCAGGGGTTGATAAGGTTACTAGTTTCTTATTAGTTTTATAAAACGAAATCTGTAATAAAGTTTAAAAGACTTAACTAACACAGACAGGACTATAGAACTGTGACGATGTATTGCAATGTTCTACTGCTTTAACAGAGGTAGGGGAGAGGGGAGGGTTCGTGGTGAGAGCATTGCGCTTTGAGCCATGAAGTCTCTCACTTCTGGTCAGCGCAGGTTTGAGTCCCACTGGAGCCTAAGCTGATTTTTGTGAGAAAGTTTGTCAGTTTACTAGTGGAAGGTCAGTGGTATCTTCTTGGGTACATTTCTCTCCAACACCATTAAAAACTGGCTGCCACCATATAACTAAAAAATTGTTAAGTGTGGCATAAAATACTATTCAGTACAAAGGATAGAAAACAAACATATAGAACTGTAATGATATACTACAAGTAACGAAATTAAATATTCAACTTACATTTGTTGTAAATTTTCAGTTACAGAAGCTCCCAATTAAACTGGTCACCTGACTGTATTCAATTCTGAAGTCAGTTCTTGTCCACCACTTTTAAGGCTGTTTATTCAGCAATAATGACTTTGCTGTGGTTAAAAGTATTGGTCACTAATTGGCTATCTGAATTAAGCCACTGGTCTATATGATCACTCAGCAATCACTCAACTGTTCTGGTAACAAATGAAATCACTGGTCACTATTTGACCACAGTTGGCCACTTGATTCTCACAAATTGTAAGTTACACTAGCTAAAAAAAAAATGTCTCCACTGGTAGTGAGACCTTATTCTAAATTATTTGGTCTGTCTACTCATGAATATTTATATACATATTGTTTATCTTCAAGGGATTTCCAGGACAGGTAGATTTCTATAAATACATCTGTTCTATTTTTATCTTGATATCTACAAGTGGATTTTCCAGAATGATTGCCACAGTTATCAGATTATTTGCTTACCATATATTAGGTTAAAAGAATATATATGTGTGTATGTGTGTGTGTCTGAATTCCTGACCGACTCTTTCTAGTAGTAGCTATTTCGCCAACCGTAGCTTTTTTCAACAAACATGACAGAGTTTAAGATAAACTTAAATTTATTTTAAAAAAAGCTAAATGTCCTACCTACCTTATTTTATTTTTAACTTTTTTTTTTGGTAATAACAAGCACATATTTATTGTTTTGGCCTTGCACATTAAGATCTATATTGTATGTCAGAGTCTTTCACTATATGTGCATAGCTTGTTATCCATTGTCTATTTATAGATTAGTCTTTTTATCACATGCAAATTTCACATGTCTGCACAGATTTCTGGAACATATATTAGTGTAAAAATAGCATTTACAAATTTCAAGTGCCTGCACAGATTTTCTGAAAAAGCTATAAGCATACAAAATACATGTATATAAATTGCAGATGCATTTTCAGAAAATGAAAATCACTTTACTTCTTGTATTAGTTGTTAATATTATCATTTTCTGAAATGGCTATTTCTCATTAATTTGTGATTTTTCTTGTCAATTGTTGGGGTCATAGATATGAACAATGTCAAGTTTACCTTTGATTAGAATGGAACAAATGTTCCTTAGGGGATGACCATTTGATTATGAGAGGGGGGAATGGCTGGTAAATTTTGTTGAGTCAGATCATTTATTTTCATATCATCTCGGGACAGAATATTTATTTTCAAGCACACTAGGGACAGATTATTTATTTTCTTCATTTTTTTGCTATTGTCTTGTGATCAGAAATACAATATATTGCAGTGGTGGATCTAGATATTTTTCAAAGGGGGGATTAAGGGTGTAACATAGGTATATACTATACTAAAAGTGTTATGAAATACATACCTCACTGCACATTGGATTATTGTGAGGCAATATTATAAGGAACCCTTAGGAAGGTGACATGGTATCCCATTTAAATAATTTGGAAGCCTTAACTTGTATTTGTGGGACCTCTGTGGCCGAGAGGTAGATCATTGGGCTTTGAACCATGTTTGAAGTTTCTCACTTCTGGTCAGTGCAGGTTCGAGCACAGTTGGAACCCAAGCTAATATTTGTGAGAAAGTTTGCCAGTTTACT
This sequence comes from Atrina japonica, assembly GCA_030159075.1. NCBI lineage: Eukaryota > Metazoa > Mollusca > Bivalvia > Pterioida > Pinnidae > Atrina > Atrina japonica. The sequence goes on along the minus strand of BROG01000291.1, from coordinate 179,063 downwards.
TGGGGAAGTGAGGTGGTCTCTTCCTGGTACACTGTTACCATGTTCTCTCCTCCACTATTAAAAACTGGTCCCCACCATATCACTAAAGAAGACACTGGTAAAAGCGATATGGCCAGATTGCGGGGCCTTGACTGAAACTGAAAACAAGTATGAAATCTGTTCCTCTTTCCATTGCCAAGAGTCTACTTCAAACTGAACCTTTAATCAAAATGTTGATCCCCACCCCCATTACTACTTTGATCCACCCTCAAAATTCAAACCAACATAATTCATTTGCACTTGTCATAGGTGACATACCTGCCAAGTATGAAGTCTGTACCTTTATCAGTTGCTAAGAATATTCTTCATTGACAACCAAAGCAAAATGTTGATCCCCAACCCTGTTACTACATTGATTCACCCTCAATTCAATTGCACTTGTCACAAGTATCCCACACGCAAAGTATGAAGTCGGTAACTCCTTCTGTTGCCAAGAATTTACTTCAACCTGAAACTTTAACCAAAGTGATTATCCCCACCTCATTTGCTACTTTGGTCCACCCTCGGAAATTCAAACTCACATAATTCAAATGCACTTTTCACAGGTAACCCACAGACCAAGTTTGAGGTCTGTACCTTTATCCATTGCTGAGAATTGGCTTCCACCAAAATGTTGATCCCCACTCCCATTACTTTACTACTTTGATCCACCCACCAAAATTAAAAAACAAAGATTGTGATCGGTAGTTCTCATCAAGGTCAATCTGCATCTTAAGTTTCAAAGAGATATCATATATGGTCTTCCTACAATGGACCTAATTGCAAGAGCTAATCAAAATTGTTGACGTTGATAGTCCATCCCCCATTATTACTTTGATCCCCCGCCAAAATTCGACAAGTAAATATATTGTTCAATTGTTTTAAACTGTACTATTTTCAAATTATAATGAAATATTAAAAATTCCCCATTAGTGCCTATATGTGTAAACCCAATCTCCACCCCTCATTACCTCTTTGATCCACTTTCCAAATTTAAAAACAAAGGTTGTGATGGATAATTCTCATCAAGGTTTATCTACATGTTAAGTTTCAGAGAGATATCATCTATTGTCTTCCAAAATCCGGCCAAAAATTGTTTATTGTGGGGTAAAACTAAATTCTAGTATTTGGCAAGTGTCCGGACACACACAAATGGTATATTCATTTAGTGTAAAGAATTGGATATTATCAATGATTAAAGTTTTATATCTCTAGCTGATAATAACACAAGTGAAAATCATATACATTTGATATAATGCAAATTTTGTTTACAAATAAATTTTCATATTCATACATGCTAAGAAAATGCAAACAAAATGTTTTTACTGATATGTAGGACAAACACTCTAGAGAGAAACTGAAATGAAACATAGCGTAGTCAAAAGCCATGGAATTAAAAATATATAGGCAAATCCAGGGGGCGGATCTATGATTTGAAATTGGAGGGAAGGAAGAGTATATAGACTTGTTTTTGCTGAGCGTAGGGAGGCTTGAAAATTTATATTTTTTTTGTATTAATTTTCCAACCTCTTATTTAAAAATATAGAGGTTTTAATTATTTTTGGTCAAATTCTGGGCTTTTGAGTTTATTTTAATTTACTGTACATACATCTGTATTTTGGTGTCCAAACAGGGGGGAGGGCGTATTTTTGAATCTGTCACTGTTTTTGTATATTAGCCTGTACAAGAAATATGGTGAGTGCTGCGAGTCGAAAAAATTTAAGAATTAAATAAGGCAAGCCGAACATTTTTAAACATTAATTAATTTTCACAACTTTGGCACTAGTTAAGATTATTTATTTTCTTGCTAGTCAAGGACAGATTATTTATTTTTAATAAATTCAAGGCCAGAATATTTATTTCCAAAATCTGCCAGGTCCCCCTCCCCTAAGAATCAAATGGTCATCCCCATTTGAAAATTGACCAATCATCAAAATAAAATATTTTTACTGAAAAGGAAAAAAATATATCCTGTATCTTTTCATCAGATAGTCTAATTTGTTTTATCATATCAATTTATCAAAATAGTTTTGTATGAGCATCTCTATGTTAGCCTTATGATAGAAATAAATTGGGTCACATGAGGCTTCATTTTCAGCTCACCTTAGCTGAAGTTCCAAAAGGTACCCCTCTTTAAAAATCTTCTCCAGAACCACTGCATGAATTGATAAATGGATTGTTTCTGAGTGATCTACATGGATGTATGATTCAAGTTAGTATTTTTCATAGAAATTGGGATATTAATTTTTGACGCGTTTTTGAGGTCTTTTCAGACTTTGTCATTTTCATTCATTTTTGCCTGATTTCCTCAATTATCTCCCCTTGCATTCACTTTGATGCATTCATTTAATGAGTTTTACTTGTAATTAGGTGAAGAAACGTTTTTGTGCAAGAATTTTGTCGAAATTTAATTTCTAGAATTAATTAAATTTTTTAAAACTTCAAAAACGGGGGGAGGGGGGGTATTTTTCACACTATCATCTTTTGTTGCAAAACAACAGAAGGAATTTTGATGGAACATTACAGGCAGCAAGTACAAAAGATCCTCTATCAAGTTTATAGTTTTCAGCCAGGTCCGGGAGTAGATTCAGGGTGGGGCAAAATAGGCCCCATAACAGGTACCCCTCTTTAAAAATCTTCTTCTCCAGAACCGCTACATGAATTGAAAAACAGTTTGTATTTTTTATAGAAATCAGAATATGAATTTTTGATGCATTTTTGACGTCTTTTCAGACTTTGTCATTTTCATTCATTTTTGCATGATTTCCTCAATTATCTCCCCTTGCATTCACAATGATGCATTAATGTGTTTTACTAGTATATAGTTGAAGAAATGTTTTGTGCAAGAATTTTGCCGAAACTTAATTTCTAGAATTTTTTATGAATTTCTTAACAGCAATATTTATATTTCTTGGCCAGATCAGCCTACATGTACATATTCTTCTTGGTCTTTTTTCCACATTTGTAGATGGTTCTCTGGTGAGTGATTGATGCCCTCTTGGGCCTCTTGTTTTGTGGTAACTTTCAGTGACTTCTGTTTTTTATCCTAAGGATATTTTAGAAAATTACATTTTGATAACACAAATGCTCCTGTTCTTTTTTTTCTTTTTTGCATGTAAAAAAAAAAAGATTGCCGCTGTGCCCTGTTTAATTTTCAAATGGGAATAAATAATTTTTGAATATTTCAAACAGAGAGGATTTATTCATTGTGTCATGGGTATTTATGGATAAATTACTTGGATACCCTAGAAAACTGCTGTGTTAAAATTAAAAGGTTTAATAGTATCATTGTTTTTATCTAATCAGCAAAACTACAAGCTGAGCAGACTTTAACTAATAGAGTTGTATATCATTGGAGTGATAAAAAATATATTATTTAACCATAGCCAGGGATTTTCCTAGGCCATTCTTGGGTCCGGTTACAGGACCCATTCCCATTGCAAAACTAGGTTGTATTTTCCCAAAAGTATGTAAAAATTCCCAATTGTGAGTTTCAAAATGAAGAATAAAGTGTTTCATGTATTTTCTAACAAATGTCCTAGATTAAATTTTTCTATTGAGTTGAAATGTTTTATATTTTCCCAATTTCTTTTATCCTGGACCCAGAATTTAGGAGTTAGGATAATTCCTGATACCCTTATTAAGCAGTACCCAGATTTACATACATTGAATCATGTGATCAGTAAGCTTGCGTTTCCCATTTGAAAGAATTCCTGCAAGGGATAGAATCACAAAATTGAGATATCATTTATGATTAAAAATAACATTCATTGCAGATTTGTAAATAAACATTATTATATAATTTTTACAGAGCATGTCCATTCTCAAGGAAGAGTATTGGGTGACCGCAGTGTGCTTTACAAATATCTGAATCCAAATTTAGTTGTCATAGTAACAGAGGGAGAAATACAGGATGTTACATCACCACAGAAGGGTAACTACAATCTAACTCCATTTATCCGGAAGGCAATCATCCGGGTTATTTGCTTGTACGAACAAATGCTATGTCCCCCAATATTTTTTACCGAAAGATTCAGACTTACTTTTTGTAAATTCATTGATAAAAGTTTTTCAAATTGCCTTCTAATTGACCTATCACCAAGTGTCGGACACATGGCTGTCCATGTGCTTTTTTGACGTCATTCAATTGTAATGTCATAATCACACAAGTGTTTGACAGGCCATTTAATTGTGACGTCATAATGGAAAAATTTGCCAAAAGGTACTGTGTCTGGCATTTGGCAATAGGTTGATTATTTCTAACAATGACTTAAATACCGACAGTACACTTGTCATTACATTTTATAGTTAATTGTTTTGTTTTAGCTTACACAAGGGATCTGAGATAAAACAATACAAACTGGGTTCTTGCAGACGAACTTCAATATTAATGGTTGCAAGTGTCATAACAAGTGTCAGTAAAGAAGATTCTATCATTAACTTAAAAAACACTTCAAATAAATAAATGTTTCTTTCCAGTATAAGATGTCGGTTTCAATCTTTATTTTATTTCCAAATTAGTTAGTTGTGATATGGGTAAACGTGAGCCAAGCATGTGTTACTGATTGTCCACAAGTTGGTGAATCTCGAAAGGTGAGATACGGGGAGGAAAACTGTAAACACTACTTAACTATTAATGACTATTTAGGTGGTTACTATGCTCTCATAGTGTTGCTTTGGAAGCAATAGTGTTCCAGTGATAGCAATAGGATTTACTGCAAATTTTCATTTCATTTTTCTTTTCCACAGGTCCAATGAGTTTTGTCAATATTTATCTATTGGACAGTGTAACTGGACATTTGGTATTCCATGAAAGTCATAAGCGAGCCAAAGGTCCCGTCCATGTTGTTCATTCAGAGAACTGGGTTTTGGTAAGTATGGAGATGTATACCGTATTCAGTCAGTCAAGTTTCAGTTTGAACAGATAAAGCTCCGTTTGTGAGCTGAATGTTTAGCCATGGCAAGTAGTTAATTTGCTGTAATGTGAAACATATATGTTCTTTGGTCTGGCCATATATTCTCATTGTTTATTTACAGTACAACTACTACAGTCAAAAGAGTAGAAGGAATGAGATGGCGGTATTAGAATTATTTGAGGGAAAATCTCAAAATAATGCAACAGCATTTTCATCATTTAGTGCACCAAGACAGCCCCTTGTTTTGCGCCAGTCATACATTATGCCTTTGCCAATATCAACCATGGCAACAACCATTACTGAGAAGGGGATTACCAGCAAGCATATCATTTGTAAGTTAGGTCTATTCTACTTTATTTATACAAATATTGATACAAATTTTATCTATTTTTATTGCTTTAATTCGTGGTGGTTGTGTTTACTTCATGAGTAATAACCAAAATCATATTTCATAAAAAACTAAATTTTGACCTTCTTTGCAACTTTCATATAGAATTTATTTGTGTGTGTTTTTTTCCAGTTGCAATTACATATGGTGGACTTTTATCATTACCTAAAGCTTTGTTAGACCCAAGGAGGCCATTGCTACCTAACCAGGAGACCATGTAAGTAACTTGTGAAACTCAAAGAGGGGAGATAATTCATGTATCAATTGGAAGTTGACTTAACCCTTTTAACCCAACATACAATAATAGACTAGTCTTAAACAATAGAATTGAGTGTACCACTCAGATACTCAGCGGTGAAATGTTTAAGATTCAGATTTGATAAATTTACAGATTTGGATATTTTTGTGTTTCTCATTTCTAATTAAGTAATTTTACATTTAGTCATGATATGTCATGAGCATCAATTCTAACAACATTAAGGTACTAGTTTTTTATTTCAATACTTAGGGGGCCTCTGTGGCCAAATGATTAGAGCATCACGCTTTGAACCATAAAGTCTCTCACTTCTGGTCAGTGCAGGTTCCAGCCAAGATGGAAACTAAACTGATTTTTGTGAGAAAGTTAGTCGACTTACTTGCGGAAGGCCAGTGGTCTCTTCCCAGATACAGTGTAACCAGGTTCTCTCCTTCACCTTGAAAATCTGGTCACCACCATATAACAAAAACTTTGGAGTGTCTTGTAAAACAAAAATCAAAATCAGAAAAAAAAAATCAATACAGTATTTAACCCCACTCTTGTCTCGGTGAGTTTCTGTTTTCAAATGCAGGTCTGGCCGCAAATTTTTTCCTACCTGCTACACAACAATAAATTTATAATCATTTATATACCAAGTCTCCTTGTTTATTACCAAGTCAGCTAACCTTTTTTTTCAAAAGTATAAAACAACTTTCACATGTACAGTGGAACATCGCCTAAAGACCACCTCACTTAGGAGACCACCTCACAATTAAGACCATGACTATAATAAGTCTCTTGTAGAAAATTCTTATGGGATATTGAATAATTCCAAAGCCTCACTTATCAGACCACCTCGCTAATCAGACCACCTTGCTAATCAGACCACCTCGCTAACCAGACCACCTTGCTAATCAGACCACCTCACTAATCAGACCACCTCACTAATCAGACCACCTTGCTAATCAGACCACGTCACTAATCAGACCACCTTGCTAATCAGACCACCTCGCTAATCAGACCACCTCACTAATCAGACCACCTCACTAATCAGACCACCTCGCTAATCAGACCACCTCACTAATCAGACCACCTCGCTAATCAGACCACCTCGCTAATCAGACCACCTCGCTAATCAGACCACGTCACTAATCAGACCACCTCGCTAATCAGACCACCTCACTAATCAGACCACCTCACTAATCAGACCACCTCGCTAATCAGACCACCTCGCTAATCAGACCACCTCGCTAATCAGACCACCTCGCTAATCAGACCACCTCGCTAATCAGACCACCTCGCTAATCAGACCACCTCGCTAATCAGACCACCTCGCTAATCAGACCACATTCAATAAGTCATGTGAATGGTCTTGATAGTGAGGTTCCACTGCACATTTTATTTTCAATTTTTTTTAACTCGTCAATCCCTGAAAAACAATGAACTGTTCTGTAAATCATTGACTTGCACCAGTCCATATGGTCCATGTGTATAGGGGTGAATGAGTTAATGATGTGATAATGGATTGCGAAAAAAAAATTTCAGTTATTCTTATTAGGGAAAATGTCAGTCATGTAATTAATGCGGAACTCGGCCACTCATAAAGTAAGACGGGGAGTGGCTTTATATAGATACAGTAGAACTTCCGTGAGTTGAACTTCAATGAGTTTCGATGTCTCGAATTATTGACAAAGCCCCAGATAATTTTGTTAATTAACACTACTATAAACAATCTATAATTCTAACTTTATAATCAAATTTCTAGATGAGTCAAATAAATTTTGGGGCCCATTTATATAAAAAATTTTAAATTCCAACAAATAATTTGAAGTCAAAATTTACATGTGTATGAAAAACGACAAATGACAGCATGGACAATCCTTCCTTTTCATAAACACTGAATGTTTTAACTTCCTGAAGTCAATTTGAGCACTAATTATTAGATATCATGACCGCGTATATCTTGTATGGTTTTGAGGCAGTTGAATACATCTTTTGGAACCTCTGAAACTAAATATCTGCCACTCTCGGTCACCATTCGTGAGTCGAAGTCCCAATGTTTTGAAAATTTTCTTGTTGGTCTCTTGAACTTTGACTCATCAAACTTTCAGTGTATGTACGATTAAAGGGGCATTAACTGTGTATACAAAAAAAATCAGTTTTTTTCTTATTTTACTACTTGAACTTGATGTACAATAACAAATAAGATTAATACACAGGTACAAAAAATATTATATACCTATATATTTTGTGAAATAAGGTCAGGTCCAGTGTGGTATGCATATACATGATATAAATAGTAAGGTTGAATTAATCAATTACAAGTGAATAATTGCCAAAAGCAGTTTTCACAAAATAAATAGGAATCTAAGAATTTTTATGCCTTAGTATTTCTCTTTTTTATTATTGTATATCAATCTAAGTAGTAAAAAAGGAAAGCATTTTATTTTTGGGGGGGAAAATATGCAGCTAATGCCCCATTAAATAGCAAAAAGCTCTTAGGGGTTTAAAAATCACTATAAATGGCCAAGCTCTCAGGGGCATGATATTTTTCAAATACATCTTGTTGTAGTATAAATCTTTTGATAATCTTTTTTACAGGGAAGAAGGAACTATCCCGTATATTCCTGAGTTACCGGTCAATGCGGAAGCTATTATTAACTATTATCAGAGCGTCTACAATGTGCGTGGTATACATACTTCTCCAGCTGGTCTGGAATCCACATCACTGGTTCTGTCGTATGGAGTGGGTATGTATAACACAATCATTTCCACTTGTGGTCCCGGTTGGAAGGACATGGTCCACTAACACGTCTCCACCTTGCCTATCAATAATCTATGGCCAATATGTTTGGTGGAAGATCAGTGGCCCTTTTCCAGAGTATATCGATCGTAATTAGATTTGTTCATTTTGAAACTGTCCGACTGCATAGCAATTGTTGAATGTGGCATGAAGAATCAGTAAATATATAAATAACTCCCGATTGTTGTCCCCAAATATCACAATATAAGCTGGCAGCTGAGAAAATGGTCCTCCGACATAACCAATGAAATGAGAGATAACAAGGAATTCCATCTAACGTAAAATTTCTAACTTTGTAGATTTATCGTGCTGGAAACAAGCTCTTGCCTGCGCACATTCACATATTATGTTTTTTTTTTATCTACATATGTTCAAGTTTCTGAAAACATAAAAGTCATGATTTCCCCCCAAAAATTGTCCTGTGGTCTCTTTTCGCAGATGGCTGCTCATATATAGCATGTGATTTTTTTCAGTTGGTGTCAACCATATACCATAACTAAATATTGGTGCTGAAAGAAACACTGTGATCATTGAGTGTTTAAGAGAGCCATTGTCGCTCCAGGGTAGAGTTCTCGATTCTCAACCCGAGGGTCAGATTGTCCTTTGGATTAGACAGTAAAAACCGAGGTCTTGTGTTACAATAGGTGTCAGCACTTTAAAGAACCCTCACTGCTCAATGGCTGCAAGTCCTTCGGATTAGACAGTAAAAACCGAGGTCTTGTGTTACAATAGGTGTCAGCACTTTAAAGAACCCTCACTGCTCAATGGCTGCAAGTCCTTCGGATTAGACAGTAAAAATTGAGGTCTTGTGTTACAATAGGTGTCAGCACTTTAAAGAACCCTCACTGCTCAATGGCTGCAAGTCCTTCAGATTAAACAGTAAAAACCGAGGTCTTGTGTTACAATAGGTGTCAGCACTTTAAAGAACCCTCACTGCTCAATGGCTGCAAGTCCTTCGGATTAGACAGTAAAAACCGAGGTCTTGTGTTACAATAGGTGTCAGCACTTTAAAGAACCCTCAGTGCTCCATGGCTGCAAGTCCTTTGGATTAGACAGTAAAAACCGAGGTCTTGTGTTACAATAGGTGTCAGCACTTTAAAGAACCCTCACTGCTCAATGGCTGCAAGTCCTTCGGATTAAACAGTAAAAACCGAGGTCTTGTATTACAATAGGTGTCAGCACTTTAAAGAACCCTCACTGCTCAATGGCTGCAAGTCCTTCGGATTAGACAGTAAAAACCGAGGTCTTGTGTTACAATAGGTGTCAGCACTTTAAAGAACCCTCACTGCTCAATGGCTGCAAGTCCTTCAGATAAGACAGTAAAAACCGAGGTCTTGTGTTACAATAGGTGTCAGCACTTTAAAGAACCCTCACTGCTCAATGGCTGCAAGTCCTTCGGATTAAACAGTAAAAACCGAGGTCTTGTGTTACAATAGGTGTCAGCACTTTAAAGAACCCTCACTGCTCAATGGCTGCAAGTCCTTTGGATTAGACAGTAAAAACCGAGGTCTTGTGTTACAATAGGTGTCAGCACTTTAAAGAACCCTCAGTGCTCCATGGCTGCAAGTCCTTTGGATTAGACAGTAAAAACTGAGGTCTTGTGTTACAATAGGTGTCAGCACTTTAAAGAACCCTCACTGCTCAATGGCTGCAAGTCCTTCGGATTAGACAGTAAAAACCGAGGTCTTGTGTTACAATAGGTGTCAGCACTTTAAAGAACCCTCAGTGCTCCATGGCTGCAAGTCCTTTGGATTAGACAGTAAAAACTGAGGTCTTGTGTTACAATAGGTGTCAGCACTTTAAAGAACCCTCACTGCTCAATGGCTGCAAGTCCTTCGGATTAGACAGTAAAACCTTTGTGTCAGTATTTCTTATGAGTTTAATCAGTGCATCTGTAAGCCTCAAAAGAGCACTACATTGATTACTGTCACAAGAGTCAAATAATGTCTCTGATTGGATGTGAACCTGGAGCCCTTAGTTTATAAGTCTGATGCTCTATCATATATACGTGCAGTGAAACTTGTATATAACAACCTCCTTAGGGACACAAGAAAACCAGTCTTTATAGGGAGGTGGTCTTTATAATAGAACTTGATTTATACACAAATGATATCATTGGGGACAGCAAAAAACGGTCTTTGTGACAGGTGGTTGGTAAAGCAGGTTTTACTATAATGGCTAGCCCCACTAGCTCAAGCTATTGTCAGGTTCACGTAACTTGGTGGGGCGGAGTGACCTTTGAACTACCATGCTGATGATTCTGCTCACTTTTTTGGTTAAGAGAGACTTCAGAGAAAATTTATTTTATACCATCACTGGATACCCGCACGAAATGTGACAAATAGGAACCATAACTCCTACCATTGTGATTTTAATGTCTTCATGCCGCATTACCTAACATTTAACCTTGTCCAGGCCACGGGAGAGTTCATGAGACTCCAACCCTCCATGTTACTTGAATTTGACTACAGTCAGAACACCATATAACTACAGCTACATGGGTATTTTTACAGTAGTTAAATTTTCAATTTTTCTATGCAAAACCTTTTGCATGTAGCTAATTTATTAGGAAAGAAAAGGATAGTTTTTTAGATATATATATATATATATACATGTATGCCCAACTCCGCATTAATATATATTTGCATGAATAGTTACCATGGTACTTAAATTTACAAATTTTCTTTCATAGGATCCTGTACCACCACATGATTATTTATGATAAATCTATATTTTAATATTACAGATCTATATTGCACAAGGATTACACCATCCAAAATGTTTGACGTCTTGAAGGAAGATTTTGACTACGTTTTTATATCGGCAGTTGTCATAGGGATGTTTCTTGTGACTTTTATCACTCAAAAATTGGCAGCCAGAAAAGCTTTGAGTCGAGCGTGGAAGTGATCCTTTAGAAAACTCTAGGATTTATTTCTAATTTATCATCTGTCATTCCTATTGTATGAAAGAGTAGGACAAGATGCCCGAATTTGTCATGTTTGTTGAGTGATGTGTGTGTGTTAGAAGAACCAGAAAACTTCAGTGTTAGAAATGTTGCAAGAGCTTTGCTTTGTATAACTGAAAATTTTGTAATCTTGAAAGTAGTTTCATCATTATTTGATCTGAAATTTAGAGAAATAATTTTGTCATTGTTTGGAGAAACTTTCTTCCATTTTAGTTTACGGATGAGAGCAGAAATAAGAATTTTAAGGTCACCTAAGGCAAAGGCTCAAGGTGACCTATTGTAATCATATTTTGTCTGTCTTCATATGTCATCCTTCGTCCGTTGTTAACTTTTACACATTTTCGACTTCTTCTCAAAAACCAGTCGGCCAGTTTTGACCAAACTTGACAGGTTGCATCCCCATGTAAAACTGCACAAAGTTTGCAATTTTTAAAAGGGGCTAGGACCAATAGGAGCTTCAAACGGGTCCAAATCTGGGTATTATTTCAGTTAGTCAACCGTTAAGGCCTATTGGGCCACGTCTTATAAAAAAATCTAGTTTAAAAAAAAAACAATATCGGACTGTAAAAATTCAGTTTCATTTTGTCATCTTCAAATCTGGGCATTGTTTCATGAATATTTGTCAATTAGAAATATGTAAATTTACCATACCACATCATACAAATTTATCCAATCTATGACCTGATACCTTGTCTGTAAAGCGGAACCTGTCTTGAGAGGCCATCCCATCTACAACTGAATTGTTGTCTCTGTAGACAGGTGGTCTCTCAAAAGAGGTTTAATTTAAAGAATTATTTAGCCAAGTCTATATTCAGAATGTTATCTTTAAAAACAGGAGAGTGGTCTTTCAAGATAGGTTCCACTATACTTTATAAGAGATGAGCAAAAATAACATTACTTTATTATTATTTATAGAAAAGCTGAAATATGTTCTTTCCTAAGAGATCCAAATTGAAAATGTTTTACTTTAATTTTGTTGGTTTAGAAATAAAACAAATTCGTTGACATTAAATTTCATTGAAATTAAAAAAAATATTTGTACATGTTGTAATGGGACCTTTTGATATTACGAGGTGTAATTTATGTAAAATTTCATCATGGTTTTAATTTTGCTGATAAATGAAAACAACAAAATAAACAAAATTAAAACCACAATGAAAATTTCTGATTCTACAATTATATTGTGAAGTTTGGAATCATACAATAATTAGTGTGCATTTCTGAAATAGTTAAGACTGAAAGAAAAAAAAAAAATAATAAGTTCAAGCTGACCCCAACTGTGTTCTTATATATGTTAAAACATGATCAAATATTGTCATTTTCTTCTTATTGGGTAGATATATTTGATAAATTTCTTTCAAATTCCAAGCTTTTTCTGTATTTTTTTTTTTATTATATTAGGCATCAGTTGTATCTAGTAAAATATGGTACCATATTTGACCCATTAAGTGCCCAGGGGGCTACAGAAATCAGGAAAAATGGGTGGGCGCTTAATGGGACCAATTGATAGTCAAATTGACAGAAAACAATTGGGCAATTTTTTATAAGGCAGAGTCGTAAAGTTGTTGTAGTTATTACCGAGGACACCTATCAACATAAGTCTGTTGCTGGGGGGGGGGTTCAGGTCTACATATCCTTGTCAACCTGCTAGAAAAGATTCTCAATTGTACTTTTTAAATGCACATAATATAGGGAAATGGGTGCTTAATGGGTTGAATATTTTATGTTGTATTTCACACACACAAACACAAACACAACTATGGACTAACACACACACAAACACACAACTATGGACTAACACACACACAACTATGGACTAACACACACACAAACACACAACTATGGACTAACACACAAACACAACTATGGACTAACACACACACAAACACACAACTATGGACTAACACCCACACAAACACACAACTATGGACTAACACACACAAACACACAACTATGGACTAACACACACACACACAAACACACAACTGGACTAACACATACACCCACACAAACACAAAACTATGGACTAACACACACCCACACAAACACAAACACACAACTATGGACTAACACACACCCCCACACAAACACAAACACACAACTATGGACTAACACACACACACAAACACACAACTATGGACTAACACACACAAACACACAACTATGGACTAACACACCCACCCACATGGATAAACACACAATCTCACTTACAATAATGCACATACAATCATAGACAAACACATTTACACTCCCCACAATCAAACACACAACCGCAAATATAAACACACACAGACAAACACATTTACACTCCCTAATACTCACAATCAAACACACAACCACAAATATAAACACACACAGACAAACACAATTACACTCCCTAATACTCACAATCAAACTCACAAACACAACCACAAATATAAACACACACAGGGACAAACACAATTACACTCCCTAATACTCACAATCAAACTCACAAACACAATCGCAAATATAAACACACACGGACAAACACAATTACAATCAAGTTTACATATATACAGGACAGGAAATTATCCATGATATTAATTTGCAGGCAGTTTGACTGTCTTCTCAAGTTTTAATTTTTTGTATAGATTTATATATTCCATGTGAACTTCATAATAAGATTTGATGTATCTCATGTAAGTTCATGGTAAGTGTTAAAGTTAATCATTGCCCTTGTTCTGATATGAAAGTTTACAATGCTCTATGTTTCATCATACTCTTATTTTCATTATTGGTGCAATCATGATTTAGAAGCATTTGTGCGGTCATTACTTTTGTCACAGCTGCTGGAATCATTGGTGCAGTCATGATTTAGGAATATCTGGTATGATCATTTCTGATATCATAGCTGATGGGGTCATTGGTGTATGATTACAAGTATTTGTGCAGCCATAAATTTTGTCCTACCTGATGGAATCATTGGTGCAGTCATGATTTAGGAATATCTGTATGATCATTTCTGTTATCATAGCTGATGGGGTCATTGGTGCAATCATGATTTAGAAGCATCTGTGTGGTGTGTATGGTAATTAGTTTTATCATAGCTAATGGAGGCATTTATTGTTATAATCATGATTTAGAGGTATCTGTGTGATCTGTAGTTTTGTCAAAGTAAATGCTAAAAAAATATGTAACAGAGTTATTTTCAATTACTATTGTTTTATTTGTTTTCTTTTTCATGTTTATGTTGTGGGAATTTTTACTATTTGCAAATCTCATTGAAATCTATTTTATATGCTTAATTTTGGCAATGTTTTTCACCATACAATTTTGTATTGATTTTCATCTAGGTTTTTTGTAAACTTTTTAATGTGAAAAAAAATACAAATGAACAAATTGTAAATCCTTTAGGGCTTATGTATATAGGCTATATTTTGTATATGCAGATATGGTTTGTTGTTTCAAAGTTCAAATTAATGCATCTCGCTGTACAGTTTAAAATGTTCAGTCCCATGTGTAACCAGAATTTATAGTACATGTAATTCTTTTTTCTTAACGGTGTATAAATGATGCAGTGTGATCTAGATGTACCCTGGTATGTATGCAGTGTGATCTAGATGTACCCTGGTATGTATGCAGTGTGATCTAGATGTACCCTGGTATGTATGCAGTGTGATCTAGATGTACCCTGGTATGTATACAGCGTGATCTAGATGTATCCTGGTATGTATGCATTGTGATCTAGATTTACCCTGGTATGTATGCAGTGTGATCTAGATGTACCCTGGTATGTATGCAGTGTGATCTAGATGTACCCTGGTGTATTTGTGGTGTGTATCCTGAAATCTTGCAGAGAAAATGGACAAGACTTGTGAATATTTGTGACACAAAGTTCTGATGCATTCTTATTTATGATTTAGTAGAATTTACAAAAAGTTAGTTACAAGTTACAAAATCCAGCAAGAAACCCATATTTATTACTTACAACTATATACATGTATAGGGATGTACCCTTTTCTTGGATACAACTAATATTATCATACCTCAAAGGTGACAGTCAGGGATTGGTCGAGAGTGGTAACATACTAGGGCGACAAAACATCAAGTCCAAGGTGTTCAGAACACAAACAAACATATCAGATCAGAACAGATGGTGTTTTCACCTTCCTGAAGTGGACGAAATCGGCAAAATTCTGGAAATTAAAGATGCTTAGTTTTTGTTGATTCTGTATGTCAGTATAATAAACAGTTTATTGCCCTGGTTAAATATAAGTATAAAAGTTTGTCCAGAATTTAAATAAAAAAGTGCATTTCAGCATCATTGCTGATGAATATGTGGTAAATATACTTATATGCTTTATATTTGTAATATTAAACAAAAAAGTAGAAAAATTGATGTTTTGACCCGTGTCAAGATGATGATAGAGTGAGAACTCAATATAGTGTGAGAACTCAATATAGAGTGAGAACTCAATATAGTGTGGGAACTCAGTATAGTGTGGGAACTCAATAGACTGATGGGTTCCATTTTGCCTCTTGTTTTTTTCTCTGTCAACTCTGTCAGAAATACATTTTTCATTTTAAGTTGAACACATTTAATCTTGAAGCATCCTTGAGCTTTGGTTTGGGGGTTAAGAGAAGTCTGTTAACTGATCAACCCCTGAAAAGCATTGAACTCTTCTGTAAATGAATGTCTTGGACCAGTCAAAGGGTGCCTTTAGGGGTAAGAGATGTCTGTTAATGCACATAAAATCACAGTAATAACACGTAATAAAATTATTTAGTTAAACATTTTTTTAGAAAAAAAAATCAATTTTATAACTGTATATGACAAAGAATAAAAAGTAAAATTATGAAGTTGTTTTTATTTGTGTGGTATTCTCTCAATTTAGAGACAAAAAAAAAATACATTTATGGAACACCAACATTGGTGTACAGTGAAACCTGACTTGAAGAACCAGCCCCCTTCTGTCACTGAAAAACATAATCTTACAATACAGGTGGCCTCTCAAGAGAGGTTTAATCTAAAGGATAGATTAAGAAAATGTGATCTCCAATGGCAGGTGGTCTCTAAAGGCAGGTTCCACTGTATTGTGTGGCTCTTATGGTTTGTGATGCCTTGTAGTATAATGTGACAATATCTGGAATATACATGTAGCTTCAGCCTCAAATGTGTGGTCACTTTTCAAGGCATCTGTAGGTATTTGATTTATTAAATGTACAATACCACCAAAAAAGCCTGTAACATCAGGTCTGTGTTTGAAAGGAATTAATACTGGAGGCTGAAAAAGACAATAGGCCAATTTTATTGACTTATTGCAGATGACAAGAACCATTTGTGTGTAATAACAATTTAATTTGAACCATGCACTGTCAAATTATTGGGGGGAATTGATCCTGGTGATATCATTTCATATTTACCTGGTGGAGTCATTTCATATTTACCCTGTAGAGACAGTGTTGCATTACCTTGCATGCTTTACTATTCAATCAGAAGGTCTCACTTGAATGGCGAGAAGCAA
The DNA here is from genome assembly GCA_030159075.1 of Atrina japonica. Lineage (NCBI taxonomy): Eukaryota > Metazoa > Mollusca > Bivalvia > Pterioida > Pinnidae > Atrina > Atrina japonica. The sequence goes on along the minus strand of BROG01000291.1, from coordinate 162,252 downwards.
GTGCTATCCAGAGCTGGTGTCACCATCTTGCATGCTTCCCTCTCCTGTCAGAGGGTCTCACTCGAGTGGTAAGAAGTAAGTGCTAGCCAGAGCTACTCTATCTCACATACTTCCTTATCTAAACACAGGATCTAACTGGAGTTACAATAGTGAGAAGGGAGTGCTACCAAGACACCACTGGGTTATCCAAGTTAAATGTTGTTTTAATGAGATCAACACTCAAGAAAAATTGAGAATACTGGAATTATTTATATATTTTACATGTAAGCACCATAACATATTCTACATGAACTTTAAATTTACAATAAAAAATAATTTATAATTGCACGTCATAATTTGTTCATTTACAATTACATCATGTACATATAATTCACTTGTACTGTTACTCAGCAATAATAAACTGGACCATGTATAAATACAATCAAACTGGTCTATAAATGCCACTCTAGGGAACAGGCAAAAATAGCTGTTATAGACAGGTGTCCTTTATAAATATGTTCATTCATTATAAAAAAAAGTTAACAATTGTTATGTTTGAACGGCCTTTATAGGCAGGTACCTTTTATACAGAGACACACGCACGCACACACACAGTAACTTGACCGACACTGTGAATAAAATTGTAAACATACTGTACATGGTCTTAAAATTGTTGTATGACATTCTGTTAACTCGTCAACTCTAAAATACAATATCTTAACAAGAACTAGTAGTAAATACACCTGGATAATTAAGGATACGTAGGGCTTGAATACAACCCCCCCAAGTGGCACAGAGGGCAAATAACATAAAAAATTTACAACCCTCATAAAACTTCTACTGGCCCACATGAAATAACCCAAAAGAAATAATTTCATGATACACATGTCTCTAGATTAAAAAAAACCTAATTATTATACCATGTGAAGACATGTGAAAGACTGGATATTTTCGGTTTGTATTATAAAAGATGATTAAGATAGATTTTGTAAGATTTATATACATTATGATATAATAATTTTTGAAAATTACAACAACATTCTATCTTTATTTCTTTTACTGGACAATGGCACCAGTATAAATAAGAAATCTACTGGCTCATCCAATTATTTACTGACCACGGACCAGCGGATCAGTGCTAATTTCGAGCCCTGCAGTACCTATATCCTACACTGTACATGTTTAAGAACTAACTAACGTGAATATTAATTTTCTATTATCTTATTTCAAACATTCCATTGACAGATTTCAATTTTTCTGATGAATAAAATTTTTAATGACATGGCTCATGTGATTTTACAGTAGAGTACTAGTGTATATATATCTTCTACTATGGTAGTAGAACTTTTCATAAAATGTCATTTATTTGAACAATCAACTTTTCAGTTTGCTTACACAAATTATCAAACACATTCTAAATATAGATAGAGTGGAACCCATTTTGAGAGACCAATGTCATAAGACACCACCTGTCTTGGGATACCACATTCTCAACACCACTTGGACCACATCTCTGTGGCAGAATGGATAGTCTCTCAGGGCAGGTTCCACAGTATTTTGAATTTTCAACAAGACAGATGCATGGAAATTCAATATTATAATGATACCCTTCTAAATTCATATTTATTCGACTAAAAATGTGATACCCTGTTTAATGTAAATAATTTACATGAAGGTAACAATTTCTTGAAGAAGATACATTTCACTTTCAAGTGTAAACATACAACAGTATAAAATCTATGTCTTGGGCATTTCCATTAATTTCATTTTCTGACATAGAAGGTTGGTATATTGTCCTTTCAATTTTGTCATTTTATGCTTCAGATTCGCAATATGAATGACATTCTCTAGAGCCTTGGTGAAGTTTGTCTGACTCTGACGTAGGCTCTGGGGAACCAGAACTCCAAACCACTTTAGGGGATCTGGTATTAAATTGGATTTTTTCTGCATATCGCTTTCATTTTCTGTTTTGTTTACTCCAATATTTTCTATTTTGTCGGACCCAACATTTCTCTTTCTCAAACCAGAAGACCCAGTTGTCTCCCCTTGTGGCTCTTCAGAAATTTTCTGTGACTTTGATGCCTTGGTCAAAATGAATATGTTATCTTCAGAGTTTTCCTCGCTAGATGACACTAAGTCGACCTTTGCACTAGCTTTCATTCTACTGTCATCATACTGTAGAACTCCCACAGACTTTGCACCCATATTGTATCGAGCTCTGGACATTTGCAAGAATCCATCTTGTATATGAATACCCAAGTCTTCTTGTTCAGTATAGAATGATGCAAGAGTTTCAAAGAATAAGATCAAAACTCTGTCAAGCTCTTCATTTATTTCATCTAAGTCAGCCATCCTAGAAAAAAAAATACATAAATTATAGCATTGCAGCAGACAACACTAAAAAGAGAGAAATAAACTTTTTGTCAAAATAATTATGTCACTTTACACACTATAGCTAGTAAAACATATTTATGCAATTAGGATATGTAGCTATAATACTGAGGGACCAACAGACATCGTTATTGTTTATCTACATACATAGGGGTTCAAAATTATTTTTTAGACACTGAAGTCTGGGACTTGGAGAGAAAATTTCTGGCAAGTCCAACTGAGAAATTTCAAAGTCCATGCTAAATTTTGTTAATAAGTAATAAAGTAAAATTAAATGAATGCAGATGTCCCTTGGACTTCAGGTATTTCTAAAGGTCTAATCCAAACCCAAATTAACCAAGTCTCGGACTTCGGACATGGGGATTTTGAACCCCTGATACATGTACAAATATATTTGGTTTGTATCACAAATAGGGGTGTCAGCAAAACATACAACAGACTGATAAAATATTGTAAAGCTCAGTCATGATCCCATCATATCAACATAGAGTAAAAGAGTAATCAAAGCTCGATTGACACCAATGGAGTAATCAATGCTCACCTGACATCAACAGAGTAATCAATGCTCACCTGACACCAACAGAGAAACTAAAGTTCACCTGACACCAACAGAGTCAGTAATCAAATCTCACCTGACACCAACAGAGGAATCCAAGCTCACCTTACACAAACATAGAGTAATCAAATCTTACCTCACACCAACATAAAGTAGGCTAATAAAAACTCACCTAGCCTGACACCAACATAGAGTTATCAAAGCTCACCTCACACCAAAGAGTAATCGATGTTCACTTGACACCAACAGAGTAATCAATGCTCACCTGACACCAACATAAAGTAATCAAAACTCACCTCACACAAACAGAGTAACCAATGCTGATCTCGCACCAACATAATCAAAGCTTGCCATACCCCAACAGAGAGTAATCAAATCTCACCTCACACCAACATAGATCAATAGAGTAATCAAAGCTCAACTCACACCTACAGAGTAATCAAAGCTCAAGTCCATGTAACACCAACATAAGTAATCAAAGCTCAACTCACACCTACATAAAGTAATCAAAGCTCAACTCAAACCTACATAAAGTAATCGAAGCTCAGCTCACACCAACGTAGATCATGTCATCAAAGATTACAAATCTCGACTCACATCTCTATTCATAGATCAATCAAAGACTACAAAGCTAACATCACACCAACATAGAGTAAGCAAAGATTGCAAGGCTCACCTCTCACCAAGTTGACCAACATAAAGAAAACATGTATGAATTATACACCTATATATATAATATATAGTGTATTGACATTTGTCTGATTTGATAGAATCTGTTGTTTGACCTTATTATCTGGTATATCTCAAAATCATCATGTTCTGAATTAAAGTATCCAGACTTGAAAAATGAGGGCGAGGGGTGTCATGGGCAAGGGTTACTGAGAGTGAGAGGGGTCATGTCCACAGGTAATCCCTAAAGGGATTAGTCCACCGGTACCTGTGTGTAAAATGACACGACTTGCATGTCGCACTTCAATAGTTGATTTTGTGTACAAACAACTGGTAGTGTTACACAGAGATTCCCGTAGGAAGAGTGTTTTCAAAAATTGAAGCGACCTAACAAAGAAAAAAATTATGTACTGAGAAAAGATAGAGGATTAACTTTGTTTTTTCTTTACTTATATCAGTTAAAATACTTTTATTTAGATGATTGGTTGCTTTACAAATTCATTTTGAAATTCATGACCTAATGTGACTCAGACTAAGACAATAAAATAGGTCATTTGAGAATGACAGCCGAATGACATTGACAGATGGCGAGATACAACGCTTGCTTACAAAGATTTTTGGGCTTGAGCGTTGACGTCGTTTACAATTAATGAATTATCGATACTTGAGTACAAATTCAATTTTTTTTCGTGAATAACGCCAAATGTTATCACAACACGATAAGTAAAATTGAAACATTATTTACACATTTGTCGGTGCATACCTATGTATCTCAGAACTTACCCTACTTACAGCTGCAACTAAGAAGGTATTTTACTATTTTCATTTTCTGTCTCCTGAAGAAGGAGACAAATAAAAATAAAAATAGTAAAATACCTTCTTAGTTGCAGCTGTAAGTAACTAAACTTACCCGAAACAGCATTTACATGTGTTACGCCTTCCAATATTGGAACTCTTCTTTCAAAACAGAGACTAAAAGGGTGATCCGATACTGGTTACGTCCGTATCCGGAATACTATTGACAGAAACTGCTTTGGGTTGGGGGTTCTGGTTTTTAACATGAATTGATGATAGTTTTGTTAGGTTTCAAGTTGAAAATAACAGTTTTGCATTTTAAAATAACTGATATGTCAGAACTTGCCGTGTCTTTAACATCATCTAATCTTTATTAAATAATAGTTTATATATATATATATATATATATATATATATATATATATATATATATATATATATATATATATATATATATATATATATATATATATATATATATATAAATAAAACAATATATGTCACATTCAGTTATTCACTTGTTTCATTAGTGCTTGGTCTTTGCCACCATCTTTGCATGCTGTATGTATATAAACCAGGGGTAGTTTGGTCGGTTTCAGTCCCTATAACTGGATTGATGCGGAAGCTGTTAGTGATATTAATGAGGCGTTTACCAAACTTTTTATAAACTAGAGCCATTTTACAGACTATAAACTCACCTCTATTGTGTTGTAAATTCCGATATAATAAAATAGTAGTCTAGCAGCCAAATCCAAAATTTAAGGTTTCGTGGTCCGGTCTTGGACACTTTTGTTTGACAATGGATGCAAGAAATATATCATATACCTTAGTGATTTTAAGTGGATGCCGGAGTAAAATCAGGTATTAGTAGTATTTCATGACGTATTTTGTACATGACATCAATTGTACATTTTTGTGTGATATTGAATGGGGATAACGGTAGACAGGATATTGCAATTCAGTGTAAAACTAGTTAACATATCTCACAAGCACAAAACTTCAAAGAAGAAGAGTACATAAATATATTTATTTGAAATGTATATATCTGTTGTAAAATTTTGTGATGTTTTTGGATGACATATCAAATCTTTTTTTTTTTCAATTTTGATATAAATGATTTATGATAAAAGTAGACCATTATTGTCCATTTATAAGTTTTAAAGGGGGGAATTAATGCAGCTATGAAATGACAAGAATGTTCACTTTCTTACTTAGTATTAAAGTTAACGGTAAACACATAAAATGCCAATACATGTAATTAATGACTTTTTCCTTAATCAACGCAAAGGGAGATAATTCGATAGTCAAAAGCGGAATCTCGCATGTTTAGTATCACTAGTTTAAAATGATCCATTCCCAGTATAGTATTTTGTTATGTTAGTGCAATCTACAGGAGAAAGATATAGTTCAACCTGACAACCACTGTCTAGAATACTGTAAAAATTCTGTGTAATACATTACATTACAGCATTTAACTCGGGTTTGAATACAAAAATCAAACATAGACCTGATATAAATTGTGCTGTTCTTTGCATTTTAAAGACATACAAAGTTACTTCAGATATATTTTAATACCACTGTTATATGCCAATGCCTCAGAAATGAGTGCAGAATAATACCATTTTACATTCTTTTACTGGATTAGATAGGCCCACAACCTCTTGCTTTGCTTTAGGGACCTCTGTTGACGAGTTGTTGGAACACCAAATGTTTAACATTGGACATTCAGTGAATATCTGTTTATTTATGTCACATGCAAACCCCTATAAAAGGATTTGGATGTAGATTTCTCCTCGAACATAGCAAGATTGATATCAAAGGTGGACTTAAAGAGGGAATCTGAAGTTAAAAACCCCTTGTCATCTGGTTGAAAAGAGCTAATAAAATGAAAAAAAGAGTTGAAATTCCCTATAATCGGGCATACATTGACTCAAATAATGCTTGAAAAAGTAATGTCTGTTGAAATCTCACTTTCTGGAAAATATAATATAGTATTTTTACAATATACCCGGGAAGATACAACCGGTGTTCCGCATGTAAACTGGCAAACTTTCCCATAAAATCGACTTAGGGTCCAGCGGAGTCGACTGCACACATCTTAACATAAATCTTCAACCAGTCTCTGATCACCAGTGAAGTATCATGAGACAGGAACTCGCAAACACCACAGGTATATCTACAGGAAGGGGTACAATATCCCAAGCAGTCCATTATAGACCAGTATCATCAAAATCAACCAATTGCTAGACGATGGAGCACACCAGAACACCTCGCCAGACCACCAACATGGGATTATGAAACACAAGTCATCTGAAAAATGACGAGTCATTACCATAGAACCTGTAGTCAGATCGGAAGAAGCAAGTAAATATACTAATTCGCGACTTCTCTAGGTCTTTTGACGCTGTGTCGCATCAAAGCCTTCTACTCAAGATTGGACGCAATGTAATACACGACAGAGTCGTGGGCTTAACCAGTGGTTGGCTCATAGATAAGAGCCATGGAGTATGCCTGGACAGAGCCAAGGTGAACATGTCAGCCGTCCGATCCAGAATCACACAGGGAACTGTGGGATTCAGCATCATCAGTTCTATTTCCGCCCCCCCCCCAAAAAAAAAAAAAAAATTGGACCATCTCATCAAATGTCTTAAAAGGAACAATGATATCGTTCATGAAAACAAAGCAAGTTTCCTTCTGTAATCCATTAAGATCTGTCTTTACGAGTCTCTTAAACGTAGTCGAGACCTTACAGAGTCTAAACAACATCACTTTAAATTGGTAGAGCCCTCGTTTTGTGATAAAGGCTGTCTTTGATCTATCCTGTGATTCTACAATTACCTGCCAATAACCGGAATTTAAATCAATGTAGAAAACTACCAAGATGCAGATAAGTGAACAAGTGTTTCGTCTATCCTGATAAGGGGTGGGCATCCTTAATCGTAGAATCATTGAGTTAGCGGTAATCTACACAGAATAGAGTTGTTCCATATTTCATGCTGACGAGAACGATAGCAAATGTCCTTGGACTCTTTGAAGGCTAAATAACATCTCGCTTGAGCATGACATAAAAATACTCCTCCACAACACCTTCTAGATGCACAAGTATTCTTCTCACTTGTTGCTGTATTGGAGCTCTTGATCCAGTATTGATACGATGGTGTCTTACAATGCCAGTTTTCCCCAAATCTTTCTCATATTTGGAGAAACTGGAAATATATCCCAGAAGACGTTTCTACATCTTTTGTGAATGTTTTTACTTAAGCTTTTGCTTTAATGTTCTAGTTCCAGTACATCTCTCAGACATCCGGTATCGTCTGTTCTATCACTAGCAGTTAAATCTCATACCTGTCTTCGATTGTTTCTAATGGAGTTAATTTAGCTTCAAGTTTTTCCATGGACCACCATCACTTCTGATGAGACATTTTTGAATCTCACAGGTACCTGCTATCAACAACACTAGTCCCTTCCCATAGTTTAGACAGTTTTCGTCATAAACAATAAGTCCTTCACTTGATATCTTCACTTGCTTCGGTAAACATGTTACCCTTTGTAATCATTTCCTTGGTGGAATTATGACACCATCGGTAAGTGCAATTCAACAATGGAATTGTTTCATTGTCAATTTGCATGTTAGTGTTGCAAATATCTATATTGCATACATTCTCTTTCATGAAATCCGATAACCCCATCAACAATCAAAACTGCAACAATACTGGCATCGCATATACCTTTTCGAATACTAGTATTGAAATTGGTATTGTCGTGTAGAAGCAGTCACAAACATTCCAATCTCAATTTTGTTGACAGCAAATCTAACATTGCTCTGGATTTGGGCTTTTTTACTTTTTGGCGACTCATTATCATTGTCGTTTTGACAATCATTCTTCTTAACCTTACATTCTCGCTTAATATGTCTCTCCTCCACTTTTAAAAATGGCCGCCACCATATAACTGAAAAATTGTGGAGCGTGGCGATAAACACCGTTCAAAATTCAAAAAGTCCACATTTAAAGCATTCAACATTTTTCTTATGCTCTCAGTTGCATTTCCTATGGTTCCTTCCATTGGTTAAAATGCTTATTTTTAGGCTGGTCATTCCCGTTTTCAGTGATTGCACAACTTTTTTCAACTCAGCAAACACCGTAACTACTTCCTTGGTATCACCGAGCTTGGCCGTGGCATGCCTATCGGTATTTACTGATTTTAGAATACCTTTTGATTATATTCTCTCATTTTCTGCATTCACATACAAAGCTTCCAATTCAACAGAATGAAAAAACTGCATCATGTAGGCTCCCTGGTCTGGCTTTGTTTTTTCGTAATCGAACATCTGACTCAAAGAGCATAAACGAAGCGGTCCTTTGCCAGTGTCTCTTTAACACCAGCTAGTTGATATGTACATTTCAATCCTTGCTTTGCACTAAATTTGAGATACATATTTTCGTCACGTATTTTCCAAAAGTGTCCATACCTTGCTATGAATTGATGCATTACATTATGACGAATATATTTGTGTTCAAAATTATCCTGTCACTTCTGTTTTGTTTTAACTAAGACTTGATGTGTTTGTATGCGCAAATCTATCATGGTAAAACAATAGTCCAGGGAACTTGAAGCAAACATTGAAACACAATCGCATGTAGCCGAGTCCCATTTACAATGCATTTAATTATGGTCTTTTGTAAATTTTGATACCTCTTGCTGTGGTCTAGTGATAGAGCATAAGGTTACAAGTTCCATTCCTGAACCAGGTCATACCAAAGACTTTTTAGAATAAATTATATTAACATAATACCAAGCTTGTAATGCTCAAGACGATATTGTTTCTGTCAAATAGACTTCATTACTGGTTGTTCATTCGCCATGCACTCAGTATACGTAGTGAAGTCACAGGTCTTTTGGATGAAGTTCATGTTGTGGAACACTCACATCATTGGTGTTAGTCCATAGCACAGGCCTAAATTTGTAGCACTTCACCTAAAGCTTTTGGCATCTTCATAGGGAGTGAAAGATTCTTGGCAGGATGTAATACAACAAAAAACAAAACCAAAATTTGGATAAATGAATAATGACAATGCTGTGCAATTTATTGATGCAGTCAAAACAAAAATTGAACATCAACAAAGGGACTACAGATTGAATGCATTATAAATTAGTTACCAATAATTAAGACAAACATAAAACATATATTATAGCTATAATCAGACTCGTATAACATGGTGGGTGAAGTCTAGTGAACTCTTTTTTTGTGGACGAGATTAGATTTTAGGGAGTACAGCATAAAGACACACTGGTTGGAATTCCTTCTTGACATTGTATAGACTGATATCTAGTGGGGAATAAACCCAATAATACCCGTCATTATATTCCGTATTGCTCCATAAACAATAGTAGATAGAGGGAGCTAAATTATTTGAGTTAGTTGGGAATGTTATACATTGATTGTGTAGCCTGCTGTAACCTAAAACTGAATAGAATCGTCCGTAAGATTCGCCCTGCCAAGTTATATGTGAATCAGACAATAATACTAGCACTCATATCCTTCTGACTCCTTTACAAGGACATGTAATTGAGTCGCCATTACAACATGTACAATTTGATTATGCTCATTGCAGACTTGAATAAATAATTACATATGGGACTATAGATTGAATGAATTATAAACAGCTACCAATACAAGATGAGTATATATGAGCAAGTGGCTAAGAAAAGGGTCCTAGGGACATAGCCAATGAAATGCAGAAAAAAAATCCAAACTTAATATTTCTAATTTTGTAGATTTTTCGCACCGGAAACAAAAAAAGATATGCTCTCACCAGTGATAATTCTCAGACTGTATCTTTTAAATTACATAAATATACATGTTCAGGTTTCTGAAAAAATATAAAAAAAACCAGAATTTTCCCCCAAACTTTACTACCAATGTCACTCAAGGGAACAGGAAAAAGTTGTCATTATACATGTTATAGACATGTGGACTTTATAAAAGTGTTTAATCATTATCAAAATAATTAACAAAGGATATGTTTGAATGACCTGCATGTTAACATGTTTAAACAGAAGTGCCATTTAATTGTTGATGTGTTTGTATGACCTTCACAGGGAGATGCATGTTAACATGTTTAAACAGAAGTGCCATTTAATTGTTGATGTGTTTGAATGACCTTTACAGGGAGATGCATGTTAACATGTTTAAACAGAAGTGCCATTTAATTGTTGATGTGTTTGTATGACCTTTACAGGGAGATGCATGTTAACATGTTTAAACAGAAGTGCCATTTAATTGTTGATGTGTTTGAATGACCTTCACAGGGAGATGCATGTTAACATGTTTAAACAGAAGTGCCATTTAATTGTTGATGTGTTTGAATGACCTTTATAGGGAGATGCATGTTAACATGTTTAAACAGAAGTGCCATTTAATTGTTGATGTGTTTGAATGACCTTCACAGGGAGATGCATGTTAACATGTTTAAACAGAAGTGCCATTTAATTGTTGATGTGTTTGAATGACCTTTACAGGGAGATGCATGTTAACATGTTTAAACAGAAGTGCCATTTAATTTTTGATGTGTTTGAATGACCTTTACAGGGAGATGCATGTTAACATGTTTAAACAGAAGTGCCATTTAATACAAGTTCAAATGTAATAGTTTACACTTTCTTTCTTCTGACTCACTGTTTTATGATGGTTATTGTAAAACATTTACAGTAAGTGTGAATTAAAATGGCCAATGTCAAACAAAAGAACCAATCAGACTAGAGGTGCTCACATGGAAAATTCGGTCAATTACGCAGCTACGAAACATATTATCTGTGTACTTAGTAACTTGTGACTTTGACCTTTGCCTCATGACATTGAAACTGTCAAAATGATCCTCAGACGATTTCTGACAATATTCACACATATATATGTATACAAAAAGTCAATACATTTTGAGTTAATCAGCTATTTGTATATAGGCATATGCTATGTCATATGAAGCACCTGTTAAGGCTAATTTATAAACAGATTTCAATTTCATTCACAAATTTGAGTTACAAATCCTGTTTGAAAAAAAATCTTAATCATTGGTTCACTAGAAGACTTTAAAAATGTGCCAAGATTTCGTCCTTTTGAAGTCCCTATATGGATAATAGACCCTTTAACTTAACAAACTGGTTCTTTTTCAGAAATGTAAGTAGCGTATCAGTTGACCAAAAGGCTGACATTTTCAGTTAATGTATGTGTCTGTGAACTTAACCTCTGACCCCACGACCATGAAACTTTGTCACAATTATTCTTTGATAATTCCTTACAAATTATCTTTGTATACAAAAATTAATCAGTTTTGAGTTAATAAGTCATTTGTATAAAATCATACCCTATGTCATTTGAAGCACTAATTAAAATCTCACTCATCAACAGATTTCTATTCCCTTGACAAAATTTGTTGATACTGAGTTTAAAATTAACAAGATAAAATAAACCAAACTTTAAAATTTCAAGAAATCTTATCCTTGGTTCATTAAAATATGCTTTTCTAATATTAGCAGGTTTTGAACATTTTGGCCTCTTTTGGAGTCCCTATACGTATTACCTCTTTTTTATTTGCAGACTTAAAGCTCCCTTCTAGGAGCAAGCTTCCTGCCAAATTTGGTTGAAATCTGTCCAATGATTCTTGAGAAGTTGTTTAAATGGAAGAGTTGCTGGATGGTAGAGGGACGACAGGCGATTGACTTTGGGCCATAGCAATAGCTCACTTGGCACTTTGGCCCAGGTGAATTAAACAGTAAACACAATTAAATCTATTGTAACATTATTTGATAAAAAAATCTTGATTTCTCAATTTTCCTGAAAATTTTTCCATTGAACACAAAGAAAGATTGGTATCTTTGTGATTATTTCTGAACCTCTTCTGCAAACAAAATAATGAACAATATATCCCATGATTCATTATAATCGGATAAAGGTGGGTAGAAATATAAACTGCAATGTAAAAAAATAAAAAATATGTATATGAAACAAAACAATATCTGTCTTTAATACAAAGATAAATTGCACTATAAAAAACTTCAAAATATATGTACCGTGTTCAAACCATTAAGCATCTATGGTGCTACAAAAAATAGGAAAAAGATACATGCCCGTGTGTAAAAATAGATGAGTAAACCTGAACTATAACATGAATAAGGGGAGGGGGGAGGGTGTTATAGGGACATGACGCTTATTGAGTGAAATACGGTAATTATATTGTTATATATACATCTATAAAAATATCACTGTCAACTACATTTGTAAATATGTTACGGATTATCCAATCAAAGTATATATCACATATATTACGGATTATCCAATCAAAGTATGTATCACATATATTACGGATTATCCAATCAAAGTATGTATCACATATATTACGGATTATCCAATCAAAGTATGTATCACATACAATATAAGCCCTATACATAAGCCATATACCTATAGGAGGAATTTTTAGCAAGACGCAAATTTATCATTTTGTCCTTAAAAAACAATATTTCTTTTTTATGATTTTAGCAAGAAGTAATTTCGGAAATTTAATGATTCCAAACAAAAAATTAAAGGAGGAATGAATTGTAAGCGATATTCAATTACAGCGATCTCAACACTCTCGCTTTTGATGCCAATATTGATTCCTCGCTAAAAATTCTACTTATATGGTACAACACATTTGAATTAAGTAATGGATGTAAGAATTTGTAAGTATATTGAGTAATAAAGCAAAAACAAAAAGTAAGGACAGAAATTGCATCATCTCCATGAAGTACAATAAGCATACGTTTTCCGTCCTTTTTGTGTGTGATAAATATTATCAACAATACCACAGTTATTGTTTACAGAGGGGTCCAAAACAAATGCTCAAGACGATTGTTTCTTTCAATAAGACTTCAATCAGCTGAGCTCGAATTTGATATCATAGATATATTCCTGAAGAAAAGTGGTATCATGCAATGCCAAATTATAACTCTAAATGTATTATAAAATCTTTCCAAGAAGTGCCCACTGTAATCTTAGCTTTTGAGAAGGTTAGAATTTAAATGATGTTACCTGAGCGAAATACTACTTTAGTATAAAAGAATTGGCTGGTACAGAAATACAAGGTATTGGGTTTATGTATATCCTTGGAGACTTGGATGGTCCACCAGCAGTGACAACGACACAATGCTTTTAACATGTATAAATATTATTAACAAAAATTACTACAAAAAATAAATTATATTGATTAATTATCATTTGATTTAGTTGTCAAGTCATTATTCTGTCATAAAATGGATTTTCAATACCAAACTATCACTGGTAAACGACGAAAACCGAATTTTAAAATGTTCAAACAGCTCCTCACTACACATGATGATGGAACATATTTCTCTATCACCGGATTACAGTTATGATCCTGCATTTAGTTGCATCTTTTCAATTTTGTTCCTAATTCGTATTTCTGGTTTTCATATTTAACCCTAACGTATGCAGCATTCATGGTTTATCCCTATGTTTTAGCACATTAACATTATTGTGTGTAAAGAAATCGAAGAGACTCGTAAAACATACCACATTGGGTTATTTAGTTGAAGGCCAAATGTAGCAAGCGGTGAAATATGTCAGACTGGAATCGAACCCAGCACCTTCTAAACACTAGCAGGACACTCTTACCAACTGTGTTATTGAGGCTATCTATGTAATTGAAACCGAAAATAACATTGTGTGACTAAATGAAGGATTATAACGGTAATCCAGGCCAACTTTAAAGTTTCCTATTGGAATCCAAATTTCCATAAAAAAAGTTCCCTATCTAATATTTTTTAAATTTGGGAGTCCCCAATTCATAACTAAAAGGCTGAATTTCAGTTTTCAAATGAATAATAAATAAATGCATAGGTTTATGCAATGAATCAAAGCAATGCTGTAAAATGAAATTGAATATTGTGATAAATTGCAGATTGAAATATGATGACTGACTGGTAAACAATGGCAGCCGTAATGTCACAAAAAGGCGAGACAAATAAGTCGAACTAATTCTGATTGTTCTTCTCTCTGATGGCTTATGAGAATGAAGTGAGGTAGTACATTGTATTGTGTATATAGTAGTTGTCATGGAGATTAGCATTTCAGAAGAAAACGTATTGTTGCACATTAGAATCAGAATTTGAATTTTGAATGTTGTTTTACAATTTTTCAGTTATATGGTGGGGACCAGTTTTTATTATTACAATGTACTTATTTTATTGGTGAAGGAGAGAACTTGGTTACATTGTACATTGTAATTGGAAAGAGATGACTGACCTTCCACAAGTAAACTGGCAAACTTTCTCACAAAAATCAACTTTGGTACCAGTGGGGCTCGAACCTGCGGTGACCAGAAGTGAGAGAATTCATGGTTTAAAGCTAAGTGCTCTAACCACTCGGGCACAGAGGCTACCTGCATATTTGAAGATAAATATGTAAGAATTGATGGATATATATAAAACTTGGCATCTTTGTATTCTCTATTAAGGGTAAGTGTCAAAATGTTGGTGAAAACAACAGACCCTGAGTGCACTTGATTTAAAAACATTTAAAAACATTTGATTTAAAAGAAATTATATTCAGTAACACTGGTAATTCTTGTGTAAGTTTAAAGGGTGATATGAATAAGAGGGGTCCCTAAATAATGGCATGAAAGATTATTCAGTCACCGTAGCCAACAGCAGACAGATATCAGACAGATATATAGACAGAGACAAAGGAATCTCTAATCTACCACTGCATAGCTGGATATTTTCAATCCCTTTTAATTTTCACCATTTTTTAGCCCTTAGATGAGAGGGCGAATTGTAAATGTGATCGTAATTTACGAGCTAAATAATTGAAACATGGACATACAAGTCATCCACAAAACAATGGTGATTTAGGACGAATCTAAGATGGAGTGAATATTTTTTCCATCATAAAAGAGTGAAAATAATATAACCAAGGGGAACAATTTACAGGTATGGATTAATAATGTATAATAGGCCTTTTTCTAGTTGTCACATTCCGTTCAGTTTTATGGAATATTTTGTACTCAGATCGTCTGACGTCAACAGAAATTAATGTGACCTAGGTAATTTCCGGTTTTGTAATGTCTACATTGACGACATTCAATGATATCTTGTTTTAGGGGTAGGGGAAAAGTTAAACTAAATATTCATTCTTGTAAAGTTGACAAGTGTCATGCCTTTAGGCTATTTCTCAAATCTGGCTACTTTCACTGTATGTAATACATATTTCTGGTCACCTATGTGATAAACTCATTAACCGGAGTTATGTAGGACACATTTTTCGTTGAAATGTGCATAATATTATTATGAACCATGTCAAAATGAAACAATGCAGAAAAGGTTTATTGTGACAATATGATTTTGGGTGAGAGAGTATCACTACCATTTTCAGGGATGTGATTCTGTAATGGTGAAAAGGAGGAAAATGGCTCATTTGTAAGTGTTAAATGGGGAAAATAAAGATTTAGCATTGCAGAAAAATTTGGAAAAAAGGAGGAATTTCTCTAAGTGAAAGAAAATTCTTATCCCTGAATCTTTTTACTTAAATTTGTGACCTTGTACACTATTGTACCAAATATTGCTGTATTATATCTAGACATAAACTGCTAATGTCTCTTTCTCATATTTATTGCTCTTTGTGTGCAGTTTTCTTCACCATGTATCACATTTGTTCTATAAGATGGAACCGACTTATTGAAGATTCCTTGGCCAAATTCAGGTGCAATTTCGATTGTCTGAAAAAAAATAAGCATATTTGAATTACAGTTAAACTTAGATTGAAGACCACCTCTGTATAAGGGGCACATGCCAATAAAAGCCTTTCAAAATAAGCTTTTTTAACTTTTTTTTTATTCTTTATTCGTGCTACCTTTCTATAACAATGTCGAGTACTGCTACCCTTAGTTAGGTATACTTCAATCAAAATAAAATGTCACTGTGACTGGATGGAATATTTTACCCTTAGGTGTAATTCACATATCTTACTGCAAACTGATTTATAAAAATATCAACCAGTCACATTCACTGTTATGAAACTTGTGTCTCCGATTGGTGAATATTTAGATAAGATTTGACTTGAGTATGAAACAAAGTGTATTTTATAAATGGTATGCCTCCCGAGAGCTTAGCAATTTAGGAAGATGTGAAAATCCCAGAACTGTGGGTTTTTTTTTGTTTGTCGAGAATTTTTCAATTACATCGAGTAATCATAAATTCTGACCTGTGCTATGGACTGACGCCAAATCAGTTGGAGTTTTTTACGTGCTATGCCTGCCGTGACGTGGAACTTCGGTTTTAGGTCTCATCTAAAAGACTTGTGACTTTCACTTCGTATGCCGAGCGCTTGGTGAAGGAACAGTCACTACCATTTTTAAAAAGTCTATGGTATAATACGGTCTGGGAATCGAACCCGGTACCTTCCACTTGTAAATTTAATGCTGTAGCACTAGACCACCGCAAGTGGTCATAACTATGCCAAGTATTACTGAATATTGGCTGTAACAAAACCCATCTTAGATCTCACTGACGTACAGACAAATCTGCATTAATGACCCCCTCTGTATAAAGTGCACCTGTGTATAATGTGCCCCTGTGTATAAACTGCACTTGTGTATAAAAGTCATTCAGATATAACCTTTATACTTTTTTTTAGATTGAATAACCTCTTTATACAGGCCATCTGTCTATAATGGCTTCTTTCGCCTATACCCTTGAGTACCCTTCATAGACAAAGTTGTTTGTATGGCAAAAGGTAAAATTTCAGGAGAAAAACAAGAGAGGAAAATGTTGTATTAGTAAACAAACAAATAGACAAAAAAAGACAAACTGGAACACAATTTTTATTTATTTTTGACCCTGTTTTCACAGGAAATTACTTACACTTCTTTTATAATCTTTGGCCCTGTTTTCACGGGAACATGCTAACACTTATTTAAAATTTCGGCCCTGTTTTAACAGGAACATACACTTTTTAGCTCATCTGAACCGTAGGTTCAAGTGAGCTTTTCTGATCGCATTTTGTCCGTCGTCTGTCAGTCCGTCCTTCCGTAAACGTTCCACATTTTTGACTTCTCCAAAACTGCTGAAGGGATTTTGATGAAACTTTATAGGAAGCAAGTACTCAAGGTCCTTTACCAAGTTTGTTCATTTTGGCTCAATCGGCTAGGGGTGCATCCAGAATGGGGAAAAAGATGCCCCAGGGGGTACCCCTCTTTAAAAATCTTCTCCTCCAGAACCGCTGCATGAATTGAAAAACTTACTGAATCTGAGTGATCTACATAGACATATGATGCAAGTTTGTTAATTTTATTGAAATCGGAAAATAAATTTTTGACGCGGTTTTGATTTTTTTTTTAGACTTTGTAATTTTCATTCATTTTTGTATGATTTCTTTGATTTTCTCCCCTATTATTCATTATGATGCAATTATCTTATGTTTTTTACCTGTGGTTTGGTAGATAAATACTTTCCCGAAAGAATTTTGCTGAAATTTAATTTTTTTTATTTTTTATGAATTTTTTAAGACTGCAAAAATAGGGAAGGGGGGGGGGGGGGTAATTTTCCAAATTTTGGACTTCTTCTCCATAATCGCTGAGGTTTTTTTTTTGTTGAAACTCTACAGGAAGAAAGCACTAAAGGTCCTCTATCTAGTTTGTTCATTTCGGCCCATTTGGCCCAGGTGTGGATCCAGGGTGGGGCAAAAGAGGTCCCAGGGGGTACCCCTCTTTAAAAATCTTCTCCTCCAGAACCTCTGCTTGAATTGAAAAACTAACTGTATCTGAGTGATTTTTATGGATGCTTGATTTAATATCCTGTTTTTGGAATAAATTGGAAAACTAATTTTTAACATGTTTTTGACATCTATCCCAGCTTTGTCATTTTCATTCTTTTAAGTCTCCTCCACTCCTAAGGTGTGTTAAAATAATTTGTAAATTTGAGATTCCCATATTTGTAAGATATCAACACAGTTCAGGTGAGCGATGTGGCCCATGGGCCTCTTGTTTTTAATCTTTGGCCCTACTTTCACAGGAACTTACACTTTTTTTATTATCTTTGGCCCTGTTTTCATAGGAACTTAATTACTTACTACTGTACTTACTTCATGTGGTTGCCATATTCTCTGCAGAAACCATAATAGGAATATATTTAGAACTGCTGCTATAACAAATAGTTTGCCTGCTAGTGGACCACACTTGTAGTAACTGAAATTACAAAACAATCATGAAAACTTCTGCTATCTTGGAGAATTTAATGACTATATACCAAGAAATTTTTGCCCCTTTTTACAACAGAAAATACATGCACCCTGTTTTGAATTAATCCCGAATATAAATAGTTTCATGGATGCCATGTATATCTGTGCAAAAATTGAATGAGAGAGAAAATGTCCAGGTGTATAATAGTAAAACTCAACAGAGTGTCAGGTAAATAATTTTGTTAAGTTTCCCCACAAACTTTCCCATTACTGGCCTCGGGCCATCGGTCAATGTCTGATTATCTCATATAGGCTTACTATACTTAAGTCTACATGATATGAATGAACCTGTAGCAGCCAATACTTTCCCCATCTAACAGTTTCTCTCTGGAAAGCAAATTCTTTCTCCCGAGAAATAACTACTGGTAGCTAGCCAGTTCTTTCCCCTGGGAAATAACTAGCTAGCCAAATATCACCAAACCCGCCACTTGAAAGTTTCCCCGGGTAAAAAACAAAAACCACCTGAGTGTGTAAACTGTAAAAAAACAAAACAAAACAAAACAAAACAAAACAAAAACTGATATATGTGTGTGGTTTGAGCTTTCAACACATGCAGTAGTCACATTTTAAATACAGTGTTCCTTGGGAAATTTTGCCCCATGTTTTTAGTTTTATGACAGAAAATATATTCACTCCATCTTGAATTTGGCCTAAACCACCATAGCCGCATGGATGGCATGTGTGTTCATGCTTTAGTTATTTCACTTGAAAAGTCCACCCTCATTTAAAACTCACCCTCTCATGTAAAAGTGAAAAAACAATGTTTTCTGTGACATTTTCGGGCATGAAGTAAAGATTTATATGTTGAATTGTCAATAAAATAATTATTTTAGTTTCTAATTGGGTTTTAGAAATGCATTTTGAACTACAAAAGAAGGAAATGGATCATTTTCAAAACTTATGCCTTTTGAAATGATTGACATTTTTACTTGCTGCGCAAGGCAGTATCTGAGAACCAGAAGTATTTTATATATATTTTTATATATATATATAAATACACATGACTCTTGATGGCTTTAACGTTGAAACCTCAAAGTTTTGTAAAGAACCCTATTTCTTTCCTTCATAAATTAAGAAAATTAACTCTTGATCTCTGGAACGTCAAAACCTCGAAGTCATTTTGAAGTCCCGATTTATATATTCCTTTATATTTCACTCTTGAAACCTCGAAATTCGAGTAATTACCAGTGAATTGATTAAATGGCAATGCTGTAAGTCAGAACGACACCGGATCCTTACCTGTAATATTTAACAATAGATTTTTTGATAACCAGGTGACAAGAAGTCCATAACCTAATCGAGTAGTGATTGACAGGATTGTTAATTAATTAAGAGTTATCAAAAGAGAAGAACTGTCAAGATGCGTCATAGTCTATGGTGTCAAGTACAAGTGTCACAACCAAGTGGTAGTTTAACTTTTAGATCAGGCGGTACTGTAGATTACTAAAGCAGTTTGTTTGTTGTTTAATGTCCCACTCAACAATCTTTCACTCATATGGAGACATCACCAAATGCCGGTGAAAGGCTTCAAATTTTGGCCTATGCTCGACACTTACGGCCATTGAGCTGTGAGGGTTCCATAACATGCCGACACTTACTGTGACACAGGACCGGTGAATGCTACGGCAACATTATATAATTTATATGTCGATGATCGTTTTTATCCAAATTGGATTCATAATAAAGATAACGTATTTACACATTTTTTAAAATTATTTTTGAAAATTAGGTATGGGGATTGTTTATGGCAAGATTCATACAAATTACGAAAACAAAATCCTTTGTTTTGTGTAGTTTTAAGAACCTATATCAGTTGAAATGTGCATTTCCGGAACTCTCGAAACCTCGAAGTTTTTCGGTGGTCCTGAGGACTTCGAGGTATCGAGAGTCACCTGTATATATATATATGTACAGTAGGACGAATTTCACAATCTATTGTAGATAAAGTTACTGAAAACCTGGAAATTTTCACTCCTGTTTAAGTTTTCACCATTTCACCCATAACACTAAGGTGATTTGGGGTCAATTTAAATCCGGGTCAATATGTTTTCTGTCTTAAGAGGGCAGAAAATAACCAGGGGTTGAAATTTCCAGGTCTACGGTATATTATTTATTTTCCGTCTCATTTTACCTTTTGAGTCTATCTGCTGTCTCTCTCACCGGATCTTCCTGGACCCTATCATAAACGATTTCTGTCCTCACTGCTACATTTCGCCATGTGTATAATTTTTTTATCCTGTCGTGAGCCTCAAATGGTGGCACTAACTTGCCTCTTCTTCTATCTTGTATGGCTATATTGAGTGCTTCTGTAAGGCCTATATACACATTGTAAATCAAAGATAATTTGTTTTTAAAGTATGTGCTTCCCAAATAGAGTGGATTCTCGTTTATTCCAAATTAAATGAGTCGAATTTCCAGATATCTCAAAGCTGAAAGGTTGGTCATGAATTTTATGGATAGAATAATATTGAAAATTAATAACAAATTTGGTCATTTCAAATTCTTGACATTTTGAATAGGGGCGATCCTGTGAGTTTCAAAATAATGAGATCCACTCCAGAAAATGATTCTGATTTAAAGAAAAATGAAAATTTCTGTATTTATAGAACTCATCGTTCTAAGAACAACATCGAAAACCCGATCAAAAAATTGCCAAAAAATGAAAAAAATTTCTGTATTTATAGAACTCATCGTCATTCTAAGAACAACATCGAAAACCCGATCAAAATCGTTAGGCTCGTTCTTGAGACATTGACCGCCAAAGTGAGCGATTTTACCTGCTTTCAGAAAAATAATTGATAATTCATTCCACTTCCAGCAAACTTGTGAGTTACACTGTGACATCACAAGGAAGACTACTGTCATGGCGGAAATTAAAAGTGGACGGGAAAGCGATCGACCCGCTTCTAAATATTCATCATTCGGAATACGATAGAATCACCAAAATTAATCTTCTAACACATGATATAAATCTGAAGTTTATTTTGACACTTTTTAAAATATATGAAATCAATTTTATTCAAATGCGTTAGTTGAGAGAGTCTAAATGATATATTTCCAGACCAACCTCACAAATATGATTTTGGCTTTTTCAGTGTGTCACATTTACGGATGGATGGTTTAGTTATGCTTCATTTAGAGTATCATGCTTTATTCTTTCATGCGTTCTCGTGTTTTATAAAGAAAAAAGAACAACAGCCACCTGTGATGTTTGAAAAATTAATTATTTTTAATCATTGGCAATATTGTTAAAAAAAACACCTGCTTACTTCACACCTTCCAGTATATTGCCATGTCATGTAACCTAGCCGGGATTCTCAGCGGATCGGTTTGTAGTCCGAGATAATCCCTTCCAACTGTATATAAAGCTACATATGATTTTTGAAGTCTGAATGAATTTCAAAGAAGCAGCGATACTTTATAATTCATGGTAAGCTATAAATTAATAAAAAGGTAGATAAATAAATAGATAGATAAATTACTGATAAAATAATAGATTCAATTATCATAATAGATACAGGTAACGAAAATTGTTATTTTTGATTGATAAATCAATCGTATGCATATCTACTTTGATTTTGTTTTAACTAAGAAAAATACTATAAACATCATTAGTCATAAACAAGTCTCAAATGGAATGCAAAATGGAATACAAAGAATAAAAAAATTACACCTCCATGTGTTGCTTTGTTTGCTTATAATCGGAGCAAAAATGAAGTTTAAGGTATAATGCAGCTTCCATTTGGGACCCAACTAAAATTTTAAATTTTCCAAGATGATTGGCTGTACGGTTAATCCAAATCTGGTGTGTTAGTCTATTGCCCCCCATACGCATTCAGCATTAAAAACACACCTTGAAGACCGCAGTAGCAATTACATAACAGGGACAAAACATCACGTGAACAGGGTATCCATAGTGACCCGCGAGAAAACTCGCATTTTTTTTTTGCGTTATATTGATAATATATGGAAAATACAATTTTACATGTATAAATACTGCTGAGTTTTTAAAACTTCGAACAAAATTTTATTTTTTTTTGATAAAGTCAGACAGTTTTATATGTTAAATTTAATTTATGATATGTTTCCGTACGGTATATTAAAGGTGACAAAGTTCTTTATGTAATGGACACGTAATCTTTCACCAACGGTGAATAAAAACACGACCCTGGGAAGAAAATGTTTATTATAAAACAGTATTTCCGTTAAATTTTCTATTTTGAATTTCACAACAGCATTTGTAATTGTTGCTCTCAATTTCGTAAAATATATTTAAGTACAATAAAATAATTATATATATGTACTTTATTTGCTCTGCCAATAGCACCACATGATATTTACTGCATTGTCTTTTCTAAATGACATACAATTCATGCCTACTACTATGATATCAGTTAATAAAAAATTAAAAATAGTTATTCAATTATTTTGTTTTTACAATTGAATTCCTGTGCGGTAAATGACCAGAATTTTAAATTTTAACTTGTTTTTTTGTTCTCCTTGTTTGATCGATGGATGACGAAATTATGCTAGTTTTTTTACACAGAGATGTAAGCATAGATTCATATAATAATGAAAAAAGCTAGATTTCTTTATGGAAGAATATCGGGTACAGATTTCCTTGAACTTTTCGCTGTACACAGTTGCACCTAACATAAGGATAAAATGTTACAACTTAATCTTGTTTTATTAATCAATTATAAAATTCCCAAACTATTGATGTAAAAAAATCACGAATGCGACTATTAAAACGTTAAAATATTGGGAATTCCTACATTATTTTTAGAGAGGAGATAGACAAAAATATATTCACACAATAAACCAGCAAGGGTATTAATTGCCGTCCACGTCTGAGGCACCGCTGATACAAAGCCTATAGTGAAGCACGTACTTCGCAACCAGAGATCGCATTGTGATGTCTCACGAAGCTCTGCCCCTTTCTGGCTACCTGAGCCATCTGTAAAGTGAGTTTTGCAGTTTCTCGCATATATCTAAAAAATGTGTGCACTGATTTTGATCAGGTTTTTGTTGTTCTTCTTATAATGATGAGTTCAATAAATACAGAAATTTTCATTTTTCACCCAGGGTGCTCTTTAAAGATTTAAATTCATTTATCATTATACATGTTAAAATCGTATGCATAATAATTTGATCTCACAAAGAATAAAAAAAATTACACACGTGTCAAAGCAGGTGGATGATATCTTGTTTACAAGCATCTTTGTCAGATCAAACTTGATGCTAAACATGCTGTATAATCCGTCAGATCTGATCTACAAAAGCAAGGGCCGCTGTGGCTGAGTGGTTAGAGCATCGTGCTTTGAACCATGAAGTCTCTCACTTCTGGACAGACCAAATTCAAACCCTAATGGAACTTAAGTTGGTTTTGTGAGAAAATATACTCAGTAACATGAAGTACTGTATAAGCCGAATTTTAGCAAGATTTTAGTTTTGGCATTATTGTTGAGGATGCCGAGAGCAAATATTGGTGACAATTCATTCCGCATCTGAAGTAAGAGTTATATATCATATCATTTGCACAGCAAATCAGACATCATTAAAAACAGATTCAAAGAAGTAATGATAATTGTAAACAGTAATAAGCTGTCCTGTGGCTGGGGCATTCATTTGATTGTACAAATATGGTTATATGATTTACTGCTCTGACTGTAGTGCCATTCTGTAATATTTTACTGTGTCAAAAAAATCCCATTGTATACAATGTATAGCATAGTACAAATATACTTCATAAATGTTTGAATTGCTAAAATCATAAAATCACTATAATCACCTTTTTTTCAGGACAAAATGCTTAATTTGCGTCTCGCTAAAAATACCATTTATACCGTACTAAAAAAATGGTCGCCACCAAATAACAGTATAATTGTTGAGTGTGGTGTAAAATACAATACAAAACAAATTCTACGAAATCAACATTTAGATTCAAGGGGAGATAATCTTCACCAATAATCCCCATTCTATCAGGTTTCTAAACTTGTACTCACTTCTAACACTTGGGTAAGCTAAATAAATCAGATCAGGGGGCAGTACTTCCGCAACTCCGCCAACTTT